>CM033745.1:33060902-33678799 GCA_019671005.1 Hibiscus mutabilis
TTAGAGAGAAAAACTAGCAAAATTGGACATTACAGGTCCAAGCATACCGATACGTGGATCCTTGTATAGGTAGAGGTTTGTGTAATTGTGGCCTCGTACAAGTACATGGGGAAGTGTATTGGTACGCTTTTGAGAGCTACTAGAATCTAAAATTTGGTAACTGTAGCCCGTGTGCTGATATGCCTAGGGGCCGTATCGGTACGGCTGGGCGTTATGTTAGTTATGGAGGTTTTATGTTTTAAGATTCTTCTGTTTTGGTCCCTAGTTCTTATGAATTCAATTGAATGAGTTTGGCTGATTGTTTTGAGCTGGATTTTAGCAAGTTAGCATTTAACTTGACTAATTGAGGAATGGTAACTTAGAAATTAATTAAGTCATCGTAATTTTCTATATTTTCAATTTGGTCCCTAAATTACAGATACACATATTTGGATGTCGATTCGATGCCCGTTTCATTTGTGATTTCCCCCGCTACTGGCATGCTCATATTAGGTCATTATGTTGCATCTAGAAAAGATAAAAAATAGACCTAATCTTATATAATCATTTTGGGTTTTGTTTTGGCAAAATCCAATGTAGCTTGGTTCGGCCTGGCATCTAGGCCAAGTCGAGAGGGTTACATTTGGTGGTATTAGAGCTAGGTTTGCAATTGTTGAGTGTTGTTGTTGGTTGCTTATTTAATGTTATGTTGTTTGAATACATGTTTATGAGTGATGCCGATGATAATTGTTATGTTGGGGTATTATTGGGAACACATTGTCTATTACTGTGGTTTTAAAATATTTTGTGAGGTTGTCTTGGATCCTTTGCCAAATGCTAGCCTGACTTTATTGTATTATGATGTGTTAATAGGCTTTTGTAAGTATGGGTCCGCGTTGTGAGACTCGAGCGGTTGTGAATAATGTCGAAGATGGGCAGAATGTTGAGTTACCTCCTCCTGCACCTATTCCTTCAGTTGGTGCTGATGCAGGGGTTGGTGGTGTACCTCAGTCTTTGCAAAGGCCAGTTTTTGGCAATATGATACAACATGTTCAAAAAATGATGGGAGCCTTTTAGGCAGCAATAGTTGGGGTGCATGTGCAAGCACCAGCACCTGCTGCGGTCGTTAATCATGGTTTGCCTCTAGAGCGCCTTCGTAGCTTGGGAGGCATGGAGTTTAGAGGATTGAATCCTGAGGTGGCTAAAGAGTGGCTTGAGAGCATTCTGTATTCTAAGTCATATGACTGTAATGATGTGCGTAAGTTGGGTTGTACCGTATCTTTGTTGCACAGTGACTGATACAATCCAGCCTTGGCATCTTTTCATCATCATCTTTTCATCCCTAATTAATGGGATGAAAGAAAAGGGAGTTTTTACATTCGTTGCACATCTTTTAGCTATTTATATCAATTACCTTATGCATGGCATACTTAGTCTTAGTATATTACACCTCATGTCTTATAATGATTTTATTATACTTTACATTATGTATTTCCTACTTAGGAGCATAATAATACTCATTAGTCCCTATACTATGCATGATACTTAACCACCATGACTATTTCCTTTAACCAAGTCTTTATTTAAGTCATCTGAGTCTGTTTGCATGCATTGCATCTTTTACTTTAATCATGCATCATTACTTAGTTATTTCAGCATCTTTTTGCATTGCATCCTTATACTTAATCAAACATCATATTTGCATCATAATTTTAAGCTCATTGCAGCTTAAACATTGTTTTATTATTCTTCAGGTGATAAGGGCAATGGCATAAGCTCGGATCAGCTCAAAGGCACTCTTGGCAGCTTGGAACAGCTCTAGAACATTCACAACAGCTTAGATTAGCTTAAAAACTCAATGGTGGCTCATGGCAGCTCAAGAACAAAAGGGAAACTTACAAAGGAGCTAACCAACTTAAAGGCCTAGCTCACCTAACTAAAGTCAGCTTGTGGAAGCTCTAAACAAAGCAAAGATTGAGCTAGCTCACTCAGCTAGCTAGATCAGCCCATTCTAGCTCACACCAAGCTCAACCAGCTCACTTCAGCTCCACCTACACTTGCCAGCTCAATACTCAAAGGTCATGTCAACTCCAAAGGAACATGTCCTTAGCCATTTTGGAGGGAAATGAGAATGGGCGACAACCAGCATTGGAGGGAAGCCTTTTGAGTGCCCAAACAAAGTGGAGGGAGACACCAAGGAGGCCGAATCATCATAAGGGCCTTGGAGGGAGTCACGACCAGCCTTGGAGGGAGACTTGAAGCCTAGCCGAATAGATACAAGGCCATTCGGCCAAACCCCTTTATTTCCTATAAATTTAGATTGTAATTGCATTTGTAAAACAATCTCATTCATTATATAAAATTTATCTTGTGAGAATTTTCTCTCTTTTAGTTCTTAATTGAACTTTATCGACTTATCAAGTACTTAGTACTTGTGGCGTCAACCCCTCTTCTATCCACCTTGATACTTCTGATTCTTTTGGTTTAATATACCTTAAGGGTCAAAGTCCTTTCTACATCCCTTAAAGAATAATATAAGGTCTGGGGCTAAGCTTTAATATAGCTTTGTTTCTTCCTTCATTTCTTTAAGATACTATCTTCATCCTTCACCCTTTTCCATCACCTACATCCACCATCATCATCCGCCCAAAACACTTAACCAAATCTGCCCATTTCCTTCATTCTTCCGCACCACAAGCATCACCTTCCAAACCATCCCATTTCAAAGCCTACTTTACTTTGCAGGTTGCTTGCTTCCTTCCTAGATCTAACAATCAAAGGGGCTGCCTTCAACATCCAAGCAAGGCGTGAACCATCGTAGAAGCCTTTATATCATATGTTAATCAAAGCTTTTGGTGGATGAAGCAAGTGCATTAATTGAAGCTCGATTCAAGCATAACAAAGAAATTTGTAAGTGACATCTTTTGCATTTCATTTTGTGCAAAAAAAGAAAAAAAATAATGAAAGGAAAGTTTCAAAAGCACAAGTTCAAGGGTGAAAGCACAACAACATCATCTTCAACATCAAGCCTGGAAGCCATATCATCTTCTTCAAGACTTTGATTGTTGGTGAAGAAAGGTTGTGAGTTTCTTGCCGAGTAAGTAACCCCGTTTCTCTTTTCCTTTTATTTTCTAAACTTACCTTTTCACCATACTTTCTTCCTTTTCCTTTTAAAACTAACCATTTCAGCGATGCACAAGCACTATACTTGCCTACGTCTTGAGTAAGTTCCTTAAAGAGCTTTACAAGAGAGAAAGGAGTGGAAAAAGGCAAATTGTGAGTGTGAGGTCAAAAGAGGACAAGAAAAAACCATTAAAGTCCTAGAGAGCAAACGCGAGAGTGAGTGGAGTGCACTTTCTTGGAGTGAACAGTGAGGTCTTTGCTGAGTGCAATTTGGTAAAGTTTTCAATTCATTTTTCTTTACTTTCACTGACATGTCTCAGAATTCACATCCGGAAAACAGACAAGCCCCAAATCTTCAGACACAAGCAATAATTCGAGAAATGCAAAGATTGCTCCGAATAGAATTAGAGCCTATTCATGAAAGGATGGTTCGTTTAGAGGAATCTCAAGGCAATGCTCGAGGTCTTGGGAGGCAAAATCGCCAAGGGCAACAAAATGAAGATGAAGAAGTTGAGCTAGCATCCGTGAGGAGTGCTCATAGATATCAAGGAGGACGTGCCCAAATTGATGATAATCTCAGCAATATTCGAGTACCATACCTCATTTTCAAGGCAAGTCAGACCCAGAAGCATATCTTGAGTGGGAAAGCAAGGTGGAACACATCTTTGAATGCCATAACTACTCTGAACAAAAAAGGTACGATTGGCAGCCATGAAGTTTATTGATTATGCACTTATTTGGTGGGATCAATTAACCTTGTTTAGGAGATGCAACGGAGAACGCCCAATCACAAATTGGCATGACATGAAGAGCATTATGCGGAGAAGGTTCGTACCAACACATTACCACCAAGATCTTTTCCACAAGTTGCAAAACCTTGAAGTAAGGAAATCGTAGCGTAGAAGACTATTATCAAGAGATGGAGGTTGCAATGATACGTGCTAACGTGGAAGAAGATAGGGAAGCAACAATGGCTAGATTTCTTATTGGATTAAACAAAGAGATTGCTGATGTTGTAGAATTACAACATTATGTGGAAATTGATGAGATGGTCCATATGGCAATGAAGATTGAAAGGCAACAAAAAATGAGGACCATGCCTAGAAACACCAACACCACCGGTCCTAGGTGGAACCAAAATAATGCTAGGAGAAATGCACCATTCCAAATCAAAGAACAAGCTGAGACATCATAGCCAAAGACATCCGTGGTGGAGAACAACCGAGGCAAGCAAGTAGAAAGTAAGGAGCGTTCGAGCGAGATCAAGTGCTTCAAATGCCTTGGATGAAGGCATATGGCCAACCAATGTCCTAACCAAAATACCATGCTGATTTTGGATAATGGAGAGATCACTTATGACCATGAAGAAGAAAAGATAGAAGAAGAGTTCGAGGATGAAGAAGATGAACCAGTAATTACTACTACTGCTGATGGAGAAATCAACATGGTAAGGCGTTTGCTTAATACCCAAGTAACCGCCGAGGGGCAATAAAGAGAAAATATCTTTCATACAAGGTGCAGCATCAATAGGAAGGTATGTTTCATGATAATTGATGGTGGGAGTTGCACGAATGTGGCCAGCACAATTTTGATTGAAAAGTTGGGATTAAAGACCTTAAAGCATCCCGAGCCTTACAAACTACAATGGTAGAATGATGGAGGCAAACTGAACGTGACAAGACAAGCTTGGTACTATTTGCCATCGGGAATTACAAGGATGAAGTATTGTGTGATGTAGTTTCTATGCATGCAGGTCATATCTTGCTTGGAAGGCCATGACAGTACGACAAAAGGACGATTCATGATTGCTATACCAACCAATACACTTTTAAGCATGAAGGTAAAAAGTTTGTACTTGTACCTTTATCACTAACAGAAGTTTGGAAAGGACAATTACAAATGCGAAAAGACACCATCCTTCGCCAAAGAATGTGACGATTCAAAACAATCCAAGAAGCATGATGGTTCGGATGAGCCCAAAGAAGGAATCCAAAGGACTAGTTCCTTTTCAACCAAGGAGAACATTTGGAAGTGTCCTTTGACACAACCAATAGACCAGGACAATTCGTGCTAACCCCATTTTTCAAAACTCTCATTTTGTTTTGCAAAAAAACCAAGGGCGAAAGAACAAACAATGGATGGAGACGTACTCATTCGTGCCACAACAAAGTGTCCAAAATCCTTTCGATTTGAGGACAAATTGCCTAAAAGAATGGGAGGATAATACAATCCAGCCTTGGCATTTTTTCATCATCATCTTTTCATCCCTAATTAATGGGATGAAAGAAAAGGGAGTTTTTATATTCGTTGCACATCTTTTAGCTATTTATATCAATTACCTTATGCATGGCATACTTAGTCTTAGTATATTACATCACATGCCTTATAATGATTTTATTATACTTTACCATTATGTATTTCCTACTTAGGAGCATAATAATACTCATTAGTCCCTATACTATGCATGATACTTAACCACCATGACCATTTCCTTTAACCACGTCTTTATTTAAGTCATCTGAGTCTGTTTGCATGCATTGCATCTTTTACTTTAATCATGCATCATTACTTAGTTATTTCAGCATCTTTTTGCATTGCATCCTTATACTTAATCAAACATCATATTTGCATCATAATTTTAAACTCATTGCAGCTTAAACATTGTTTTATTATTCTTTAGGTGATAGGGGCGATGGCATAAGCTCGGATAAGCTCAAAGGCACTCTTGGCAGCTTGGAACAACTCTAGAACATTCACAATAGCTTGGATTAGCTTAAAGACTCAATGGTGGCTCATGGAAGGTCAAGAACAAAAGGGAAAGTTACAAAGGAGCTCACCAACTTAAAGGCCTAGCTCACCTAACTAAAGTCAACTTATAGAAGCTCAAAACAAAGCAAAGATTGAGCTAGCTCGCACATCTAGTTAGCTCAGCTCAATCCAGCTCACACCAAGCTCAACCAGCTCACTTCAGCTCTACCTACATATGCCAACTCAACACCCAAAGGTCATGTCAACTCCAAAGGAACATGTCCTTAGCCGTTTTGGAGGGAAATGAGAATGGGCGACAACCAACATTGGAGGGAAGCCTTTTAAGCACCCAAACAAAGTGGAGTGAGACACCAAGGAGGCTGAATCATCACAAAGGCCTTGGAGGGAGTCACAAACAGCCTTGGAGGGAGACTTGAAGCCTAGTCGAATAGATACAAGACCATTCAGCCAAACCCCTTCATTTCCTATAAATTCATATTGTAATTGCATTTGTAAAACAATCTCATTCATTCTATAAAATTTATCTTGTGAGAATTTTCTCTCTTTTAGTTCTTAATTGAACTTTATCGACTTATCAAGTACTTAGTATTTGTGGCGTCAACCCCTCTTCTATCCACCTTGATACTTCTTATTCTTTTGGTTTAATATACCCTAAGGGTCAAAGTCCTTTCTACCATCCCTTAAAGAATAATATAAGGTCTGGGGCTAAGCTTTAATATAGCTTTGTGTCTTCCTTCATTTCTTTTAGATAATATCTTCATCCTTCACCATTTTCATCACCTACATCCACCATCATTATCCGCCCAAAACACTTAACCAAATCTGCCCATTTCCTTCATTCTTCCATACCACAAACATCACCTTCCAAACCATCCCATTTCAAAGCCTACTTTACTTTGCAGGTTGCTTGCTTCCTTCCTAGATCCAACAATCAAAAGGGTTGCCTTCAACATCCAAGCAAGGCGTGAACCATCATAGAAGCCCTTATATCAATGATGCGTATCATTGGTGGGTAACCATGATTGCTGGAGTTCTTGATTGTAGCACCCCAAAAATAGGGTTAGACGTTTAGAGGTTCAAACCGAATTGGCTGATTGGAGTAGTTTTAGGGGATTTAATATTTTAAAAAATGTGAACGGTTGAAATTAAAATGAGTTATGGGTTTTAAAATGGTTTATAAATATTATCAAGTAATTTGGTAATTTAATTGGAGGTTTAATAAATGGGATTAAGTGGAATTGTGTTTTAGTGACTAAATTGTAAAATATGCAAAACTGTGTTAGTAAGTATTTTGTAAATGGGCCAATACTAAGAATCTTTAGAGAGCTGTGTTTTCCAAATGTTTTAATCTAAAAATAACCACCTTAATTGAGTAAGAATTGATGGTTAATTATTTTTCCTAAATCATTTTACAATTGTTTGGATTTTCTCTCCTTTTCTCTCCTTATTTTCTCTCACTTTCCATGTCAATTTCCAAACAAGAATCTCCAAAATTCTTTGCTGATTTTCAATGGAGAATTTATCATTTGATTCTACATTTGTTTCTTAACAAAACCTCACAAGATTTTCTCAAGGATTTCATCTTTTTCACAAATAAAGTTTCAAGAAAATCTTACGTCAATTTTGGTGGGAGCTTCTTCAGAGGTGGATTTCTTTTCCTCTCTTTAAACTAAGGTTCTTTATTAATATTCCCTAGTAGTTGGTTGGTTATGGATTGATATTAACATGGTTTTGCACTGGATTTCAAGATTTGAGCTATTAATGGTGATTTTGATAATTTGCCTAAAGATTTGTTTAACTTGATGAAACCTAGAGATTTTAATCGGTTTATTTCATGTTTTGGTAAGGTAATCATAATGTGAAATGAGATTATGAGAATAAATTTCGTAACTATTTAATTGGCTAATTTTTAGATGAGTTTTTAGTGGTTTTGGGGCTGTTCTAGGTGTTTTTGTGTTGTTGGAGATATAAGGATGTTTAGAAGGTGTTAATGGATATTTTTGATGTGGATTGAATGTTAGAATCGTTGGTTTGAAGTTAGGTGTTGTTTACGATAGTTTCAGTTAGTTTTTGGAAGGTTTAAGGATGCGGGATCATTGTTTAGCGATGAGCTGAATGCATAATGATGCATTTTCCATTTGGTTTTATGTGGTTAATATAGGGGACGATCAAGGCGAGGTTGCCTAGTTGCGTACGTTGCTTATCGGTGGCACTATTTGCATCAGCGAGCAAGGCGGGGTGTATTAGTGAGTGTATAAACGCGCTAAAGCTCTTTAAAGGTTTGATCGATGGATCATGGGGGTTTAGTTATAGCCTAAGCTTAACTAAGCTCAAGTGTAAGTTTCCCTTATTTCACTTGGTTATCGGCTTTGATATGAGCTTGCGGATTTCATGTTTTGGTTTTAAACATGGTTTCATTTACTTACTGTAAATACATCATTTTGGATTAATATGCAATGTTTAAATAAAGTAATGAATGCCTATGAGCATTGAGATTTGTTCTTTGAAGGGAATGTGTTATTGCCTTGGCAATGTGGTTTTGCATATGAAACGGTTTTGAGAAATGCATTGGAAAACAGTGAGTAAATGTACTTGAAAATGATATATTAGCTATGTGATGGAATAAGAAAGTATCAAATATAGTTGGCTAACCATAAGATAAAGTGCACTATAAAATGTAAAATCGATCGTGTGAAATTCTTCAGTTACACAATAGGGGTAGTGCTATTGTGAAGTGATAGAGGGAGTACTATCATAACGGGATAAGGGTAGTTCTATTCCCAGCCGAAGTGAGTTATTGTGGAGTTAGTACCGTCATGAGAAAAGACTTGATGGGGGTAGTACCATCAAGGGAATTCGTGTATCCAAACATGTATGGATATGGGTAGTGCTATCCATGGATAGAGGTAAGTCTATTCGGGTCACTCTAAATGTCAATATATGAGAATATATGTGATATTTGAGAAAATGCTTTGGTTTAATTAAGCATGAGACTTGAGAAAGTGTTTTGATGCATATGGTTGTTATGCATGAATTTGTTGTGGAAACAAATGAGGAAAATGCTTGAGTTGTTAAGCATGTTTTGAAAGCAAAATGAATTAAGGTTTTCATATGGTTTTCAAATGCATCAATGTTTAGTTATGAGCATCCTCACTAAGAAAATTGTGTTTATGCTCTCTTTTAGTTTTGATGTAGAGCAATAGAGTTGAGGGGCGGCATTGGTTTGGCAAGGAAGATCCAAGATCAAGACAATTACTTGAGTATGAAAACTTGGTTTTAAATTCGGTTAATAAGACAACGTGTTACCATGTTTTGGGGGGATTTGTAATCTAGATTTTGGTTGCTTTGTGATGGTTTAATTGTTGTAGTTTGATGGCTTTTGTGGTTGGGTTTGAGGCATGATTGTTGATGTCATGAGAGTACAAGTTTACGCTTTGTGGTTTTTCCCTTAGTATGCATATTGGTTGGAAATGCTTATGCTCATACTTTTGTGATACTAGCATATTTTAAATGTTGATTAAAGGTTAATGATGTAATGCTTATGATGAAATGCGCCTTGAATATATTTTTGAACGTTGAGTAGGATGGTTCTTAGGAAGCATGCCTCTAGATTTGTGATTGAAGTATTTCTTCATGTATTGATCATGTTTCCTTGTGCTTATGGCATGGTTTGATCCTCATTTAGTTGTATGTATGAAATATGTTAAGTTAAGATATGTTTGAATACATGTTAGAGAGAAAACCAACAAATTAGACATTATAGGTCCAGGCATACCAATATGCGGGGCCTTGTATCGGTACAGGTATGTGTAATTGTGGCCTCGGGAAGTGTATCGGTACGCTTTTGAGCTACTGGAATCTAAATTTTGGTAAATGTAGCTCGTGTATCGATACGCCTAGGGTCGTATCGGTATGGATGGATGTTATGTTAGTTGTTGAGGTTTTATGTTTTGAGATTCTTCCATTTTGGTTTTTGATTCTTATGAATGCAATTGAATGAGTTTGGTTGATTGTTTTGATCTGGATTTTGGCAAGTAAGCATGTAACCTGACTAATTGAGGAATGATAAATTCAAAATTAATTAAGTCCTCATAATTTTCCAAATTTGCAATTTGGTTCCTAAATTGCAAATATGCATATTTGGATGTTCATTCGACGCCTATTTTAGTTGTGATTTCACCCGTTGTTGGCATGCTCACCATTGGTCATTATGTTGCATCTAGACAAGATAAAAATAAAAAATGGACCTAATCTTAGTTAATCGTGTAACACCCCAAAAACCGGTCTAATCAGAATTGGGTTCCGGCAATCGAAAACCCTATATCGAAAAGACTAAATGATTGCATTATTATTGATTATATGGATTAGTTTCATTGATAATGGACCTTAATTGAGTCCAATATTCTGTACGGACCTTATTGGAATGTTAACTCTAAAAATTTGCCTAGGCGTATCGATATAGTAAGACATGTATCCGTACGGTCTAAATGTTGCCTAACTAACTTATCGAACTTGAGCCAACCATATCGATACGATTAGTGGTGTATCGATATGGGTCCCTGTCAAAATCTATTTTGGTGACCAAATTGAAAGAATTGGGAGTTTGGGGCTGAGTCACCTCTTTGGCTGTCATCCCACGTGATGTTAAAACATCTTTTAATCCTAAAAGATGACACCTTGATAATTTTCATCTAATTTTGGGGAAATGGAAATTCATAGTTTAAGTTTTCCTTAGTCTAAGGGAAAGCTTCTCATTGGTTCCAAGTGAGATGGGGGAAATGATTGTGGCTTTGGGTTCTTAAAGAATGAATAGAGAAAAGCTTTTCTTTTATTTTACCTATTACCAAAACCAAACTTCATCATTTGTCTTGAAAGTAAGCACACACACCTCCATTGTCATTTTCCCCACCAAGCTCAAGAACACACCATTCCTATTGAACCCCTTAAACTCGAGCTTTCTTTGCTTCAAGAGTTTCATTGTTTAGCTATCGGTTGGGTAAGTAGAAACCCTCAATCTATTGTTGATTCCATGGATTATTGAATGTCCAATTTCAAGATATAATTCTCAAGACAAAACCTTGTTTCTCAAGTATCAATATATGAATATATTCCATAGCTAATAGTTATCCTAAGCTTAGAAATGAATATCGATATTGTTATATTAATTATAACAATTTCCTATGGATTTCTCTAGCTCAAGAGTTGGAGGAAGCTAATCCATCATCTCCAACAAACGCTAGGAAAAAGGACATTACGATCCGAGAGCCGTATGAGCTTGAAATTCAAGGTGAGTGTAGTCGGGTCTCAAGAGTTGGCTAGGTGCCATCTCAAATCATTGATTATTGCTTATTGTATAGCTAATCATTGTATTGAAGGAATTCTGCATAAAACATTACTGAAAGGCCATATTAGTAAGTATGGGTAAGTATTGCATTAAATTCATGTCCGAAGCATTGTTGTTATTGCTATTGAAATCATCGAATCATTGTTACATGGAGTATTGAGTATTGGACATTGAGGATTGCATATTGCTAATGAAACATTGATATACGCCCATTGCTATTGGATTACCATATTGAAACATTGGTATTGAATCATTGCTATTGATTTATTGGTTGAATCATTGCTATTGAACCATTGTTATTGAACCATTGTTATTGATACATTGATATTGAATCATTGATTATTGAACCTTGGGATCGAAAGTATTGGATACAATTGGCATGCCATAGAATTCATGAGCTCATTGGTATGGGTTTAGGCTACAACCTTTATTGTGGTGCGGCAGAGGGCTGTTGAAGTGTATTGGTCAAATTGGTGCGAGGAAATATGACTGGACCATTATTGATATTGGAGCGGATGTGGAATTCATGTATCCATATACCATGGAATCGATCCAAGGAAACCAATGAGAGTATTGCTATTGATCATTGATATGAAATTATTGATATGTTATGATTATTTTTGTTATGATGATTATTGATGTCATGTTGTATATTGAGCATGATAACTATGCCATGTTGAATTCTATGTCTTTTGTTAGCATGGTTAGAATTGTTATTAAAGCATGTTGGATTACATACCATGCTCATTCATTGTTATGGCTACCTCACTTAGACTATATAAGTCTAATGCATTCATCTTCCACATTTCAGGTTAAGAAAGTATATCGGATTGAGATCAGAGCTAGTTGGAAGTTTGGCAAGTCACCACAAGCTTAAAGTAATGTGTTTTGTCCATATGAACTCCTAGAATGGTGGCAAAGTAGTTAAACTAGTTGATTATGGTCATTTTGGTAAGTGTATATTGACTATGTTTTTTATTTGCTTTAGAGGGCCTAAATGGTATGTTAATGTTGGTTAAAAATGGTTAAAATGGCATAATTGGCTTAAAAAGGTCAAAGCATGGTAAATGAATTCATATGGACATGAAAGTTGGCATGTTAGTAGATTAAGTGGTTAAAAACTTGATGGTCAAGTTTTATTGTAATTGGACATCGTTTGGTAGGTCAAATCAAATAAAAACCAGTCAAAATCTGTCATTACAGGACATGCGTATCCATACGGGTCAAGTTGTATCGATACAACCTTGCATAATTAGACTTGGTAAAATAGAGCGTACTGATACACCAAGAGGGGTGTATTGATACGGATCTTGGCAATGAGGTATGGGAAAAAATTGTATCGATACGGCCTTAGGGTGTATCGATATAGGTCAATCTTGGTCAACGAGTATCGATAGGGGCTTAGTTGTACCGATACGAGGATAGTTAATTCTGTTAGGAGACATTGAACACAATTTTAAATAGTTTATAGAATGGTCACTGAATATTGTATGGTTTAATTGGATGGGTAAATGAAATCCGAACGAAATGAAAGTTTACAAGCTTATTGTTATTGAATTGAATTTCATTATGGTACAGTTAATTGCATTAAAAACCCTTGAATTATCAAATTTATAGTTTAGTCCCTAAAGCTCATAAAAGTTAGAAATTGATCCTAATTGATTAGTCATTGCTTCAAATAAGATAAATTGAGCTAGTATTGATATTGGGTAATGTTTCAGAGGTATAATATTGATTACGTGTTGACCATTGATAAAAATTTTATCGCACCGATCACCATTTTGTTCACCGATAGCACTCTTTGACCTGGTTCTCGACTAGGCCATGAAAGGGGTGTTACAAATCATTTCAGGTTTTGTTTAGGCAAAACCCAATGTAGCTCGCTCGGTTCAGTCTGGCGTTTAGGCCGGGTCGATGGGGTTACAAAACCCATAACTAATTGTTATACTGACCTCTGCCCCTTTACATTTTCGAAAATGACCCTCGACACCTCTATTCTTGGCAACTCCGAAAGTGGCCCTCGGACAGTAGCTTTTTTGGAGATGAGCAACACCGAAGACAAAAGGTACTAGAGGCCTACATGGTCTTAGGACAGGCACTGTCAAGAGTTACAGCACCCTACCCACGTGACTAGACTGTAAAGTCTAGTAATTGAAAGTTGCGCCCAACTCTACCGAATAGTATTAATGGTTACATATACCCAGTCAGCCACAAAGAAAGGAACACGAAAAATAGGGTACAACACCTCTTCCCCTCTTCCTTCTCTCTTGCTCTACTCCTACCACCATTCTATCTGTGGCTCTCCACCCCAAATCAATCGGGGTGAACCGCCTAAAACTGCCACCAACCACCTTGATCCTCTCCTCCACCTCCCTTGTTTGTTGTCTGTTCATTTTAGGTATTAACAATTGGTTTTTTGAGAAGCCACCAACAAAGATGCACTCCGTCAAGTAGAGAAACCACAAAGATCAGTCTAGAAAGCGAAAACTCCGCAAGTGGCCAAGTCCAGCATGCATGAGAAGCGCCTCCGCCTCAAGCTTTTTTTTTTTTTGTTTTAGCTAGTTTGCATGTATAGATAATAGCGACCATTGCAGGTGGGTTCAGTACTTAGACATCTTCAAGGTGGATGTCACCAAATGTACATGTAAAATTTATGATGAAAGGGTAATTTTCTCCGTTAAGCTACCAATATGTGCAAGTTGAAAAGAAACACAGAGGTTCTTCGACACTAGAACCGAAAAATCTCCTACAAACAATTTCTCCTACAAGTCACCAAATATTAGAGAATAGCCCCGATTGCTTAAAACACCCTAGGAAGCTGATATATGCCCTAAGAAAGATTAATCGAATTGAGTTATGAATGACCCTTCCCGAGGAGTGTAGTACTAGTAGTGAGTGAAATAATTTTCCTTAATTCAATCATTTTATGCAGGGTGAGGGGTTTAAATGTTGTGAACATACATGCAATGCAAATGAATTCAGCGTATCAACTGGTGAAATCATTGGGAAAGTAGAGTCCCCGATTCAAGCATTCTGCACTATAATATCCTACTACAAGGCGAAACAAGACAATCAATCCATGACCATGGCATGTATTCTTTCTTTTTCCTCTTTAGTTTTAAAATTAAAATTAAAAAAGGGTTCTAAATTGACAGAGATTTCAAGCAACAGATTTGGTATTATTTTCATTTACAGATCCCAAGTGGCAGATTTTATTGTTGCCATCTCCATTGCCATTGCCTCTATTGCTTTTATTATTCCCATTGCTATGTTTCTTTTACTTCCACAAGTAATCGAAATTTCAAATTGGAAAGCATCACCGAAACATGAAAACAACTTGAACCCACCACTCCTCCCTCTCCTCGACCTCGACGAGGCCGGAGGCTGCATTTCCGTCCGCCACCTCTCCATCTTCATCGACAGTTCCTCTTCCCTCTCTTTCTTTGTCCATTCTGATATCTTACTAGTTTCATTCGTACGAGGTCCATTGTTTCCCGGCGGTTGATACAACCCTCTCGCAATGGCCGCCGCAAAACGGAAGCCGATGGCCCAACGTCCGAGTTAAAAAGTGAGTCACCGTTCACCATGCTTCCGCCGTATCCTTTAATCACAGAACAGCTAATAATCGAAGCTCCCTCAGCCTCACCCCTTCTTTCCGAGTTTTCCTCCGTTGTTAACTTAGTTCGGTCGCTTTGGGAACGGCTTATCTTGGCCTTTGCATTTGTCTCATGGCCATCTCCGCCGCCTTCGTATGTCGTTTCTGATCTAAGGTCTTCTAATTGAGGCATGCTTTGCATTGTACTATCAACGAGGGCGACCTCCATATTAAGAATCCCTTGAGGGCGGCCAGAGGGACGGCGGATTTGAAGCGTGATGGTTCTCTTGGCGGAGTTATTGGTTTTGGCGTCGACCACAGATCGCAAATGGAAAATATCATTAATCAAAACCTGAACTGATCCAACCAAAGCATCTTTAACCCACGCCGCCGCGTATATCTCAACAACGATCGATGCATCCTCCGACTCCGAGTTTAAGAACTTGTCGTCCACTTTGAACGTGAACCGGTCATTCCAAGTCGGGTCGGTTCCGCCTTTCTGGTCGACGCCGGTGGTGAGCTTCTCGTCCGGTTTGACCCAAACCACCGCGTAGGTCTTCATGTTTTTGGAGACCGGAGCGAGGTCTTCAGCTGAAACAAGGTTAATCTCCAGAAGACAGGAATGAGTAGGAAGAGAAGCCATGGTGGCTGGTTGTTGAGATACGGCGGAGCGCCACCTCTAAAACGGCCGCCTGAGTCACCGACAACAATTTACGCAAATGCATGAAAAGCTAAGAACATGGGGAATAAAATATGGGTAAGAGTTTTGGGGGCGAAATTAACGGATGGAAAGTTTGTTAATTTCGCATGATTTTTAGACCATATCTTTTTTTAATTGATTTACAAATTCCAAAAATCTAGAATTCTTGTTTACACTTAATAAGCCTGGAATTATCTCATTAAAAGGAATGCTATTTAAGTTAAAACTGACAAATTCAACTGCCTTTCGTTGTTTTTGACTTTTACATGTATCTCTAAATTTCCGGAAATTTCAGTATTTTTTTGTAATAAAAAAAGCTAAGAGGAAATTTGAATTATGTCAAAGTGAAACATTTGTAACACTGTTTGGGTATTGTTTTCTTTTTCGTATTGTTTTCTTTTTCGGCACGTGAGTTTTATTTAGATTGAAGTTCATATCATATATATTTTTATCATACGAATATATTATTTATAATTGTAATTTAAAATGTAAATATTTATTAAGTAGTTAGATGGGAATGAAATTAAGATTTTGAGTTGGTTTATGTTGTTTAGGATGTTTTAAAACTTCAGTTATGTTTATGTTATGGTTTTATTTTATTTATCAATAAAGTTGTTTGGTTTATGTGTTAAAAAAATTTTGAGTTAAATTGCTTAATAACTTAAAGTGTATTTAAATAAAAAGAAATTGATACGAATATATTTTATTTCAAACCGATGAGGTTGGGGGATAACCGAAATCTTCTCCCAAAAGGGACGGGGACGAGAAAGTTTTATCACCGAAGTTCAAATGGGGATGGAGACGAGGATTATTATATCCAAAACGTTAGGACCGAACCGGTACCGTATAAATAACCGTGTGGATCCCTAAAAAATATCCACACGTATCCCCGATATTTTAGAAGATTTTTAAAAAATATATACTTATTTATCTATGTGTCCCTAATAATAAAAATACTAACTATATTATTATCACTTCAACTCTCTTAAACATAGGCATGCTCAAGTTTCTCAACAGCTTTCTATCTTAGTTTTTAGATATAAGTTAAAACTCTTGTCTAAATCTTTCCCAACATAACACCCTTTCAATCTTCATCATCTCATAACTGTTTCTAATCAAAGTATCCAAACTTTATATTTTGAACTGAATTTGTCATTTATTTTAGTCAGTAAAATAGTGATTTTGTTTAATTTTTTGGGATGGAGATTTCTCGAAAACCACAGGATTCGTGCGATGAGGGTGTGGAGACAAAAAAATCTCTGAAGCTTTTAATGGGGATTCCCAAAATCGTAACCGTAAGTGTTAGGGACGGAATGGGAAATGCGAAACCGTCCCCACCTAGATGGATCCCCATAATTTTGCATGTAGTTGGTTAAAATCTACAAAGTACTTATATTATATTTAAAAGTTCATTTTAGTCATTCTACTATAAAAAATTTTAGTTACTTTACATTTAATATTTGGGTCAAAAATGTTAAATTTATTGTTAGTTGATTTAAATGTTACGATTGGGTCACTCAATTGTTAAAAGTTATAATTGAGTCAATCAATTAAAGTTTTAGTTACAATCAAGTCACTCTTCTATTAAATACAAATAGACATCTAACGAGGTTTGATCTAATGATAATTTTAATCCTCAAGAGTTATATATTCTACAAATTTAGTCATAATTTAAAATAATTCAATAAATTTAGCCAATCATATTTTAAAATATATCACTTTAGTATTTTTTTTCTTCTCCAAAATCTCTTTTATATCCTCATTAACACTAGAGTACTTTATTTAAAATTATTAATGTTTATTTTTAATATTAGATCTATAATTAATATCTACATGAAAATTAAACTCATTGAAATTTATTTAAAGTTATTTATGAAAACCTTCAAGTTTTAGTTATTGCCACTACATAATTTTCTACAAAAAAAAAGTTTAGCATTCAATTTTCTTAGTAATTATATATTTTTAATGACTTCATTGTTCCCCTCTTATTTTTAAAATAAACTAATAATTAAACTTTTTAAGTTACTAATTTTTATTATTAATGTCACAGCTAGGTCTCGACATAAAAAATGAAGTCGCCACCGATCTTTTAATTAGGTAGATCAGAAACCTAAAGAAAACTAGAGAAAACTAAATTTGGGTTCGAATGCATGATTACGTGTGGGGAAGAATTAGCACCCCACAATACCCGTAAAATGACGCTTACTTGATCACTAATATTTTCTCGTAGTTTGGATGTATGCGCGCATAAAATTAATTTAAAAATTCTCAAAATTTCAAAAATGACATTGAATTCACTCACGGCTGAAAAAACCTTGGTCAAACCCGAATGCCTTGAGATTTGAAATATTAATCTCAAAAAATTTCAGAGCATAGTCTCTTATGGGAGTTTAAAACATATCCCCAAGAGTTAAGGGAAAGTTGAGGATTAATCTCACTCGATAAAATACCTCGCTTTCATGACGCGAGGAAAACCTTTGAAAATGAAATTTATGATAATCGATTAATCTAATAAAACCTAACGTCTAGGTTCTCTAAACCTAAAGGCACATACTAAGAATCTAATCAACCTACCTAATGTAAAATTATATAAAATTGCTAAGTTTATTATTTATGGATAAATTATTGAAAGAAACTTAAACCTATGGCAATAATTTTGAGTCTACATTATTAAGAGACTAACATATGAGGTGTACGTCAGAATTAAATCTAAAGAATCAAACCTAAATGCTTATTTATTATGAAATTAGTTTACTAGATAAAAGGAACACTAATCCTAAAATTGAATTAGAAGAAATCTACGCTAAAGGCTCTCTTTTTTTCAAAAAAAAAGTTCTAGATTAACTTAAGGATTAAAAAGGAGATAAAATCATGAATTGCTAATTAAAAAAATGACAAGTAAATAAAAGAATCAAATAATAGACTTAAACAAGAACAAATTGAAATACGGAAGGTGGTTAAATTGAAATTACATGAAAAAAAACTAAATTATAATAACTCAAAATGGCACAAAATATAAAACGCTAAAACGAGTAAATGAAAAAAAAACAAACATTTAAACTATGAAATTAAAAATAATTAAATGAACACCTCCTTAGGTCATGGGTTCAAGACCCATTAAAAATACTTTTTTTTTTTTTTCTAGAATACTTTTTTTCTCCTCTAAATAAAATTAGAATTAAAATTAATATTTTGTCAAAAAAATGATAAGAGACTTAAAGGGTAATTTTTCAAAGATGAGTATCTTTCCAACAAAATTTAAAGCTGTATTTTAAAGGAAAATAAAAAAACTAAAAAACTAAATAAATAAGGCGGAAGGGCCAAAAGTTCAATTAACCCTTCCGGTTAAAAACACACGAGTCATCCATGGGTCAAGTCTCCGCATGGGTCGAATATATAAGCAAAAATTAAGAAACCAAATTAATTTTTCCACTTCTAAAAAATAGATCAAATGCTTTTCCCTCAATCCTCTCACCAATTTATCGTGTTCATCACGATGTTCTTGTTGTTCATCAAATAAACTCAAAAATCACCCTAAATCGAGATTTCGGTGATAAACCGCCATACTTCGCCGTCCCGGTCGCCGCTAGTTGGTGACAGAAAAGATAAAAAAGTCATTCGAACCATTTTTAAACCCAGAAACCAAATCTAGCCTCAAAACTGCCCAACAAATTAATCCAAACCACCAAATCTCATGAAAACCTTTAAAATCCCCAAAGTTTTTTAAAAAATTAAGTGACTAATTACTAGAAGAAGAAACCGACGAGCCCACGAATACGGATCCATCGATCATCGGCGATGGTAACCTCGACGACCTTCCATTTCCAAACACTACACCCTTTTCCTTTTCCTTTTCCTTTTCCCTTTTTTATTTGAAATATAATAAAATGATGCAAAAGAAATACATGATGGGAAAATCTCTGCAAAATTGTGTTGCTTTATTGCTCTTGTATTGCTGAAAATTTGTGTGTTTACGTTGTTTTTTGCTCGGCTTATATAGCCGATTATAAGATTTTTATTCTTAAAATACAATGAAAATAAACCCTAGAATCTCTGATCTCTTTCCTTTTCCATTTCGATCTCATTTAATCTTGAATTGTTTTCCCTCTTTGTTGATTTGATTCGAGTCTTTGATTTCTTTCCTTTTGTGTTTTTCTTGCATGTTGCGGTCAAACGATTGGAGGCGATGGAAGTACGGTGGCTGTTGGCACCGATCCACGGTTACAGAAGCCGGAGAAGTCTTGCCGAGGAGCTGGGCAGGCGAGGGAAGCTCAAAAGCTAAGAAAGTGGTTTGCACGCGCGCAAAGGAAAGCTGAGTGGTCAATTATGGCCTTGATCAGGACCATTAGATCTGATCCAACGGTTATAGGGTGATTGCACAAAGAAGACAAAGAGATAAGATTTTATAGTTTAAGTTTGGGCCGAATTTGGACCCTTATTATTCTAAATAGACAATTCAAATGACTCTTTATTATTAATGTGTTTATCAAATGAGTTTTAATATAATAAAAATAATAAGGCTTAATTTATTTTGACCAATTATCTTAATATTTTTGTCGTTACTCATATTGTTTCCTCCTATTAAAAAATAATGTTTTGATCAATTAAAACCTGCCACATTATTATTATTTATTTATTTTTTTTAAATTTTAAAATAAAATAAATATATTAAAATATTTATTAATTTAATTATATTTTCAAAATAATCAAAACACCCCATCTTTATCCCCATCATCTTCTTATCCAATTTTTATTTCTTTTCCAATCTTCATCCCCCAAACAACAACTCTTGCAACTACTGATCACCAACATCTTACCCAAAAAATATAGACTTTTGCCTTTTTAATCCTACAAAAAGATCCATTCTTTGTTGTCCATGTTTCAAACCCGAAATGGTCGAGGCATTACCGGCGGTGGGGCAGTTCCTGACATTCTTGTCTTCCCATAAACTCTCTTTGCTGTCCTTTGGATCTCAGCTTCTGGTTTTGTCTTTTTATGGCAAAGGGATATTGCTTGGGCTGGGTTCTCGATGTTTAGGAAAGCTTGGCAATAATGGCCAGGTGGGTCTATGTTAGCCCGCTTTCGAGTTTTAATATGACGGATTTTGGCGGTGTTGGGATGAGGTCATAGATAACAACGACAGCGTTTGAGAGGGTTGTCTCAGCGATCTCAAAGCTTGAGAAGAAAGGTGGTGCAAGGCTCAATATTCTGCCTAGGAAATGGCTTACGGCGCCATTTAATCTCGCTAGCCATATGACTTTGTTTCTCTATCAAATCCATTGTTGAATTCTTAGCTTACAAGTAAGTTCAAATTTATCAATAAAAGGGGAGTGATAATTAGTTTAAGATCCTTTTCATGCTAATATAATGGTGTTAGTTTAAGTGGTTTCTCTTTGTTGAATCCAGTTATTAGCTGCTTTGTTTAAAAACTTAGGATTATTTGGTGGATTCTTTGTGTGGCATTATACAGGACAAGAATCGATGGAAAAGTTGCTAAAGAAAATTGGGGAACAAGTGATGGGGATGAAAATAGGGTGTTTTGGTACTTTAATATATTTTAATATATTTATTTTATTTTATTTTAAAATTTAAAAATAAATAAAAATGATGTGGCACGTTTTGATAGGGCAAGACATATTTTTTAATAGTGGGGTAAATGTTAGGGGGCAAAAGTGGTCAAAATAAACTTTAGGGGGCAAGTTGAAAAAATAGGTAAAGTTTAGGGGAAGTGCATTAAGCCTAATAATAGTAATAGTAATAATAATATCTACATATAATATAACCAAAACCAAACAAAGAAAATAAAAATAATTAAAAATTAAAAAATAGGCTGATAAAATTGGGTAACTACAATTAAACATATTTCTTAAATTCTTTATGAGTTTGTGCGTGTTAGGTTATTTGATTTTGATATAACGTAAAGAAAAATGTCTTTGGACTTAAACTAATTTTGCAAAAATATTTCAAAAGTTCCACAAACTTGAAAAATATGTTTGAAATATTTTCAAAGGTTTTTTTGACACACTTTAAATGATTTTAAATAACCAAAGTGTCAAAAATAGGCTTCGCGTACCGGTACAGTTTTGAATGTATCGATACAATTTTCCATCCCTAAAGTTTTACAAATCCGGTAGTCAATTTTCATACTGATACGGTCTTAGCCGTATCGATACGAGTATGGTTCGTACCGATACGCTTGTATCTGTACCAATAACCCTATATTATAAATGCTCCAACGGCTAGTTTTTTGAAGAACATGTATTGATACGGATCCCCGCGTATCGATACTGAGGAGTCTAGAACTATATTTATTGCGGGAAATAAATGCTCCAACGGCTCCAAATAACCTCAAACGGCTAGTAACGGCCATGAAGTTTATTAAAGGGTTTAAAAGACACCTCCAAGCATCTATGGAAGATCAAGAATCATCAAGCCAACATTCAATGAGAGAAAAATTGTTCTAGTGCTTTAATTTGTCATATTCTTTGTAGAAAACACTTGTGAGCCAAAATTGTCATATTTACTCAAGTGTTTAGATTTTGGGTGAGTGTTTAATTGTGCAAACATATTTATTGCCTTTGGAGGTTTTCCTAGTTTGCTATTTATTTCTCTTTGTAAAAGAGGGTTTACTCAAGCTTTGGGTTAGAAAACTTTTAGTGTGTAAGGGTTGCCTCCTTAGCCTAGAAATGGAGAAGAAATTCAATAGTAAATTTGGGAAAATCCTTAGTAGGAAGTTAAGGTTGTGGATGTAGAGCTTGGTTAGAAGCTCGAACCACTATAAAGCTTACGTTTGTTTTTAATTTATCTTTGCTTTCCACTCAAATCACCTTAAAACCAATTCTCCCCCTCTTGGCCACACGGTTGATAGATCGAGCCTCCCATCAATTGGTATCAGAGCTTCATCTCTTCATCGAATTAACATCCAAGAGTCGATTCTAGAGGAGCTCAACCTTTCTACATCAACCGGAGATTATGGCGCAATCCATCAATCAACCTCCTTTCTCTACGGGAGCAATTACGCCTATTGAAAGAATATGATGATGTTCTTCTTGAGAGCCAAGGGCTACCATCTTTGGGACATTATTCTTGATGGCCTGTTCATTCCATAAAAGAGCAAGACGGATTGGAGTGCAGATGGTCGCAAAAAGATGGAGCTTAACGCAAAGGCCTTACACTTTCTCTTTTGTGCACTTGGCCCGGATCAATATGCCAAAGTATCTTCTTGTGAGAGTGCCAAGGAGATTTGGAACAAGCTTGAAGTCACTCATGAGGGAACCAATAATGTTGGCAAATAAAACACTCTTTTATACAAGAAAGATGGCAAATAGAAAATAACCTCTCAAAGGTAGATATGTTGCCCAAAATTACAAGATCACTCAACCCAACTTGAAATAAAATAGATACAATGAAATAATACAAGTGGGTAAATGGATTTGACTCTAAAAGGCACAAAGAGGTTGGATTTTTGCTTTGATGTTTTTCAATTGATCATTAGTTGTTGTTGTAGATTTTAGAGGCTTGCTTTTATACCCCTTCATTGATTTCTAACCGTTTGGTTGGTTGGCATCATCAAAATAGACGTTGGGCTGCATTTTTCCTTCAATAAATACTAAACTAAAGCTGACCGTATTGATACACGGGTGGATGTATCAATACCTGTTCCAAAATAGAAAAGTCATTGTGCTAAAATAACAAAGGGCGTATCGATACGCGGAAAGGCGTATCGAAACACTGTAAGAAGGGCGTAACAAAAATGACATGATCGTATCAATACCATTTTGCTCACTTGTGAAACTATCAAAACATGTTTCGGTACACATCTAAGGCATATCGATACGGGTTTAACCACTTTTCAAAAATGCTAATTCCCATAACTGACAAGGCAACGGTAAAATAATAAATATGAAGATATGAAAAATCTTAACCCCATACGATACGGTTGTATCCATATCGGTACGTTATTCTTAAACCTTAAGCCCATATGAAGGCCGTATCAAAATAGACAAAACTGTATCGAAACACCCATATCAAAACATGCTCTCCTGTATCGAAACAGATTCTTACAGTGGCCTTATACATCGAGGGCTTATCGAAACGTCTGGGCAAAATTGTTCAATTTTGCTTTGAAAACACTTAGAAAGATTTATGGGGTTTAAGTTTTGACTTAGAAATAATTTTTAGGTTTAAAATCCTTGTCAATTGTGAAACTTTAAAGTACTTAAAATTTTATTTTCTTTTGTAATTAAGTCCTCAAATAATTTGTTATATCAAAATCAAACTTAGGTTTTACAGAATGCTCCAAATCTAATTTTGTAAAATCAAATTTTTATCAAAGACAATCTAGTTCCCCTAGATTTTCAAAGGTAAAATTGTTAAGGACATTTGGGTCCCTAAAGGACTAATTTGTTCAAATAAAAAGGATGAAATTGAAAAATGGATTCCTAAGGGGACTAAGTTATTTGGGACTAATGCCATTGGATCCAAAGCAATTTGGATACAAAAAATTACTTAAATGTCTTTTTAGGTGTGCTTGAGCAATTGATAATCAAAGTCAAATCTTGAAAGCTCTTGAAACACAAAGGAGGAATGACACTTGAAGAAGGGAGGCTTAACATCCTACCTTGGTTCAAGTGGTAAATTTAAATTTCATGCAATTTCTTGATCATGCCTATAATGTTTTGATTTTGATGTTGATCTAAACATGTTTGTTCGACTCTTTGTTGTGTCCAATAACATATAGTTAGGGGGAGTCACAAATTGCATGAGTTACATATTTTTGGCCCAATATGTTTATCTTTATATTTTGGCCTTAAACTTTTAATAGTTGGTTGATTTTGGTGAAATCATGCTTTTCTTCTGTTAAATGTTATGTTTTTAAGAAGCGTGAGTAGCAAAATGTACGTAATGTCTATCAAGACTTAATAGAGCCTTTGTATGAACATAAAAATATGTTGTAAGGCCTTTTAAGTTATTTTTGCTGTAGTTTTTCACCATTTTTGTGCCATTGGTACCGATACTGCCCATACCGTACCGATATGGCAATTAATCCGTACCTATACGGAATAAACCGTACCAGTACGCTCAGCCAAAAAGGGACAGTTTTGTCTCCTTTTTGACATGCATTGTATGCTTATATGAGTATCTTGTTTTATGACAAGCTTAATTGAATTTCATGTGTTTATTTATTTTATTTTATTTGAAATTCAATCTTTTTATCTTGAATTGTTGGACTAACTATTTACTTGATGCTTGAGTAAGGGGATCCATTCTTTTATCGATAAAATCTCTCTAAGTCTTTTCTCCAAAATTTTATTTTACACCAACAATTGATAATCGCTATCAATTGGTACTAACTTTTCTAACAATTGGTGTTTTTGAACTTAATGTGATTTCAAACTTAGTTTTGAAATATTTTTGATATAACAAAAAGGGGAGAGATGGTTGAAAAATTAAGTTTCAAAAAGAAAAGGAGAAAAAGGAGGAATTTTGAATTTTTTTTTCAATTTTTTAAATATTTTTCTAAGTGGGAGTTTTCACAAAACAAATTTTCAAGTGGGTTCGTTATATCAAAAATGGGAGATTGTTATGATATTTGATTTTTATATAATTTAAAGAAAAATGTCTTTGGACTTAAACTAATTTTGCAAAAATATTTCAAAAGTCCACAAACTTGAAAAATATGTTTGAAATGTTTTCAAAAGTTTTTTTAACACACTTTAAATGATTTTAAATAGCCAAAGTGTCAAAAACAAGCTTTGCATACCGATACGGTTGATACTCGTACCGATACCCCAGAGGCCCCGTATTGATACGGTTTTGAACGTATCGATACAAATTTTCATTCTCAAAGTTTTACAAATCTAGTAGCCAATTTCCATACCGATACGGTCCTAGCTATATCGATACGAGTAGGGTTCGTACCGATACGCTTGTATTTGTACCGATACCCCAAATATTATAAAGGCTCCAACGACTAGTTTTCTAAAGAACAGGTACCTATACGGATCCATGCGTACCGATTCCAAGGAGTCTATAACTACATTTATTGCGGCAAATAAAGGCTCCAACGGCTCCAAACAATGCCCAACGGCTAGTAACGACCATGAAGTTGTTAGAGGTTTTAAAAGACACCTCCAAGCATCTATGGAAGATCAAGAATCATCAAGCCAACATTCAATGAGAGAAAAATTGATCTAATGCTTTAATTTGTCATATTCTTTGTAGAAAACACTAGGGAGCCAAAATTGTCACATTTGCTCAAGTGTTTAAGTTTTGGGTGAGTGCTTAATTTTGCAAACATATTGCCTTTAGAATTTTTCTAGTTTTCTATTCATGTCTCTTTTTAAAAGATGGTTTACTCAAGCTTTGGGTTAGAAAGTTTTGAGTATGTAAGGGTTACCTCCTTAGCGTAGAAAAAGAGAAGAAATTCAATAGATGGTTGAAAAATTAAGTTTCAAAAAGAAAAAGAGAAAAATGGGGAGTTTTAAATTTTTCAATTTTTTAAAATATTTTTCTAAGGGGGAGTTTTCACAAAAACAAATTTTCAAGTGGTTTCGTTATATCAAAATGGGGAGATTGTTAAGATATTTAATTTTGATATAACTTAAAAAATATCTTTGGACTTAAACTAATTTTGCAAAAATATTTTAAAAGTCTACAAACTTGAAAAATATATTTGAAATGTTTTCAAAAGTTTTTTTGAAACACTTTAAATGATTTTAAATAGCCAAAGTGTTAGAAATAGGCTATGCGTACCGATACGGTTGATACCCGTACCGATACGGTTTTGAACGTATCGATACAATTTTCCATCCCTAAGTTTTACAAATTTGGTAGTCAATTTCCGTACTAATACAGACTTAGCTATATCGATACGAGTAGGGTTTGTACCAATACACTTGTATCTATACCGATACCCCTATGTTATAAATGCTCCAACGACTAGTTTTTTGAAGAATAGGTACTGATACGGATCTCCGTGTACCGATACTGAGGACTTTAGAACTGTATTTATTATGAGAAATAAAGGCTCCGACAACTCAAAACAACCCCGACGGCTAATAACGACCATGAAGTTGTTAGAGGGTTTAAAAGACACCTTCAAACATCTATGAAAGATCAAGAATCATCAAGCCAACATTCAGTGAGAGAAAAAAAAAATGTTCTAGTGGTTTAATTTGTCATATTCTTTGTAGAAAACACTAGTGAGCCAAAATTGTCACATTTGCTCAAGTGTTTAGGTTTTGGGTGAGTGCTTAATTGTGCAAACATATTACCTTTAGAGGTTTTCCTAGTTTGCTATTCATTTCTCTTTGTAGAAGAGTGTTTACTCAAGCTTTGAGTTAGAAAGCTTTGAGTGTGTAAGGGTTGCCTCCTTAGCCTAGAAAAAAAAGAAATTCAATAGTGAATTTGAGAAAATCCTTAGTGGGAAGCTAAGGTAGTGGATGTAAAGCTTGGTTAGAAGCTCTAACCACTATAAATCTCGTGTCTATTTTTAATTTCTCTTTGCTTCCACTCAAATCACCTTAAAACCAAATTCACCCCCTCTTGGCCACACAGGTGATCGATCGAGCCTCCCATCAGTGTGCTTTCATTAAAAAATTGTATAATTTTTACAATAATTTTTTTTTTTGTTCTTATTTAAAAATATTAATTTTTATATAATTTTTATTAATATGAAAGTCTATAGAAAAATTATTCATGTTTAAAAAATGACACATAAGTTGTTTTTACACAATGAAACATAAGCATGCAAGAAGCGAATGAAAAATATATTTTCATTAAAATAACATTTAATATTGTTTTTATTACATGATTCATTTATGTAATTAATTATAAGCTTTGGTTATATTAAAACAACACAAATTTTAAATTTTTTTATTCTTACATTTCATGTGTTGTATGATTTACTAAATTATATGTTATTAATTATGGTTAAAGTTTATCAGGAGTCCCTTTACTATACTAAAAGTTCATTTTAGTCCTTCTACTATAAAAAAGACATTTAGTCCATATACATTTGAAAAATTAATATTTTAGTTTAAAATTTTGAAGTCATAGTTAATTGGCTTAAATATTTTGGTTTAAACACCCCTCAAGTCCCTACCAATTTTGAAATTGATAAAAAAGGAGAGTAATTAATTCAATTTACATTTTGAAAGTGAGTAAATAAGAACAATCTGTGATGATGTTGACCTTTTACATCAATACACGACACATGTCCAATTATGATTGGATAGTTTTTTAATGAAATAAACCAAAAAATATATAATTTTATAATATCTTTCATAACTTTTATTTTGTTTAAAGTTTTAGTAATATTTTAATATTTTATGATTTTTGTATCATGTTTTTAAATTAAACCCTTATTCTCACTCCAAATCTAAAAATTCTAAGAATAATTCAATGTACACTTTTTTAATTAAATATTTTTTTATGTTTTTTCTTGTATTTTAATGTTATTGTAAGTGAAAATAACATTGGAGTTAGAATAGGAATTAGTTTTGTATTTTAGATTTCATAAGTGTTTAAAAATTCTATGTAATAATTGAAACAAAATGTTTTGAGAAGATTAATTTACTCAAGTTCAAAACTAAGAGGGGCCTAAAGAGTATCTAAACCAAAATATCGAAGTCTACTAACAATAACTCTAGCATTTTTAAATGTGCAAGGACCAAAATGTTAACTTTTCAAACGTACAAGGACAAAAATGTTCCTTTTTATAGTAGATGGGCTAAAATGAACTTTTAGTTATAGGACTAAAATATTCCTTTTATAATAGAGGGACTAAATTGAACTTTTAGGTATGGTACGAGGACTTCTACTATACTTTAACCAATTAATTATTGATGTTATTACTTATTTTATAATGTTGTTTATTTAAAAAAACATTTATTATAAAAACTAAATAACATATAAACGTACTTTTATAGTTATAATTATCTGACATATATTATATATTTTTAAGATTAATACATAATTATTTTTTAATTTATTTATAATTAAATTTTATATTTTATAATGCTAATAATAGAAATATATACATGTTTATGATTAATTGAAAATATCAAGTTTGATGTAACTCAAGTTACCGAGGCTACACAAGTAGCAATGATATGAATGGTGAAGAACAAGCAATTTGAGACAAAAAAATGACTAAATTGATATATTTTAAATATGAAGAGTTATATTTATTTAATTATGACTAAATTGGTAAAATATATAAGTTTTGAAAATTAAAACTATCATTACATAAAACCTTGTTAGATGTTCGCTTGTACTTTAACATAAGAGTGACCTATTGTAACTTTTAATAATTGAGTAACTCAATTGCAACTTTACTAATAATTGAGTGACCTCAAATGTTGTTTATCTAGGAAGGTATTCATTAAATCCATTTTACAAGCCATTCCAATATTTGCAATGCAGTATTTCTTAAAAATTGATTTTGTCAACAAATATATAAAATTTAATTTGAAAATATAAAAAATTGCATCAAACAAAATTTAAACTATTTCACTCTTTAAAAATATATTGAAATCAATTTGTCCAATTTTTTAAATAGATGGACTAAAATACAATTTGGGATAATTTTACCGACATGAATGCCTTCATTTCACTCAAGAAATGAAATAAAACACCAAAATATTACAACATTCAAAATAATCAGGGATGGATCCAGAGAGGCGGTCGCGCCCCTAAAATTTTAAAATTTATATATAATTTTAAAAATTTTATATATTTTCTATTGAATATCTATTTTTGTCTTTTAAAATTTTATAAGTTCATCTCCTTAAAATTATGTATGTTCGCCTCCTCTAACATAAAATTATACGTATGTGAAAATAATAGTAAACCAACTATGTTGTTAAGTTTGTGATGTTAACTATTATGATTGTTCAATCCATAGACCTTCAAGAACAACTCCCACCTCCTTATTCAATTATCTTACAACATAAATTTTAAAATTCACAAAAATACAATACACCATTTACTTTACCCATGTCCATAGTCACAATTAAATGGTAAAGAACCCAAAAATAAAATAAAAAACAGGGGGAAACAATATTTTTAAATCAAGAAGGAAAAGAAAAAGGAATAGGCTTTGGACTGCATTTTAGAAATCAAGAACTGAAAGGGTACTAAAAGATTATGAACTTATTTAAACCTGGACTTACGTACCGACAAAAATTCATCCGTGTTCCAACTGCATGATTCATCGGGTTTTGTCAAATCATGCACATGAATGCCTGAAAATTGTTCACACGTGTGCCAGGAGTACGTCGCACTAGGCTAAGCTCAAGATAAACAAAAGATAATATATATATATATATAAGCGGAGCTCTTCTCCGAGCACCTGTACGGGCAAGAAATTCATGAGAAAAACAAGACATTTTTTTTCTTCAAGTTTTTATGAATTTCCAGGTTGCTTGGTTATAATGGTCTGCTGTTATTTTTGCTTAATTCTTTGATCCAGTGCATTTTCAAATAGCTGGAATGCAACTATGTTGCTTCAACTCTTTTACTTTTCTCCAAGTACACAGGGTTTAGCAAAATTTGATTTGACTCGAAAAAGTTTAAATTTTTTTATTTGACTCGAGACGAAAAAACTTGACTCGTCTTGACTCCACTTGTCTGTAAACTTGACTCGACTTGAAATTTCATAAACTTGACTCGACTCGAAAAAACTTTAAATAAAAATTGAGTTGTAAAATAAAATTCAAATAACTCGAAATTTTTTGTAATTAGTAGATTGATTTCTAAGTTCAAGTCGAATCCCTCAATTTTTCCTGATATATATATATACGATATAAAACAATATGAATATATATATATGCCATATGAAAAAATATGAAAAATATATATATGCATATCTCATATGAATAGAGAAAATCTTTTAAATTAGAATCAAAATGTACTAAAACATGATAAATAATAACAATTAAATTTGTATAGGAACTCGAAAACTCGACTCGAATTTCATAAAGTCGAATTGAAAAAATTTCAAATAAAGTTTGAGTTATAAAATATGATGCGTCAACTCGAATAACTCAAAATATTTTAACTCGACTCGATCGAATACTTACTCCTACAAGTACCTGTTCCCGACACCGGTATCAGACACATTTAGATATGAATATGGGATCCAGTTCTCTCCAACACTCTCCTAATACTCAGCATTAACGCCCGAGTCCAAGTAAGACACACATGCAATCCATACTTACCCTACAAACTTAGAAGGGAGCCTCAAGTGATTCATCCCACACTTCTGCACTTCCATTGGAGGCATCTTCCACGTCTTCTTCCATTGAAAGTCGAATATATTCTCTATGTGCAAAACGGTCCCATTCTGTCAACGTAGGATTCTCGCGCTCCTGTTCAATGTTCATTCCAACATAATGCCATGGTATACAAATACAATTTCTTTTTAAAGGCAATGTTGACAAATAAGAGCTCAAGCGTCACATTTACCTGACGAATGAGGAATGGATCACGAGATTCAAAGGCCATGAATTTGTTGAGATTGAAAAGGATATTGAAAACACCTCCCGACAACAATTTAGAACCTTTTAGGTCAGACAATGTGATATAGTTTTCATCCTGCAAACAAGAAAATGTAAATAGTCAAACAATCTATCTTCATTAGCAGTGAGTACGATTGAGAACATTCAATAGAAATTCAGCTCCTAAAGGGCCAAAGCATATAGCAAAAAGCAGTTCACGCCTTCACGGTATAATTTGCTCAGAGCCTTAAATACCATTAAGTGATCTAATTGTAAAGCAGCCATGAATAACCTGCTTCAAGATGAAGATGTAATGTAATGTAATGTAATGTAATGAGACCAACTCAACATTATCCAGAAACCTGTCTTTCAGACGATTGTATTATTATACTGGCATAAATATTTTAAGTCTGAAATTAAAAAGCAGAGTATAGCACAGATGGACATCATGTTAAATATTATAATTTTGACATTCTAGAATATTATTGATGCACGTATTTGTGTTAGATTAGTCTCTCATGAATGTACTTAACTAGGATACATGAATTTAGTGAATGCATGTACTAGGATGAATGAATGTAATTATTCTAATAGTCACCTACAACCAGTCAACCACTATATAAAAGGGTTGTATTTGATAGAGCATAGGAAGAGATTGAAAACAAGCAAGTCACATTTCAAGTTTTATAAATCCTTCTCAAGAGTGTTTTTCCTCCATAATTTCGTTATTTCTCTTCCACCTCCCAACACATCAACCATTTCCAGAAACACACTTGAATATGCACTATACTAAACAAAGAGACAAAAAAGGGAATAATGATAAAATGGCAAACCTTCGGTTTAATCATGTCAATTATCTGACACAATATGTCCTCAAAGAGCACGGGCTCTTGCACCATGCATTCCATTCGATGCAACTGCTCCTCATAAAAAAATTGCATTTCGTTACGTGTTAGAACTCCATTGCCATCCAAATCTACACACTTTAGCCTACAAAAAAATCCCAATTACTGGCTAGTAATGGCATGATTCCCAACCCAAAGCATTCCATAAGAAAAAACAAATGCATGAAAATAAACCTTTGAATATAATAACATTGCGGAAAAAAAACTAGCCAAGATATTTTTAAACACACTCAGAAATCCAATGTTAATGAGATCATTTGAAAGCTCCACCTCCTCAAACAACAATGCTATTCCTAAAATATTAATGAAAATATTCATAAGACTGCTTATGAATCAGTTACATTGTTTATTTGCTTCGTTAAATTTGTTTGATCAAGACTAATTCCCTAGTCTATAGTTTCTGACAAATCTTTCTGAATTTTTTGGGTAAGAAGGGATAAAAAGAAGCTGTTTTCAAATTTTTTTGGGAAATTTTCAATTTAGTGTTTTTGTAAGAAGTATGGAAGGTTTATTTACTTCCATACAATGAGGGCGAGCTTTGATTTTGACAATCAGTTCACAAAATTCACTGCTAGAGAAAGAGCACAAAATATACCAATACTCAAGACTGGGCTCGGATGACTTGTCCTCTTCTGCTAGGATAAAGTAAAGAAAATCTTCATACCCCATCTTTCCTGCAACCTTACAGGTAAACTTTCTTGGGACCTAAGATGATACGAAAGCATAACATGAGTGAAATTTCAAAATCTGAAAATAAATCAGTCAATTGAAGAAACAGAAGAAAGTAATAGAAGACTATAGTTGAATAGATAACATTCAATTAAATGAAATCTTCTTTCTGCAGGTAAAATGTGATTCGGACCAAAGAATAAAAATATCATCTGACTTGGACAAACCTGAGAAAATATCCTATCAACAATCCGGTAGGTAAGCGAATGGTTACCATATCTGATAAGGTTCTCCTTGTCAATCAAAAAATCATGATCTGTATCCAGCTCCCAAAATTTGCAGTATATTACATAAAAATGTTCATACGAAAAGTACCTGTTTATTTTTTTTTTTTTCAAAAGAAGGGGAAAAAGGTTTAAATGTGATAATAACAATCACAATAATATTAAAAGATATGTGCCAGAATGTACTAAGCATGCATCAAAAAGCAGTTATACAAAGTCATTCTTGATCTTGTGGAATTTGGAAGTAAATAAGATCAATTTCCTACTCCATGCATTCAAGTAGATTCAAGCCAAGTATATACCTCAAAACTTTATTAATGTCATCTTCCTCATCAGCATGTAGCATGACATCAATCAAGTTTCCATGTTTCAACTCTCTAAGAGTTAGGCGACCATTCCCAGATCTATTTATGTAGTAAAATATTTGGTATATCACAGTTTCAGCTGGCCATGTGCAACAAAAGTAATGTCAAACAAGCAACATCAGATAAAAATCAACAACGTATTCAGCAACATATGGACAATCCAGACTTCCAAAAAATTAGGAAAACACACATTAGGTAGTTGTGCTAATTGCCTGAGCAAAAATAAACACCATATAGAGTGGGAAACTGCCCATGACATGTTAAAGCAAATATTGAATAAGCTGTAATGCATGCAATAATCAGTCCAGATATTTTAGTTACAATTTCAATCACACAAAATGTTCCTAAAGCAAGTCTCATATGCTCATCACGTGTTAATAAGAATTTCATGTGTGAATTAATCATCCAAAAATAAGCATTTTAAAATTATGAAAGTTGAGCCATTGAAACCAGATACTTATATGACAGCTATACTGCAAATCGTTCTTACCAAAGACAGCCAACAAAATTAAAAAAAAATTGAATCCTATTGTGGATGTGCAAATTTCTACTCCAACTCATCAAAGAATGAGTTTGCATTCTGCCTTCTGATACTCATTTTATTAATAATATTAAGCATAGCTTTCTACATTACCAAACACACTAGTGACAGAACCACTTTATTGAAGAAACAGGGTGGAGTGAAATCAGGAAAATTCACATGAAAATATATTCATGTTAGGATCTCTGTGTTCAGAGCTTGGTGGTTCCAGCATAAATGAAGGAAACAGTCAAGAAACAACTCAATATCAGTGTCCAAATGCCTTAGATATTGTACAAGGGCAGGTGAAGTTTGAAAAGAGAAAATCTCGCATTTTAAATGTCTATTTGAAGTGCAAAAACTGCAAATGGTATAAAACAGATGAAAACAAACCATATCTTTCCTGAAACTCAGGTGTACTACTGAGAACTCCAACCCTGGATGAGCTCCCAAAAATGACTAAAGACCTGAGAATAGGTTTTGAAATCGTTTCTCAGATTGGAAAGAATATATAGATGAAATTAAGCCCATCGTCAACAACAATTGCCATTGATCTAATAATCAATAAATGCAGTTTGTTTAAGCTCCAAAAAAATGACTAAAGACCTGAATATTACACAAAATTCAATATTTGAGATCTGGTTTCTTTAAATTGATATATTTGGGCTTGCAATGTCCACACAACAGATTGCCAAAAGATTAATAATCAATAAATGCATTTCATCAAGCAAATCACAAAATTCAATCCATCAGTAACAACATAAAATGATCAAAATGATATCAATTCTCCAACAAGGAGAATTACTAAAATTAAGAATCTTAGAAGAAACATTTTCATCAGCAAAACCAAATCAGTAACAATTAAAATTTTAAACACATAATTCTCCAACAAGGCCCAGCATGAAGAGCATCTCACAATAAAAAAGAATCAAAATATGAACTCTCATAACCTTCCTAGCAGTTACAAAGGATATGATAGATCTTCGATAGCAAAATAGCTGTTCCATTTCCATGAACAAGAAAATATACCTTGTAACCAAACCAGTGCCATTAACATCAATTTTCTGAAAAGTGATGTGGAGAAAAATGATGGCAGCTTGCAGATTTCCTTGGTCACTAGTTTGAACTCTGATATACATAAGCATAAGGTAAACAAGAATATCAGATGAATTCCAGAAATGTCTGTTACAAGAAAGCGTACATGTACATTACCAGACAGTTGTAGCCCATCTGGGTGGCCATTAAAAAACTTATTGATTTGAGACAAGCATTGTTCTTTTAGTTCCTTTGGAGGTGGACAACCTTTTTCAAAGTAAAACTGGAGGCATTTTCAAGTATCACTACAACAAGTTATCACCTACTTCGGAATAGAAAGGCAAATACGGCAGATAAACACAACAAGGTCAACAGTTGAGAAAGAAACCTAGAATATCAATTGAACAGGATCCCAACCTGTGGTATTAATTCTTTAACAGGCTCGCTAACTACTTTCAGTGGAGAACAAGTTTGAAGGACCAGCCCTATGTTTTGCTGTTCGAGGGGAACCAGATGTACTTCTTGGTGAAAGAGGAGGGGCACTTCCAGCAGGAAACATGGAAGGTAAAGAATTTCCTGTGGCAGTACTTCCAGATGAAGTATTTCCAGGAACATTCAAGGGATTACCCGCCTTTGCATCATTAACCAAAGACGTTACCTAGAAAAAGTAACAAAAATTAAACAATGGTGCACATCCAGTCATAGGCTCAGAAGAATGTTTTTAACAAATATATGAATTCTAAACTTGGACCGATGTTGGATGATTAACGAAAACTTCGACAGAAACAATTAACGAAAACTTCGACAGAAACAACAATCGCATGTCACAAATATTCCTTTCAAATCGATTAAAATACCTTAATTTCTTCTTGAAATATGGATTTCACATACATATATGACTCACATTATGAACTAAATAATAAAATCTAAATGATCCGGCATCAGGTATACTTTAATTATCATAAACTTAAATTACTTTTCACAAAGTCAATAATTTTTAGAGTAAAATATCTAAATAATCACTCAACTTTGTTCCTAGACTTATTTGAGTTATTGAATTTTAAAACTATCAATTTACTCACTAAACTTTACTTTTTAACATATTTTAATTATTTTGAATTATTTTATTAATAACATATGACATATTTTATTATTATAGAAAATAAAAATAAATTTGAAAATAAAAATAAATTATATTTTATTATTATTAAATAAAAAATTTAAAATAAAAATTTCAAATCTCTAACCCTCAAAACCTCAAACCACTTTTACCCGGCCACCCATCCCTTCATCGGCCATAGAAATGACAGCCTCTGCTCGAACCGTTGAGGAAATCTTCAAAGATTACTCGGCTCGAAGAACCACTGTCCTTCGAGCTTTGACTGTCGGTAAATCTTTCACACGCTTTCCTCTCTCCATTTTACCTGTTTAACGCTGCCCTTCTTTTTCCCCCTTTCTCTCAGATGTGGATCAATTTTATGGACTTGCGATCCAGGTAACTTACAAATCTCCATTTTTTCCTGGATTTCCATAGGTTTACTGTTTAACTTCTGTTATTATTGAAATTAGAGATTCAATTTCTTGAAATAAACTAATAAAAATGTGTTTATAAAGAATTTCTGGAAAATCAAATTATAGTGGATGGGTGGCCGTAAGAGTAAAAGGTTTGGTTTTGGGGTTTTGGGATTTGAGATTTTTATTTTAAATTTTTATTTAATAATAATAAAATATAATTTATTTTTATTTTAAATTAATTTTTATATTTAATAATAATAAAATAAGTTAATTTATACTAAAATATTAATAAAATAATTAAAATATGTTAAAAAATAAAGTTTAGTGAATAAATTGATTATTTTGAAAATTCAGTGATCAAAATAGGTCTTAAATTAAAAGTTGAGTAATAATTTAAATATTTTACCCTAATTTTTATCATCAAATAACCGAGCAATGAACTGACTAGAACAATTTAACGTTAACAACGATCTATTATTTTCATAATTCAAATCAAACTCTGTTAGGTATAGAAACTATAAAGAAAAAGGGGGGAAAAAGAGTACCAGCTTGTTAGTAACGGGAAGAGAAAGCCATTGTTCGAAAAGCATCTGAGTGAATTCAGGTTTGGATTTGAGAGCTAATGGAGACATCTCCTGGAGCTGCAATAACTCCGCATCCAAACACGCAATATCTCCAACAACAACAGTCTCCATTTTCTTTTCTTCGCATAACAAAATGCAGCTCCCGCGCAGATGAAATGGAAATCAGCTTTTAAAAGTTAAAAAGCAACAGATTCAAGCTCAAGAAAAAAGCATTTCAAAATAATTCCAAAAAAAAAAGTTAAAAGGAAAAACTCCGACGTGGAACAGAGAAATCATTGGGAATTCTGTATCTTCATGGAATGAGGGAAAGGATCTAAACAAAATAATAATAAAAAAATGTTTCGTTTCTCATTTTGACGTTAGCTAGAGAGTGATTGGGAGGAGAGAAAGTGAAATATTTTTTTCTTGAGAGAAAGAGAGATCAATGCGATTCAAGAGGGAGATTTGCTAAGATATTGCAGAGATTTGAGATACAGTTGGAAAAAAAAAACGAATAACCGGTTTGGCTGGGACCCATGAATCGGTTTGGGCCAGTGACATGACATTTTATGTCATATTTGTTAGGCTTGAAATTCAAATAAAATTGGTTCTGTAAATATTTTAATGAAATGATTTAATTTTTAAATTTGATTTTTCAAATTGAATTTTATAATTTAAATAAATTAAATAATTTTGTTATAAATACACTCTAGGTCCCTATTAATTATGAAAAATGTATACATTAATCTCTTTTAAAAAATAAAATATTAAAAAATACCAAAATTTTTATAAAAGAAGGAAAAAAATTTAAAAAAATATTGAAAAAATTGAATTATAAAATTTAATTTACAAGATCTGCCATTTTTTTTCTCGATTCTTGCTTGATTCTTGTTTGATTTCTATTGATTTGTGTGGTTTGCTTGTTTTCTCTTGAAATTTTGCGGTTTGAGGGGGATTTCCATGACCACTGTTGATTGGAAGAAACTTTTTTCGGGGTGAAAGAACAATTCTAGGATTTTTCCCACGAGTTGTGATGGATCGATGTGATGCAAAACAAATCAAGAAAACATAATTTTTGAACGAGGAAGAAGAGATAGAGCAAAGGTTTCGAGAAGAAGAAGAAATATCAGATGGAGACAGTAAATATTTCCATTAATTTTATCAATAAAACAACCCTAAAAACATTATGAGATTTTAATCAATTCTAAAAACAAGTACGACGCAGTTTCAACTAAAGTCTAACACAATAAAACGCCTCGTTTTATTTACATATAATTGGGCTTGCATCAAAACTCCCATACTCGAGAAATCCTTGTCCTCAAAGATTAAAACTAGAACTCGTAATTCCAAGTTAGAAGAACGACCTGCCATGTTTTTCTTCTTATTATTTGACCAAATATGTCCCAAAGTTCTTTTCGGCATATCCAAAAATGACACATGAACCGACATTAGTCCTAAGTGTCCTCTAAGATCAAAAATCACCTTAAGTGGTTTAAATTTAGCACAACTTCGAACTTGACATGACCAAGCAAATATACCATGTACACATAATGGCCTTTGACAACCATCTCATAAAAAATGTTAAGGGCTTCTCCGGCTTGACCATTTTGTATCATCCATGAAACAAAGTTACCTTAAAAACACCACAAGTATCATCCATGGAGTCACATTTTCTATACATGCCAATCAATGCATTATTCACACAAACATCAAACACATAAGCTAAAGCTGAGCAATCAAAATCTTATCCCCTTTTCAATTTTGTTCGGAAATTTTTTTAAGTGATTCGACCAAATATTCCTCATTACTCTTTTCGGCCTACCTAAAGAACCGACAATAATGCTTTCATGGCGATGTTTGTAAATGATTTTCCTCCGGGATCAAAAATTTCCCCAATTAGTTAATAACTTTTCACGCCTGAATCGAATTAAAAATCATATATTGAATCGGTTCGCTCTTCAATACCAATATGATATATAAATTTAGTGCACAGAAATAGTGGCAGTCCAAATAAATTCATGGTCCAATCTCCTAATCTCACATTCAAATCCTTATCAAACAATTGGTTTATTGAAACCTTGTTATGTTTTAGAGTAACATGAGGTGGAACACCATGAAAAATGTTTTTGGACTTAAACTAATTTGCAAAAATATTTCAAAAGTCCATAAACTAGAATAATATATTTGAAATGTTTTCAAAGGGTTTTTGACATGTTTTAAATGTTTTTAAACAACCAAAGTGTCAAAAACTGGTCATGGGTACCAATACGGTTTGATCCGTAGTGATACCCAAATGACTCTATATCGATACAGATTTGAGTGTACCGATACACCCTTTGTTCCCCGTGATTTGAAAATTCCAGTAGCCAAACTCTGTACTGGTACGGTTTTAGTCGTATCGATACAAATGGCTTTGTACCTATACGCAAGTATCTGTACTAATACCCCTGTGTAATAAATGATCAAACAACTCATTCTATTTAAGGCAGGTACCGTTACAGAGTCCCGCGTACTCGATAACGAAGTGCCCAGAAATGCATTTAAGGCTACAATTAAAGTTCTCAATGGCTCTTAACAACCTTCAACAACTAGTAACAACCATGAAGTTATTAAAGGGTTTAAAAGACACCTCCAAGCATCCATGGAAGAACAAGAAACAACAAGCCAACATTCTATGATTAAGAAAAGTGTTTTTGTACTTTAATTGTAAATTTCTTTGTAGAACACACTTGTGAGCTTAATTGTCATATATGCTCAAGTGTTAGGTTTTGAGCGAGTGAGCTTAATTGTGCAAACAATACACCTTGTGAGGGTTTTCTAAAGATTGAATTGGTTCTAATATATAGTTATATTCTTGTTTTACTTAGACCAAGAAGAAGCTAGAAAGGAATTGGATAAGTAACAAGTTTGGTTAAGGATTCGGGTATCCCGTAACTTCGGGATAAGAGGTGAATGTAGTTTAAAGACTCGGGATATGTTATAGCCTTCCCAAGCACCCCTCTTTGCTTTTAATACATTACCTTGAATGTTATGGTAAACTATGCTTAAAGCTTAGCTTGGATAACAAGGTAAGTACCAAACTACAAAGTACTATGTGATTGATTATGTGTGAAATACATGCTATGTTCGAAATATATATGAAATTGAATATGTTTGATGTGGTAAATAAGAAACCTTGCTTGTGTGATAATAAGTACATGGAGCTATGCTCATCTTGGTATGAATATGACATGTTACTTGACTTATGATTAAGATTGTGTTTGTTGTGATTCTTATATGTATATTGTCCTTACAAATGCTAGCTTGGGCCAGAGGTAAGTATTTCAAGCTAAGTACTTAAGAATAAGTTATATTTGAGCTAAATGATTGTATAGACTTTGAATGTGATGTGTACATGTCCATATCTCGATAAGTTATGATGAAATTAAGCCTTGATACATATATGATCTTTGAGCCATGATCAACTTGCTATGAATAAAGCATGATTATTTGATACTCGATTAAGTGATAAATCTTAACTCCAAAATTGTTACAATAAGATTAAAAAGGAAAGCCTTGGTTTTGAGTTAGTCTTAGGTATAATTGGCATGCCATAGAGTCTATAGAGCTCCTTGATAGAATGGACTACGGTCCCTTGTTTGGACTTCGGTCCCCTGTTTGGACTACGATCCCTTGTTTGGTACTTCAAGTACCCTTGTTTGACAACATACGTCATAAGATTCAAGTACCTAGACTGCTTATTAATCAAGGCTACGTTAAATAAAGAAATGTGTGATACTTGTAAACTTACCAATGAAATCATCTTGACATTGGTGATGCTAGTAATAACCTTGCCTTTATAATTGTGAAACTCGAATTGGTTGCTTGTCTTATAAGTAATTTGTGTTTGATATAATAAATCTCATGTCCCTTTTATTACGTTTTAAGTAAATTGTTTGATTATAAGTGATCAATTCTTGGGTAGTTTTGCTATGTTATATTATGTTAACATGTTAAGTAAATTGTTTGGTTATAAGTGATCAATTCTTGGGCAGTTTTGATATGTTATATTATGTTAACATGTTAAGTAAATTGTTTGGTTATAAGTGATCAATTCTTGGGCAGTTTTGCTATGTTATATTATGTTAACATGTTAAGTAAATTGTTTGGTTATAAGTGATCAATCATGGACTGTTTTATATGTATAAATGTATGTTTACATGTTAAGTAAATTGTTTGCTTATATGATCAATCATGGAGTATTTTATATGTATAAATGTATGTAACACTCTATTAAGAGTATTTGAGTGAAAGCAATAACTATATATATATGTTATATACTAAGTTGGTAATCTAAGTGATAAGTAGTACTTGTCTAGACATGTTTGATGACTTGTGTATTAAGAAACTAATGCCTAAATGTTGCTCGAGTTTAATTAAATATGATGCCATGTTTGAAACCTTGTGGCTATAATAACTTATTCTAAAGAAAAGTGTATCCAATTGTCGATCTAATTATACTCTTGGGAGAATGAACCTACTAGTTAAAAGACTTAAATATGCACATGAATTATGTTGTGTATAATATATATAAGATTTGTTAGATCGTAGTAAAATATGATTAGAATGACAAAATACTTGTGAGACGTTTGAATGAAATGTACTCATGTGCTCATGGTTTACTCAATTGTCCATTCTTATTATGAGATAAGCTTAAATCGAACACTTTAACTCATATAGTTGCCTCACTAAGTATGTTTATACTTATGAAATCTCTTCTCTACCTTTCAGGGTACAACTTGTTTGAGTTGCCTTCGAGTTTCAATCGGATTACAAGTACAAGGTGTTTGGTGTAATTCCTCCTTTGATCTCTTAGGTGGTGGCACATCATAGTTTCTAAAGAATGCATTATGCATATAGTCTTTCTTGGAGGTTTCCAATGTATGTGTATAAGCCTCATAATTATTTGAAGTCTATAATGGGCCCTATATATGTCTTCTGGTTGTTTGCTAATGAGTTATAATTGTTGGTATGATTATATGTTTGGTGTATACATTCATATGCGCCTTAGGTTGTTAGACTACATGAAAGTTATGCATGATTAAGTGACTAGAATGCAAGCTGCCTGGCAGCAGCAGTATAGATAATTGTACACTGTTTTGTGGCAATTTGTAAACTATTTTGTAAACAGTTTTAGGACATTGATTCTGCCTTGTTTTACATGAACTAGAGTATAGATAAGTGTAGTTAAGTGTAGTGGAGAATGTATATGAACATGCTGCCAAATTTGTGTATGTTTTATACTTGTAACCTTGCCTTGATTGAATGATCATATGATGATCATATGATCTTGTTTTGATATGTGTTTGCTTGTAGTGTGATAAAACCAGGAGTAAACTTGGTGGAAGAGGATAGAGTGGATCATCCTAAAGCCAAGAACAAAGGAGTGTGGATCCAAGACTAGCTAAGCTTGGAGTATTGTGAGTGTAGTTATCTCTAGGGTTAGGACTAGGTCCTAACCAATGCATGTTTGTTTACATTCATGTAATGATTGAATGAACCTAATATGGTCTTGACTTAATAAGGGAGGAATGACTAATAATGTATGAAATTTGATCATATCTTGAATACATGTTTTACTTGAATGCTAAGCATGTTTAAGTGGTTACATTGGTGCTTGTATGTGTCATGATGCATGTGATCGAATGCTAAAGAACTTGCTTGAGATATTATCTCATCTTGATGAAATGAAACATGATAATTACATGATATGTGAGCTATGACTCAAATGGCCTAAGGGCCTAAAATGAAATGAACTTGCTTGACATGATCTTGAACTTGATAAACTTGTATAAATGGTAAATCAAACAACCTTGGTAGCTAGTTGGACTAGGTAGAAGGGCATGCCTTAGAGGCTAGAGCTCATTGTGTCAGGGTGGACTACGGTCCAGGGATAAGGCCCCTATTTGGCAACAGATGGAGGGTACGTATGTGGTCTTTGGTGATAGTAGGAGGGTTGACCAGCACTACGGTGCATCTTGTGGCGATAGTTGGTTGGAGACTCGATTACCTATACAAACTAAGTACCAAGGGGGTTGTTTAATTGATAACACATGTAATAACAATCCTAAAACACACGCGACTTGTCTTGAAAGCTATGAATAGTATGTTATTTGACATGAAAGCTATGAATTATATGTTACTTGTCATGTAAGCATGACTTTCTTGATTACTTGTTTGTAAGCATGATGTGCTTGATTCTTGATATGAATACATGAAGTATGATTCCATATTCTTGTTCCTTGATAGCCGAATGTTTGATATCCTTAGCTAGGATTATCTTGATGCTATCTAATGCTTGAAACTCCTAGCTTGTCGTCATGCTTGGATCTCTTATCATTCCGATGGCTACCACCCTTTCGTTTCTCTAAAGCTTTCATCTTTGCATCAGTTGCAATGGCTAGATTAACCAGATTTTGGAAATCTATAATCCCCAGAGCCATAAATATGGGACTTAGTTTGTTGTTGAGACCATCAATGAACATTCTACACTTGTCTGCATCAGTCTTTATATACTCCGAGCCGTACTTGTAGTACTTGCAAAAATCACTCACGTATTGCTCAATGGGTCTGCCACTTTGCTTCAAGTACAAGAAATGCTTCCGACGCTCGGCTAGGTATTTCTTGTTGATATACTTCTTAAATTCCTCGAGAAAGAATTTCCAAGTAAAGGTGTCAACAAGGGCAGTCAAGGTTGTGGTTTCCCACCAACTTAAGGCTTCATCTGCCAAGAGAGCTATGGCACATTCAAGTTTGTGTTCATTAGAACACGAAAGTTGTTTGGTGAGTATTCGAGTAGTAGCCTCTAGCCAGTTCTCGGCTATTTCAGGATTGGCTTCATTAGTACCGGTGAAGGTATAGGCCCGATGTTGAGCCAGCTTGTCGATTGGAGCTCTGTTTGGCATAGCAGCAGGAGGCGCAACAGGATGGTCTCGCTTTAGAGTGGTTACAAGATGATCGAACATCTTCTTCATGCTAAGGAGACATTCTTTTTGAACAGGATGAATAGCAGGGGCTTACTGCTGAGGTTGAGCTTGTTCTCGAGGTTTAGTCTGATCTCGAGGTTCAGCTTGTCTCTAAGGATTCTACTCCATCCTCACACTGTCTCTTTCATTCGAGGAGCCTTCAGGACTTTCATCGTCCCGGCCAAGTCTCGTTTCAAACATTTCTAGTTCAAATAGAACAAGAAGGGTTCAATTTAAGCAAGAACGCAAGCATACTTGAAATACAACTCATAGGTGGCACAATTTAATCCTATATGATGCATGAAGGCCCAATTTAGTCCGAGAATCGGCTAAACCTTTAGTGCTAATTACCACTTCTATAACACCCCTCACCCGGGTTAGGAGTAACCTGGCCAAGGAGTGTTAAAACAAGCAAATAAGCAATCACATAAGAATGCACAAGAATTCAAGCCATTTAAAACTTTCGAGCTCATCCCTATTAGATGAGTTACTTGCCTAACAAGAAACCCAAACAAGCAACAAGAACATGCTTTTCAAACATTATATCTTACCACATATAAACATAGGCCTCCAAGTATAAATCAAGGAGATATAAACATAGCCAATTATACATTTAGGCAATCGAATACACTCAAGGTAAGATTTAAATTCATTTCAAGTTTATTCATGTATGCGCAGCTTTGATCCATTTCAAGACAATGTCAAACATGGTTTCAATGTCATATTCATGTCAAGTTAACTAAGCATGATCTTCTAGCATTTTACATTCAAGACAAGGATACATATAATGTTGGTTACTAAACATGGTCACAATTGTATTCATTCGAATCATACCACCATCAACATGCCTTCAAGCAAGCTTAACATCATCTAGAAATCATGACTAACTTATCATGACCTTAATTACTTGAACTAGAAGTAACCTAATCGACCAAGTCATCAATTTGAACAGAGCATTCAAGAGTTAAGCACATAGTGTCCCATTGTTAAGAACATTCGAATATAACTAGATCATGTAACCAAGTACCATTTTCCACATTCAACAAGTCATGCCTAATTCATTCACATAGTATCTGGATATCATGGGCATCAAGCATTACCAACCAAGTCTTTACAAGCTTCTAAAGGTCAAGGCCATATATATACAAACTTCAAAATGAACGAAATGCATGATCGAGCTTAATTATGTACATATCTAGGTTCCACCAGCTAGAAAAGTTACAAAATAGATTCGAAGTCATACTTTTAGCTCTGCTTGTGTCTTGCTTCATGCTCAAGGAAGATAGCTTTAAGATCTCTTTAAACCTGTGGTTTGGGAAGGACGAAAACAAGAGTGATAAGTACATAATGTACTTAGTGAGATAGCAACTATTTACTAGCCAATTATCAAGTTTAGGTAGTCTTTAATCAAGTACAACCTAGCTAAGGTTTGAGCATGTGAAGTCAAGTCTAGCATAAGGTTTCATGTATTTCAAGCCAAGTAGGGAGTCAAGTAGTCATGTATAGCTATTACCATTTATATACATCATCAAAAGCACAAGAACATGTAACAAGGTCTCAATCTCAAGTAATATACATTATTTCATGCTTCAACACCATTCGAATAGCAATTTACAATAAGGTTGTTTCCATTTCAAGTTTGATCAAGTATTAAATCAAGACAAGAAGCGTGTTCAAGCATATCAATTCGAGTATGATCACTTTTCAAGTATCATGTAAGCAGGCAAACTCAAGGTATCAAGTCAAGTATCACTCAAGCTTTAGGCCATGTTTTTCTTTCTTGCTTATTCATTTTAGATTAGGCCTTGGTACATAGTTATGTCTAGGTAATCGAGTCACCAACCAAACTGTCACCAAAACAAGAAACTGGTCATATCACTCCTACTGTCGCCAGTGACCATAACACACATCCCTCCTAATGTCGCCAAATAAGGGCCTTGGCCCAAGACCATAGTCCACCCAATCACAATGAGCTCTAGACTCTATGGCATGCCATCCTACCTAGGACCAACTAGCAACCAAGGCTTTGTTTGATTTACTTGTCAATTAATTAAGCTTCAAGATTTCAAGTCAAGACAAGTACACATAACAAGATCAAGGCAAGTTAGTAGCTTATTCAAAGCATCCCTTTCAAGTGTTTATCTATCAAGGTCAAGATAGCCCTTAGGCCATTCGAGCCTTAGCTCAATTTATCATGCATTCATTGTAATTTGAGCAAGTTTGCATTTCATGTCATATTAGCATCAAGCAAGATCATGTCTAAGTATTCTTGATTCATTCGAATAGGTCACTACGAGAAACCATAGAAGATCAATCCATTTGTTTACATGATCCATTTGCATTACCAAATCATATATCAAGCATATCTTAATACCAAATTTCCATTTAAGCCATTCTTCCCTTAATTCATTTCCAAGCATAGTTTAGATTCATTTCATGGCATGAACATATCAATGGAATAGTAGTCATGCATATTTGGTTAGGACCTAAGTCCTAACCCTATGTAAAAACTACACTCACTAGTCCTCCAAGCTAGTTTTGATCCTTGATCCAAATCCCTTTTTGCTTGTTACTAGGTTGCCCAACTCTATCTTCTTCAACAAGATCCACTCCTTGTTCTAACAATACATCCAATATAATGGAATTAAAATCAACAACCAAACAATACATTTCAAGAAATCCAAGTTCACAAGAAACTAGAGTCAAGCATTGTATTTCCAACAATCAAACAATTCAAGCATTTCTATTTAGCATTTTCATTCATGTTAACTTAGCCATTGTATAACATTGTAAAACAATTTTATCCTTTCAATCTATTAAAACAGTTTTGCCCTACTCTTAAACTACCCAAAACAGTCCCATTTTAACTGTATTTACAATGTTATACAAAACAGTCCCCAACAGTCCAATTTTTTGACAAAACAGTCCACTAAAACAGTTTGCAATTACACCCTTCTATTTGTTCTACAAAACAGTCCAAATTGTGATTATCTCATACAATTCATGTTAACAAGCTTTTAAACTAATTTCCCATGTTTTTAAGTCACCGTTTCCAGCCCCTAATTCATGCAGTTCAGTCCCTAGATTATTCATGGTTTCAATTCTAGTCCCTAATTCACATACATCTCAACAAGCATTTTAAAATAGTCCAGTTGATCATTATTCAAACAATTCAATCCAGCAAGCATTTAAATTAACTTTCCCCTGTTTTAAATTCATAAATTCCAGTCCTCAATTCTGTCAAAACAGTCCAAGATTTATCAATTCTTTCAAAACAGCCCCTAGTTAGCCATTTAACAATCAAGTGTGACTAGTTTCATTTCAAGCTAAATTTTCACTATCCAAACATGATTTTCAATTGATTAACATCTCAATTTAGTATGTATCTAAATATGCAGCAAGCTTTTTACTCAATTCATGGACAATTCGAATTACCTTATCAAATTACATGATCATTCAAACAATGGTTTCATTCATGTAAATATACCATTCGGTCAACATAATTTCATCCTATTTTCAATAACATTTCAACCACATTTCAAGCCACAATCCAAGGTAGTTTCAAGCATAAACATTTAACATACAATTTTTATAAATCCAAGTTCAATTACTATCATCAATCAATCATTCGAACAAGTTTGCTAGGGAGGAAAGACTTAGAAATCACTTACAATCTTCCTAGCTTTCCAATTACATAAAATATAAGATCACATTCAAGCTTTCAATCTTCTACAATGGTGGCTTTTCTTTTTCTAAAAGGGTTGAGAGGGTTTCTGATAGAGTAGAGCAAATTAGAATAAAGAGAAAAACAAAATAAACCAAAATAAAGAACAAATCTAAAAATTCAGATTTGCTTATGGTGGTGGCATCATTGGAGGAAGCTTGAATATGTGGAGATGGCGTGATGAATTGATAGTTGTTGTTTTGTCCTCGGCACCCTCTTAGACTTATCTAAGCAAGCAACCTCAAGCGGCTCTAACCCACCCTCCTAGATGCAATTACCTAGGCAAGCAAGAGTGTGAAGATGATCTCCCTCACAAGAACTTGATGATCTTATGTTGAAGATGGCTTCTAGACACGTTTACCGAACACTTGCAAACTCAAAGAATACTAAAATCTCCAAAGATAACTTTTTATTAATCAATGAAATCTGAATTACAATGTGGGTGAAGCATCCTTTATATAGGCCATGAAGAAGTTCTAATCCTACTAAACTTAGAAATTAAATACAATAAATAAATGCTAAAATATAAACTCCTAATTAGATAAGTAACTTCTAATAATAAATAAATGCTACAAATAAAATCCTAATTAAATAAATCTGATCCAAATAGATATTGCAGGATCCTATACTGATTTAAATTATAAATAATCAAATAAAATCTTGAAAATTCGTAATTATCCAAAAATCCCGTATTAATCCCGTATAGAAATTTCTGCATGCGCTGTCTTCGCTAAAATAGACGTATCTTGAGATCCAGATGTCTGATTGAGGTGTTTCAAGATACGTTGGAAAGATAATTTGCAGCCGGACAAGTTTTAAGAAGACATGTTGACCCATAAATGCCTAGATCTCATCTAAAAATGCTTCGCAAGTTGACTGATGTTTCTGACTTGCAAAGTAGTTTCAACTTCTTTTCCAAGATGATTATTTTGACCCCTCTCATGCTCGTATCATTCCCCCACTCCTCAAAAAGATTCACCCTCGAATCTAGATCGGTAAATGGAGGAAGTTCATCAAAGTACCATGGAAGAGAATACGTCTTGAAGGATCCTTTTGTAGAGTCTCTTTTTGCAATGTAATTTACAAGTTCCTTCTTATTGGGATCATCACGATTGTTCTTTTGGTCGCAAAGTAACTCATTCTCATCTTCAAAATTGTTATTAATGCTAAAAGAGGAATAAGCATAAATAGAATTCTGAAAACATCCAATGATACCTCTTGATTGTAAGGTACCTTCGTTGGTGTTTGTCGTTTGATGATTTTCTTGAATCGAAATAGTAGGTTCGTCACTGGAAACAAACACACTACTTATAATTTCTTCCTCATCAATAGGCAAGGTTAAACTCTCAATGGTATCGTCTTCCTCATGTTCATTAGAAGAACAAATTTCTTGATCATGCTCCGGATCACATTTTTCAATATCATTAGAAGACATGAATTCAGACAACATATCTCTCAAAAATTTTTCTTGAAAATAAAACTTATCTGGACAATCATACCCTGAATGATCTAGTCGACAACAATAATGACACGAGTCCCCAAAAGAGTAAAATCCAATACGTTGCTCAATGACATCCTCAAGAACGACCTGAATATGATACCAAATGATAGAGTTGCGCAAATTCGAATAAAGAGAAAAACAAAACAAACCAAAATAAAGAACAAATCTAAAAATTTAGATTTGCTTATGGTGGTGGCGTCAATGGAGGAAGCTTGAATATGTGGAGATAGCGTGATGAATTGATAGTTGTTGTTTTGTCCTCGGCACCCTCTAAGACGCAATTATCTAAGCAAGCAATCTCAAGCGGCTCTAACCCACCCTCCTAGATGCAATTACCTAGGCAAGCAAGAGTGTGAAGATGATCTCCCTCACAAGAACTCGATGATCTTATGTTGAAGATGGCTTCTAAACAAGTTTACCGAACACTTGCTAACTCAAAGAATACTAAAATCTCCAAAGCGAACTTTTTATTAATCAATGAAATCTGAATTACAATGTGGGTGAAGCCTCCTTTATATAGGCCGTCGAGAAGTTCTAATCCTACTAAACTTAGGAATTAAATACAATAAATAAATGCTAAAACCTAATCTCCTAATTAGATAAGTAACTTCTAATAAAAAATAAAAGCTAAAAATAAAATCCTAATTAAATAAATCTGATACTAATAGATATTGCAGAATCCTATATTGATTTAAATTATAAATAATCAAATAAAATCTTGAAAATTCGTAATTATCCAAAATCCCGTATTAATCCCGTATAGGAATTTCTGCATGCACTATTTTCGCTGAAATAGACGTATCTTGAGATCCAGATGTCCGATTGAGGCGTTTCAAGATGCGTTGGAAAGCTAATTTGCAGTTGGACAAGTTTTAAGAAGACATATTGACCCATAAATGTCTGTATCCCATCCAAAAATGTTTCGCAAGTTGACTGATGTTTCTGACTTGCAAAACAGTTTCAACTTCTTTTCCAAGATGATTATTTTGACCCCTCTCATGCTCGTATCAATCCCCCACTCCTCAAAAAGATCCGCCTTCGAATCTAGATCGGTAAATGGAGGAAGTTCATCAAAGTACCATGAAAGAGAAGATGTATTGAAGGATCCTTTTGCAGAGTCTCTTTTTGCAATGTAATTTACAAGTTCCTTCTCATTGGGACCATCACGATTGTTCTTTTGGTCGCAAAGTAACTCATTCTCATCTTCAAAATTGTTAATGCTAAAAGAGGAATAAGCATAAATAGAATTCTGAAAACATTCAATGATACCTTTTGATTGTAAGGTACCTTCGTTGGTGTTTGTCGTTTGATGATTATCTTGAATCGAAATAGTAGGTTCGTCACTGGAAACAAACACACTACTTATAATTTCTTCCTCACCAATAGGCAAGGTTAAACTCTCAATGGTATCGTCTTCCTCATGTTCTTTAGAAGAACAAATTTCTTGATCATGCTCCGGATCACGGATTTCAATATCATTAGAAGACATGAATTCAGACAACATATCTCTCAAAATTTTTTCTTGAAAATAAAACTTATCTGGACAATCATACTCTGAATGGTATAGTCGAAAACAATAATGACACGAATCCCCAAAAGGGTAAAATCCAATACGTTGCTTAATGACATCCTTAAGAACGACCTGAATCTGATACCAAATGATAGAGTAGCGCAAATTAGAATAAAGAGAAAAACAAAACAAACCAAAATAAAGAACAAATCTAAAAATTTAGATTTGCTTATGGTGGTGGCGTCAATGGAGGATGCTTTAATCAATAAAATCTGAATTACAATGTGGGTGAAGCCTCCTTTATATAGGCCATGGAGAAGTTCTAATCCTACTGAACTTAGGAATTAAATACAATAAATAAATGCTAAAATCTAATCTCCTAATTAGATAAGTAACTTCTAATAAAAAATAAATGCTAAAAATAAAATCCTAATTAAATAAATATGATCCTAATAGATATTGCAGAATCCTATATTGATTTAAATTATAAATAATCAAATAAAATCTTGAAAATTCGTAATTATCCAAAAATCCCGTATTAATCCCGTATAGGAATTTCTGCAAACGCTGTCTTCGCTAAAATAGACGTATCTTGAGATCCAGATGTTCGATTGAGGAGTTTCAAGATGCGTTGGGAAGCTAATTTGCAGCCGGACAAGTTTTAAGCAGACATGTTGACCCATAAATGCCTGGTTCCCGTCCAAAAATGCTTCGCAAGTTGACTGATGTTTCTGACTTGCAAAGCAGTTTCAACTTCTTTTCCAAGATGATTATTTTGACCCCTCTCATGCTCGTATCATTCTCTCGCTCCTAAAAAAGATTCGCCCTCGAATCTAGATCGGTAAATGGAGGAAGTTCATCAAAGTACCATGGAAGAGAAGACGTCTTGAAGGATCCTTTTGCAGAGTCTCTTTTTGCAATGTAATTTACAAGTTCCTTCTCATTGGGATCATCACGATTGTTCTTTTGGTCGCAAAGTAACTCATTCTCATCTTCAAAATTGTTATTAATGCTAAAAGAGGAATAAGCATAAATAGAATTCTGAAAACATTCAATGATACCTTTTGATTGTAAGGTACCTTCGTCGGTGTTTGTCGTTTGATGATCATCTTGAATCGAAATAGTAGGTTCGTCACTGGAAAAAAACACACTACTTATAATTTCTTCCTCATCAATAAGCAAGGTTAAACTCTCAATGGTATCATCTTCCTCATGTTCCTTAGAAGAACAAATTTCTTGATCATGCTCTGGATCACGGATTTCAATATCATTAAAAGATATGAATTCAGACAACATATCTCTCAAAAAATTTTTCTTGAAAATAAAACTTATCTGGATAATCATACCCTGAATGATATAGTCGACAACAATAATGACACGAGTCGCCAAAAGGGTAAAATCCAATACGTTGCTCAATGACATCCTCAAGAACGATCTGAATCTGATACCAAATGATAGAGTAACGCAAATTCGAATAAAGAGAAAAACAAAACAAACCAAAATAAAGAAAAAATCTAAAAATTCAGATTTGCTTATGGTGGTGGCGTCAATGGAGGAAGCTTGAATATGTGGAGATGGCGTGATGAATTGATAGTTGTTGTTTTGTCCTCGGCACCTTCTTAGACGCAATTATCTAAGCAAGCAACCTCAAGCGGCTCTAACCCACCCTCCTAGATGCAATTACCTTGGCAAGCAAAAGTGTGAAGATGATCTCCCTCACAAGAACTCGACGGTCTTATGTTGAAGATGGCTTCTAGACAAGTTTACCGAACACTTGCAAACTCAAAGAATACTAAAATCTCCAAAGAGAACTTTTTATTAATCAATGAAATCTGAATTACAGTGTGGGTGAAGCCTTCGTTATATAGGCCATGGAGAAGTTCTAATCCTACTAAACTTAGGAATTAAATACAATAAATAAATGCTAAAATCTAATCTCCTAATTAGATAAGTAACTTCTAATAAAAAATAAACGCTAAAAATAAAATCCTAATTAAATAAATCTGATCCTAATAGATATTGTAGAATCCTATTTTGATTTAAATTATAAATAATTAAATAAAATCTTGAAAATTCGTAATTATCCAAAAATCCCGTATTAATCCCGTATAGGAATTTCAGCATGCGCTGTCTTCGCTAAAATAGACGTATCTTGAGATCCGATGTCCGATTGAGGTGTTTCAAGATGCGTTGGAATTCTAATTTGCAGCTGGACAAGGTTTAAGAAGACATGTTGACCCATAAATGCCTGGATCCCATCCAAAAATGCCTGGATCCCATCCAAAATGCTTCGCAAGTTGATGATGTTTTTGACTTGCAAAGCGTTTCAACTTCTTTTCCAAGATGATTATTTTGACCGCTCTCATGCTCGTATCAGTTTCAGTCAAGGAAGAAGAAAGGAAAAGTGAGAAGATGATGAGAAAATGGACACCTATCCATGTTGTTCTCCTTGATTGACCGAATGCCTCATCTTGGCAAATCAAGGGTCTAATTGCTTCACAACTCCTTAGTTACAAATTCTATTTGCATGCAGAACAACATTTAAACATTGTTACTATTTGGTCCATCATGATTCGCCATTTAATCAATTCTTCTAATTTGTAGAACGTTTGTACAATTAAGTTCTAATTAGTTTGTGACATGTTACTAGGCCATGATTTGGGGTATTACAATGGTTGTTTTGTGGCTATTTTGTAGGTTTGGCATAGGATTAGGCGCAAGAAAGCAACACAATTAGGATTGCCAAACGAGAATGCCAAGTGTTGTTGGCATAGAAGTACCAGATAGTGCCAAGCACCTATTGGCGAGAAAGTGAACTTGATGCCACTCTAAGAGGCTGTTGAATCCCGAAAAAAATAGGATAAGATCAAACTCCTAAAAGATTGCAAATGGATCAATCTTAAAAAAATAGCAGATAAGGTGAAGCCAAGCTATGTTGGCAAAGTCATGCCACGCTTGTGTGCCAAGGCAACATTGGCACGATGACGTCGACCCTAGCTTGATAAGCTATCACATCGATTGGATAAGACTTTATCTCTTATCCTTGGAGCATTTGAAATTCAAATGAAGAAGCTATCCTAATCCCTTCATTTGCACGCCTATTTAAACATCAACCGATCAAGCATTTTGGGGATGGATCGTGAAGGCTTAGAGTGATCAGAGTGAGGTGTTGGAGTGCTCAACGAGTGACGGTTGGCTGCACCGAGGAAGGTGGTTCAACCATTTGGACGAGCCTAGATTTGAGGGCTGCATCGAGAGACCCTCTCGTCCATTCTCTTATTTTAAGTTGTTTTTGATTTCGTTTTAATGGTGATGTATTCAAAAACAATTATAGTTTTGTTGGTTAAATCCTCACCATGAACTAATTTCATAGTTGGTGGGGATGTTTGGTTTAAATGTTGATTTTATGCCTTAGTTTCTTTAATAATAAATCTGTTTCGACAAAGATTTTGATAGAGTAGCACAAATTTGAATAAAGAGAAAAACAAAACAAACCAAAATAAAGAACAAATCTAAAAATTCAAATTTGCTTATGGTGGTGGCGTCAATGGAGGAAGCTTGAATATGTGGAGATGGCGTGATGAATTGATAGTTGTCCTCGACACCCTCTTAGACGCAATTATCTAAGAAAACAACCTCAAACGGCTCTAACCCACCCTCCCAAACGCTTTTGTATGGGCAAGCGAGAGTGTGAAGATCCTCAACAACAAATCCCAAGAACTTGAAAATCGATTTGCTTCTAAAACATAAGATAATGTTCTTGCAAGTTGGATCTCAAAAGATAATTTTATTTAATCATTCAAATCTGAATTACAATGTGGGTGAAGCCTCCTTTATATAGGCCATGGAGAAGTTCTAATCCTACTAAACTTAGGAATTAAATACAATAAATAAATGCTAAAATCTAATCTCCTAATTAGACAAGTAACTTCTAATAATAAATAAATGCTAAAAATAAAATCCTAATTAAATAAATCTAATCCTAATAGATATTGCAGAATCCTATATTGATTTAAATTATAAATAATCAAATAAAATCTTGAAAATTCGTAATTATCCAAAAATCTCGTATTAATCCCGTATAGAAATTTCTGCATGCGCTGTCTTCGCTAAAATAGACGTATCTTGAGATCCAGATGACCGATTGAGGCGTTTCAGGATGCATTAGAAAGCTAATTTGTAGCTGGAAAGTTTTAAGAAGACATGTTGACCCATAAATGCCTGGATACCATCCAAAAATACTTCGCAAGTTGACTGATGTTTCGACTTGCAAAGCAGTTTCAACTTCTTTTCAAGATGATTATTTTGACCCCTCTCATGCTCGTATCATTCCCTCACTCCTCAAAAAGATTCACCCTCGAATCTAGATCGGTAAATGGAGGAAGTTCATCAAAGTACCATAGAAGAGAAGACGTCTTGAAGGATCCTTTTGTAGAGTCTCTTTTGCAATGTAATTTACAAGTTCCTTCTCATTGGGATCATCATGATTGTTCTTTTGGTCGCAAAGTAACTCATTCTCATCTTCAAAATTGTTATTAATGCTAAAAGAGGAATAAGCATAAATAGAATTCTGAAAACATTCAATGATACCTTTTGATTGTAAGGTACCTTCGTCGGTGTTTGTCGTTTGATGATCATCTTGAATCGAAATAGTAGGTTCGTCACTGGAAAAAAACACACTACTTATAATTTCTTCCTCATCAATAAGCAAGGTTAAACTCTCAATGGTATCATCTTCCTCATGTTCCTTAGAAGAACAAATTTCTTGATCATGCTCTGGATCACGGATTTCAATATCATTAAAAGATATGAATTCAGACAACATATCTCTCAAAAAATTTTTCTTGAAAATAAAACTTATCTGGATAATCATACCCTGAATGATATAGTCGACAACAATAATGACATCGAGTCCCCAAAGGGTAAAATCCAATACGTTGCTCAATGACATCCTCAAGAACGATCTGAATCGATACCAAATGATAGAGTAACGCAAATTCGAATAAAGAGAAAAACAAAACAAACCAAAATAAAGAAAAAATCTAAAAATTCAGATTTGCTTATGGTGGTGGCGTCAATGGAGGAAGCTTGAATATGTGGAGATGGCGTGATGAATTGATAGTTGTTGTTTTGTCCTCCCTTCTTAGACGCAATTATCTAAGCAAGCAACCTCAAGCGGCTCTAACCCACCCTCCCAGATGCAATTACCTTGGCAAGCAAAAGTGTGAAGATGATCTCCCTCACAAGAACTCCCGATGAACTTATGTTGAAGATGGCTTCTAGACAAGTTTACATAACACTTGCAAACTCAAAGAATACTAAAATCTCCAAAGAGAACTTTTTTTAATCAATGAAATCTGAATTACAGTGTGGGTGAAGCCTTCGTTATATAGGCCATGGAGAAGTTCTAATCCTACTAAACTTAGGAATTAAATACAATAAATAAATGCTAAAATCTAATCTCCTAATTAGATAAGTAACTTCTAATAAAAAATAAACGCTAAAAATAAAATCCTAATTAAATAAATCTGATCCTAATAGATATTGTAGAATCCTATTTTGATTTAAATTATAAATAATTAAATAAAATCTTGAAAATTCGTAATTATCCAAAAATCCCGTATTAATCCCGTATAGGAATTTCAGCATGCGCTGTCTTCGCTAAAATAGACGTATCTTGAGATCCAGATGTCCGATTGAGGTGTTTCAAGATGCGTTGGAATTCTAATTTGCAGCTGGACAAGGTTTAAGAAGACATGTTGACCCATAAATGCCTGGATCCCATCCAAAAATGCCTGGATCCCATCCAAAAATGCTTCGCAAGTTGACTGATGTTTTTGACTTGCAAAGCAGTTTCAACTTCTTTTCCAAGATGATTATTTTGACCGCTCTCATGCTCGTATCAGTTTCAGTCAAGGAAGAAGAAAGGAAAAGTGGAGAAGATGATGAGAAAATGGACACCTATCCATGTTGTTCTCCCTTGGATTGACCGAATGCCTCATCTTGGCAAATCAAGGGTCTAATTGCTTCACAACTCCTTAGTTACAAATTCTATTTGCATGCAGAACAACATTTAAACATTGTTACTATTTGGTCCATCATGATTCGGCCATTTAATCAATTCTTCTAATTTGTAGAACGTTTGTACAATTAAGTTCTAATTAGTTTGTGACATGTTACTAGGCCATGATTTGGGGTATTACAATGGTTGTTTTGTGGCTATTTTGTAGGTTTGGCATAGGATTAGGCGCAAGAAAGCAACACAATTAGGATTGCCAACGAGAATGCCAAGTGTTGTTGGCATAGAAGTACCAGATAGTGCCAAGCACCTATTGGCAGAGAAGTGAACTTGATGCCACTCTAAGAGGCTGTTGAATCCCGAAAAAATAGGATAAGATCAAACTCCTAAAAGATTGCAAATGGATCAATCTTAAAAAAAATAGCAGATAAGGTGAAGCCAAGCTATGTTGGCAAAGTCATGCCACGCTTGTGTGCCAAGGCAACATTGGCACGATGACGTCAGTCCCTAGCTTGATAAGCTATCACATCGATTGGATAAGACTTTATCTCTTATCCTTGGAGCATTTGAAATTCAAATGAAGAAGCTATCCTAATCCCTTCATTTGCACGCCTATTTAAACATCAACTGATCAAGCATTTTGGGGATGGATCGTGAAGGCTTAGAGTGATCAGAGTGAGGTGTTGGAGTGCTCAACGAGTGACGGTTGGCTGCACCGAGGAAGGTGGTTCAACCATTTGGACGAGAGCCTAGATTTGAGGGCTGCATCGAGAGACCCCTCTCGTCCATTCTCTTATTTTAAGTTGTTTTTGATTTCGTTTTAATGGTGATGTATTCGAAAACAGTTATAGTTTTGTTGGTTAAATCCCTCACCATGAACTAATTTCATAGTTGGTGGGGGATGTTTGGTTTAAATGTTGATTTTATGCCTTAGTTTCTTTAATAATAAATCTGTTTCGACAAAGATTTTGATAGAGTAGCGCAAATTTGAATAAAGAGAAAAACAAAACAAACCAAAATAAAGAACAAATCTAAAAATTCAAATTTGCTTATGGTGGTGGCGTCAATGGAGGAAGCTTGAATATGTGGAGATGGCGTGATGAATTGATAGTTGTCCTCGACACCCTCTTAGACGCAATTATCTAAGAAAACAACCTCAAACGGCTCTAACCCACCCTCCCAAACGCTTTTGTATGGGCAAGCAGGAGTGTGAAGATCCTCAACAACAAATCCCGAAGAACTTGAAAATCGATTTGCTTCTAAAACATAAGATAATGTTCTTGCAAGTTGGATCTCAAAAGATAATTTTATTTAATCATTCAAATCTGAATTACAATGTGGGTGAAGCCTCCTTTATATAGGCCATGGAGAAGTTCTAATCCTACTAAACTTAGGAATTAAATACAATAAATAAATGCTAAAATCTAATCTCCTAATTAGACAAGTAACTTCTAATAATAAATAAATGCTAAAAATAAAATCCTAATTAAATAAATCTAATCCTGATAGATATTGCAGAATCCTATATTGATTTAAATTACAGATAATCAAATAAAATCTTGAAATTCGTAATTATCCAAAAATCTCGTATTAATCCCGTATAGAAATTTCTGCATGCGCTGTCTTCGCTAAAATAGACGTATCTTGAGATCCAGATGACCGATTGAGGCGTTTCAGGATGCATTAGAAAGCTAATTTGTAGCTGGAAAGTTTTAAGAAGACATGTTGACCCATAAATGCCTGGATACCATCCAAAAATACTTCGCAAGTTGACTGATGTTTCTGACTTGCAAAGCAGTTTCAACTTCTTTTCCAAGATGATTATTTTGACTCCTCTCATGCTCGTATCATTCCCTCACTCCTCAAAAAGATTCACCCTCGAATCTAGATCGGTATATGGAGGAAGTTCATCAAAGTACCATAGAAGAGAAGACGTCTCGAAGGATCCTTTTGTAGAGTCTCTTTTTGCAATGTAATTTACAAGTTCCTTCTCATTGGGATCATCATGATTGTTCTTTTGGTCGCAAAGTAACTCATTCAATTCTTCAAAATTGTTATTAATGCTAAAAGAGGAATAAGCATAAATAGAATTCTGAAAACATTCAATGATACCTTTTGATTGTAAGGTACCTTCGTCGGTGTTTGTCGTTTGATGATCATCTTGAATCGGAATAGCAGGTTCGTCACTGGAAACAAACACATTACTTATAATTTCTTCCTCATCAATAGGCAAGGTTAAACTCTCGATGGTATCGTCTTCCTCATGTTCTTTAGAAGAACAAATTTCTTGATCATGCTCCGGATCACGGATTTCAATATCATTAGAAGACATGAATTCAGACAACATATCTCTCAAAATTTTTTCTTGAAAATAAAACTTATCTGGACAATCATACCTTGAATGATCTAGTCGACAACAATAATGACATCGAGTCCCCAAAAGGGTATAATCCAATACGTTTCTCAATGACATCCTCAAGAACGACCTGAATCTAATACCAAATGATAGAGTAGAGCAAATTCGAATAAAGAGAAAAACAACAAACCAAAGTAAAGAACAAATCTAAAAATTCAGATTTGCTTATGGTGGTGGCGTCAATGGAGGAAGCTTGAATATGTGGAGATGGCGTGATGAATTGATAGTTGTCCTCAACACCCTCTTAGACGCAATTATCTAAGCAAGCAACCTCAAGCGGCTCTAACCCATCCTCCCAAACGCTTTTGTATTGGCAAGCAGGAGTGTGAAGATCCTCAACAACAAATCCCGGAGAACTTGAAAATCGATTTGCTTCTAAAACATAAGATAATGTTCTTGCAAGTTGGAACTCAAAAGAGAAATTTATTTAATCATTCAAATCTGAATTACAATGTGGGTGAAGCCTCCTTTATATAGGCCATGGAGAAGTTCTAATCCTACTAAACTTAGGAATTAAATACAATAAATAAAAATGCTAAAATCTAATCTCCTAATTAGATAAGTAACTTCTAATAATAAATAAATGCTAAAAATAAAATCATAATTAAATAAATCTGATCCTGATAGATATTGCAGAATCCCATATTGATTTAAATTACAAATAATCAAATAAAATCTTGAAAATTCGTAATTTTCCAAAAATCTCGTATTAATCCCGTATAGGAATTTCTGCATGCGTTGTCTTCGCTAAAATAGACATATCTTGAGATCCAGTTGTTTGATTAAGGCGTTTCAAGATGCGTTGGAAAGATAATTTGCATCCGGACAAGTTTTAAGAAGACATGTTGACCCATAAATGCCTGGATCCCATCCAAAAATACTTCGCAAGTTGACTAATGTTTCTGACTTGCAAAGTAGTTTCAACTTCTTTTCCAAGATGATTATTTTGACCCCTCTCATGCTCGTATCAGTTTTTCTATTCGGCATACTTGAATATTTCCTAAATACTTTGCCAAGCGAGCGCTGGCACCGTTGGCCTATTTCTCCTCAATATCTTAACAGACTTGGGATGACAACGATTGAGTTGTTGAATACTGAGAGAATCGTCGAGAGAAGTCGTTTAAGTAGATTAACTTACTTCGGGAGTGATATCTACCCCTTAGGAGTATAGATTGGTTCTTAATCAAATCAGTTTATTTAAAAACATGCACTATAGAGATATAGGGGTTTTATATGATCGACTTAGGGTAATGACCATCGAGAGAGGCTTTGCTAAATTTGAATCTGCTCGGCAAATAATGCCAAGACTGGTTGACATTAAAGGCTGGCACAACATGAAAAGTGTAGAAACCAGACATTCCCTGCCAACGCTCATCACTTATTAAGAGTTCTTCCTCGCCAACATTTTACTTCACTTTTATTTCTTTTCTTATTAAAGTATTTCCAAAACAAACTTTCAAAACAAACATCTTTTCTTCCAAGGCGAGTAACAATCAAACAATCGAATTCCAAGTCAATCTCTGTGGGATCGATACTCAGCTTAAATGTTGTATTACTGGTAGACCATGTATACTTGCACGCAAAAGACTCTTGACACTGATTTACTAATACATACATTTTGCCCCTTTTGCCAGCATTCATAACACACTTTTTCTAGAGAGTCTACAAGTTTTTGGTGTCATTGACGGGGATTGCAACGGAGTTGATTGTTTTAAAGTTTTTACTTGTCTTTCTTTTACTTTACTTTTGTTTTTACTTGATGTATGACTAGAAGCCACCCTGTGGTGGACAAGTGGCCATACGATTCGAAAATTGAGAGAACCTTGAAGAGGTTAAATAGAAGATTTCGAGAGATAAATAATCAAGGTAATCGAGGGAATGGCGTGGCGAACAATGAAGGCAATCCACGTAACAATGAGATGCCACCACCACATGTTGTCCCACTTGTCGATGAAGAGAGACCTATTAGAGAACATTCGACACCAACCATTGACAATTTAATGCCAAGAATTGTTGGCAGAGAGGTAAAATGAACCAAATTTTGAACTTAAGCCGATAATGATTCAAACTCTTTTGAATGTAGGCTAATTTGATGGAGCACTTACTGGAGATCCAATGCAACATCTAAAGCAGTTCATGGAGATTTGCCAATTATTTTAACAAACTGGAGTATTTGTAGACACTATGAAGTTAAGGTTATTCACTTTTTTCCTTGCGAGATAGAGCCAAGGCTTGGCTCAATTCTTTGCCACCTGGCTCAGTCACTTCATGAGCAGACCTATGCCAGAAGTTCTTGACACGATTTCAGCCCCCAACACTCATTTCCAAGCTACGGGGTGAGATTATTACATTCAGGTAGGCTGAGGATAAAACTCTATATGATTCCTGGAAGAGATTTAAAGATCTATTGAGAAGGTGTCCTATGCACGGATTCTTGAATTGGACCCAAATTCAAACCTTCTACAATGGATTGAATGCACAAACGAGGATTGTTGTTGATGCTTCAGCAGCTGGATCATTGCTTGACAAGAGGTATTCGGAGGCTGTTGACATTCTAGAAAGGATTTCAATTAACGATTTTGAATATCCTGTTGCCGGACTTGGGATTTGAACCAAAACTAGTGGGAAATTTCCAAACTCACCAGCATGGTGAAAACGTTGCAAAAGAATAAAGAGTCCCAAGAAGTTAAACCATTAGACCCATTCTATACAATTTGCGGAGAGAACCATTATGTGGAAGAATGCCCTGCCAACCCTGAGTCGGTAAATATCGTTGGCAATGTTAATCGTTACTATAATCCCAACTCCAATACTTATAATGCAGGTTAGAGATAAAACCCTAACTTAGCTTGGGGAAATCAAGAAGGTAACCAACATTATGTACAACGCCAGAATGCCCAGAGGAAGAATAATAATGCCATGCCAGCATTCAATGGTAACGCCATGCCAGCATTTTATCAAAATGCTACACCACAGAGAGCTCAAAACAATTACCAGCAAGGGCAGAGATTCAACCAAGGAGGTCCTCCTAATGATTACATGGAAAAGAATGATGTCACAGCCCAGAGTTTGGCAGGAACGTTGAGAAACTTGGAAATTCAAATTGGACAACTTGCCAATGCACTAAACAATAGACCCTAAGGAGCCTTGCCAAGTGACACTGAAAATGCTTGGCACAAAGACAATGAGCAATGCAAGGCCATAACCCTTCGAAGTGGTAAGTAGTGCGAGGCAAAGATGGCTGCCAAGCAGCCAGTTAACTGCCAAAGTGAAAAGCCAGTGTCGACAGACAAGCCTAGAGAAGTAGAAAGAGGAAGTTAGAATAGATGATGCAGTACCGATGCCAGAGCAGATGACAATAATGATGCCAACATTGAATACAAACAGACTGAGGCTAAATAGCATACTGATTCAAAAATAGATGCTAGCACTGTCTCAGCAAAGCCGATAGTTCCAGCATATGTTTATCCACCGCCACCATTTCCAGCCAGACTTTAAAAGCACAAATAGGACAGCAATTTAAGCACTTCTTAGAAGTTCTTAAGCAATTGCAAATTAACATTCCATTGGTAGAAGCCCTTGAGCAAATGCTCAACTATGTAAAATTCAAGAAGGACATTCTGTCCAAAAAGAGAAAGTTGGGAGACTTTGAAACTGTTGCTCTCACTGAGGGATGCAATGCCATGATCTTAAACCGGTTGCCACCAAAGCTGAAAGATTCGGGAAGTTTCACTATTCCCTGCACAATTTACAACAAATTTATTGGCAAGGCATTGTGTAACTTGGGGCCAGCATCAACTTGATGCCAATGTCAGTTTTTTGGAAGCTTGGCATAGAAGCAAGACCTACCACCGTGACACTCCAGCTGGCAGACTGATCCTATGTGCATCTCAAGGGTAAGATTGAGGATGTGTTGGTGAAGGTAGACAAATTTATCTTTCCAGCTGATTTTATCATTTTGGATTATGAAGCCGATGTTAATGTTCCAGTTATTTTAGGCAGGCCATTCCTTGCCACGAATAGGGCTCTTATTGATGTTCATAAAAGGGAACTAATAATGCGTATGCATGACCAACATGTTACTTTTAATATGTTTCAAGCTTTGAAATATGTAGATGAACCTGATGAATGTCAAGCCAAGGAGATGATGGAGTCTATTTATACTGTGGACATGACACAGTTATGCCAGGATACATAATTTGATGCCAACATGCTTGATGGCATGGCTGAACTGTTTGAGGAACCTGAGAAATCAGCCTTGGAGGCTGAAGATGTAAGTTATTTTGAGCCACTACAGTTGGCCGACAGAGAGATAAAAGAACCTAAACCATCGACTGCAGAACCACAAGAGTTAGAGCTTAAGCCACTGCCAAATCACTTGAAGTATGCTTATTTAGGTAAACACTTAACTCTACCAGTGATCATTGCCACTGATCTCACTAATGATCAGGATGAGAGATTGCTGGCAATATTAAGAAATTATAAGCAAGCGTTGGGGTTGGATCTTGGTAGATTTTCGAGGTATTAGCCCAACCATTTGCATGCACAAGATCATTTTGGAGGAGTACCATGGCAGGACCATTAAAGGCCAAAGAAGGCTAAACCTGAGCATGAAAGAGGTAGTAAAAAGGAGATCATAAGCTTGATGCCGAGATCATTTATCCCATTTCTGATAGCTCATGGGTTAGCCCGGTGCAATGCGTGCCAAAGAAAGGTGGCATGACCGTGGTACAAAATAGTGAAGTTGAACTGATTCCCTCTAGGACCATCACCGGATAGAGAGTGTGCATGGATTATAGAAGGCTAAATAAGGCTACAAGGAAAGACCACTTCCCATTGCCTTTTATTGACCAGATGTTAGACAAAAGGTAAAACTTTCTATTGTTTCTTAGATGGTTATTCAGGTTATAACCAGATTGCCATTGCCCCTGATGATCAAGAGAAGACCACATTCACGTGACCTTATGGGACGTTTGCTTTTAGAAGGATGTCGTTTGGCCTATGTAATGCGCCAGCAACATTCCAACGTTGTATGATGTCCATTTTTTCTGATATGATCGAGCACAACATGGAAGTATTCATGGATGATTTCTCAATGTTTGGTAAAACATTTGAGGAATGCAGTCATAGTTTGGAGCGAGTCTTAAAGAGATGCATTGAGACAAACCTAGTGTTAAACTGGGAGAAATTCCACTTCATGGTGAATAAGGGCATTATTCTCGGTCACAAGGTAACTAAGAGAGGACTAGAAGTTGATCAAACCAAAGCAGAGGTAATCAAGCAATTGCCGCCTCCAATGAGTGTTAAAGGTATAAGGAGATTTTTAGGTCATGCTGGTTTTTATCGGCGGTTTATTAAAGATTTTTCAAAAAATGCTAAACCCTTATGCTTGTTGTTGGAACATAATGCCACTTTTGCATTTGAAGATTCTTGTTTGAGAGCATTTCAGGAACTTAAAGAGAAATTGATTAATGCCCCTATAGTCATAGCACCAAATTGGAATGAGCCCTTTGAGCTCATGTACGATTCCAGTGACTATGTCGTTGGAGCAGTTTTGGGACAGTGGCATGGCAAGATTTTCCATGCCATCTACTATGCCAGCAGAACCAATGAAGAACAATTTAATTACTCTACAACCGAGAAAGAATTTCTTGCAGTTGTATTTGCTCTTGATAAATTCAGATATTATTTAATTGGTAACAAGTTTGTGGTCTATACAGATCATTCAGCATTAAAGTATCTCTTGGCAAAAAAGGATGCCAAGCCTAGATTAATCTGATGAACACTCTTACTTCAAGAATTTGACCTAGAGATTAGAGACATGAAAGGCAGCGAAAACTTAGTAGATGACCACCTTTCACATTTAGAGCATCACATTGAAGATGGTAAGACTAAAGTTATTAGAGATGAATTTTATGACGAATACTTGCTTGCAGTTAATTCTATGCCATGGTATGCTGACATTGTCAACTACCTGGTGAGCAACATTCTTCCACCAGACTTGGCATACAATGCCAAGAAAAGATTCATGCGAGAAGTTAGGCAATACTATTGGGATGAGCCAATATTATTCAAACAATGTGCCGACCAAGTGATCCGTCGGTGTGTGCCCGAGGATGAACAACATAACATATTGTATTTGTGCCATGCTGCGCCATATGAAGGTCACTTTGCTGGAATGAAGACTGCTGCCAAGGTGCTGCAATCTGGATTCTTTTGGCCGACTCTATATAAGGATGCCCATGAGTATGCCAAGGCATGTAACCGATGCCAACGAACAAGAAACATCTTCGATCAACACCAACTACCACATCAAAATATTATGCCTATGGATTTATTTGATGTATGGGGGATAGACTTTATGGGTCCTTTTCCTCCATCATTCGATAATATACATATTCTTGTGGTTGTTGACTATGTATCTAAGTGGGTAGAGGTTGTTGCCCTGCCAACAAATGATGCCAAGGCCGTTGCCATGTTCTTGCACAAACACAATTTACTAGATTTGGCGCTCATAGAGTGATTATTCATGATGAGAGCACCCATTTTAAATGCAATCTAATATCTAAAGCTTTGTGCAAGTATGGTATACAACAAAGAATTGCTAGTAGAGCTTGAACATAAAGCCTTTTGGGCTATCAAAACACTTGATATGGCATAGAGAGTTGCTGGAGAAAAGATGTTGCTTGACCTCAATGAGTTGGAGGAATTTAGGACACAAGCCTATGAAAATGCTAGGATCTATAAGGAGAAGGTGAAATGTTGACATGATAATGCCAAGACAATTTGAAATAGGTCAACATGTCTTATTGTTTAATTCACGACTTAACTGTTTCTAGGTAAACTCAAATCAAGATGGATGGGTCCTTATGAAGTTATTAAACCATATGCCCATGGAGTTGTGGACATTAAGAACTTGAAGACAGGAGACATTTTCATGGTGAATGGCCAACGTCTAAAGCATTACATGGAAGGTAATCTAAACAATGCCAAGGAGGTGATCCTTTTGGCAGAGTTAACATGAAACATCACCAGGTCTAAACTCTTTGTAAATATTAGGATAATTATTTTTGTTTGTTTTAGGATTCAGGTTTTGTTTTTCTTTTTGTTGTTTTATTCCCTTGCTGTGTTGAAAAGTTTCTTTTGAGGGCGTGCAGAATTGATGCCAGGGACATTGCCAAGGGCAATGCCATGCACAACGCCAATGTAGCTTGGTATGCGTCGGTTTACATGATGAAGAAGGAAGAGAAACCCCTGGCTCAATTGAATGAGAAAGTAATTTTCTTGAGATTAACCCCTAGCCACCCAAATTAGGTAAGAATTAAATTCACCATAATTATCATATCACTTCAAATTCTTACCCAATCCTTATCACTTAACTCTTATTACTTTAATATCCTTTCCAATTAAAACTCTTGAAATTCCATCATTATCACCCCATTTATTCGGCTACCATCATTATCACTTAACCCTTCTAAACACTCCATCTTTTACTTTCTTTACCCTAGTCGACTTCCCAAGAAAAACACTTTTCTCATTCTCCATATTTCTCAAGCAAGGATCAAGAACCCACTCGTCTTTTCTCCTTCTCCCCTTCACATCGATTCAACCTTTTCTTCATCTTTATGGCATCTTCATCTACTTCCTTCAAATGATTCTTCAATGAAGAAATTCGTAAGATGTTTGAAACAAGCTTTGCATCAAGATTGTTTTTGTACGAGAAGCACTTCGAGTTCCAAACTGACATCACTGGGGGGTTTCACCAGAGTTCATGGCCATTGTCGACATGCACAAGTGGAGTTCATTGTATCAACAAAAAGGGGAGATCTACGCCACCATTGTGTAAGAATTTTATGCACATCTTGTGACAAAGGATTCTCTATTCTTGATGATTAGAGGTAAATGTGTGTGTTTCGATGAAGGGTATGTTAACTAACTATTTTCTTTGAATGATATAGGGGATGAGCACTTTGACTATGCTGGATCCATGACCACTGCCAAAATACAAGAAACTGTTGGCAGACTTATGTGAGCCTGGCACAGTTTGGACGGTTTCGTCAACGGGCCACCGAACGGTGAAGAGGTTGGCGTTAAAGCCAAAAATGAGAGGCTGGAATCACTTCATCAAGGCAAATATGTTGCATACGTCTCACAATGAGATCATCTCGGAAGAAAGGCTAATTTTGTTGCACTCCATCGTCAAAGGACGCAAGATAAACATTGGCAAGATTATCATTGAGGAGACTTATAAGTGTTGCGAGAGGTAAAGGCAGTTTTTTCCCTTTGCTTATTTCTAACATTTGCATGTGCCATGATGTGCCTAATCTTGATGAAGATCGATGCCAGATTATAAAGGTAATGACAATCACGGCTACCATATGGAAAAATCTCACGGCTGTTGAGCCAAAGGAAAAAAGTAAGGGAAAGGCCAAAACTACCACGCCAAAGCCAAAGGCAAAGCCAAGTAGTGTGCCAAAGACCGTGCATACCAGTTCATTGGCAGTGTTATCCCAAGTTTACCATCACCAGGAGATTATTCTCCAAAAGCTAGATGCATCGAAGAACCTTAATGTTAAGATGAGGCACTACATAAAGGAGAGGGATTCTATTATTAGGGAGGTGTTTGAAAAACTATCCCCTGAAGTTGTAATGGCATTCCTAATTTTCCCTGTCGAGCCTTCTGCCAATGAAGACGCTATGCCAGCCAGTCCAGCTAGTCCAGTTATGCTAGCTCGTCCAGTCATGCCAATTGGTCCAGCCAGTTTAGGGTCTAATGCCACAATTCATGTGTCCCCAATGCGAGTTGAATCTGCCAGCACCTATTCCTCATTTGAATTAGAGGAAATCCCTATCAAAACATCCAAAGCTAAGCCAATTACACCACTAGCCAACCCTGCCAAGAAAAAGAAGGATGTTGGAGCCTCTATTGCCACAAAGCCAAGCATGAAAGGAAGGAAACGAATGGCCCCTGATCGTGGGACATTTGTGAAAAGAAAGACCTGAGTCACACGAGAAAAAGTCTCTGAGAGGGAATCTCTTCTTCTTAAACTCCTTTGCATTCCATTACATTGCATTCACATGATCATGCATTTTATTTTTATGTTTTAATTTTGTATATATGTGTTGTTTCATGCATTAAGGACAATGCACATCTTAGGTTTGGGGGTGTGCGTTTCCTCACATTTATGCCATGCATTTCATGTTTAATTTTTGTTGCCATGCCATTTAGATCATATAGGATAGTTGCATACCGAATCGTTAAAAAATGAAAAATTTGCCTCGGATTAATTTTGAAGAATGTTAACATTTGTTAGGCAAGTTTAATTTGATATAGATGTCTGCCCAATGAGGAAATTTTAATCTTTAGTTGTCATGCCATGCTACCAGAGTAGTATGCCATGTTAGCTTGGCAATTGATCTCTAGTTTAGGGAATTGAATTTATACTTAACATGTGATATGTATCTAGTTTCCTAGCAAACTTAGACTATTTGAAACTATGCTCAGATTGAAAAAAAAAAGATTTGAAAAATGATGCCAGGGTAAAAAGAAACTAATAAGGCAGCAATGTTCTGCCAAGACAATAAAAATAGAACTTTCCTCTACCTAGGGATAATAAGTTACTTGGGGCTTCGTGGTTTGCTCCCTCTTAGTTCTCAAGTCCAAAACCCTAGGGTATGAGTTGAACAGAAAGCCTAGTGATGTCTGGATTAAGGTGGGGATTCGTGGTATGCTCCCTCTTATCACTCACGTTAAATAGTGTCATGAAGCAAGCTAAAATTAATATCAACAGAACCCATGGCAAGAAAGAAAAAGAAAGAAAAAATGATGAAAATAAATATCTGAGTTTAGGTAGTAAAATTGGCTAAGGGAGTTATTGGAGTATGCCCAAAGACCAATTATGAGATGGTTGTAAAAGACATACTTATTTTATCTTGTTTATTAATAAGAAGCTATTATTATTATTATTTTAGTCTTATTCTATGTATCTATAAATAAACTGAATTATAATAAAGTACTTAGAATAATATAGTTATTCTTAAATGTCCTTAGTCGAGAATTATTGTGGGCTTGGACAACAATAATGTATTAAGACTAATATGTAGTTGATTGATGACAGTGTTGTCATTGACATGGAGATGTTAAAATCAATACATAAGTATGTGTTAGGGAATGACACACTAGACTGACCCGCTATGAGCATGTTTCTTGGATTATTATGTGACAGTCACAATATTGCTCATGGTGATAACTACATGTATGATCCTCAGACTTAAGAGCATCATTATTTTAACATCGTGAGTGACATATTTTGATACATCCAAATGTGTGTCGTAATTGTCTACACTATAAAGACTGATATTGGATATGTCACAATCCATGTAGCGAAATATGGTTGATCAAGATGGGATTTGTCCCTCCTACATAATAGGAGTAATATCATAGGCCACTTGATTGAGTGAGACTAGAAAATGCATGGCTATGCTAGAATAAATTGATATGGGATATCATAGTTATTCGTTTATAATAGTTTACTCAAGATATCAAGAAACATTAGATGGACTATACAAGTGTGACTAATCCATGGCTTGTGTCCGATCTAGATGTGAGGAAAAAAAGATGAAATGCATAAAAGAAGTTAATCACGAAAAAAGGTTAAATAGAACCATGATTTCATGTAACTTAGGTAGCAATGATGTATTGCTAGATGCCACTCATTGCTTGTAATATTAGAATTGGTTTGGATATTACTGCTAACGTTACATGAACCTACAAGGGTCACACCCTATTATTGAAACGAGCAAATACTAGATAGCTTGTGTACAAACTTGTTGTACACGTAATTAGTGAGAAACTGAAATTGTTATAATTATTGTAATTATGGATAATTTCGTTTTTATATATATGTTAATATTTGATAAGTTATTGTAATTATCAAATACAATTAAATATATATATCTCTAAAAGAAACCTAATTAAAGTAGAATCAGATTCTACATATTTAAGTATATTCGATTAAATATATTGTATATTTAAAGAATCCGAATTTAATTAGAATTAGGTTTTTAAATACTATATAAAGGCATAAGGTTTAGTAGCCAACACATGTTTTCTTGAAAATCCTCTATAACAGTTAGAGAACAAAAAAATGTTCGTTTTATTCGGGTGGACTGCATATAGGTTATAACGCTGCTGTGACGACTCGAATTTGATTTGGATTCTCCTATACTCGTTGCGAAATTCCAGATTACTTGAGGTAATGTTTTCATCCTTTATCACCCCAAATTTGTCCCTTGTACATGGATCACTGGTGGATTACGCCGATAATTTTTCCGTTGCGCCATGGGGTGTACCGGCGATTCCCAACATGAGTGAAAGGATATTAGATGCATATTGCCTACACATCATGCACTCTTCATGAACTTAGACTGGAGTTATATTGTTGCACTTGAATTACTATCTGCTTGGCATTACTGCACTAAGATACTAAGGATAGAAATACAACCAAATTATGCTTGCCAACAATCTGTTGGCATTCCAACTAAAATTTTGTCAAGGTAACTTTTTCACAATTTTTATTTTTCTTTGTTCGCATTACTTGAGGACAAGCAATGAGTTAGGTTTGGGGGGTGTTACCTCTCCAAAAGTACTATTTTTAATGCCAATTGTATAATGCTTTTGCTTGTTTTTAGGTACATTTAGTTGCATTAGGTTGTTAGAATCATGCATTTGCTTAAGGAGTTTAGTATTCTGTTTATGCCAGTGTGAAGGGTTGTTTTGTGGCTATTTTGCAGGTTTGGCATAGGATTAGGCGCAGGAAAGCAACACAGTTAGGATTGCCAAGGAGAATGCCAAGTGTTGTTGGCATAGAAGGACCAGATAGTGCCAAACACCTGTTGGCAGAGAAGTGAACTTGATGCCACTCTAAGATTTTGTTGAACCCCGAAAAAATAGGATAAGATCAGACTCCTAAAAGATTACAAATGGATCTCCGAAAAAATAGTAGATAAGGTGAAGCCAAGCTATGTTGGCAAAGTCATGCCAAGCTTGTGTGCCAAGGCAGCATTGGCACGATGAGGTCAGCCCTAGCTTGATAAGCTATCACACTAATCGGATAAGACTCTATCTCTTATCCTTGGAACATTTGAAATTCAAATGAAGAAGCTATCATAATCCCTTCCCTTACATGCCTATTTAAACATCAACCGATCAAGCATTTGGGGACAGATCGTGAAAGCTTAGAGTGATCAGAGTGAGGTGGAGTGCTCGATGAGTAACGGTCGGCTGCACCAAGGAAGGTTGTTCAACCTCTTGGCCGAGAGCTTATATTTGAGTGTTGCATCGAGAGACCCCACTCGCCCATTCTCTTGTTTTAAGTTGTTTTTGATTTCGTTTTAATGGTGATGTATTCGAAAATAGTTATAGTTTTGTTGGTTAAATCCCTCACCATGAACTAATTTCATAGTTGGTGGGGGATGTTTGGTTTAAACGTTGATTTTATGCCTTAGTTTCTTTAAAAAAATCTATTTCGGCAAAGTTTTTCTATTCGGCATACTTGAATATTTCCTAAATACTTTGCCAAGCGAGATCTGGCGTTGTTGGCCTATTGCTCCTCAATATCTTAACAGACTTGGGGTGGCAACGATTTAGTTATTGAATACTAAGGAGAGAAGCTTCGAGAGAAGTCGTTCAAGTAGATGAACTTACTATGGGAGTGATATCTACCTCTTAGGAGTATAGATAGTTCTTAATCAAATTGGTTTATTTAAAAACATGCGCTATAAAGATATAGGGGTTTTTATATGATCGACTTAGGGCAATGACCATCGAGAGAGGCTTTGCTAATTTTGAATCTGCTCAACAAACAATGCCAAGACAGGTTGACATTAAAGGCTAGCACGACATGAAAAGCGTAGAAACCCGGCATTCCTTGCCAACGCTCATCACTCATTAAGATATCTTCCTTGCCAACGTTTTACTTTACTTTTATTTCTTTTCTTATTAAAGTATTTCCAAAACAAACTTTCAAAACAAACATCTTTTCTTCCAAGGCAAGTAACAATCAAACAATCAAATTCCAAGTCAATCTCTATGGGATCGATACTCAGCTTAACTGTTGTATTACTTGCAGACCATGTATACTTGCACGCAAAAGACTCTTGGCATTGATTAGTATACATACATTTTGCCTTTTTGCCAGCATTCATAACACACTTCTTCTAGAGAGTTTACACATATATTCTCATATATTGGCATTTAGAGTGACCCAGATGGAACTACCCCCATCCTTGGATAGCACTACCTTTAATCATACATGTTCAGATACACAGATTCCACTTGATAGCACTACCCCCATCAAGTCTCATGGCGATACTACCTCCAGGATAACTCACTTCGGTTGGGAATAGAATTACCCCTATCCCTTTGTGATAGCACTACTGGTATCACTTCACAATAGCACTACCCCTATTGTGTAACTGAGGAATTTCACACAATCAATTTTACATTTTATAGTGCACTTTAATCCTATGGCTAGCCAACTATATCCAAATCTTTCTCATTACATCACATAGCCAATATATCATTATCAAATACATTTCCCAGTGTTTTCAATGCATTTCTCAAAACCGTATCATATGCAATACCACATTGCCAAAGGCAACAACACATTCCCTTCAAGGAACAAATCTCAATGCTCATAGGCATTCATTACTTTGTTTAAACATTGCATATTAATCCAAATTGATGCATTTACAACAAGTAAACTAAACCATGTTTAATTCCAAAACATGAAATCCGCAAGCTCATATCAAAGCCGATAACCAAGCAAAATAAAAGAAACTTATGCTTGAGCTTAGTTAAGCTTGTTAGGCTATAACTAAACCCCCATGATCCATCGGTCAAGCCTTTTAAGAGCGTTTACGCATTTATACACTCATCGATACACCTCGCCTTGCTCGCTAATGCGAATCAAGCCACCGGTAAGCAACGTATGCAACTAGGCAACCTCGCCTTGGTCGTCCCCTGTTTTAACCACATAAAACAAGAGGAAAAATGCATCACTATGCATTCAACTCGTTGCTAAACAAAGATACCTTGCATCCTTAACATTTGCCTTCCAAAAACTAACTAAAACTACCAAAATCAACACCAACCTTCACTCTACCAACTCCTAACTTCAAACCATCGATTCTAACATTCAAAGCACATCAAAACATATCCATAAAAACCTTCCAAACATCCTTATATCTTCAGTAACACAAGAACACATAAAATACCCCCAAAACAAAATAAAACTCATCTAAAAAATTAGCCAATTAAATAGTTTTGGGATTTATTCTCAAAATATCATTTCCCATTATGATTTCCTTATCAAAACATGAAATAACCCAATTAAAATCTGTAGGTTTTATCAAGTTAAACAAATCTTTAGGCAAATCATCAAAATATCCATTAATAGCTCAAATCTTGAAGACCATTGCAAAATCATGTTAATATCAATTCATAAGCAGCCAACTACTAGAGAATATCAATAAAGAACCTTAGTTTAAAGAGAGGAAAAGAAATTCACCTTTGAAGAAGCTCCCACCAAAATTGACGTAAGATTTTCTTGAAACTTAACTTGTGAAATAGATAAAATCCTTGAGAAAATTATTGCGAGGTTTTGTTAAGAAACAAAAGTAGAATCAAATGATAAATTCTCCATTGAAAATCAGCAAAGAATTATGGAGAATCTTGTTTGGAAGTTGAAATGGAAAGTGAGGGGAAAATAAGGAGAAAAAATGAGGGAAAATCAAAATAGTAGGAAAATGATTTGGAATGACAATTAACCGTCAATTCCTTATTCAATTAAGGTAGTATTTTTAGATTAAAACTTTTGGAAAATTTATCTCTTGAAGGATTCTTAGTATTGGCCCGTTTATAAAATAGTCGAAACAGTTTTGCATTTTTTTACAATTTAGTCACTAAATTGAAATGTCACTTGAAACCATTCAATTAAATCACAATTTAATTACCAAAACACTTGATAATATATTTAAACATTTTTGGTAAATCAAATCAATTTTTATCTCCTCAAAATGAATTTTTAAAATATTAATTTCCAGAAACTTATTTAACCAATTAATTTGGTCTGACCGAGTTCAACCTCACTCAATCTAATCTCAAAACGTCTAGACCTATTTATGGGGTGTTAGATATGAAAGTGTACAGTGAATCGAAGTCCCTAAGTGTAAGTAGTGGAAAGTTTAAGGCTTAAGCCCTTAATTAGATCGTTTCTTCATGTGAGCTTAGTCACCAACTTAGGTGTGAAGATGTCATAAAGCATGACAATTGCTTAATTATGAAAAGGAAATTAAAGATATCAAGCACAAAGGATGAAAACCTCACAACCAAGAGAAACAGAACATGTCATCTTCACCAAGTTGTTTCTACCATTGATGATACCTTCCCAAAATTAAAATTCCTTCTCAATTATTAACCACTACTTTAATCTAAATCCATATTTGGTAAGTTCTATTTATTAGCTTTCATTTGGTACCAATTTAGTTGAATTTAAGATAAGTGTGTTTTTGAACTCTAGCCCTAAAGTCAAGGGTTTTATACAATTAAGGATTCATATGTAAAATTTGTTTTATTCTAAGAACCAGTAATTTTACATGAGTTTTAGAGCTTGGGAACACCAAAACCTAATCCCTTGAACTTTGGTTTCCATGTCAATTAAAGCTTTGTAAGTTGGTGATGAGTACTGATGAATTCCTTTGTAAACCTTGTTTTAGATCAAGCCATAATCGAGGAATTTTCATTACAGAAAGCTAAAGCTAAGGCTAAGGCTAGTAAGCAAGGAATTGTGATTTGGGATACTCCGTAACTTCGTAGTATTAAGTGAGTGTAGTTTTGAGTCTCATAATGATTCAGTATCATTCTATTACACTTTCCTTTGATTTATATTTCATATTTGTGTTTCATTGTGTCTATCTCAATTAGAGCATCCTTGGACGACAAAACTACACTAAGATTTTGAAAGATTTCATGACTAAGTAAATTATGCCATTATGAAAGATTTCATGGATATGTTAAGTTATGGAGCTTTAAGCTCACCTATGAATTAAACTAAGATTTATGATGATTATGGAGCTTTAAGCTTACCTTTGATACAAATTATGGACTATAGCGATAACCTTGGATAACAAGTTATCTTTGGGTATAACTGGAATGTCATAGAATTTATTAAGCTCATGTACGAGAATGAATTATGATCTTATGGTGTTAAGAGGGATGTTTGTGGTCACTAGCGAAAATTTAGTGGGTTGACTCCATTTATTGGTGACAATTAGTGGAATTCGTGTATGCACTCATTGCTTTTAGTCCAAGGAAATTAAAAGATATATCTATTCTTGTATATGAACATAAGTTGTCTAAACAAGATCATGTTAATTGTGTTAGTATGGCATGCCATCCTTATGAATATATTATATGGATAATTGAATATATGCATTTAGGATACCCTTTTTTTATAGTTAACTAGCTCACTAAACTATATAAGCTTATTTTATTTCATTGCATGCATTTTAGGTAATCAATCCTCGTAGTTACCCGAATCATGCTTAGGTGCTGCAAGTCACTAGTTTGATCATTTGGGGTAATGTACATGTTTTTGTCAACTCTTATATGGTGGCATATGAACTAAGCATGTTATGTTGTATATGTGACAAAGTGTGATTTATCTTGAACTTATGAATTTGCGTAAATGTAGGTTAAGGGATATGAATAAGATAGGTATGCATGAATTATGATACGGTAGCCTATGCTATGTTTTGTATGATTGGTTATGAATAAATGTGAAGTGAAATAAGTCTTGAGTGGTAAATTATGAAATAGAATTATAAATTTGTCAATTAGCAAGCTTGTGAACATTAAGAAATGAATAGGTAACAATAGTTGAATCCTTGATGTGCTTTTGATATGCTTGGTTAATTTATAGGCATGAAGTCAAAATAGCCCCCAACTTTTAACCTTTTGGTCAATTTAGCTCCCAGCCCCTTTTTTGGTGCAGACCAACCCTTAACATTTCATTTTTGTTCAAAATCCACCCTCAATGGATGGAAACCGTTAGTCGACTATTGGTCAACGAAGTTTAATGACGTGGAAAGTGTGCATGACATGACTTGCTAACATGGCAATGCTACATGTATGAAGATGCTGACTTGACACTTTGTTGACGTGGCATCACCATTTTTTAAAAATAATTATTTTATTTATATTAATTCTTAACATATCCAATGATGACATGTGGCATCACCCGATTAGTTAAAGTTAAAGGAATGAAGTTAAAGATGACAGAATTGTAATTGATAGGAGTTGAACCAAGGTTGGATGGATGGAAGGCACAACACCTAACCACTAGGCTAACATGTTAATTTGTTAAGTTCTTACTAAATAATATATTTATCACATTACTTACCATCTGCCCCCATTACTTGCCCCTTCATCTTCTCCACCAGCTAATGAGTCCAAGGGTAGCTCAAACTTGGAGAGACATGTGCCTACACCTAGGAGAGTGTCCCACAACAAGGTGCATCAAGCTAGAAGCTTCAGCAAGCTTCCCTACACATGCCAGCCTTGGCACACGTATGTGCATGCTTGGCAGATTTGAACTCCTTTCCCCCCTTTTCTACATGGCCGACCAACTATGGATAAGAACAAGAGGTTTCTTATTTGAATTTTGAACATTTCACATGTGCACAATGTTCAAAATTCAGATTTCCCTCTCCCTTAGGCGCCACTTTAAAGGCTGATCTGATTTTGATTTTTAAACACTTCAAAAATCAGCCTTTAGATCATTTTAAATTATCAACTTCCTATCTGCCACCCTTAGATTAGAATAGGTAGTTTCTATTTGAATTTTAAAGAATTCTGATTTCCCTCTTGTATTTCTTTATATATACTTCATAAAACGATGTAAAAACGAGAATTACATGAATTCAAATTACATTGTGAGAATTTCTCTCAACTTGGTTCTTCATTGAACTTTTCAGACTTCTTCAAGTCTTGTGCTTGTGTTGTCTACAATCAGATACTTCGGGTTCTTGGTTTTCTAATCAATGGGTCCAAGTCCTTTGAGCATTGAACGTATAAGGTTCGGGTTTATACTCTTTATAGTATATGTTCTTCCTTGTTCTTATTTTTATTTTTATTTTCAGCAACTTTAGGCCTTCTTCTTCACCATTTTCCAGCCACCATTTCCACCATTGTTGAACCTTCAAACCTTCATATTTTCCAACACAAATTACACCATCTTTAAACCAAATTTCCAGTAACCTTTACAACACATTTCCAGCCCCTTAAACAACATGGAATCTACCATAAACATCTTCTTTTGCAGCCACACTTCTATGCAGGAACTCTTACTTCTATCCTAGATCCGGCACAATCAATGGAGGTCTTCTTCAACGGGCAACCTCGTAACATATGGTAATCAGAGCTTAGGTTGGATTCAAGTAAGAAATCATCTTTGTGAGTGCAAAATCAAAAAAAAAAAATTCGAAATTCAAAACAAATAATAAAAAATCCAAAAATTCAAAAAAAAGAAAGGTGCGATTGGCATCAATGGAGTTCGTGGACTATGCATTAATTTGGTGGGATCAATTAATGAGTACACGAAGAAGAACATGTGAAGGGCCAATCACAACATGGCTCAAAATGAAAAGAATCATGCGGAGGCGATTTGTACCGTCTCATTATCACCGAGACTTGTTCCAGAAGTTGCAAACTTTAGAACAAGGCAATAGGAGCGTTGAAGACTATTTTAAAGAAATGGAGATGTCCATGATTCGTGCAAACATCGAGGACAGAGAAGCAACCATGGCACGTTTCATAGCCGGACTTAACCAGGAGATTGCCAATGTTGTAGAATTGCAACATTATGTTGAATTGGACGAGATGGTGCATATGGTGATCAAAGTTGAACGTCAGCAAAGGAAGAAATCTTCTTCCCGAGGTAATAGTTCATTTAATAATTTTTCTAACCATCGTTTCAATCAAAATAATTTCAGGAAGTCAGCACCTCTTCAAATTAAAGAAAAGGCAGAATCGAGCAAAACAAAGCCACCCGTTGTAGACATTGGCAGAGGAAAGCAAGTTGTTACTCATGAACGCACGAGGTCAATCTGAGTTTTCGGTTGAATGCCATTATTTTGACATCTTCTCAACAAAGACTTATATCTCTCCCATGTAGTTTGAAGAATCTAATCATCTAATCGATAGTAGGCCATAATGTCATTCCCTAGGCGCGAATTCATTGTCGATGGATTAAAGCGCAAAACAAATTGTATCACAAGGTCATCCACGATATGATGGAACCAGCAGGTAATCCTCTTAACCATGTACGAGCATTACCCTGCAATGAATAAGGAAATAATTGTATTCGTAAGGCATCATCAAGAACGCCTTGTTGGCTAAATGAAGCACAAATTAAAAGGAAAGAATGAAGATGCTTGCGGGCATCTTCATGCAGTAACCCTACATACTGCCCATTGGAGTTGAGCATTTGGAACATAATCGGCTTCAACTCAAAGTTCCCAGTCTGAATAAAAGGTCTAACAATTCTTGATTGTAAATCATCCAACTGGGGAACAATAACCTCACGGATTGTTCGGTCCTGGGCTGGTGGGTGCAGTGGTGGGTTTTCTTGAACATGAGGAATTCCCTCATTATTGTTTAGTTTTTTGGCCATTCCACTATTTTGACGAATCCTCCTTCTGAAAAGTTCTCTCAACTTCTAGATCTGGTACGTAGAAAGAAAAAGGAAAGAAAAAAAAATAAAACTATTAGAAACAACTACAAACTTAAATACAGAAAATAGAATTACAAGTAGTAACATAAGAACATAATGACGTCATCTCCGGAAACGGTGCCAAAACTTGATCGGTGTGAAAACGTCACACTTTTTAGTGCAAGTTACACTATCGATGCAAGAATAGAAACAAGGAAATCTTGTTTGAATATAGATCCCATGAGGATGGTGAATTACGCTTATACTTATATGACTACAATACAATACTGTAAAAGTGGTAGTTGTGGGTGCAATAGTGGTTGCAATAGTAATATAAGAATGGGAGTAAATGATTTGATGTGGTAGAAATAACAAGAGTAGTAAAAGATAGAGAGAATATTGAGAATAAGCCTGGATCTCCTTGGCTCAGCTCGACAGAAAGATCAAGGGCACTTTGAGGACTAAGGATAAGTTTGATCAGTGATACAATGGTCAGCTTAAGTGTTAACTTCCATTCAACCTTCAATTATTAACTCGGGTATAAAGATTTGATTCAACTTTCGTTGTAAGTCGAGTCTAAGGCCCCTTGAACAAGTGGACCAACTTTGGTTGCATCCAGACAACTTTTGCTGCAAGAACTCGTTAATCTAACTCGTCATTGCATCCGTCGATGTCAGCAACTGGTTTTAACACTCTCATGCAAAACGTAAACCAAATCCAACAATTAAAGATTAAGAAAAAGCTAACACTAAAATATATTAAACTAAGAAATTAGTTTAAACAAGTTCCACAAGCTCCAGAAAATTAAACCATGAACAATACGAGTACGAATACAAGTAAATCTTCATAAAATTATCAAAATAAAGATAAGTTTTTGAAGAGAACAAGATAATCCCTCATCGCCTCAGATCTCTAGAGAATAAGTTTAGGCTACCATGGGAGGAGGATAAAAGCTTCAGAGGTTGAATATGATGTGAAAATGGGAATAATGTGAATTTCTTTTTCCTCCAAAATCGTCCTTATATAGGCCACCTGAGGAAGGACACTTGTCCTGTATATTATTTGCGTGCTCAACGTTGTACAAATTTGTTGTAACAAAATGGACAGTTGGCATATTCATTCTTAACCTCAAGCAAACTAGAAAGTTGGCAGATGCAATGTCTAACTGGCTGCATTGTTGAAGACAACCTTTGTAAGGACATTAGCAATGAAGCGACAACAAAGCAAAAATAGACAGAAATATACAAAACACAAGCCACGGGAAACTAAGTTAGAAAATATGCAAAAATAGACATAAAAATGCAGAAATAGATGCAATACATGTCATTGTGGGGACAATAAGACCTAAAAATTAAGGGAAAAGCCATGCTCTTTAAATAGCTATCATGGTTCAAATTTGGTCAAAATTTTGACTTAAAATGAATGAGGAAATAAAGAAATAAGGAATTAGAGACTAAATCGCAACACAGTAAAATTCTATTTTTTGAGTTGGCAAAACTGAACTTGATTCAAACTCAAAATTATCTATTGAATAACTCAAAATTAAAAAAAATTGGGATTTTCAAGTCGAGTTTTGTTCATCCCTAGCTAAGGTAATGAAGGTAGACTTAGTTCAAAAAGTTCAACCACAAATTCTCGTGTTTATTATCTCGACGTTTTCTAGCATAAAAAAAATTAAAGACCAGTTCACCACTCCTAGCTAAAGGTGAGCAAAACTCGACTCGATAAAATCTATTTCTTTTTCAATTTCAAGTTATTATAGTCGAATTATTCAAGTTAGTCAAATAACTTGTGAACATTTTGAGTTCGCAACTTGAAAACCGAAAAACTAAATTTTATACTATTGCAATTTAGCCCATGATTTCTTTTCTTCTTCATTTCCCCATTCATTTTAAGTCCATTTGACCAAATTTTAACTAGGGGTGTATATAGTTGAGTTCGGTTCAAATCGATAAGCTATTTTAGTAACCATCGGTTTTTTGTATGGTTAACCTCGGTTTTCAGTTTTATCCATATTAACTTTGGTTTTTGAAAATATGCATTTTATTTTGCAAAAATAACTTTATTTTATGACTTTTAAACATTACAAGGTAAAATTTTAGTGTTTTTCACAAATATTTATTAAAAATTTATTTTTTTCAAGTAAAATAACACTCCCTCCATCCCACTATTTGTGTCACATATTGACTTTTTGGAATTTTAGGAAGAAAAAGTTTATATAAGTGTATAGTGTAAAATAATTTGAATGACAAATTTGCCCTTAAAAAGTTAAATTTTATTTGGCTTGAATATGCATTTGGTACCTGAACTATACCTTTTCTCCTAAGTTGGTACCTAAAGAATTTTTGCTCCCAAGCCGGTACCTGAACAAGACACTTTCGCCCAAGTTGACACCTAAAGAATTTTTGCTCCCATTTTGGTACCCAAACTTTAATTACATCCACTATTCCGATACTTTTATTAACATATTTAGTCCCAAAACTTATGCATTCTATTAGTTTGGTGCTAATTGAAATAGTTCAATAAATTTAACCATTTGTATTTAAAAACACCGTCAATTTAGTCATTTTTGCTATACTTTCAGATTAAACAGGCCTAACGGATCAAAACAACAATGAGATAACTACATTCTACCATAAAATAACATCAAGTACTGTAAAAAAATTTATACTAGGAAAGTGATATAACCTTTATAGGAGAAAAACAAACAATTTAAGAGCAGAACAAAGAGTAAATTGATAAGATTTTTAAATATAAAGAGTTAGATTTTTGAATTATTTCAAATTAGGACTAAATTGAAAGAATGTATAAGTTTTGGTATCAACTTGGGAGAAGGTGCCTAGTTCAAGTACCAACTTGGAAGTAAAAATTCTTTAAGTGCCAACTTGGGAGAAGATGTTTAGTTCAGGTACTAACTTGGGAGCAAAATTTCTTTAGGTACCAACTTGGGAGAAGGTGTATAGTTCAAGTACCAAATGTATATTTAAGCCATTTTATTTTTTGTTGGGAAACTAAAAAGGATAGAAAAAGTTAATGTGTCTTATTAAAGTTGTTGAGTTTTTCAAAGTGATATTTTGATTGACACAATTTTAAAACACAAATGTGACAATTTTACTAGGACAAAGGGAGTAATAATTAATAATGCATATGTAGTATTTTAAGTATAAAATACTTATGTTTAAATTATAAAATAATTAAAATTAATTTAAAATTAAATAAGAAAATCAAATTCGGTTCAATTCGGGTAACCATAGTTAGTAAACTTGTGAACATTAAACCGTCCAAGCATTTTAGATCGATTTTTGGTTAACCATGCTCAGCACTAATTTGAAAAACATGTTCCTAAACCACTTTAGAATATCTCTTTAGCTTCAATTTATATTTTTGAAAATAAATTTCCTTTTCTTACAATTTAGCCCCTCAACTTTGTATAATTTCCCCATTTCTTCAATTTCTCATACGTTTTAAGTGTATTTTGACCAAATTTAAACCACATGCTCCACTACCACTATATAATATCTATGTAACTGCAATTCTTATTTTGAACAAAAAAATTTTCAATTTAATCCTTTAACTTTGCATTTTATTTATTTGATCCTTCGACGTTACTTTTTTTTGTAAATTCTTTCTTCATATCAATCCTTGAGTCTTTTATACTTCCACCAATACTTTATCATCAAAAGTCCAGTCTTTAAAATAACATTATAAATATATTTATAATTTTAGATGATATTTTTTTTATTAAATAACATTACAAATCTTACTCACACATGTGAAAAAGATCATGTATATTTTTTATTAAATAACATTAAAAATATTACTCACTCATGTGAAAAAGAATATGAATATTTTTTATCAAGTAACATTACAATTCTTACTCACACATGTGAAAATTAAATTAGAATCAATCCGCACTATAACATTATAAATAATTACAATTAAATTTGTACAGAAACTCAACAACTCTGTCGACTTGATACGAATCGAAAAAATTTCAAATAAAGTTTTGAGTCATAAAATAGGACTCAATAACTCTAAATTTTTTGACTCGACTCGATCGAATGCTCATCTCTACTCCTAGCTTTATGGTTGATCGATTGTCACAACTGAACTTTATTCAAAATAAAAACCAATAGCATAACATCAAAACTTCAAAGAAGTGCTGCTCTCAAGCCAACAAACTTATCCAATACACTCAAACCTAAAACTTTATGAAAAACTAACATTATCGAAGCGATTATCATCAATAGAAACCAAAATATTATGAGAACATAGCATCTCTTCAAATCCATATACTGAAGAAAAAAAAACTAAACATCCCTATTTGTGAGTATCTACCACATTGATATGGGCGGTGAGTGAGCATGCCATAAAACAAAGTAATGGGCCAAACAAAAAAAAAAGAAAAAAAAAATATTAGAGGAAGGCGGGATGAGATGGAGGCTCAAGACGCTAACAGTCAATTAAAACTGTTATTTAAAGGTTTGGTGTAGGTATGCGGTGCCACGTTTAAAATGCGGCTAATATACGACGTTACTTGTTCCATTTACAAGTTATCAATCAATTCCAAACAAGTTTTGAGTAACATTTTAGGTGGCCGAATGAAATATTTTACCTCTAAATTGATTTTTTGTAATATTTTAAGTGCTGAATGAAATGTTTCCCTTTCAACTTAAAAAGTCAAATATGTTCGTAATAATTTAGGTTCCCGAACTACAAACTATTTTTTGCTAACATTTTAGGTGCGGAATGAAATATTTCACTTTCAACTTAAAAAGTTAAATATCTTGGTAATAATTTAGGTTCCCGAACCCAAATTGAATTTCGGTAATATTTTAGGTGCCGAATCTCAAACTGACTTTCGATAACATTTTAGGTGCCGAATGAAATGTTTCCCTTTCAACTTAAAAAGTTAAATATTTTGGTAATAATTTAGGTTCCGAACACAAATTTGAATTTCGGTAGTATTTTAGGTGTCGAACCCAAAGCTGAATTTCGTAACATTTTCGGTGCTGAATGAAATGTTTTCATTTGAACTTAAAAAGTTAAATATCTTGGTAATAATTTAGGTTCCCACACCTAAATTGAATTTCGGTAAAATTTTAGGTGCCGAACCAAATGTTTCCCTTTCAACTTAAAAAAGTTAAATATCTTGGTAACATTGTAGGTTCCCAAATAAAATTTCACCCTTAAAAATTGTCTATAAATACTTTTACACTTTTACTATATTTTGCAAAATTTTCCAGGGTTTCAACTTATTCGTAATTAAAAAATTATGGCAAGATTTTCTGTAACCGTTTTTGTTTAAGGAACTTACAACTACACTTCATTCAATAGCAACATCAAGAAGGATGTTTTCTTTGAGTTGGTTTCCATGGAGGTTAGCAAATTAACAAGGAAAAATTGACTCATTGGAAGCCAAAATCCTTGTTGATGAGCTCGGCCCTGAAGCGCATTTCATGCTAACAATATGTACTGCAAGCGACCTTCGCAAGATGTTTAGGAGATACAATCGTGTAGGGGTTACCAACATCGAATTGTATGTAAATTTTGATGAAGGAGCTAGTTCATCAAGAATCGCATGAGGTGCTCCACCTTCTGCAAACAAAGACATTGTTTATGTACGTAATTCTAGGAGATGACACGAGAAAGAATAAATAATTGAGGAATTAAAATTCACATCTGATATATGTACAAACTACGAGAACACGGAAACAAACTCTTCTTCCATTCATTTTAACTAAGCTTAGTATCAATGAGCCATGTTGATGTAAGGGCTTTTATGATTGTTCACGCCTTGCTTGGATGTTGAAGGCAGCCCCTTTGATTGTTGGATCTATGAAGGAAGCAAGCAACCTGCAAAGTAAAGTAGGCTTTGAAATGGTATGGTTTGGAAGGTTATGTTTGTGGTGCGGAAGAATGGAGGAAATGGGCAGACTTGGTTAAGTGTTTTTGGCGGATGATGATGGTGATGGAATTAGTGAAGGAAGAATGATAGTATCTTAAAGAATTGAAGGAAGAAACAAAGTTATATTAAAGCTTAGCCCCAGACCTTATATTATTCATTAAGGGATGGTAGAAAGGACTTTGACCCTTAAGGTATATTAAACCAAAAGAACCAGAAGTATCAAGGTTAATAGAAGATGGGTTGACGTCACAAGTACTAAGTACTTGATATGTCGATAAAGTTCTATTAAGAACTAAAAGAGAGAAAATTCTCACAAGATAAATTTTATAGAATGAATGAGATGTTTTGCAAATGAAAATACAATCTAAATTTATAGGAAATGAAGGGGTTTGGCTAATGGCCTTGTATCTATTCGGCTAGGCTTCAAGTCTCCCTCCAAGGCTGGTCGGTCATGACTCCCTCCAAGGCTGATGTGATGATTCGGTCATGTTGATGTCTCCCTCCTTTTCATTTTGGCACACAAAGCTTCCCTTCAATGCTGGTTGCCACCCATTCTCATTTCCCTCCAAAATGGCTAAGGAAATGTTCCTTTGGAGGGGACATGACCTTTGGGTGTTGAGCTGGTATGTGTAGGTAGAGCTGAAGTGAGCTAGATTGAGCTGAGTGAGCTAGCTCAATCTTTGCTTTTTTTGAGCTTCCATGAGCTAACTTTAGCTAGGTGAGCTAGGCCTTTAAGTTGGTGAGCTCCTTTGTAAGTTTCCCCTTTGTTCTTGAGCTGCCATAAGCCACTATTGAGTCTTTAAGCTAATCTGAGCTGTTGTGAATGCTCTAGAGTTGTTCCAACCTGCCATGAATATCTTTGAGCTGATCCGAGCTACATTTGAGGTGTTTGAGGTATGTCGAGTTTGTGCCTTCATCCTTAAAACCTAAAGAAATAATAAACAATGTGTAAGCTGATTTTTAAGCTAAAATAAGATGCATGAGTTAAACATAAAGATGCAATATGATTAGACATGCTGAAATGAACTTAGAAATAGGTATAAAGATGTGGACTAAGGTGACGCATCACATATCAACATGCAAAAACATGTTTATAATATATAATGCATAAATGAGGTAATAGAAGATAAAGTAGGGTAGAACACCCTTAGAATCAGTGATAGAGTAGCGCAATCTTGGATTTATATCACTTGTCACGAGGCCATTACCCTCTTCCCGAAAGACATGTCTGATAGGATGTGCAGCGCCACCGTATTTATATCCCAAGACCCCTATTTTTCTTTCCGATGTGGGATTAATGACCCTGCCTCTTCTCAGACGTTACATTCTTCCCCACTCAACCTCGTGACGCTCTCGTCACGAGCTTCCGCTCTCGTGATGGGCCACCTTGTCGCAGTTGTCCACCCTAACTACCCCACTAATGGGCGTTCGGCGTGAAATCGGGCAGTCAAAGGGTCGCTCTAATACCAAATGATAGAGTAGCGCAATCTTGGATTTGGAAGCCTTCAATCAAGTTGTTGCAAGAACTAGGAGCTCTAGACTCAATCAAGAAAGTTATGGGCATATCTGAAAATTCAAGAGAAAAGATAATGGATTTTCTTGAAAATTTCAGATTCAAGGTTCGAAATTCAAAGAAACAAAGATAAGAAGGAAAATTAGAAGATGATTAATAAGAACAAAAGTAAAAGGATTGAAAAAGATTAAGATGAGGATAGATAAAACAAATATGAAATTTCCAACTTTGTTTATGGCTTGTGGAGATGGCGTGAAGGTTGAAGATGAAGATGGCTTGCGATTTGTTGTTGTTGTTTTGTCCTCGGCACCCTCTTAGACGCAATTATCTAAGCAAGCAACCTCAAGCGGCTCTAACCCACCCTCCTAGATGCAATTACCTAGGCAAGCAAGAGTGTGAAGATGATCTCTCTCATAAGAACTCGATGATCTTATGTTGAAGATGGCTTCTAGACAAGTTTACCGAACACTTGCAAACTCAAAGAATACTAAAATCTCCAAAGAGAACTTTTTATTAATCAATGAAATCTGAATTACAATGTGGGTGAAGCCTCCTTTATATAGGCCATGGAGAAGTTCTAATCCTACTAAACTTAGAAATTAAATACAATAAATAAATGCTAAAATCTAATCTCCTAATTAGATAAGTAACTTCTAATAATAAATAAATGCTAAAAAAATCCTAATTAAATAAATCTGATCCTAATAGATATTGCAGAATCCTATATTGATTTAAATTACAAATAATCAAATAAAATCTTGAAAATTCGTAATTATCCAAAAATCCCGTATAGGAATTTCTGCATGCGTTGTATTCGCTAAAATAGACGTATCTTGAGATCCAGATGTCTGATTGAGGCTTTTCAAGATGCGTTGGAAAGCTAATTTGCAGCCGGACAAGTTTTAAGAAGACATGTTGACCCATCAATGCCTGGATCCCGTCCAAAAATTCGTTGCAAGTTAGCTGACTTTCCAGACTTCACAAACAAATTCAGTTTCTTGTCCAAGATGCATCGTTTTTGACCTCCTATGCGTGCATTGTTTTGGCCATTATTGTTTGCATCGAACAAATTCAGCTTCTTGTCCAATATGAGTAATTTAACCCCGCTCATGCATGTATCAATCAGTCTCAAAGCCCTTCAATGGTGTGAACCAATCATGAAGAAAGTTGGTGCTATTTAGGATTGTATCATCCTCCCCTTGTTTTTGGCGATTTTTCCTCAAATCGAAAGCGTTCTGCATTGGGAGATTTCTAGTCGTTTGAGTAACCAACTTTTCAAGTTTGATTGACAAAGCATCATCATGAATCACCTGCCTTGGTGAAGTATATTGAATAATCAATCCTTCAAAGGACACATCTTTGGAAAGGACACCTTCAAAAGGCACCTCTTTGGAAAAGTCATCAACTCGTTCATCACCTTGATTCGAAGCATCATGTTCTTTGAAAAAGGTATGTAACTCTTTATCTTCACGTTTTGAATCATCATGATGGTTGGTGGAGAGTTTTGACTTTTGAACTCACTTTTAATGATAGAGTTTGATGCACCAATCAATCTTACAATGACAAAGGAACTTGCCATCATAGTTTGGTAGGATAACACCAAGTATGTGAATCAATTTGCTGAAAAATAAACCATAGCTAGAGAATGTGTAACTATTAACAAAATGAATGGAAATAGCAAACCATGGTGGATGTTTAATGGGCATTGGTTGCTGAATTCTGTTCCAGATTGGCAAAGCAATTGGAATATCAATGGTCATATCTCTTGGAACTTCAAGTGTCACAACCTTTGAAATGTCAAGGGGCATGTCTTGTGGATCACCAAAAGTCACGCCTATTGTTTCTTCAAAGGACATGTTTCTTGAATCGTCGACTTGAAGAGATACATCTCTTGGAATATCCTGCAAAATCGAAGAAAGAATAGGAAAAAAGTTGGGTTAGGTAAAATCTAATTTTCTTCCTCCTTTTCTTTTCCAATCTTTTCAACTCTCTCTTTTTCAACACCAACTTGTTTTTCATCCAAAATCTCAATCCCCAATTGTTCCTCAAAATGCTCTTTTTCCTTCCTTTTGATTTCTTCAGCTTTCTTGCTTTCATTCCACGCCATAATTCTCTTGCTCAGTTGAATTTGATAATGGTGTATTTGGCTTGGAGTTAATGGTGCCAAAATGAATTTTTCCCCTCGAACATGAAAGAGAATCGGTTGGTGAATCCGTCATAGGTGGCTCTTTTTTCAAACTACCATGACCTTCCCAAAAGGATATGACTTACAGTCATAGGTATTATGTCACACAAGACTTTATCTTTGTATTTTTTGATTGAAAATGGAATCTGCACTTGCTTGTTGATTTTGAGTTCATCTTCATCGTTCAACCATTGTAATTTGTAAGGATTCGAATTCTTAGTGGTCTTTAGGCCTAATTGTTCAACCATCTTAGTACTGGATACGTTGGTACAACTTCCTCCGTCGATGATCATAGAGCAAATTTTATCATCACATGGCATCGGGTGTAGAATATGTTCTCCCTTTGTTGGTCTCCATAGATTCAGTGTTCTTTTCACAACAAGAACTCTGTTGGAAGTATATGAAAAGAAAACTTGTGCCATTGTTAGTGAAACAAGAACACGAATTGAAAACCTTACCAAATTGCACTCAGCAAAAACCTCTTTGTTCACTCCAACAAAATTGCACTCCACTCACTCTCGTGTTTGCACTCTAGGACTTCAATGGCTTTTTCTTGTCCTCTTCTGATCTCACACTCTCAATTTGCCCTTTTCCATTCCTTTCTCTCTTGTAAAGCTCTTTAAGGAACTTACTCAAGACTTAGGCAAGTATAATGCTTGTGCGTCACTGAAATGGTTAGTTTTAAAAGGAAAAGGAAGAAAATATGGTGAAAATGTAAGTTTAGAAAAGAAAAGAAAAAGAGAAACGGGGTTACTTACTCGACAAGAAACTCACTACCTTTCTTCACCAACAATCAAAGTCTTGAAGAAGATGATATGGATTCCAGGCTTGATGTTGAAGATGACGTTGTTGGGCTTTTACCCTTGAACTTGTGTTTTTAGAACTTTCTTTTCTTTTCTTTTTTTGTTTTTTATTTGAATTGTCTCTTCTTTTTCTTTCTTTTTTTGCACAAAATGAAATGGTAGAAGATGTCACTTACAAATTTCTTTGGCTTGGCTTGAATTGGGCCTCGCTTGATGCACTTGCTTCTTCCACCAATTGCTCGGATTACCATATGATGTAAGGGCTTCTATGATGGTTCACGCCTTGCTTGGATGTTGAAGGCAGCCCTTTGATTGTTAGATCTAGGAAGGAAGCAAGCAACCTGCAAAGTAAAGTAGGCTTTGAAATGGGATGGTTTGGAATGTTATGTTTGTGGTGCGGAAGAATGAAGGAAATGGACAGACTTGGTTAAGTGTTTTTGGCGGATGATGATGGTGGATGTAGGTGATGGAATTGGTGAAGGAAGAATGATAGTATCTTAAAGAATTGAAGAAAGAAACAATGCTATATTAAAGCTTAGCCCCAGATCTTATATTATTCTTTAGGGGATGGTAGAAAGGACTTTGACCCTTAAGGTATATTAGACCAAAAGAACCAGAAGTATCAAGGTGAATAGAAGAGGGGTTGACACTACAAGTACTAAGTACTTGATAAGTCGATAAAGTTCAATTAAGAACTAAAAGAGAGAAAATTCTCACGAGATAAATTTTATAGAATGAATGAGATGTTTTTCAAATGAAAATACAATATGAATTTATAGGAACTGAAGGGGTTTGGCCGAATGGCCTTGTATCTATTTGGCTAGGCTTCAAGTCTCCCTCCAAGGTTGGTCGTGACTCCCTCCAAGGCTGATGTGATGATTCGGTCATGTTGGTGTCTCCCTCGTTTGCATTTTGGCGCACAAAGCTTCCCTCCAATGCTGGTTGTCGTCCATTCTCAATTCCCTCCAAAATGGCTAAGGACATGTTCCTTTGGAGGGGACATGACCTTTGGGTGCTGAGCCGGTATGTGTAGGTGGAGTTGAAGTGAGCTAGATTGAGCTGAGCTAACTAGCTGAGTGAGCTATCTCAATCTTTACTTTGTTTTGAGCTTCCATGAGCTAACTTTAGCTAGGTGAGCTAGGCCTTTAAGTTGGTGAGCTCCTTTTTAAGTTTCCCCTTTGTTCTTGAGCTGTCATAAGCCACTATTGAGTCTTTAAGCTAATTTGAGCTGTTGTGAATGTTCTAGAGATGTTCCAACCTACCATGAATATCATTGAGCTGATCCGAGCTACATTTGAGGTGTTTGAGCTATGTCGAGATTGTGCCTTCATCCTTAAAACTTAAAGAAACAATAAACAATGTGTAAGCTGATTTTTAAGCTAAAATAAGATGCATGAGTTAAACATAAAGATGCAATATGATTAGACATGCTGAAATAAACTTAGAAATAGATATAAAGATATGGACTAAGGTAACGCATCACATATCAATATGCAAAAGCATGCTTATAATATATAATGCATAAATGAGGTAATAGAATATAAAGTAGGGTAAAACTCCCTTAGAATCAGTCTCAAAGCCCTTCAATGGTGTGAACCAATCATGGAGAAAGTTGGTGCTATTTAGGATTATATCACATGTATCAAGTTTCGAATTCTACTTGTTAATCTAATTTTTGTTTGTGTTGGTCATCATATTTCTCACTTGTCGGTTGCTCCAACAAATGTACCAAATGTAATGGATTTTGACAACTTAATCAGAGCTGAGTATATCGTTAAACATGTTTGGCAATATCCCTTTGATCATATGGTTAGATCAAAAGTATATCTTCTGGTATTTATAGGAATATGAACACGTTTAACAAGTAGTGTCGATACTTTACATCGAGTTTCGATATGCACGAATATGAACCTAAAATATTATAGGATTTGGTAACATTTAAGGTGTGCTTTCTTAGTTTAGGTATCAAATCTCTGCCCTAAATTTTGATACTTCCAATATCATATGAACATGTTAGTATACATGAACATGTTACACGATTAGTATCAAAACTTTACATTGAGTATCGATATGCAGGAAATAAAACCTAAAATGTTAGAGGATTGGTTACTTATAATATTTCTATGTTGTAGATTAAGTATAAAAACTTTTAGTTCTATTACAACTGAGATTCCTAACATGAGAAGACGTGTCAGCCACGTACAATAGAGAATTGTAACATAAGATGACGTGTCAACCACATACATCAGAGATTCCTAACATGAGTAGCGTCGGAGTACAACTTTGATCCCTTTCATGTCTAGTACATGTTTTCACGATAGGTTTTGAAACTTCCTAGTTCAAACTTAATTGTCATAATGGTTTGGTAATGCTGTAATGTTCACGATAAGCATCAAATCACAACGTTGTGAGATTCTAAACGTATTCCATAACTTAGGGAATTGTTCGTTTGTGATAAGCTAACTTGAATCTCTAAGATGTCCATATCTCTAGATGAAAAATTTTATTACAACACAACATATCGATGAAAGAATCATAACAGGCTTGTAGAATATCACATTGTTTTTCAGGTTTTTCTTTTGAATTCAATACCATTGATTTTGACTTCAAAATCCTTCATTTTGACATCAAAATTGTTCATCTTCTCTTCCAAACTCTTCAAGCATGTCATGTTGGCCCGTACTTTTGCAATATCTTTAGAAAGAATACTGAATTTCTCTTTTGACATCTTATCATCAACCCCCTTCATACTATCCAATTTCTCTTCAAGTTTAATTTGCTTCTCGATTCCCATGTTGCAACTTCTTTTAGCCCATTTACCTCAAAAATTACTTGTTGAAACATCTCCAACATCATATGCCTTGTACCTAATACTCTTGCACCACCATCGTTGCATTTCATTACATCATACTCCTGAGGAAGTAACCTTCCAAATTAAACAAATATTAAACATTCACCTTCCACATAATAAATGATTAATAAAATGACCCAGAAAGTATTACCTTACGTCTCTTCGTAGCTTTCCTTCCCTTGGGTGATAAACTGCCTTTAGTTGCTTCCATGCCTTTGGCATTTCCTTGACTTTAGGTGTTTCCCTGCCTTTAGATAAAGGATGCTTCCAGGTAATAACCTTCAGAGTGAAAATATATAATTAACCTTAACATCATTTAACATACTAAATGAATAATAATCCAGCGGATACCTTTGGTCTATTCGAAGATCACTCGCTCTTCAAGCGAGATAAAACAGAGGAGACCTTTAATTTCACCCAGTAAGGAATGTGAACCACACCATTAGAAGTTGCAGGGGCTATGCTATCAAATCCAGACCAATAATTATACAACTGAACATAAATTCCATATCATTCACAATACAATATTAATATGACAAAACTCAGTTCCACTAAATTGTCATAACTAAAATGGTAATCTAACTTTACCTCCACGATTGCAATACACCCTTTTAGGTAAACGTGCCTGCCCGGCTACTATAAATAGTTACTGCCTCAATAAGCGTATCATAAACATACTTGTCCCAATTTAGTTTACCCTATAAGCAATCGATGCACAACAACTTCAAATAATCTGCACATGGGCTTATCTTACTAGTAGGACATAAAACTCCAAGAATGTACAACAACACCCTTGCTTTCAAAGCATCCCCTTCAAAAGCACCAGAAACTATATCTCGCTTGATTTGTGTTTGTTTAACATTACTGTTGAGGTTATACTTTGCACCGAGTTCTCTACCATTCTCCCTCGACAACACTTCAAGAACATCAACACACACTCATTCTTTGGGCCCAATATACCTTTTACATATTAACTGATATAGTAATGTTGTGTCTTTCAAACTCAATAACACTACTTCAAACATCGAAACTTTCCATTAATTCCCACATAGGTCCTGATGTACTGGTCGAGATTTTATATTAAGTAAAGACCAAAAACCAATTACTTCAAGAACAAGATCAATCCCCATCGTCTTCATATCTTTCATCAATTCGTACAATTGTTTCTGACTACACCTTGTTTTAAAAGATGTCTACAGGGGATAAGATAACAGTAATTATGTCAATCTCACTATAAACTTATACTAACCATTCTTTATACTACTTTTACCTTCTTTAGAACGCAAGATTTACAGTATTTGTATGCCACCTTCTCCTTCTCAGCCAAATCAATGTAAGGTTGTTTTGCTTCCTTCGGCATGTTCTCCCATTTCTTGGCTAACGTTTTCCTAACATACGAATGACAAATTCAAATGAATTTAACATTTTACATACGTCTTTAACAAACATCATAAACCACTAAAACCTACCAGATTAGTCATTTTATCTTGAGTTTGCTTCATCCTAATACATTTAGCTCTACTGTAAAATATTAAAATAACAAAGGTATCTATTCAATCATTCATTGTGAGATGCAATAAGATACATACTTAAAATATCAACTTACTAAAACTAAAAGTATGGAGGACATGTGTTTTGTGCGTATGGCCTATCACATAAGGACAACATCCCAAACACCAGCTTTATCAGCAACATAATTCAAATTTCTAGTTGTGATCTTAAGATTAAACTTCACATGAATCAGTGCAGAAACAAACCAAGCTCACCCTAAACAAATTTATAAATTCTCATCCTAATTACAAACAATTTTAACCTTTTTAGGTTCGAAAGGATGGAAAGGATAACATTTCAAAAAACTGAAATAAGACAAAAATTTCATTCCGAATTGATGAATAATATTCAATTTAAACCAACTTTCTCCAACAAGAAATGCAATTCCAAACACAAACCCTAGATTTCAAGTATTTCACAAATAAACAAACTTAGGGTTTTAATTGTTACCTTCACTTTGTTCGACATGGAGAAACTTCAGTGACGATTGCACAAATTTTTAGTCGCAGACCTAAATTGTTAGGAATAAAATGAGGTTTTTATTTGTTACACTGGCCGAACGTTTTTTTACAAATTGAGAGGTTTCCATAAATTTTCAGTGGAGAAAAGAGTTTTAACCTTAAAATGTTATTAAAAATGAAGGTTAATTCTCATTTGAGGGAGTAGTTTAATCGCTATGAGTACCGAAACGACTAAGTAAGTTGCGAGACCTTAAAAAAACTCAAAATATTACTCGTTAAACCAAAAATATTATATTAACTAGTAACGATTTGATACGCGTTAATGAATTCCCATACATGCCGCTTCAACCTAAAATGTTATCTACTTTCTTTACTTTTACAGTTACAACGTCTAATTTTATCCATCCAATGTACTATACGAAAAGTTTCAGTACTGATTTGTACGTTCCGATACTATATAAACATGTATTGTTAAAAGCTTTTTAAACCTTTGTGGTTTACACATTTCTCTACAGGTTCCGGTACTTGTACTGAAGTTTTGAAACCTAAAAATAAACATTAAATGTTACACATTAAACCTAAAATGCTATTTTCACTACGGAAAGTTTTTGTACCCTATATCAAGTTCCGATACTTCTTTTGTAAACATTTATTGTCACAAGCTTTATTAACAATTTAGGTTTACACATTTCTCTATAGGTTCCGGTATATGTTTTAAAGTTCTGAAGCTTTACCTATCCACCTTAAATGTTATGCGTAATTGTAACATTTTAGGTTGTAACAAGAAATGTTATCCCTATGACGTTTCGATACTACTTATTAAGTTGCGATACTTACCGACAACAACCTCTTTCTGGTTCCATGAATTTTTTTTAGAATCTTAATGTAAAGGTCAAAATTAAAAGTTTTAGAAAAGATGCTCATCCAATGATTCAAAGAACCAGTCATTTATTAGTTGTATCTTAACACGTTTTTCTCTAGACTCAACCAAAGGTTCAAGAGAAAAGAGGGGAAAAAGTAAAATATTAATAAGTTAAGAATGGCGTTCTTTTAAGAAATAACGTTTAAATATTGTGTAAAAAATAAGGGTAAAACTTTGATACACAGATTGTGTAAAACTAATTTTACACAAGCATGTGTTTTTACCTTATAAAACACAAATTCTAAATTCCTAACTTGAATATCCTAAACGCTAACCTTAAATTCTAAACCCTACAACTTAAACCACTAAACTTTTAATCCTAAACTAAACCCCAAACCCCTAAATTTGAAAAGCACGTGTAAACGTTTGTTTACACAGACTATGTATCAAACTTTTTCTCAAAAAAATAATTATATTTATCCAACATGAAAATATATGTATTTATGTTTTAAACGTGTATAGTAAAATCAAAATAAAAGGATAGTTGAATAACATCAAAGTCTCATATGTATTAATACATTAAATTAAAAACTTATATCATATTGTGCATTTGGTCAAAACAATGTTCACATTGTATTCAAAATTTTAAAATAACTTTTCTTAATATTTTTCTATTGAATATGAGGAGGTTCTAATTTGACCAGTGATTTAAATATAAAAGGTGACATGATAAATAATAAAATTAATAATTATACATTTGATCATTTGTATTATATATTCTATCAATTTAATTTTAATTTTTCAATAGGGTACAAAGGGAATCAAACCCGACGCGTTTGAGAGGAATGAAATAGTTGCAACCATTAAGCCAAGTCTGTTTGTTGAATCAATCTTTACAGCAGCTATTATTAAAGGTTAATTTATGGATGAGTATTAATGAAATAAAAATATGGTCAAAGGGGATTAAAACCTAGGTCTACTGGGTGTGATAAGAGGGCATTACCACCGAATCAAGTCTAGTGCTTTGCATAGTTTGACAATATATTATGTAAGTTTTTTTAAATATATATTATGTATAAGTTAAACTATAATTCATAAACTATTAATATAACATTATATTCTTAATTTAATAATATATAATAAATTATTAATATTTAATAATATTTATTATATTAATATTTATGAAATATTATATTAATAAATTTTTTTATATTAATAAATTATTAATATATTTAATAAATATATAATATACTAAGAAAATAATAAATATTATTAAATATATTAATAGTTTATTATATATTATTAAATTAAAAAATAATTTTATATGTTATTATATTAATAATTTATTAATTTTAGTTTAACCTATGTATGGCTTCAAAAAAAACTTATATATAAATTAGGATTAAATGAAAAATAGGTGCCCAAAATTTCAAACGTTATAATTTTAGGTGCCTAAAGTTTACAATATTACAATTTTAGGTGTCTGACCGTTAAAAGATGTTAAAAAAATTGTTAACCAATCAATGCTTGACACGTGGCATGTTTATTTTATTTTTTTCAAAATTAAAAACTTAAAACAACTTTTTATTACATTTTTTATAAAATCTCAAAATTTTGCAATTTTTACAAAACAGTCCCCAAATCCCTAAAATTTCCTAAACCCAAATCTGATTTGGGGTTTGGGTTTGGGAAATTTTAGGGTTTTGAGGACTATTTTGTAAAAATTACAAAATTTTGGGATTTTATGAAAAATTTAAATTCTGGGTTTTTTTCCCTTAAAAAATTTCAATGAAAACCCCCCATTGAAAGGAACTCCAGTTGCAGGCAACCATGTGTCACCGTCAATGAAGTTGGAAACAGTGAATTTCTCAACTTCAATGTTATTCATATACTTATGGTATCCTGGCCAATTAACTCTGTGATCAGTATTCAAGCCTGGACCATTGTTCTCATATTCTGCATAATAAAGAGTAGTGTCAAAATCTCTGTTCCATTCTCTCCAACCCGCTGGTTCAATCAAACTATCCATGAAACTTTGTACGTAAACGGTTCTTGAATACTTCTGCCATGGCCTTCCTAAATACGTTTTCTTTTTTCCCTTGCTTGAAGCTAAATCTTTAGCGGCTGTAACAACGCAATTGTCGATCGAAATGCCAGCCTTTTGGTTCGGATCTCTCCTTCCTTGTGCACTGATGGTATTATATTACTGCGGCAATGGTAATCGAGGATATATGTTACAATTTTGAAAGACAACAGCCGCATCGCCGAATATGAAATCAACCGTGCCGTAAGTATCACATTCTTTGTAAAATTGCCTGAAAGATTGAGCATACAAGGTATCCTGGTATCCTTCGATACCGCATCTATAAAATACGGACATGTCGGCTCCGTTTCGGATGGCAACAGCTTGGCCCTTGCTAGGCCCGGCAGTGTTTCGAAATGTTATGTCCACTGCAATGAATTTCTTGCCCACAACAGCTGTATCAGGGGAGTTACATATGAGTCAATAAAATGTTAAGTTTGGAACTCATGATTTAAAGCTAAATTCTACTTTACCGAATGTTGCTGTATTAAGCGTGGTTAAACCACCAGTGACGCTGCGACTTCCTGTGATTATTGTGCGGCCAATACCATCACCGATTAAAATCAAGTTCTGCTTATTTTTAGGCATCGAAATGTACTCTTCGTAGACGCCGGTAACCACGTAGATGACATAGTAATGATCACTGTCACCAAGATTGTTAGGTGCGGCGGCTATCGCGGCATTGATGGTTGTGAATTGGCCATCTCCTTTAGGACTTACCATAACAACTTGTTTCACTAAAATTTTCCCATCTGTTAAAATTTTAATAGGTTTTTTTTCCTCTTGCAAATTTATGAATTGCTTTCTTATTGGTTGACATTAGCAAAGATAAAGGAGATTTTCTTTTCATTTTGGTATTTATTCGTGGTTTGGTGGAGCCATGACCCCAATGCCTGAAAACTGCAAGAGAAACGCTAACGCTCTTTGTTGCATTAGATTGAAATAAACGATGCATTATTCTTGATGCTAATGGTATCGCTTCCAGTCCTTCGAAACAAGTTTCGACATTAGTTAAAGCAGCACTAAGCAAAGCATGCAAATCATCAGCCACGCCACTTTTTATACTATCCTTAGAATTGATTCTCTTTGAAATTTGTGACAAGAAATGTAGGCTGTGATCGGCTAGAAACCGGCAATCCTCGAGGGCTTGAATCGTGCTGAGGGACGTGGACGTCCAAGGGAGTGCGAGGAAATGGTTAACAGAAGCAAGAAAAGTACGAGCGTTTAACAAGGATTGATGGATCGAAACATTGGCGTAGTCGAAGATGGAGTGGAACTTGTTAGAGGGTAAAATGTATTTGCAGTGATGTGCATGTGGTGTGTTTTTGCAGATGGAGTCGGAGTTTAGGGGTGAAGAAGGAAAGCTGGCATGAGATTGAGAGAAGAGGATGGTGAGAATAGATATGAATATGAAGAAGGAAACCTTCATTCCATGCATACACTCATCCCGAATCAACTACTTAAATGACTAATTGCAATTAATATTTTCCATTGGGGTCTTGCATTGTTATTTAATGAATCCTTTAATGATCTGTAACTCGTTTTATTTTATGGATGCAAAATGTAGCGTTTTTTCCTCTTTTTAATTTAATAAATGAGTTATAACATGTTTCTTCTATTCAAGAAAACATGTAGCGTTTTTTCCTCTTCACACAAAACCCGAGCGCTGCTGCCAAAAGTTTAGCCCAGCTTTTTTTTCCATTACTTTTTGGTTCACCGACGAAGTGTTAGTTTTAATGCTGGTCGTTACAGTTATTAGTTTTTTTCTCTTATTTTTACATCAAGTTATTATTTTTTTTATTTTAATTTTCTTCTATTTTTTTTATCTATTTTGTAGTACATTTTTTCTTTGCCATGTGGTATGTTTTTCTTTGTCTTATAGCACTTATTGTCTACTGTTGTAGTAGATCTATGTTCGTGGATATGTTTTTCACGACGTCCAGTTCTAATTTGCAGATTGTCAGTGGTCTTCAATAATTTGATTTTCTTTTGTGGTTTGTTTGCTGATGCAGTCAGATCTGTTTTACGAAGCAACCTCTAACATTGTTGGTTTTGCTCACCACTCTTACTTCAATCTTGAAGCGTGTAGGTGGATAGAGACAACACGTCTTTCTCTTTTCTTTTATTTCTTCAATTTTTCATTTTTATAACTGTTTTGCAGCTCACTAAACGTGTTTTGCTGGTTTGATGTTTCATTTTCTATATATATATATATATATATATATATATATATATATTTAATTTAGATTTATTGTGTTTTTGTTTTTTCTGCTATAAATTCATTTCTTTTGGACTGTTTTTTATTTTAATTCCTAATAAAATCCAGCTATTATGTTGTCAAAAAATATATAATGGTTTGGTTGATAAAAAATAGTGACTAGTAGGTTAAAAAACATTCTTATGAGAGATTTACTAATTGGCCGAGCGACTGAAAATGCTCATGATGTCAAATTTTGTATGAGTTCAAATTTCAATATTTTCTCTAAGAGTGTAATATCTCTCTACTTATAAAAAATTGATAAAATAAAGCCATTCTTCTTATGGATCAAGAGGTCGGATAAAGTTGAAGAGGTGATCCAAAGATACAAGAAGCGTCATGCATGTGTTATAAATTGAGAGTACCATTTCTAATAAAGAAGACACTCACTTTACAATATACACATACACAAACACAACCATTCTCTCATTCTTGGAGACCACCCTCTCCAACAACCTCATCCCACCCCCTAAACAATGATATTATATATCTATGGAACAATCCTCCAAACCACTTCTTACTTCAATGAGAATGGTTTTTTATATATCTGCAAATGCCTCTTTCTTGATCGCATTACGTCTCTCTTTAAAAATTCATGTATGCGTGCATTCCAATTCCATCTTCAAAATTCCTCGTTTAAGTTCACCAGTAAAAAATCAACTAAATACCACGCAACACAATATTATATAGGAAAAATATTCGATGCATTCACTGAAAGGGATCTTGACTATATAGCTTGAGGATGTCTAATTGAAATCTTTAAAGATTTAGAGGTTTAACCAAAAATTTTAAAAGTTTTGAGGGACTTAATCAGAAATTTATTTTTTAAATGTGAGGGTGTAATTAAAATTTTTAGAAAGTTTAATGATTTTTTAATAATTTGAGGGGATAATTAAAAGGCTAAATGATTTTTTTCCCCGAGTTCGACCCAAAACATCAATGTTGCCCCTCGCGCGAAAACGCATTCAATTAGGTCCTTTAGTTCACACATTGCAACAAATTAGCCCCTTGACCAACGTTGACCGTAATAGTGTTGATGTGGCAGTCAATTGTGCTGACATGGTGATCCACGATGCTGATGTGGCTGCGCATGTGTGATGATGGCGTGGCAAAGGAGCTAAATTGATTTTTTTAAACCGAACTCGAGGGCATAATTGAATTTTTTGTCGAGTTCAGGTGCATAATTCAGTTTAATTGAAAGTTCGATAACTTACTTAATCTTTAAGCTAAAAATAATAAATTACTAAAAAATTTAAAATATTTCAATAATATTTAAATACTCATAAAATATTAAAATATAAAAATAATATAATGAATTTAAAAAATTAAGTAAAAACATAAAATTATAATTATGAAAATTTATAAATATAAAAACTCAAAATTTTAAAATATTTATAAACCATCGAAAAAGTCTTCGATTGTTTCTGGCTATGCTAAGCCTATTAATATACATTTAACATATTTTCAATGGAATCATCCTTGTATTAAAGTAGAAAAAACAAAAAATTCCCTTTTGTTTTTCTACATCAAATATTAATGAGCATCAATTTGATGTAGAAAAATGAAAGAAAATTGAAGTTTTTATTGTTACTTTAATACAAGGTTGATTCCATTGAAATTTTGTTAACGAATGGTAATACTCAGACTGATGAAGTGAAAGACTTTTTTGATGGAAAGTGTTCGATTTTTAATAATTTATAAATATTTCTTAATTTATGTATTTATATTTTATTATCTTTAATATCTATTTTTATATTAGTTTTTATTTTTAATAATTTTTAAATATTTTATTTATTTTTATTAAGTTTATGGATTTTTTTAAAATTGAAGAATATTTTGATTTTTTGTGAGTGTTCTCCCTTTGCTTATTTTAAAATTATCAGGAACTCAAAAGGATATTTACATCAATTTGTTAATCGATTTTTCATATATTCTATTTGTAAAACTTCAACTTGAAAAACAAAATTATTTATCTAATTTTATTCAAAAACTAAATAAATTGATTAAATTAACTTAAAATATAAACAAACTATTTATCCATTTTTAAAATTTTAATAATTTTTTTAATTTATTATTTTTTGGCTTAAATATTAAATAAGTTATCAAACTTTCAATTAAAATGAATTATGCCCCTAAGCTCGGCAAAATATTCAATTATACCATCAAATTCGATTTTAAAAATCAATTCAGCCCCTCTACCACGTCATCATCATACATGCACTGCCACGTCAGCATCGTGGACCACCACATCAGCATAGTTGACTACCACGTCAGTACAGTTGACTGCCACATTAGTACAGTTGATTGCCTCGTCAGTATAGTTGACTTCCACGTCAGCACCGTTAACTGCCACGTCAGCACTGTAACGATCAACGTTGGTCAAGGGGCTAATTTGCTGCAATGTGCAAACTGAAGGACATAATTGAATGCATTTTCGCGTGAGGGGTGACATTGCTAATTTAGGTCAAACTCGGGGGCAAAAAAACCCCTTTAACATAATTAATAATATTCAAAAATTGTAGAACTTTATGAGAATTTTTACGAATTTTCCCAAAACTTTGGGAATGTCAAGGCCCCTATGGCTCTATTCACCATCCGCCCTTGGATGCACTAATAATGTAAACTTTAGTTTAGACAAGAAAACTTATTTTAGGGGTTAGGGGTTTGGTTTAGGGTTTATGATTTAATATTTCAGGAATTAAGGTTAAAAGTTTAGAATTTAGGTTTTAAAGCTTAAATATACATGCTTTTGTAAACTAAAATTTACATTGACAATGCATTAAATATTTTACTAGATGGGTAAATAAATAATGCACAAATATTTGGTGTTTGTTCTATTGGTCTTTTTTGGTCTTTTTTATGGTTGTTCCATTTAGGTTTAGAGAGATATGATAATAATAATAATATTTGTATAATTTTTCCATAAAATTATACTTTGCTAATAAAAAAATTAATGCACAAATAGTGGAATTTTTTCCACAAGCATGCCTATTTAAGCTTTTAAACCTAAAATTAGATCTCTAACCCTAAATACTAAATCATAAACCTTAAATTATAATCATAATGTAACATCTCAAAATTTGGGTTAGGGGTTTTGGGTAAGTTAGTATAGAATCATATTAGAATTAGAGTTGGATTTAAGCGAAGCGGTTAATTTTGAAATTTTTCTAAAGGTATAGTAATATTATTTTAAATACACCAAAGTCAAAATATTTTTTAAGGTTAGTATGAAATTCATTAAAGTTTCAATTTGATGAATAAAAATTTAATTAAGCTAATTGCTTTTAGGCTTTGTCTAACCTATGCATACATGCATAGGTTAATGGTTATTTAAGAGCTTGCATTAAATACAATATTCCATTTGAAAAAACTCAATCATTCAATTTATTATACCTTTAGAAAAAACCTTAAAATATTCTATTAAAAAACACGCATTCAATGTATTACTAAACCCTAATCCCTAAAAACACAACCCTAAACCTTAAACCCTAAAACTATAACCATAACCCTAAATCCTAAACCCTAGACCATAAACCCTAAAATCCTAACCATAAATCATAAACCCTAAATCCTAAACCCTAATACATTAAATGAGAATTTTTCAATGGAATCTTTTAAGGTTTTGTAATACATTCAATGATAGAGATTTTTTCAAATAGAATCTTGTATTTAATGCAAGCTCTCAAATAGAAAATGATCATTTTAAAAGGAATGTAGAAAACAATTTTTTAAGAGGTGAATATACCTTTAAATGATTTTAATAAAAATTTTCATACTTCCTCCATTAACTACCCCATGGTTTTAACCGAGGTAGGCCTGCTGTGTGGCAGGTTAAAATGCAGCTACTATACGACGACGACTATTTTTCCAATTATAGGTTACCAAGCAATTCAAGCAAATTTTGGTTAACATTTTTAGTTGGCTAATGAAATGTTGTACCCCTAAACTGGTTTTTTCTAACATTTTAGGTGCCAAGTTAAGTGTTTCCCTTTAAACATAGAAAGTGGAATATGTTCGTAATATTTTAGGTTTCCCTGACCACTCAAACTACTTTTCGGTAACATTTTAGGTGGCGAATGAAATGTTTCATTCAACTTAAAAAGTTCAATATCTCGGTAATAATTTAGGTCCCCTAACACCTAACTGAATGTAGGTAACATTTTAGGTGTCGATCCCGAAATTGAATTTCATTAACATTTTAGAGTCAAAATGAATGTTAGGTAACATTTTAGGTGCCGATCCCGAAACTAAATTTCATTAACATTTTAGGGGCTGAACCCAAAACTGATTTCCGCTAACATTTTGGATTCAGAATGCAAAACTGATTTTCGTTAATATTATAGGTCTGAACCCCAAACTCATTGCTTGTGACATTTTAAGTGCCGAACCCCAAATGATTTTCAGTTTATTTATAATGAAATAGTTCTGAAACATTTTAGCGCGTACCAAAATAGGTTTAAATATAGGAACCGTAGAAGTAGCACCATATTCCCGTGGACATATTTTTTTTCTATAATTAGAAAATACCAAACACCAGGTTCGATATTTCGTTTTCTATTATAAATAGGCCATAGTTTCATACTTGAATCAGCAATTCTTTCCTTCCTAATTTTCATCTCTATAAAATTATATGTGTGGTTTATGGTTTTTTTGGTGGCGATGGCTACTATGCAGGGAATTCATTTTATAGATCCTAGAGGAGTGCTGATTGTTTTTTGGTTATTCTTATCGGCAAATAATGGCATTTGAAAGGCTATGATTAGCCATTTGTAGGGATGAACACCAACAGACATAGTATTTAAAAAACCTTGGTCTCAAGATTTTTCAAATACTATTGTTTGTTGTTGTTTGGAACTACATATGGAGTCGGCCAAATTCCAGTGAGTAATGCTCTGCGAATTCTCGCCAACCCTTTTTCCTCCACAACTTGTTACAGCCATATTCCAGTGATACGGCGAGTATCACAATATTTGCACAAATGTCATGTTCTACTCGCGAAAAGTCTCTTGGAAGTGATATGGCGAGTATCGCATTATTTGCACACGGTTGCGAACTTTCCACTTCAAACCTAAATTGTGACATGTATTCCTAATGATTTCAGTTTAAGTTTTCCTTTATTTAGACTCTGATCGTCCAAATTGCACCAACTTTTTATTTTCCACTTTATGTTCATTAAATTATTTAATGAATCATATGAAATGGCGAATCTCAGTATTACGATGCGTGTCGAACGTTTGAAAAGAGTTTCGAACCTATAACTGAAAATATGAAATTGTAACATATATTCATAACATTCACAGTTGTAGTTTTCCTTAATAGTAAACCAACACCTACATCCATAGTTTTGAACCTTTTTGGTTAACGCCCAAAACTTCCATTTCATTAAAAATTATATGTGCCATAAATGTTATAAACGTGACATAGTTTGCATACATAAAATATTAAATGATGTTTTAACTTTCGAGGATGAGCATTCTATAACATCCCCAACCCGGCCTGGTCGAAAACTGGGTCGGGGAATACTACCGATGAACAATACGGTGATCGATGCGATAAAATTTCCATAATAAGTAACACTTTAATCAATACTATGCCTTTCAAACATTACCCAAAATCAATATTAGTTTGATCTATCCCATTTGAAACAATGACAAATCAGTTAGGACCAATTTCTCACTTTTACAAGTTTTAAGGACTAAACTATAAATTAGATAATTTAGGGGTCCCTTTTTTGTAATTAACAATACCAAAATGAAATTAAATACAATGGTAGTAAGCTTGTAAGGTTTCGTATCATTTCGATAACATGTACCTATCCAATTAGACTATACAATATTCAGTGACCATTTTGTAAAGATTTCAAAACTGTGTTCAGTGTCTTTTAATGGAATTAACTACCATCGTAACGAAACACCTTGGTGTCGTATCGATATGGGTGTTCATGAATTGAACTCCAACTGAAAATTTCCAAACACATATCAATACGGTCGAGGACTGTATCGGTACCGGATACAAGGGTGAGAACCTCATTCCCAGCATTTTAAGAACTCGTATCGGTACAACTTGACATGTACCGATACAGGTTTACTAATGTTGACTTTGTCTATGACCTGTTTTGATAGACCCTAAGGCTGTATCGATACATTTAAATGCCCCAACCTAACTGCCAAAACCTGTATCGATACACTATGGTTAACTCATGCTTTCCTAGGCCAAATATACAAGGTCGTATCGATATAGCTGAACCTGTGTCGGTATGCCCTACACTGTAATGTCAATTTTTATCTAGTTTTTTTAGTCCATTTGACCTAGCAATCAATGTCCAAATGCAATGAAATGTTACCAACTATATTTCAATGCTATAATCTACTTGCATGCCAAAATTTAGGGTTATTCAAATCCATTTACTAGGTTTTCACCTTTTTAGGCCAATTATGCCATTTTAACCATTTTTAAGCAAAACCAAAGTGTCATTTAGAGCCTTTATGGTCTATAAAAAACGTAGCTACTATACACATAACCAAAAGACCATGTCTAACTAGTTTAACTACTTTGCCACCATTCTAGGAGTTCGAAAGGACAAAACACATTACTCTAAGCTTGTGGTGACTTGTCGAACTTCCAGCTAGCTCCGACCTCGATCCGATATACTTTCTTAAGCGAAAATGTGGAAGATGAACGCATTAGACTTATATAGTCTAAGTGAGGTAGCCATAAACAATGAATGAGCAAAATATAGAATGTAGCATGCTTCAATATCATCTACAGCATTTATGGCGTGAACAAGTATTTCAATGGAAAACTATGCAATATCACTACATATAGGCAATGATCTATAACAACATCAATAGCAATATGCAATAGCTAATAGCAACATTCAACATCAATATAACCTTGATCGATACTTTAGCAACAATCAACGTCATATCCATGTTCAATAACATGTTTACCAATAACATTAGCCTTATTAATGTCTTGTTTAATCTTATAACATCATTCGCCTTGGATCACCTTTGGAAATCAATATCAATGATTCGGTGTAAAGCAAGCTCAAAGCACAAAGCAATGGCTTGTATCAATAATTCAATGCTTTTGATGCCCATACTATCTCCAACCGAACCTCCGCCTACCCTAGGGTCGTCACCCTTCAGCCGTAGATCATGGACCGTAGTCCCAATGTATATATCAAGTATCATGTCAAGGTGTCCAAGGACTTTCATATTAAGAATCTCTTATTTCAAGAATGAGCCTTAGCCCCAATAGTCTTTGTCAATAATTCGATGAGACAATGATTCAATGATTCGATAACAATATTCAATAGCAATAACAATATCAATGGCAATGTTCAATGATCTCAATGACAATAACAATGATCAATACTTCATTTACCATGTTTCGATAATGATGGCTACAATATTTCAATATCAACGATTCGGTACAATGATTCAATGTTGCAATTCAATAACAATGGATCATTAGCAATATCCCAATAACAATGATTCAATACGGTAATTCAATAAAAATAATAATCATAGCAATAAATCAACGACAATGCTCAACATCAATACTTTAAAGCTTCAATTGCGATATGCAATAAACAATGTTCAATACTCAATGATTCAATGCAATGCTCAATAAAAATGATTGTAACAATAGTGATAACAATGTTCCATGCCCAATGTCCAATGCATCTCTAACTCAATGACATTAACGATGATGAAACCGATGGCAATGATCAATAACATTGACTAAGACAATATCGGTATCTGATACTCAATACTAAACTTACCAATGCTTACCAACAACACCAACTAAGTGGTTCAATGTGAAATCCCTTAGCAATAATATTAGCAATGCTATTTACAATGACAATGGAATCAGGAAAGGCACCTAACCTAATCTCGAGACTCTGACTACACTCACCTTGATAATCCAAAGCTTTTACGGCTCTCAAATAGCAATCCCATTGTTCCTAGCTTTCGGTGAAGGTGATGGGTGCTCTCTTTCAATTTCTTGAGCTAGGTAAACAATAGGATTGTGTTAGAATCAATATTACGATATCGAAGTTAGTATAACGATATCAAAATCAATATCTAAACTCAATATATACGATATCTATGAATTATCCATGGATAGCAAAACCTAGCTTGAGATTACTCCTAAATTCTCTATGGATTTCAACGATTGTTTGAGGGATTAAGCTTACCTAATCAATAGCAATGATTTGATATCGATAAACCGAAGAAATCTCAAGTTTTTCTAACCTAAAAAATGGAGGTGTGTGCTTGAATGAAGGAGATGAAGAAAAAGGGAAGGTGCTTTCTTATTTTATGTATCAGGTAAGCTTCAATCCTTTTTTCTATTCATTTTCTTTTATTGGTTTCACAATGACATGGCTTTCCTTCCTTTGAAGGAATCAAGCCTGAGCATCCCACTATGAATAGTTATAATTGAGGTGGGGCTAATCGCAAGGTTAGTCCCTCAACTCTCGATACACTAAACTTTAACCCCCAAACTTTCAATTTCTATAATTTAGTCACTAAACAGATTTTCAATACTGTCAATAAGGTCCTTAAATAATAATTTGACTCAATTGGTGTCCATTATCGATGCAATTGACCTTGCAGTAAAAATCAATACAATATTTGAACAATTCCGATATAGGGTTTCCGATCACCAAAACCCAATTCCGACTAGGCAGAATTTTCGGGTGTTACAAGTCTCCCCCTTAAGAAAAATTTGTCCTCGAATTTTTACCTGAGATAGTATTGGGATCATCCTTTTGTTCCTTGGCGAGAACGTGATATATCCGTGCAGAAGCCTTGGATTCAGGTTTGTATGATGCTTTGGATGAACTTCCAGACTTTCCAAAGGATCGTTGCCTCGTTCCCTTGCCTTGAAAAGACTGACCAGGGTATGAATTGGCCGATGCGAAAGTAGACTTGATAGGATTCTTAGGATAATCTCGAATGAGATGTCCCATCTCACCACAAAAGAAACAAGCCCCAGACTTCTTTCGATATTGCCCTTCAGGGTGCCTAGGTCGGCAGAAGTGACAAACTGGGAACTTTGTTTCCTGTTTAGATCCATCAACACTTTCAATGGAATTGGTACTAGGAAAGAACTGAGTCACGGCTTGAGATTTAGCAAGATATTCATACTGGGAAGAATGTGAATACATGTTCTGTTTTGAATCATGGCACTTTCCATTCTTGAGAGATTCGAAGGAATAAGATTCATCTTGGTGCCTTTTTTCGGACTTGTTTGATCCACTGGTCCTTGGAGCTTTTTGAGCACCTTTGGTAGCTTTGACCCTATTCATAAGGTCTTGGAAATTAGTAATGTACATTGCGGTAAACATGGGACGCATATCATTGTTCAATCAATTGATGAACATTTTGCACTTCTTTTCTTCTTTCTTAATGTATTCAGCCCCGTATCGATAGTACTTACAGAAATCCTGAATGTACTGCTCAACCTGCCGTTCACCTTGCTTGAGGTGAAGAAAGATACTGCGTCTTTCGGCGAGTTAAAATTCACTAATATATTTCTTTCGAAATTCTCGAAGAAAGAATTCCCATGTTACAAAATCTTCAAGGACAGTGAGAACAGTGGTTTCCCACCAATGGAGTGCCTCATCTGCTAACAACGCAAGGGCACACTCTGATTTATGCTCATTCGAACACTTCAATTGCTTGTTCAGTATTGTCAACGTGTTGTCCTGCCAGTACTCGGCAGTTTCAGGATTATCATCGTCCTAACCTGTGAAGGTGTAAGCTCGGTACTATGACAACTTGTCAATAGAAGCTCGAGTATACTGGATGATAGTTTTATCCATTTTTACACCCCAAAACCCCTTAGGAATAGCCTTGGGGATTTTTAGCTTCTTAGAGCTAGAGCCTATGGAAGGAAAACTATTCTGACCTCCACTGTAAAAAGGCAACTAGCTCAAATAGAGAGAACGAGGCTTTAAAAAAAGGTACTGCGACTATCCCTGACCCTTAAAGACTGCTTGAAGGAAAAGCTTGAGGTACAGCCTGGAGCGGCGATAAAGCGCAACAGGAAGAGGAAATGCTTAAGATATCTTATAGAATTTAACCCATTTTCTCATTGAGCGAGGGGTACGAAATAAATCAGTTTGATTTTTCGATCAAAAGCACTATGTGAAATCTTCAGTTTTTTCCTCTTTCTCTATCTCTATCCCATAGGTCCAGCATTTGAATCAATAGAGAATCACAACTTGTTCAGCTTTCATTGCAGCCATAGACTGCTTGAACATGTTGGCCATGTTCCTGTAACACTCTGCCTAAGCATTCTGTGCTTCAGGCCTTACACCTCGAACATGTCGGTTCTGAAGGCCTGGAGGGTTTCCTACATGAGTCTCCTCTCCATGAATTGAGGAGCCAATGACAAGCTCATTAATATGAGCTTCATTAAACTCAGACATATCTATAATATGAAGTGATCATATTAGTGGACAAGTCACAATATACACAATATATGATTCCTAGGTGGCAAAGTAACTCAATAACGTTGCAATAAGCTTTGGCTTAATCCTAGAATCGACTAAACTCTAGCTTTGATACCACAAATGTAACATCCCCCATCCGGCTTGGTTGAAAACCAGGTCGATGAATGCTACCGATGAATGATACGGTGATGGGTGCAATAAAATTTCAATAATAAATAACACTTTAATCAATATTATGCCTTTCAAACATTACCCAATATCAATATTAGTTCGATCTATCCCATTTCAAACAATGATTAATCAGTTAGGACCAATTTCTCACTTTTACAAGTTTTAAGGACTAAACTATAAATCAGATAATTTAGGGGTCCGTTTTTGTAAATAACAATACCACGATGAAATTCAATACAATGGGTAAGCTTGTAAGGTTTCGTTTCATTCCGATAACATTTACCTATCTAATTAGACCATACAATATTTAGTGACCATCTTGTAAACATTTCAAAATTGTGTTTAGTGTTTTTTAACGGAATTAACTACCACCGTACCAAAACACCTTGGTGTCGTATCAGTACGAGTGCTAATAAATTGAACTCCAAATAAAACTGTCTACACACGTATCCATACGGTCGAGGACCGTATTGGTACCGCATGCAAGGATGATAACCCCATTCCCAGCATTTCAAGAACTCGTATTGGTACAGCTTGACCTGTATCGATACGGGTTTACTAACGTTAACTTTGTCTATGACCCGTTTTGATACACCCTACGGCCGTATCGATACATTTAAATGCCCCAACCTTACTGCCAAAACCTATATCGATACACTTCAACCTATATCGATACGCTATGGTTAACTCATACTTTCCCAGGCAAAATATGCAAGGCCGTATCGATACAACTGAGCCTGTATCAGTACGCCCTACACTGTAATGTCATTTTGTCTAGTTTTTTGTTTATTTGACTTAGCAATCAATTTCCAAATGCAATGAAACTTTACCAACAATGTTTCAATGCTATAGTCTACTTGCATGCCAAATTTTAGGGTTATTCGAATCCATTTACTAGGTTTTCACCTTTTTAGGCCAATTATGCCATTTTAACCATTTTTAATCAAAACCAAAGTGTCATTTAGAGCCTTTATGGTCTATACAAAATATACCTACTATACACATAACCAAAAGACCATGTCTAACTAGTTTAACTACTTTGCCACCATTCTAGGAGTTCGAAAGGACAAAACACATTACTCTAAGCTTGTGGTGACTTGCCGAACTTCCAACTAGCTCCTATCTCGATCTGATATACTTTCTTAACCTAAAATGTGGAAGATGAATGCATTAGACTTATATAGTCTAAGTGAGGTAGCCATAAACAATGAATAAGCAAAATATAGAATGTAGCATGCTTCAATATCATCTACGACATTTATGGCGTGAACACGTATTTTAATGGGAAACTATGCAATATCTCTACACACAGGCAATGATCAATAACAACATCAATAGCAATATACAATAGCTAATAACAACATTCAACATCAATATAACCTTGATCGACACTTTAGCAACAATCAACGTCATATTCATGCTCAATAACATGTTTACCAATAACATTATCCTTCTTAATAAATTGTTTAATCTTATAAAATCATTCGCTTTGGATCACCTTTGGACATCAATACCAATGATTCGGTGTAAAGCAAGCTCAAAGCACAAAGCAATGGCTTGTATCAATAATTTAATGCTTCTGGTGCCCATACTCTCTCCAATCGAGCCTCTGTCTAGCCTAGGGTCGTCACCCTTGAGCCGTAGCTCATGGACTGTAGTCCCAATGTATATATCAAGTATCATGCCATGGTGTCCAAGGAATTTCATATTAAGCATCTCTTATGTCAAGGATGAGCCTTAGCCCCAATAGTCTGTATCAATAATTCGATGAGACAATGATTCAATGATTTGATAACAATATTCAATAGCAATAACAGTATCAATGGCAATGTTCAATGATCGCAATGACCATAACAATGATCAACACTTCATTTACCATGCTTCGATGACGATGGCTACAATATTTCAATATCAACGATTCGATACAATGATTCAATGTTGCAATTCAATAACAATGGATCATTAGCAATATCCCAATAGCAATGATTAAATACGGTAATTCAATAACAATAATAATCATAGCAATAAATCAACGGCAATGCTCAACATCAATGCTTCAATTGCGATATGCAATAAACAATGTTCAATACTCAATGATTCAATGCAATGCTCAATAACAATGATTGTAACAATAGCGATGACAATGTTCCATGCCCAATTCCAATGCATCTCTAACTCAATGACGTTAACAATGATGAAACCGACGGTGATGATCAATAACATTGACTAAGACAATATTAGTATCTGATACTCAATACTACACTTACCGATGCTTACCAACTACGCCAACTAAGTGGTTCAATGTGAAACCCTTAGCAACAACATTAGCAATGCTATATACAATGAAAATGGAATCGGGAAAGGCTCCTAGCCTAATCTCGAGACTCTGACTACACTTACCTTGATAATCTGTAGCTTTTACGGCTCTCGGATAGCAATCCTCTTATTCCTAGCTTTCAGTGAAGGTGATGGGTGCTCTCTTTCAATTTCTTGAGCTAGGTAAACAATAAGATTGTGTTAGAATCAATATTACGATATCGAAGTTAGTATAACGATATCAAAATCAATGTCTAAACTCAATATATACGATATCTATGAATTATCCATGGATAGCAAAACCTAGCTTGAGATTACTCTCAAATCCTTCATGGATTTCAACGATTATTTGAGGGATTAAGCTTACCCAATCAATAGCAATGATTCGATATCGATAAACCAATGAAATCTCAAGCTTTTCTAACCTCAACAATGGAGGTGATGTAAGGGCTTATATGATGGTTCACACCTTGCTTGGATGTTGAAGGCAGCCCCTTTGATTGTTGGATCTAGGAAGGAAGCAAGCAACATGCAAAGTAAAGTAGGCTTTGAAATGGGATAGTTTGGAAGGTTATGTTTGTGGTGCGGAAGAATGAAGGAAATGGGTAGATTTGGTTATTTGGTTATGTGGTTTTGGCGGATGATGATGGTGGGTATAGGTGATGGAATTGGTGAAGGAAGAATGATAGTATCTTAAAGAATTTAAGGAAGAAACAAAACTATATTAAAGCTTCGACCCAGACCTTATATTATTCTTTAAGGGATGGTAGAAAGGACTTTGACCTTTAAGGTATATTAAACCAAAAGAACCAGAAGTATCAAGGTGAATAGAAGAGGGGTTGACACCACAAGTACTAAGTCCTTGATAAGTCGATAAAGTTCAATTAAGAACTAAAAGAGAGAAAATTCTCACAAGATAAATTTTATAGAATGAATGAGATATTTTTCAAATGAAAATACAATCTAAATTTATAGGAAATTAAGGCGTTTGGCCAAACGGCCTTGTATTTATTCAGCTAGGCTTCAAGTCTCCCTCCAAGGCTGATGTGATGATTCAGTCATGTTGGTGTCTCCCTCCTTAGCATTTTGGCGCACAAAGCTTCCCTCCAAAGCTTGTTGCTACCCATTCTCATTTCCCTCCAAAATGGCTAAGGATATGTTCCTTTGGAGGGGACATGACCTTTGGGTGTTGAGCTGGTATGTGTAGGTGGAGCTGAAGTGAGCTGGTTGAGCTTGGTGTGAGCTGGATTGAGCTGAGCTAGCGAGCTAAGTGAGCTAGCTCAATCTTTGCTTTGTTTTGAGCTTTCGAGAGCTAGGCCTTTAAGTTGGTGAGCTCCTTTGTAAGTTTTCCCTTTGTTCTTGAGCTGCCATAAGCCACTATTGAGTCTTTAAGCTAATCCGAGCTATTGTGAATGGTAGAGTATGCTTTGGCACGTGGTAACCTTCAATTTGATGGCTTGGAAGCAAACCTAGGGCTTTAGACTCGAACAAGGAAGTTAGGCGCAAATCTGAAAATTTAAGAGAAACTAGTTAGGGGTTTCTTGAAAATTTCAGAATTAAAGCTGAAAAATTAAAGAAACAAGGTGAATATGATAGATTAGATGATGAGAAATAAGAATATAAATAAAAAGATTAAAAAAGATTGAGAAAGAGATAGATAAAACAAATCTGAAAATTCCAACTTTGTTTATGGAATTATGGAAGATGGTGTGAAGATTGAAGATGAAGATGGCTTGCGAATCGTTATTGTTGTTTTGTCCTCGGCACCCTCTTAGACCCAATTATCTAAGCAAGCAACCTCAAGCAGCTCTAACTCACCCTCCTAGATGCAATTACCTAGGCAAGCAAGAGTGCGAAGATGATCTCCCTCACAAGAACTCGATGATCTTATGTTGAAGATGGCTTCTAGACAAGTTAACGAACACTTGCAAACTCAAAGAATACTAAAATCTCCAAAGAGAACTTTTTATTAATCAATGAAATCTGAAAAACAAAGAAGAAGACATTATCCTTTTATAGATGAAGGATGGCTTTAACCTAAAGCTAAGAATGAATAAATAAACAAAGAAATCTGGTCCATTAAATTGGACTTGATCTAACAGCTTGGGAGAAGGGTGGGTGGTTCCTAAAGTATATAAAACCCTAAAAACATAATTTAAATGTTAATATTTAGGTTGTGTTAAGTTTAATTCGTCTAAACCTTATATGTTAGCTTTTGGGCTGAATTTTACAAAATCCCGTAATAATTCAGTATCCAGTTTTCTGCATGCGCAGTCTTCAGTAAATTGGACGTATCTTGAGTTCCCGATGTCCGATTGACACGTTTCAAGATGCGTTGGAAAGGTAACTGAATGACGGGCAATTTGTTAGAGACAACTTGACCCAGAAATGCCTGGATTCCATCCGAAAATTCGTCTCAAGTCGGCTGATACTCCAGCTTTGCAAAACAGTTTTTTCTTATCTAAAATGCATCTCTTCACACCTCCTAAGCATGGATCACTTTCGACCTTGTTGTTTGCATCGAAAAACTTCAACTTCTTGTCCCATATGACTAATTTGATCGTGCTCATGCATGTATCATCCTCCCATTCCTCAAAAGGATTCATCCTCGAATCTAAAGTATCAAAAGGAAAAAGATCGGGCATGTGAAACGGTTTCAACTTCTTGTCTTCAATGCATCGTTCTAGCCCTCCTATGCATATGCATGTATCATTCCCCCACTCTTCAAAAAGATTCGTCCCCGAATCTAAACCGGTGGATGGAGGAAGTTCATTAAAGTACCATGGAAGAAATGACGTTTTGATGGATTCTTGTGAAGACTTTTCCTGACTCACAAACTTCTTTTGATCACAAGGTAACGTGTTTGTCACATCATCTTCACAAAAATTCTGAATTTCATTGAAGGATAGTGGTGTAGGAGGAATTTTGGCTTCCACAAGTATATCTTAGGCGAAACTCTCATTAGTAACATCTTCACCATGGTCCGGATCATGGATTTCAATATCATTAGAAGACATGAACTCAACCAACATATCTCTCAAATTTTTTTCTTGAAAATAAGACTTATCTGGACAATCATAGCCCGAATGATCCATTCGACAACAATAATGACATCGAGTCCCCAAAAGGGTAAAATTCAATACATTGCTCAAGGACATCTTGAAAAGTAAAAAAAACACGAAGCAAATCCTCACCGTTATTCACTCCAAGAAAGTTATGTTGAAGGTCAATCATACCAATGAACCCTAATGTGCTTTAAGAATCCAATGAAAGGTTAGACACCAATAGAATTATAGTTGCAAAGAGAAAGAAAGATATGCAACTTTTGGTCCTACTAACACAAGGAAACAAGAAAGTGTTAGAAGATGTATAAGAAATAAAAAAAAAAAAAAGCTAAAACAAAGGAAAACTAATGGCTAAGAATGGAAAAAAATAAAAAAAAAACAACCCGAAAACCCTGGAATTGTGCAGCAACTTGATCTACTTTGTTCAAGGTGTTCCTGAAGTCAAAAAATTCTGAAATTTTGTGTGAAGACTCCTCCAATGGTGTAGATCTGATCTGGAAATTTTCAGCTCAAAATTCGCTCATTTGGATTTGACGAATTTTCCCTAATTTTCGAGTTTTTACCCAAAAACGCCAAAATTCTTGCCAAGAATCGTCCCAAATCTGATATCAAATGATAGAGTATGATTTGGCACGTGTTAACATTCAATTTGATGGCTTGGAAGCAAACGTAGGGCTTTAGACTCGAACAAGGAAGTTAGGCGCAAATCTGAAAATTTAAGAGAAACTAGTTGGGAGTTTCTTGAAATTTTCAGAATTAAAGCTGGAAAATTAAAGAAACAAGGTGAATATGATAGATTAGATGATGAGAAATAAGAATATAAATAAAAAGATTAAAAAAGATTGAGAAAGAGATAGATAAAACAAATCTGAAAATTCCAGCTTTGTTTATGGAATTATGGAAGATGGTGTAAAGGTTGGAGATGAAGATGGCTTGCGAATCGTTGTTGTTGTTTTGTCGTTGGCACCCTCTTAGACCCAATTATCTAAGCAAGCAACCTCAAGCGGCTCTAACTCACCCTCCTAGATGCAATTACCTAGGCGAGTAAGAGTGCGAAGATGATCTCCCTCACAAGAACTCGATGATCTTATGTTGAAGATGGCCTCTAGACAAGTTTACCGAACACTTGCAAACTCAAAGAATACTAAAATCTCTAAAGAGAACTTTTTATTAATCAATGAAATCTGAAAAACAAAGAAGAAGACATCATCCTTTTATAGATGAAGGATGGCTTTAACCTAAAGCTAAGAATGAATAAAATAAACAAAGAAATCTGGACCATTAAATTGGACTTGATCTAACGGCTTGGGAGAAGGGTGGCTGGTTCCTAAAGTATATAAAACCCTAAAAACATAATTCAAATGTTAATAATTAGGTTGGGTTAAGTTTAATTCGTCTAAACCTTATATGTTAGCTTTTGGGCTGAATTTTACAAAATCCAGTAATAATTCAGTATCCAGTTTTCTGCATGCGCAATCTTCAGTAAATTGAACGTATCTTGAGTTCCTGATGTCCGATTGATGCGTTTCAAGATGCGTTGGAAAGGTAACTGAATGACAGACAATTTGTTGGAAGACAACTCGACCCAGAAATGCATGGTTCCCATCCGGAAATTCGTCTTAAGTCGGATGATGCTCCAACTTTGCAAAATAGTTTTTTCTTATCTAAAATGCATCTCTTCACACCTCCTAAGCATGGATCACTTTGGACCTTGTTGTTTGCATCGAACAACTTCAACTTCTTGTCCCATATGAGTAATTTGATCGCGCTCATGCATGTATCAGTGAATGTTCTAGAGCTGTTCCAAGCTGCCATGAATATCTTTGAGCTGATCCGAGATACATTTAAGGTGTTTGAGCTATGTTGAGCTTGTGCCATTCATCCCTATTACCAAAGAACAATAAAGCAATGTATAAGTTTAAGTATGATTAAATAAGATGTATAATTGAGCATAAATACGCAAAAAGATGTTGGATTAATAATATAATAAATAAAGTAAAAGATGCAATGAATGCAAACAGATTTAGATGTCTTAATAAAAGATGTGGTTGTGATAATGCATTACATAGTAACATGTAACACATTATACAACTTATTATCTAAAGTCGAGTTCTCTTCAAATAATTTAAACACACGAAGACACTTATGAGAAAGAACTTCCCTGAATAGTTTGGCCTTAGAGCAGGTAATTGGTCCTTGTGGCATTACTTTTGGATCTATTGTTGGCATGCTTGCATCAGGAGGTGCTTGCTTGGAAATGATGAAGACAAGAGAGATTCTTGCTTCTTTAGGAATCGAGTAAGCCTTTCTTTTATATTCATTTTCTTTTATTGGTTTCCCAAGGACAGTGCTTTCCTTCCTTTGAAGGAACCAAGCCTGAGCATCCCACATATGAATAGTTATAATTGAGGAGGGGCTAATCGCAACGTTAGTCCCTCAACTCTCGATACACTAAACTTTAACCCCCAAACTTTCAATTTCTATAATTTAGTCATTAAACGGATTTTCAATACTTTCAATAAGGTCCTTAAACAATAATTTGACTCAATTGGAGTCCATTATGGATGCAATTGAACTTGTACTCAAAGTTAATACAATATTTGAACAATTCCAATGTAGGGTTTTTGATCGCCGGAACCCAATTCCGACTAGGCCAAATTTTGGGGTGTTACAACTCTCCCCCTTTAAGAAAAATTCCTCCTTGAATTTTTACCTGAAATAGTATTGGGATCATCCTTTTGTTCCTTGACTCTCACGTGATATATCCGTGCAGAAGCCTTGGATTCAGGTTTGTACGATGCTTTGGTTGAACTTCCAGACTTTCTAAAGGATCATTGCCTCGTTCACTTACCTCGAAAGGACTGAGCAGGGGATGAATTTGCTGATGAGAAAGTTAACTTGATAGGATTCTTAGGACAATCTCGAATGAGATGTCCCATCTCACCACAAAAGAAATAAGCCCAGACTTCTTTCGGCATTGCCCTTCAGGGTGCCTATGTCGACAGAAGTGACAAACTGGAAACTTTGTTTCCTGTTTAGATCCATCAATGCTTTCAATGGAATTGGTACTGAGTCACAGCTTGAGATTTAGCAAGATATTCATACTGGGAAGATTGTGAATACATGTTCTATTTCGAATCATGGCACTTCCCTTTGGCAGCTTATACCCTATTCATAAGGTCTTGGAAATCAATAATGCACAGTGCAGTAAACATGGAACGCAGATCATTATTCAATCCATTGATGAACATCTTGCACTTCTCTTTTCATTCTTAATGTATTCAGCCTCGTATCGACAGTACTTACAGAAATCATGAATGTACTACTCAACTGGCCGTTCACCTTGCTTGAGGTGAAGAAAGATATTGTGTCTTTTTGCGAGATAAAATTCACTAATATATTTCTTTCAAAATTCTCGATGAAAGAATTCCCATGTTACAAAATCTTCAGGGACCGTAAGAACAATGGTTTCCCACCAATAGAGTGCCTCGTCAGCTAACAACGCAAGAGCACACTCCAATTAATGCTCATCCAAACACTGCAATTGCTTGTTCAGTATTCTCAGCGTGTTGTCCAGCCAGTACTCGACAGTTTCAGGATTATCATTATCGTGACCTGTGAAGGTGTAAGCTCGATACTGTGACAACTTGTCAATAAGAGCTCGATTATATTGGATGATAGTTGAGTTTGATTGCACAACTTGTTCAGCTTTCATTGCAGCCATAGACTGCTTGAACATGTCAGCCATGTTCCTGTAACACTCTGCCTGAGCATTCTGTGCTTCAGGCCCTATACCTCGAACAAGTGGGTTTTGAGGGTCTGGAGGGTTTCCTCCTTGAGTCTCCTCTCCACGAATTGAGGAGCCGGTGACAGGCTCATTAATATAAGCTTCATTAAACTCAGACATATCTATAATATAAAGAGATCGGATTAGTCGACAAGTCACAATATACACAAATATGACTCCTAGGTGGCAAAGTAACTCAATAACAATGCAATAAGCTTCGGTTTAGTCTTAGAATCGACTAAACTCTAGCCATGCTACAACAAATGTAACATCCCTCACCCTGCCTGATCGAAAACCGAGTTGGGGAATGCTATCGATGAACGATACGGTGATCGGTACGATAAAATTTCAATAATAAATAACACTTTAATCAATATTATGCCTTTCAAACATTACCAACATCAATATTAGTTCGATCTATCCCATTTGAAACAATGACTAATTAGTTAGGACCAATTTCTCACTTTTACAAGTTTTAAGGACTAAATTGTAAATTAGATAATTTAGGGGACCCTTTTTGTAATTAACAATACCACAATGAAATTCAATACAATGGTAGTAAGCTTGTAAGGTTTTGTGTCATTCTGATAACATTTACCTATCCAATTAGACTATAGAATATTCAGTGACCATTTTGTAAAGATTTCAAAGCTGTGTTCAGTGTCTTTTAACGGAATTAACTACCATCGTACCGAAACACCTTGGTGTCGTATCGGTACGGGTGTTCATGAATTGAACTCCAAATGAAACTGTGTTCAGTGTCTTTTAACGGAATTAACTACCATCGTACCGAAACACCTTGGTGTCATATCGGTACGGTCGAGGACCGTATCAGTATCGTATGCAAGGGTGAGAACCCCATTCCCAGCATTTCAAGAACTCGTATCGGTACAGCTAGACCTGTACCGATACGGGTTGACTAACATTGACTTTGTCCATGACCCGTTTCGATACATCGATACATTTAAATGCCCCAACCTTACTGCCAAAACCTGTATCTATACACTTCAACCTGTATTGATTCACTATGGTTAACTCATGCTTTCCCAGGCCAAATATGCAAGGCCGTATCGATACAACTGAACCTGCATCGGTATGCCCTGCATTGTAAAGTCATTTTTGTCTGGTTTTTAGTCCATTTGACCTAGCAATCAATGTCCAAATGCAATGAAACTTTACCAACAATATTTTAATGCTATAATCTACTTCCATGCCAAATTTTAGGTTTATTCGAATCCATTTGCTATGTTTTCAGCTTTTTAGGCCAATTATGCCATTTTAACCATTTTTAACCAAAACCAAAGTATCCTTTAGAGCCTTTATGGTCTATACAAAACATAGCTACCATACACATAACCAAAAGACCATGTCTAAAAAGTTTAACTACTTTGCCACCATTCTAGGAGTTTGAAAGGACAAAACACATTACTCTAAGCTAGTGGTGACTTGCCAAACTTCCAACTTGCTCCAACCTCGATCCGATATACTTTCTTAACCTTGGCAGCTAAATACTCTAGCATTTATGTGTGTTTTATTTGTTTTTACAGCAGCACAATAAAGCTTGGCAGCTAAAGACTTTCCAACTAGCTCGATTGAAGCTCAACAACAAGTGTGTAGTTCGAATCAGCTCAAAAATAGCACACACCATTGTTTTTCAGCTCATTTCAGCTCCAACACACCAAATTAGCTCAATTCAAGCTCATTTAGCTCAACTTCAGCTCTAGTAGCTCAACTCCAGCTATAATGAGTCCAAGGGTAGCTCAAACAAGGAGGGACATGTACCTACACTTAGGAGAGTGTCCTACAGCAAGGTTGTAATACCCCAACCCAGACATGGAGGGTAATGCATAAATAAAAGTAGACAGTCTAACTTGTCTACCAAGTTAGAGTTTGAAATAGTGACAGATGTATAAAGATAAATTCATAGGATACACGACATCTTTAGAATAAAACATGGGAGATGGTTCTAGGACAATTCAGATAGTTAAGGTTATCATAAACATTCATTTAACCGATGTGGCATTCATTTCAAGACAAAATCTATGAAACTAAATAAGGACTATGAGGATTCCAAATTTGTTAAAAGACTTAAGTCCATTTAATCACTTAGGCGCAAGTGTGAGTTCATTTTGCCTATCATCATTTAGTTATCATTTTAGGTCATTCATACTCAACTAAAAGCTATATACATGATCAAGAAACCATACTATGTGACTTTCAAACAATCAAAACAACTCCTAACATGAGACTACATCATTCAAAAATTTATCCATAACTACTCTAGCAAAATCAACCAATTTCCAGACAGCAACCAAACACGAAATACATATATATAAGTCTTGTTATTGTATGTTTACATCCCACCATAGAATTCTAAAGATTCTCTAGGAGTTTACATATAACAAAACATAACATACTTTTGTAGCCTTGAGTGGCCTTGCTTTACTTCTTCAATTTAAACTATCAACCAACCTTTCCTGAAAAAGTGACAGGGTGAGTAATTAGGTTGCTAGCCTAGAAACTTAGCAACAATAGAGTAAATACATGCTCTCAACATTACTTAGCAAGAAGCTTATTTTAAGCATAATTATAACATAGCAATAACATGCTTCTGAAGGGAATACATCATCAAGCAACTATTACAGTTGTTTAGTTTAATAACTCAATCTGTCGCAAGCAATCTAAAATTGTATAATTCAGCCATAACTAGTTAAAGTCTCAAAGAACAGGATCAATCAAAATACTATCAGACAATGGTAACATGTACCATTGAAACATATAATATTTTCAGTCAAATGATATCAGGCAATGGTAACATGTGCCATTGAAACATATAATCTATTCATTTAAGCATTATCAGGCAATGGTAATCAGTACCATTGAAGCATACAATCTATTCGATCAATCATTTCCAGGCAATGGTAACATGTACCATTGAAATATATATAATCTATTCATTTATTCGCTCAATATACTTCTTAACTCTTCGAGTACTTAACCATATACACGAGATGTTACATTAAGCATTGTAAGAAACCAATTCATGGTTTAATTCGGAAAAGTCATAAGCAATTATTCCTACTTACCTTGGTCACTATCATCTTACCGAACATTAGCAACTCCAAGCAATTATAGGCAGATTATGCCTCACCATACAACCAAGTAGCTTAATAAATTCAACAATCTATGCTTACTTAAACATAGTTATACTCACAATACTCCAAGTTAGTCTTGATTGTTGATCACAACTCCCTTTCTTCCCCCGTCCTCTTGATTGACTCCCTTGTTTCTAATTATGACAACAAATTAGCATTGCATTAGATCCAGCTCAATGACCAATATTTGACAGGTATTCGATACACTCATGCTCAACAAGTCACGTAATGGTGCTTAACATGCTTCTCAACTATTAAACTGCAATTATTAGATCAATATACCCTACTCAAACAAATTCGGACATTGAATTCAATTCAAAACATAAAACAGTCCATTAGTGCCATAAACATCATCGAAATTGTCCCTTGCTTTTCAACTTTCTTTTATTTGTTTTTTAACACTTTTCTATCATGATTATTACAGCCCTTTTAAGATTATTAAAACATACATTTGACACTTATTCAAGGTTTTTTTAACAGTCTTGAAGCATTCTAATTACCGAAGACAATTTTATTCAAGATTACCAACAAGCTGGGCAGCTTCTAACTTCTCGAATTGGACCTATACACATTCAATATAAATCTAAACTTCTCCCCCGATTTATGTTCATTTTAAGCATTCATTCAACCACTAAGAACCACCAATTTAACAGTAATTGTAGATCCCAAAATGGTCCTAAAACTGCCACTATGAAAACAGTCCCATTCCAAGTCATTACCGAGCCAAGATATATCTAATTTCTTCAATCAACCCTACACCGAGAATCCAGGTTGTATATGGTATTTTTCATCATTGGAATCACTAATTTCATTCTCAATTTATCATCAACATTATCCTAATTCACTTGTCATGCATCTACTCACATGAATTCTATTCACTTACTAGATTCTATCAACCGAAGCATGTCATCAACCATAGTTCTAATCACCAAACAATGGTTCTCATGTTACAACACTAAAATTACATACGGAAATGGAAATCAAGAGAACTTACTTTCATCCACAGGTAAGCAACGATTCAAGCACCAAATCAAACATCAATTCAAGATATCCAAGCAATTAACCATGGAATTCTCTCATTTTCTCAATTTTGGGTTTCGGTTCATAGACAAGATGAAGGGGATGATAGAATTTTTGATCTAATGCTCTTTTCCACTAAGAAAAACAAGCTTATGTGTATCAAGCCATTAATTGCCACATGGACAACCATTTTTAAAATATAATGTTAACATGCAATACTCGGTTATTGTAAATAGTTCAAAATGGTCACCTTAATTTGGTACTTTAGTTTTGTAGTTTTTGAATTTGGTCATACTTAAGGATAGAAATTTTAGTCACCTAATTAACTCTATACTAAGAATTAAAGATCACACAACCAACCACAAGATAGGGTGTTACAATTCCCTCCCCTTAGGAAAAATTCGTCCCCAAATTTACCTGAGGAAAATAGATACGGGTATTGTTCTCTCATGGTAGATTCAGGTTCCCAAGTAGCTTCATTATTTATATGATTATTCCATCAAACTTTGACAAGAGATATGGTTTTGTTTTGAAGTCTTCTATCTTCGCGATCAAGAATTTGGACTGGTTCTTCCTCGTAGGTTAAATCCTGATTCAATTCAACTTCATCCGGCTCGAGGATGTGAGAAGGATCAGATCGATAGCTATGTAGCATTGATACATGAAACACATTGTGTATTTTGTTGACTTCTTCTAGAATGGCCAACCGATAAGCAACAGAGCAAATCCTTTCTATTATCTCAAAAGGTCCTATAAACCGAGGACTAAGTTTTCCTTTCTTACCGAATCTGAACACCTTCTTCCACGGAGATACCTTGAGAAACACTTTATCTCCCACATTATATTGAATATCCCATCTTTTATGATCAGCATAAGCTTTTTGTCGATCGAAGGCTTCTCTCAATCGATTGCAAATAATCTACACTCGTTCTTCTGTTTCTCGAAGCAATTGGGATTACTAAGGCTTTGTTCTCCCCTAACTCTAACCAGCATAGAGGGGTCCTACACTTTCTTCCATAAAGGGCTTCAAAGGGAGCCATTTGAATAGAAGATTGGTAGCTATTGTTGTACGAGAATTCCGCCAAGGGTAAAGCTTTCTCCTAATTCTTCCCAAAATCAATTATACAAGCTCGTAACATATCTTCTAACACTTGTATAATTCTTTCAGATTGACCATCTAATTTAGGGTGAAAGGCGGTACTAAGATTGACTTTAGTTCCAAGAGCTTTCTGCAGAGATTTCCTGAATCTAAAAGTAAATCTAGAGTCCCGTTAGAAATTACCGAAGTGGGAATGCCATGTAAGCTTATGATCTCTCGAAGGTAGAGTTCTGCTAGCTGGTCCAGACTCATGCTCATTCGAACAGGAAGAAAATGAGTCGATTTCGAGAACCTATCCACAATTACCCAAATAGCATCATTCTTCTTTGGCGAAGAAGGCAATCCACTGGCAAAGTCCATTGTTATTTGTTCCCATTTCCATTGTGAAATTTTAATAGGTTGTAATAATCCTGAAGGAACATGATGTTCTGCTTTTACTTTTTGACAAACTAAACATTTGGATACAAAGTCTGTTATAGCAGATTTCATCCCGGACCACCAGTAGAGACTCTTCAAATCTTTGTACATCTTCACTGATCCGGGATATTTAAATGTGGTACATTGGCTATTGAAACTTGTAAACATTTTGGATATAATTAGCATACCATAGGATGAGTATACTCAAATAAATTACATGACAAGTTACAAGTTACAAGGGACTTTAAGTCTAATCAATAGATCGCAATTATCCTAAAGGACAAGATATCTAGTGGTTGTGGTTTAAAGGATGAGAATGTGTAACAATCATTTGTTGATTGTGAACCCTAAAATTTAATGAAAAATGTGACTTCGATCCGTCTCAACATGATGTGATATTTTTAAGCATATATATATATATATTTTATCAGAATATAAATTATACTTCGCCAAACATATATTTTTTTGAGAGGTGAATTTGTATTATTCATTTTACATAAAATATAAAATATGAAAAATGTTATACCTGATACCTCAGCATCTGGAGATGTCCAAACAACTCCTTCACACTTGGTGACTCTAGAAATGACCCTGTTTCAGAAACCAACAGAGGCAAGGATACCAAAGGTTTACATGCTCTTAGGAACAGACATTGTCATAGGCTACAATATTCCACCCACGTGACTGAGAAGTTAAACCTAGTAATTGAGAGTTGAACCTATCTCTATCAACCCATCAATAGCCACCGCTAGGAATGATGCCATTCCATCATAAATAGTAGTAGGGATTATAAATACCCTTGTGGCCGTAGAGATCAAGAGAGGGAGAATAGTAGGGGAAATTCCTCCCCTATCTCTCCTCTTTTCCCCTCATTACTTTGAGAACACCTCTGATGCACTCACCAACATATGCGAGGTGTAGCCTCGAAAAGGGTCCGACGCTTAGAGTGTTATGAAAAATTGTTTGGACCATCTGGCATGGACGTTTTCAGAGTAGTAACTAACGGTAGAAGCAAAAACATAAGCCATGAAGATCAACCTAGTAACCGAAAGCTCCTTGAGCAGCCAAAGCTTAGCATGCATGAGGAGCTCCTCCAGCTCAAGCTTTCATTTTATTTATTTTGTAATACTCATAAAAAGTACATGTACACCAAGTGGTATGTACATGCAGAGGATAGCTTTGCTCATTCAATGTCAATCCCATTGTAACCATAACAAAATGGAGATGCCCTGACATATTTGTGCTTTAACAGCACCGGATCTACAAAGGTACAAATGCCATGCTCGATGCATGCCTTATAATGACACCAAATACCTTTGCTAGTCCAATCATAAGTGCATTCTTGACTCAAACAAACCAGAGACGCTTGTACCTATTTTGTGCTATAACAGCACCGGATCCACAAGGGTATAGATGCCAATGTTCATTTCAGCCTCCCATGGCTCTCATCATCACAAACTACACAAAAGATATCATCGTTTGGTCAATGCCCTCGGTATTGCATTTTGAAGAGCACCAATTCATTTGATTTTGATAGCACCAATGCAAACATGCAATACCTCTGCTAGTCCGATGTTAAGTGCATTATTAATTGAAACAAACTGGGGATGCTTATACCCATTTTGTGCTTTGACAGTACCGACTATATAAAGGCTATTGGAGTTCTTTTACATATTTTTCCCTTGACGGCATCAACACGATCATTGAATACCTTTGTTCACGCCAAAGCCTCTAGCATTGCTATTTATAAAAATGGAGATGCCTACTCAAAGCAAAAGATTATCAACAGACTGAATCAGTCTCTCCACCAACTTTGCAAGTCTAGTATTGGACATCCGATAACTTTACGTCTCCCCAAATGTTAGATTGAGTTCATCTCAGCCATCTTTACGAAATTAGGAGACCTCTCCAAAAGCACATATTGCAAAGAATTCCTCTGCATTTGAACATCTTTTCTAAATACGACTGACGTTGCCCTTTTGAGGCCCCAACACACATTACAAAGAAAGTACTTCCAGGGCCTAACGACCTAATTTCAGGTTTGCGGCAAAGATGCAGCTACCTTGTGCTTACGCTTAAAGGCTATTAACTTAGCCTTTTAAAAAACAATCTTCAAACGAATTGGAAAATGGTGTGAGAAACCATTTAACCAACTAAACTAGGCGATGGATCGTCACGGAGTCCATCGTGAGGCTCACCCGCAGTAGCCCTCACATTAGGAGCTTGTTCTTCAGTAGGATCGACAATCGGGTCTTCAACACCCACCACTGAAATGTTCATGGCCTTCAGAGTATTTAGGACCTTTAAGCTCAAGGAATGTCTACTATAAGTTGAGTCCGCAACGTATAACATGATGTTTTCATGACAATCTAGACATTTATCTTTAGAAGGATAAAAAGGTTCAAAGTCTAATTCCTCCTTCTAACAAAAGTGCCAGTAGAAGCATAGATTCTAGTCCCTCATATCGAATGGCCAAAGCATTCCTTGTACAACACATGTTATATTGCATTCCCATTGATCTACGAAACCTTCAAATTCAACCAAGTGTTGGTCGGCGTGGAAGAGTATTTTTCATCTTTCTTTTTCGTAGATCGTTGGTGAACAACTATTGTTCTAATAGTAGTCAAGGCTACGACGTTGTCATTAAGCTCCACCTTGACCTTTCATGTAACACCAATTACCTGACCTAGACAGAATAGAACCAAATAATGATTGGCACATTATTCACCAAAGTGACCCTAGTTCGCACAAATCAAAAAAGTGTACCAGTTAAAAATCTAGATGTATAGCTTATCCCCATGTGATTAAATTAGTCAACATGTTAAATTTCACTATAAACGGGCCCATTTTACTTATTCAATTTGCTCGGTTAATTTTATTAGGGACTTAAATGTAAATATCATAAATTTTTGAACCAAACTAAAACTAACCTTACTTACACGAAATTCATCCAAAATCACACTTGCATGTCAAATATTAGTTAAATTCAGTAATAGAAACTCATCTAATTGCAACATGAAAGTTAGAGGACCAAAATGTAATAAAAACAGAACTTAGAAATGACCCAACCAACTTATCTACTGTAAGTACCGGTACTGGGATCCCTTACCAGTACTCAAGAATTTCTAGAAAAACAATAGCCTCATTTGGTACCGGTATAAGGTGTTGTACTAGTACAATATAGAGACCTATACCAGAACTCGAAGTAGGGCGTACTAGTACTCACTAGCAGAAATTGTAAATTCGAATATGCAATTTCAACTCGAACCCCCTGAATCAGTTCCAAACATCCAAAACATTAATACACATTAAATGTATATGATTAAGCATCCATATGACAAATTTCAACAACAATGGTGATGGAACCATGAATCTAGAGGCATTTTCCTAAACTTGCATAACATGACTTACCATAAGTCCAAATATGACAATATCAAAAGAAAAACATAGCAAGTTAACATCCAAAACCTAAGGAAACATAACCTTTCTAGTCTAAACTAACCAAAAACCAACCCCAAATTTAGTGGTTCACATTGCCTTATTACAATATACAAAAAACAAAGTATATACTCATAATTTTAATGTCTTCGGATCACTTCTTGCCTCAATCAACAACCCAAAAATGCAATCAATCCTCTATCATGATGAAATAAAACGAAGTAGGCTATCAAAGCTTAGTGAGTGCATTCACACAAAATAACATCAATGCTTTAAACCAAAATAAAAAGTACATGATAACTTTCAAAACTTATCAAAAATCAGAATTTTAATGCTTGACAAGGCTCATCTCATTCATACTTTCTCATAGAAAAAACTTTTATCATTTAAGTGACACATTGGCGTTAATTCTTGTGACTTAACAAATCTTATAAAAGTCATCGGGTACACAGATCAAACTTATCGAAATTGTGGGCTTAGGTCCTCACCCAATCATATACAAATGAGTTCCACAATTGCTAGACTTATGAGTCCTTGAGATTCACAATCAACAAAATATTGCTAGACTAACGAGTCCTTGGAATCCACAATCATTAGACCAACGAGTCCTTGGGAACATAGAGACGATCAATCGATTAGACTAACGAGCCCTTTTGACAAAATTTCAATTTACATATTGAGTACTAATCTTATGGCATACAACCTATATCTGATCTTAAATTCACAGATTCACAACCCAATATATCCATTTAAAATGAATTTACATATTGTTTTTCTTATGCAAATCACAAATCAAAATTATCAAACTCCGTTGCTCATCAACAACTAAGCAAAACATATCGGAAACATATATTGATAGGCTCAAGTACTTTCATACTTAATAAAACATATCAAAATATTTGGATAAAAATAGTAAGTTATCATGTTGTTTCATCAAATCAAAATCAAATGTTCATATCCCTTTTGGGAAATTCCAAAATGAATAAAAGAGAAAGTTAAAATAGCTTACTTCTGAGCTTAACAGAACATATTAGGCCATCATTAAGCCCCTATAGTTCAGTTCAAACCTTGCTATTAAGAAACTCTTAAGTTTGTATTCACCCGACACTTTTGCTTCGATGCCAAAAGCTTTGCTGAAATGTCGTTAATGTCCAAACAATCACTAATCTCCCATAAAACGTTCCAAAGTGTCTACAACTCAACAACAACATAATTCCACATAAAAAAATAACCCAAAAGTTCTAGTAATCATCTTAATACCTGATCATTAACCTCAAATATCGCCTAAAAACCAAAAATATATCCGAAACGATGAATTCACTCATCCGGACTTCAAATCAGCATTACATCCTCAAATTCTAATCCAAATCAATCCTAAATACCATCTTATAACCTTCCAAAATAGTATATAACCTTAGGAAACCTAATTCTCAACAAAACCTTCCTTAATCTTCAAGAACACCCAACTTAAATTAACTAAATCAATTAATTCTGGGATTAATTCTGAAAATTTTAGATTAGATTATCTCTAACCCATAGGAAAATATCACAACTCAATCCAATAAATTAGGTTTACATTTCAAATCAAGATTTCACCATTAATCTTCCAAAAACTCAATTTCCCCAATCAATTCATGTTTTTATTTCAAATAAGAATTAAAAGATGAAACTAGGAATGCTAAGCTTTTTGAATGTCATCAAGAAACATCACCATACCTTGTTTTTATGGAAAACCGAATTTGGAGAAGATCCCCTCAAAGATGACATGAAAAATCAATAAAAATGGAGAGAAAACCAAACTATTTGCAAATTTTAAGAACAGATTTAGGAAAGAAAATGATAAAAAAATGTTTCAGTATTCATGGGATTTTTGTGAATGTGTTTGGGAATCAAGAAAATGGATTTGGGAGAAAATGAAGAACTCTTCCTCTAGTGAAAATAAATTGTCGAGTATATTTGAGAACAATGAGAGGAAATTTTGATTAAAACAAAAAATGACCAATTTTCTCCTTAAAGATTCTTAGCTAGCACTCCCTTTTAATTTAGTCACTAACTTCTTTTAAAAAAGTCCAATTGGCTTAATAAAAGCCATTTGAACAAAATTCACTATTTAATAAAGTCCTTAAATGGCCCTAAAATTATTTTAACACATTAGAAATTTCAAAATGAAAATATTAAACCTTATTAAAAAATTTCAAAATGGATTATTTAGCCAACATTCTAACCAAACCCGAATAACTCATCCAAAACATCTAACCTGGATTTCGGTGTGACATACTAAACCCGGCTTAATAGTAAACCAAGCCTAGAATGTTAAAAACAAAACAAATGACTAACTTGTCTCACAAGTTAGTACTTGAATGACCCCAAAAAGGTTAACTTGTTTTCCAAGCTAATGTTTATGTAAGCCTCTAGGTCGAGCATTAAGGTAACTAGAGGAAGTAAGAACATGTAATTTGTCAACTTAAGGACATGTTATAAGCAAACAAGATCAAATAATCCAAGGTTTCGAATAGAGACACAAGCAAATCAAAGGATCTACAAACATTCTTTACAAATTATATAGTAGAATTTGCTCTTTTTTTTAATCAATTTTTAACAGATACCTTAACTTACTATGTAATTTCTATTTGGAACAATAGTGAGTATTCAAGTAGTTATTATTATTCTTCCTATCTTACTTCACTATAATCAGATTAGGTTTAGGATTTCGTATCAAGGAAGGAACACCATCAATTAATTCTAACTACATTAAGCCTAGTATGTCTTAGACGATAAGTAATCACTCGATCATCAACACCTCTTGCCTTAATCCACAAGCAAGCAATCGAAAATCACGATAGTAAACTTAACTCTTCCCACATCTACTCAACAATATAATATGGGTATAACATGATATCCCTTCCATGACCATTCGAATAACAGGAGTCCATTTTTTATAATCAATAATTTAATTTATAAACTTTCTTGGGTTCTCTTTATCATAGATTAACAATACATGCGATTCTTGACACACAAGACATCTAACTTGACATATCATATCATGAGTTACTTGTTAATTAAGGCATCAATCTAGCATAGCATAACATGGAATAATTGACACATATGGCACCTACTATTCGAACTAAACATGCACATATATTTATATATAAACATTCGAACACACATTTATGCTAGGTATCACAAAACGAACATCTTCTTCTAAAATATATTCAAGAGATTTATTTGATTCTTCTTACTTGTTAAATAATTCATGGCAAGGAAACATAATTAAACATTCAAACAAGCATTTCAATAGATTCCAACCAAGATCAAATAAGCATTTAAGCCCATATTTATGTTTCATACACATCTTCATGATGTTTACTTATTAACTAATCGAGGTGATCATTCAACAATATTCACTTAAAACATTTTCAACGAATAAATGCACCATTTAAGCTTTATAATAATTAATGCAATACTATATCCAAATTATTAGCATGCATCTATACATCCACTATGCCACCATCTAAGGAGTTCAACTAAGGAAATCCAAATCTACTTGGAACGTTAGGCAGTGACTTGAAATCTTTCAACACGGCAATCCAAGGGAAAATCATATAACCTGCATATGCATGGAAAATGAATGCATTAGGCTTATATAGCCTAAGTGAGGTAGTGACCGTAGAATAACAAGCATAATGCTAACAATATTGAATGAAAATTTCATAAAATGCAAGTATAAATTAGCAATAGGTTTTTATGTCTTATTCTTAACATGTATATAGTTCGTTTATTGAAACTTTATCATAGACTGTATCTTATCTTATTATGGTTTATCGAAGTTCATAGCTTCGAAATTCTTATCAGAGCTTTTGGATTCTTATTAGAGAATTCAAATTTCTCATTAGGGCTTTCAGAATTCTTATCAGAGGTTTCAAAATTCTTAACATTACTCATTAGAGTTCCATTACAAAACTTGATATCTGAATTCAAATCTTTTAATAATTTTCCTTGGATCACTTTTGGACATAAGTAACATTAGTCCATGTTTGACCATATTGGTCCATGTTACACATAGCACATAGCAATGGCTAGCGTCTGAACATAACAATCCTAACTTCTCAACTATCCAACCAAATTGTCGCCAATCTCCTTATCATCTCCCTCGTTACCTCCTACTGTCGCCAATATATCACATATAATGGGTCGTCACCCGAGCCGTAGCTCATGGACCGTAGTCCCAAAATATACCATGTATTGTGCCAAAGTGTCCAAGGGCTTCCATTTAATAGACAACTTATATGTTTTTTTGGAATTAGGAGAGTATATTATGACACAAGTAATCTTACTCATTTCTTTAGTATCTTATGACAAGAATGAGCTAATAGCTCCGGAAGGCTTTGAAGATTCTTAGCTTACATCATTTTAAGCCTTGATTCGTTATAATATAGTTTTTATGAACGAAGAGTTTGTAGTTTGATTCTTAAATTTTCAATCAAATTATAGTACCAAATATAAAATCATAACAAATATAGCATATCACAGAATGCATATGAATTGCAACATTAACAAAAAAACTTTTCAAAAAATGCCATGCTTGAATGCCCCTCCCCAATGTGCTCTACTTGAGCCTTATGCAAAAATGATCACAAGTATTCATGCTTACACACTTCATATATCAAAATATAAATTCAAGAATCGGATTGACCCCATGTTATCCGAGATACTACAACTACACTCACCTAATATTCCAAAGTTATGGAATACCTGAACCACAATCGAGTCTTTCCTTCTCATTCGAATCCTAGCCATCCTTATCAATGTATGTACCTCAAAACAAATAACAATTCATTACTAAGCAAGACAATCTTTTACAAATATACACTCATACATACTTATGCATATAACCGTCCAATTTCATAAGTTGTATCATGTGTACAAAACAGTCCCTATCCTTCTTATATACATTCAAAACAATCCACACACTTGCATACATACTTTTATTTATCAAAACAGTCCATTAGGTATTTGTATACACACCAAATAATTTACTTATACATGCAAGACAGATCCATTTATTAACAAAACAGCCCACTAACTCATTTTCTAACCCATGAATTTTACTACTAACTTAACTATATATGTATATTCAAAACTGCATAAACTGCACATATATACTAGACTGCATATTCAAAACAGTCCCACATGCTTTCTATGTACTCAAAACAGTTCCAGATGTTCTTTTAAATTAGCCCCTTAATTAGTTTTACAATGTGGTCCCTTAATTTTACTCATATATGAAAAACAGTCCGCTTTTAAATTTATAAAACAGCCCCTAATACACATTTTTCACACAGGCTATCAAAACAGTCCATCCAAGTTCAACTATATGTGAAACAGTCCCTAATTCGCAAATCAGCTCCTAAATGCATTCTTAAGCAATTCTCTTGTTTAACTAATCGAAACAGGGCAGGATATATACACATAACACATCAAAACAACTCTAGATACATTGCACTCAACTAAAACAATCCCTTATATTCGATATACAGCCCCTGCCCTGTTTTACCATTCCAAAACAGTCCATAAACATTTTTATTTTTCTTCACAATCTAACATATTTGCATATATATTTGTAATCAAACAGTCCATTAATTCCCTGTATAAATTCAGAACAGCCCCAATCTCTTATATTCGCATTTATACAAGTAAAACAGTCCCCTAAAGCTCATGTTCATGCCAAAACAGATTCAACTATATATAAAAATAATAACACATACAAAGCAATCCAATTCTCATCATTTGCTTGTATCAAAACATATACATTTTGTTTACTTATTCTTTCCATTCCAATGAGTTATAATGACAAATCAAACATAATTTCAGTAACAACAAGATATCCTTCAGATAAAACATTGACATCAATCATACAATCCTTCAAAGACCAGCCTCTAATCTGTTTCTACCCAAGTGTTAATTCACCATTTTTGACAATTCTCTACATTGATCATCCAAATAAATAAAAAAAAATACTATTTCATGTATTGACATTAACATAAATACTAACAATAATGTTCAAATTAAAATCAATCAATCTCTTAATAAATCTTGTAATAGAGGAACATAAGAAAAATATCTCACCTTCTCCTCCACTTTATTTAAACCAAGCTATTCGTTTCAAGCTAGTTTTCCCACCATTAAAGCAAAGCCTCACTCTTTCTTTCTTTGTTTCAATCCTTGGTTCAGCTAAAGAAAGAACAAGGGAGATGATGAATAGTGATTCATCATCTAAGCTGACTCCCTCTCACATGTCTTCCCCTATGGATGGCATGTGTACAAGGGTTCACATTTCCTTTCTATTTAAATGCAAAACACTAGATTTCTAAAGTATACATTTTTAACCTTTCCCTAATAGCTAGTCTTCTTTCTATTTTTCGATTTTAGTCATTAATGTTTCCACTCCTTTCTAATTCATGGTTATTTTAATCAATTAAGACTCACTTGAGTTGGTAACATACTTCAAAGGCACATTTTTTGGTATTACATTTGGGATGTTACAACTCTCCCCTACTACAAGGAATTTCGTCCTTAAAATTACCTGAAGGAAACAAATGCGGATACTGCTCCTTCATCTCACTCTTGGTTTCCCAAGTTGCATCTTCAACTCTACAGTTACGCCACAAGACCTTTACTAACTCAACTATCTTGCCACACAACACCTTGGTTTAGAAATTGATTCATTATCATATGCAAGATCCGGACGTATCACAGTGTCCTATTTCATAAGTTTACATTCATGTGTACAAAACAGTCCCTATCCTTCTTATATACATTCAAAACAATCCACACACTTGCATACATACTTTTATTTATCAAAACAGTCCATTATGTATTTGTATACACACCAAATAATTTACTTATACATGCAAGACAGATCCATTTATTAACAAAACAGCCCACTAATTCATTTTCTAACCCATGAATTTTACTACTAACTTAACTATATATGTATATTCAAAACTGCACATATATACTAGACTGCATATTCAAAACAGTCCCACATGCTTTCTATGTACTCAAAACAGTTCCAAATGTTCTTTTAAATTAGCCCCTTAATTAGTTTTACAATGTGGTCCCTCAATTTTACTCATATATGAAAAACAGTCCGCTTTTAAATTTATAAAACAGCCCCTAATACACATTTTTCACACAAAGGCTATCAAAACAGTCCATCCAAGTTCAACTATATGTGAAACAGTCCCTAATTTGCAAATCAGCTCCTAAATGCATTCTTAAGCAATTCTCTTGTTTAACTAATCGAAACAGGGCAGGATACATACACATAACACATCAAAACAACTCTAGATACATTGCACTCAACTAAACCAATCCCTTATATTCGATATACAGCCCGTGCCCTGTTTTACCATTCCAAAACAGTCCATAAACATTTTTATTTTTCTTCACAATCTAACATATTTGCAAAATTCTTCATGTATAGAAAATTCTAGAATAAACGTCATGTACCGATATGTATCACTAATCATATACACCATTAATTATTTTTAACATACCCGTGTTAGTGATAGCAAAAAGTGTTTTAATAGATTTTATTCTCAAAGTACATATATTAGTCTATGGGGAAACTAGTGGACGCCTCTCCACTACTTTTTCGTACAAGCATCCTATGCTGCTCGGACTCTTCATATTTATTCAAGTACCTGTGTCCGACATTGGTGTCCAACACACCCGAATCCAACACTTATTCTCGAGTCTAGGTAACGTAAGAAGAGGCGGCCTCGCCTTCCAATAATAGTGCTACAATGAATAATGACCGGGATATTTTACACAAACATGCATGCAAGGGGCAGAGACACCATAAAACTTGTTTTCTTACTATTGCTGACTATGACTACATGGCTAGCACTGAAGTTCAGGCTCATAGCTATGGCTAAACTCAGTATGCTCTGGTTTAGATGCTGAGTTCTGCAATCAAAATGTATTCTAAAATGGATAAAAAAACAAGCTCTAAAAATTACTTATTACAGTTAACAGCAAGCATGATTTGATCCTTTATTTCCTTTTGTGTGGAAGCAACATGGAGTCCGATTTTCGAATCATGAAAAAATTAAAACACCAAACAAACATGTCAGGAACTTGTCTTTTTCTTATTATTTCCATAAGTTTGAAAAACATAAAGAATGTCTTGCTCTATCATTGTGAATGGGATTTAAATCAAGTTATTCCTAGATACAACAATACAGACCGACACTAGGTTCCTTACCCTTTCCTTCTCTTGGGGCTTAAAACGAAGTCGTCTTCGTCTTTGTCTTCATCAATATCATTGTTGATTCGTTTCTTGGCTTTTACATCTCCATTCTTTGAACTTTCGGGTTTGCTACTTGGTTTTGAAGGTTTAATTGGAGTGTCGGTCCGATGTTGCTTTTGCCTTCTTTGCTTCTTTTCGTAAGCTTTTCTGGCTTTTTCAGGGGACAACAAACCATGTTCCATCATCTTGCAAATTGAACCATATTATAATCATGCTTTGTTCACAAGTAGGAAATATAAAAATATCCTCCAGCATGTTCATATAAAGTCATTCTAAAGGAAGGGCCCTTTTCTTGAATACTCATGAATGCTTCATCCAACATTTTGTTTTACCAGGAAGCTTCAAGCAAGAACTGTTGAAATCAGAGAACATTTTAGAGTGTTTCTCTGTTAAATCTTATTAAAAAATGTTGTACAAGAGTACTCCTTTTATAGGCTTTACAAGTAGTTAACCTAGAGTAGTCTACCTAAGAGATATAACTCTTATCCTTTAATGAGATAGATTTTATCTAGATTTAAACTTTTAAATTCAAACTATTAGATGAGATGAGATAAGATAAGATAAGATTACAACATTTAATTTACGTCTAATATCCTACACTCCCCCTCAAACTGGTGTGTATATGTTGTATACTCCCAGTTTGGATGAGAACTCGTCAAAGGTCACTCTCGGAAGTGCCTTTGTAAAGATACCCGCCAGTTGACTCTTTGTAGGAACATAGTGCAGCTTTACGACACCACTATTTACCTTCTCATAAATAAAATGTCTGTCAGTTTCGATATGTTTAGTCCGGTCACGTTGTATTGGATTCTTAGCAATACTCATTGTTGATTGGCTATCACTCAGTACCTCGAACTCCTGTTTTTCATCCAACTCCAGCTCGGTGAGAAGTTTTTTAAGCCACATGCCTTCGCAAATTCCAAGGGCCATAGCCCTATATTCTGATTCTGCACTACTTTGAGACCACAGTTTGCTTTTTACTCCTCCATGTGACTAAGTTTCCCCACACAAACGAACAATAGCCACTCACAGATTTTCTATCTGTTAACTCTCCTGCCCAGCTAGAATCTGTGTAAATCTTCACAGATCTGTCTTGATTTTTCCTGAAAATAAGTCCAAATCCTGGTGTAAACTTTAAGTATCGCAGGACTCTATTAGCTGCCTCCATATGTTCTTCTCTAGGATCACTCATGTGCTGACTGATTATGCTTACTGGATAAGCTATATCAGGCCTGGTGAGTGATAAATAAATCAGTTTCCCAACCATCCTTTGGTAGGATTCTCTGTTCACGGGAGTACTCGTGCCATTTTTTTCAAACTTCAAGCCTGCATCCATTATTGGAGTGTCTGCTGGTTTACATCCAAGCATTCCAGTTTCCGAGAGCATGTCCAAGATGTACTTCCTATGATTTATGACTATTCCCTCATTTGATCTAGCCACCTCCATTCCGATAAAGTACCTAAGACTTCCCAAGTCTTTAGTCTCAAACTCTGTTGCCAAAAAAGTCTTTAGTTTCTCAATTTCCTATGTCATCTCCTGTAATGATCATATCATCAACGTAAACAATAAGGAGAGTTTTTTACCATCTGAAGCTACCTTCTTAAACAAGGTGTGATCTGCCTGTGTTTGCTTGAACCCGTTCTTCGCCATGGCCTTCGCAAATCTGTCAAACCAGGCCCTTGGTGATTGCTTCAACCCATACAAGGATCTATTTAGTTTGCACACTTTTTGTTTCGTTGAGTCATCCTCTAAGCCTGGTGGAATCTGCATATATACTTCTTCTTCAAGCTTTCCATTCAAAAAAGCATTCTTGATGTCCAGTTGGTGCAACTTCCAATCTTTATTAATCGCTAATGAGAGCAACACCCTTATTGTATTGGTTTTGCCACAGTGCAAAAGTCTCATGATAGTCTACTCCATATGACTGAGTAAATCCCTTTGCCACTAACCTTGCCTTGAACCTCTCGATGCTTCCAATCGAAATGATACTTTCTTGTGAAAACCCACTTGCATCCGACCACCTTTTTTTCCTTACGGCGGTTTAGTTAAACTCCATGTGTTATTTTGTTGTAGGGCTTTGACCTCTTCTTCAACACTTTCCTCCAATCAGGATTTTCAAATGCCTCTTCCACTGTTCTAGGGATCCTTAAACTTTATTATCTATAAAAGCCTTGAAACCATGATTTTCCATAAACAACAAATCTATCAATAGGATGATTAGTGCATTTTCTTACCCCTTTACGATTGCAATCGGAAAATCATCTAAATTCTCATGAATTGGACTTTTTGAGACATCATTGCTTACCATTTCCTCCATGGCGTGGGACTTAAGATCAGTTCTTGGCAAGTACTAGGCTGATCAATGGGTTACGTGACAATTTTCTTTCTTACGGTATAGGGAGTAAGCTGTTTGACTAGAGATTGTGGGGTTTGAGTAGTGTGAGGCACAGGAGATCTAGGTTACGGAAGGTCTTCCCTCTTGGAACATTAGAAGAGATGGGAGATGTAGGCTCTGGGGAAGATCTTTCTACTAGAACACTAGGAGAGCTAGGAAATGTAGGCTCTGGAGAAGTTGTAGGATCATCAGAGTTGCTAGGTTGTTCGTCCTGTGTTTGTTCAAGGGTCGGAAAAAGGAGACAACAAAGGAAGAATATGAGTAGGAGTAATAGGCTGAGATTCCTCACATCTCTCCCCCTGAATCTTAGTCCTTACAAAATAAGGTTGATTTTCAAAGAAAGCAAATCAAATGAAACATAGGTTTTCTTGGTAATAGGGAGTAACATTTGTAGCCCTTCTGACTTGATGAGTATCCTATAAACACACACCGCAAGGACCTAGGATCAAGCTTACTCCTATTGTTGCTATGCACACGAACAAAAGCTGTGCAGCTAAATACTCGAAAAGGAATAGCAGATGACCATGGTTTGAAATGTGGAAAAAGATGTAAAAGGGTGTCAAAAGGAGTTTTGAAGCCCATAGTTTTGCTAGGCATCCTATTAATTAGGAAAGTAGCAGTAAGAAGTGCTTCTCCCCAAAGATACTGATGAGCATTAGCAGAAAGCAAAAGAGACCGAGTTACCTCAAGTAGATGTCTGTTTTTTCTTTCAGCAACCCCATTTTGCTGAGAAGTGTTGACACAAGAAGGTGAAAGATACCTTTCTCTCGAAAAAAGGAACCAAGGGATTTAGTAAGATACTCACTCCCATTATCACTCTGAACTATCTTTATTTTGCGTTCAAATTGGTTTTCGATCATGTGATAAAACGTTTTAAATATCGTTTCAACCTCCGATTTTTCTTTCATGAGATAGGTCCAAGTAACCCAAGAGTGATCATCAATAAAGGACACAAACCAGCGAGCCCCAGATACATTTTTAACTTTAGAAGGACCCCAAATGTCGCTGTGTATGGTAGAGAAAGGAGAGGTAGGTTTAAATTTAGTGGGAAAATATGATTGTCTTGTATGTTTGGCAAGTTGACATGCATCACAGGTGAATGACGAGGGATGTTTATTCAGGAACAACTTAGAAAACAATTTCGCAAGATAGTAGAAATTCGGGTGTCCTAATCGAAAATGCCATAGCATGACATCATTGGAAAGAAGGGAAGAGGAAAAAACTATAGACGTAGGACAACTGGGAATAGTTTTGTTTCGAGAGGATAGGCCATCAAGAATGTAGAGTCCATTGTGTCACCTAGCATTGCCAATCACCGTCCTCGAGTCTTGTGCCTGAAAAATACAACTAGACAGCCCAAAGTTAACATCACAATTCTCATCTTTAACAATTTTGCTAACAAACAGAAGATTGCAGGCCAGTTTTGGTACATAAAGAACATCAGACAATACTAGATGATCATTTAATTTAATAGAACCACTTCCTGATACAATGGAGAGAGATCCATCGGCAACTTTGATAGATGATGCAAATGAATGTGGCTTGTACTCATGAAAAAGGTCACGATTGCCTGTCATATGGTCAGAAGCACCATAATCCACTATCCAACTCCAGGGATTGACTGTGGCCAAACAAGAAATTCTACCTTCTGTAGCAAGAAATGCAGTAGAATCTGATTTGGAGAATATTTGACCAAACATCTGTTGGAGCTCCACAATCTGTTGCTTACTGAAATTGCTGGAAGAATTGTCATGCACAGTAACATGTACTTCTCTCGGGGCTTTGACCCGTTGGGATTTCCACTCTGCTGGTCTCACTGATTGAGACGGAATGGGAGAAAGAGACGCATCTGAAAGGGTAAAATTAGATGGACGAGAGCTTACTGGAGAGCTAATTGCAGAAGCAGCAGGTTCTGCTGTAGCCATGTTTTCTAAATAGGGAAGAAGGGTCGAGGGAATAGAGGAAAAAAATTGAAATTTGAAAGAAAGGATCGACCTAAACTGATACCATGTTGAAATCAGAGAACATTTTAGAGTGTTTCTTTGTTAAATCTTATTAAAAAGTGTTGTACAAGAGTACTCCTTTTATAGGCTTTACAAGTAGTTAACCTAGAGTAGTCTACCTAAGAGATATAACTCTTATCCTTTAATGAGATAGAGTTTATCTAGATTTAAACTTTTAAATTCAAACTATTAGATGAGATAAGATAAGATTACAACATTTAATTTACATCTAATATCCTACAAGAACCTCTCTAGTTGTTGAAGCAATGCAACTTTTTCTTCCTTAAGGATTCATGTTATGTCACCAAAGGCTAATTTGTTAGAATAGAAATGTGACTGTTAGCACTGATTTTACAATGTCAAACCTGAAACCTAATCAATCTCTCTACACTACTAAGACTAATATAATGAAGATGATAAGGTAAGCAAAATGGATAAGGTAAGCAAAGTGCAATAGCATAATTCATTGCATATATCAAAGAGAAGAATGCAGCAGTAAGGCTTAAGACTACTTCATTGTATTCCCGAGTAATGCAGATAACCTCTGTGTATATGGAGGAAGATAATAATAGTAATGGAGTTCGGACTCGACATTTTCGGTGCTAGGCTAGCACCACTACCTCAACATCTACCTGATTCTTCATCCCTATCTGAAAAATGCCAACCATTTGTGTTTGCCATCTAAATGAACAGCAAAGTCTATATACATATTTTTCTGATTAACCTGCATAGTTTCTGTTTTACATCTAAGGTACCCTTAAAGTTTCTATTTCCTCTAACACGATAGGACAAACATTAGTTAAGCACATATAGATTAGTAGTTCTTCATGTTATTTTGAGATCCCTATTGCAGGGTAGAAAAAGATGAAATATGAGCTCTCATTTCTTTGACAGAACTATGCACTTAAAGAGATGTGCGAGTTCACTTATGCAGATAAACTTACACTCTGGAGAGACTAAACCTTGGAATAAGAATGGGAAATGCACTGCACAGTCCTTACTGGTGCCATCAGGCCTCGGAGAAAAGAACTAGTATCTGAGAAGCGATAGGGAAATGCCGGTATAAGTGATGGTGGCAGAATACGGGACAGAAAAAGGTTGGCTTGAATAGCCTTTTCTTCTACTACGGGTAGATCACTAGGCGGAATCTTCCTAACCAAACAACTATGAAGCATTGGATAAAAGAATTGACCTTCCATTATCAGAAGATAAAGAGTATGATTGCGACATGATCCTAACTCCACAAGGAATCGAGAAGATACCTTAGGCATTGAACTGAGCCATTGATTCATTTTCTTTAGCTTTCTCTAAAGTTATATACATATGCAAGAAGTATTGTTACAAGGAGGAAGCCTCACCAAAATTCTGCCATTTCACTTGTTGGTATTTGCTTTGTCAAAGACTCATAAAATATTCACAACGGTTCTCTCTGCCCAAAAAAAAAGACATTAAAATCAATTATTAGAGACAAGTTTCTTGGAAAATGCAGAGATTTGAGATTACGTGAAGAAAACCTCTTCAGGAGGATCATGTTTCTGGCCAGGCAAAGTATAAACCTTCTTCTCCCTAACTTTAGGTCTTGTAGTTGCAGTGGTTTTTGATGAACTCGAGCTTGTTTTCGATTTTACCTTCAAAATCAAGAAGAAACAAACGAATTTCATACATTTTAGGGAGAAAATATACAAAACTCCCAAATCTACTAATTCATTAAAGATTTAATTAAATTGATTGCCCAATTAATCCATCATTAGATTCACTACAGATAAGCAAATCAAACTTAGAAACTAACGATTCAAGGTAACAAATAAACGAAACCCAGATCATCAAATTGAGAAACAGTCAACAAAAATCAACAAATCTAAAAAAAAGTTGACAAGGAAATTCGAGCTGGGTACCTCTGTTTTTGTTTGGATAGATTTTTGCTTAGCATCAACAAGCTGTTTGCTGGAGCTATCAATCTTCTTCTTGTATAGCAGCATCAAATTTTGCCTTTGAAGAACCATCTTGCCCACTGTTCTTCACCTTAGCAAAATTGGCTTTGGTCTGTGTGGCCATTATTAGATTTTTTGTGGTTTTCTTTCTCTGAGTTAAATTCTTGTTGATCAGCTGATCAAATCTATTCTCGTTCTCTTGTTCTTGCCTTCATTGAAGAATCTGTTGCATGTGGTTTTCGCCACTTAAATTATTAAATGGATGAACTGCAAAAATAAAATAGTCAGGCTGATATGAAGATTTTAAAGTTGAAACTTTTTATAGTTTTTTTGTCGTTTAACGACTTTTTCCCCTACTGAAATACAAGGCTGAAGTAGACCAAGTGGAATTATCTTACTGCACTTGGAAAATACATTGGGGATAAGGGATAAAACGGTCAGTTCCCAATATCATGTTAAAGAGAAGAAAGGTATCTTTAACGTTTCCCTTTTGTTACAATTTCTATGCATTTCTGTATTTATCCTTTGCACTGACTTTCCTGTAACGGACGGCTTAAGACACGTCTGGTCAGGACACGTGGTGGGAAACCGTACGTGTCGCTGAAAAATTCTTAGACATAGTCGAAAAAAGTTGTATGGGATTGGATTTGATTTGCATTTTTAGGAATTTATTTTTACTATGTTAAATTATAGAATAATTGGAATTTACTATAACATTTTTCTATTTTGTATGTATCAAACTAGTAGGTTCAAAAGAAAATTGGCAATCATCATCCAACGCTGCTTTTGTTTTTTCATGTATTACATTCTCATATTAAAACTAAAAATCATACAAAACATGACAATATAAACATCCTCAATCACTAAACCAATTAATGAATCTCAACATTATCTTTAATTTGATGACAAATAAAATAATTCATTAAATATATTATCCTTTTTTAATTAAGAAGATAGAAATAAAAAATTACACTATAAACTGCATATCAAACTCCAAAAGAGGTAGCAGCTGAGCAGGAGTGTCGTGAAAGTAGCAGTGGAGTTTAACAAGCTTCGCTAGACAACTTGGCTTTAATAACCTTTGAATTTTGATGAACATCTATAAAAGATTGACAACTTGTTCGAACCTGTTTTTTTGTAATTAGTGAACTTGTTTCCTTGTCTTGTCGTATTTTACCAGTACTAATTAAAATTGGTTCTGACAAGAACTAGTGGAATCAAGTTCAAAAGTCAAAAACATGTTGGGTCAATTAGCTTTTATTGTCGAGGAAAATACGGAAGAACACAGACTGACAATTATATGTCTCAAAATGCTAATTGTGGTATTTCGATACAATAGTCTCATATATCAAATTTATGGTGTTTAAGGGATGAGTTTGGGGTGCAATTAAGTCTAGGACACAGCTAAAAAAAACGGCAAGTTTCGAAACTTGTCCGAGCAACTTAAAGTGTTATTTTTTGGTAACATATTAGGTTGGTTTTTTCGTATTTTTGTCAAGATTCGAAACTTGTTAAACTTGTTTTTTTAGGTCTGATTTTTCAACACGTTTGGAAACTTGTTAAAAAAACAACCTAAAATATTATCAAATAATCCAACATCGTAGGTTGCTTTGACAAGTTTCAAAACTTGTCATCTTTTAATCTTAAATTAGGCTATTGTTCTTCATACTCTCCCATATTTAAGGGCTATCGTCAGGACACAATGTTGCTGGGCACAGGGGCCTTCGGGTCAAAATTTGAAAACAATGTTGTCAGAAAAGAGTGGATCTCCGGGTCAAAAATGGAAAACAAAACCCCTCCTATTGCCTCTATGACCTTTATGTAATGCTAAAATGGACAAGGGTTCGATGCACAGACACAAGAGACAAGCAGCAGTGATTTTATCTATGATGTCCAAGGAGGGGTTACTAGGTCATTTCCCGACAAAGTTGCCGGAGGCGGACACAGACTTTGACCTTAGAATAAAATATTAAAAACAATAAGCCTTCTATTGCCCCCATAACCTTATTCTTAAATGCCAAGATTGATGCATGCACCACGTATTCAGATCAGACGAGATGACAAGTAGCGATATTAGCTAAACTCTATTTCTTAATAATGCATGAATGATGATAACCAAGAGAGGGTAAAACTTAGTTCAATGCTTCTTGATTTCGAGTTTAAACCACTGAGCTATTACGTTGGACTTCCACAGTACCAAGGTGGTATCGAAGGCAAGCATTGCTACCTGTTATTCGACCAAACCTTGACAGCTTCACCGGCCATGGCTCTTCCATTCACTCTACCTGTAACAACAAAATAAAATGATTACAAGCATATTGACACCGACATAAAAAGACATGGGTAAGAAACTGGAAAACAATCTCATCAGAAACATCCTCATCTATCTGGAAAACGTAGAATATAGTTGAACAATTCTTTAACAACCATATTTAATACCGAGGTAGGTAACAAACAACCCGGAAAGATCAACAAAAAGTAAAAGCTTTTCAAATTCCAATGAAACAAAAAGTAACGGCCAGGAAGAGGCAGTTATTCATAACTAGAAAAGCCAAATTGATGTAATTACCTTGATCATCTAAGGTATAAACCTCCGAGATACACAAATATCTTCGTATCACTTCAATATTAGCAGTGAATGCTATTGATCAATTAAACTCTTCTAAAATCCACTGGCAAATGAGAAACAAATGTATAAAGTCAAGCAAATAAAACTAAACCTAAATGTATGGTTATATAAGCGATGATAATTGACAGAATCCCCCAAAACTTACAAGATAGTACGAGTACCTGAAACTCTACATTACAGTACTGTTTCAGATTCTGGTGGACGCGGGCACCTAGATTCAAATTGATCCAGGTAAACATTCAGGGTTTGATCCAAATTTACGAGGTAATGAGAAAAGAAAGCAATGCATCCTAAATTAAATGAGATACAAGGTCAAAACAACCATATTACACAAATGAAACTTTATCACCTACTAACAGAAGAATGGAGAAAACACTTTACACATCATCCATCGAACAATTAAACATGAAACTGGCTTAATCATTGTCCCCATGCATGCAGAAAAAAAAAAACAGGCTTTGATGGACCACACTCCGGCACAATCCCACATATTTGATCTCTCATGGTCACCTCATCGAAAGCATAGATACAATCTGCCATCTCTCAAACAAGATCTTGAGCTATCCGAAGTCCAAACTTCATGATACTTGAAACACGAGCTCTGGGCTCCCTAAAATCCAAACCGAAGTCACAACCGGAGCTTAGCTATACACATAGAACATATCCTTTCAATTCCTAGAGAGTAGAAATTCATTAAAACTAATTTATAATAAAACAAATGGTTTTCTAAAGATGCCTTCCGATACCAATCACTTGGCTGAAGATATTCTTTGAAATGATGTCATCCAGCTGCTTGAAGCACCAGTCTTGTTCCCAAGTCCACGGACATTATTTGTAGCTTCAGTTGGCCCCTCTACCTTGGGTAAACTCTTCTTCAAGGCACCAGGAAGAGCAAATGAAGTGGATGCCATTGCCGTACTGCTCCCCATCTGAAAACAACAGCGATTGTTTTAAATTCACTGAATAATGGTGAAGTTACATCATACTAAAATTAGTAAAAAGAAATGGCGAGGACCAATTTTTAAAGCATGCTGCATTAATTCCAATTCACTTTTTGTCTATATTTAAACAGGCAGTTTATAAGCATAAATTAACATGATATAACACGCTTCATCAAGCAACTTGCATGTTTGTCGTTCATATTTTGACTAACCAATGGTCTAAACTGCATACGAACATCTGGACGACCAAGGTTACTGGGTCCTTTGTGCTCCATAACTTCACCTGAATAAGAAGCATCCTTGATTCCTGTGATTCAAAAACAAGGCAAGACGTATTTCATAAAAGAAAATTTCCAAAATGAGTTAAATAATAATAATAAGTATTCCGCAGCATGTAACTAACTAGAAACTATGAAAAATGGAAAAAACAGCAGAAATGCCCATACTCTATAAGATGGAAACAACTAAAATGACCTAACTGAAAATATTGTAGAAAAATTACGAGCAAATTCTCGGAGCACTTACCTTTAAGCTTATCCATAGTCATTGCTTGGCTGTTTCTTGTTCCAGAAAAAGGCTGCAAATCCTGAAAAAAGAATCAGGTAAATGAAGCATACCCACATAAGACTGAGTAAAGAAACTGACCAGAAAATGAGCAGCCTCCAAGCCGATTCATGCAACTATAAACAAATTACTCTTGATATATTTTTGGTTAAAAATGTCATGGAGTACTTGGGCCCAAAAAAATCATGAGATGTTAGTCTTTTAATTGATAGAACAAAGGATAATAATAATAATAATAATAATAATAATAATAATAATAATAATAACAAAACTGAATTGATAAATACTAACAGATGATTGAGGATGCGTCTTTGTCCTTTGACTCTGCTGGTACTTTAGAATTGTCCAGTCAAATATGAAATCAAACTCATAACCTGCCACATCGAATACAAGGAAGTTGGAAACCAGAAAATGCAAATACCAATTTGATGTTGCCCACACAGATACATGATGTTGCCATCACTTCCAGAAAGGGATATAGAATATACTTTGTTTAGAAATTTAGGTTCATCAAATATTATTAGTTGTCAACATAGCAACCCAACCATGCAGCAACATAAATGGAAGAAAATGAGGAAAATGGTGAACTTAAGTAGTTGATTACCATCTCGGCTAAACAAATCCCTAAACAGACGCTTCAAGAATCCATAATCAGGCCTCTGATCAAATGTTAAAGAGTGGCAATAATGAAAGTACGATGCAAACTCCACAGGGTGTGACTTGCACAAGACCTTTTGAACATGAAACAAATATTAGATAAGCATGGAATGATGCTCAAACCCTTTTTTATTGAACATGAACAACTAATGCTCAAACCACTTCTCTTTCATGCAAGGGATATATCTAAGAATGAAATACCTCTATTGGGGTTGATAACTTCTTCTCACATATTTTGTCGTACTTTTGCTTCTTTGTAGCAGCCTTTAGACCTTGCCAAGGAAGGCTAAATGCAGAAATTAACTAAATCAGACTTGTATAGTTAGAAGTGCAGTTCTACATAAATTTTGAATATAGAACTCATCACGGTGAATTAGGTACAGATTAAAAAAACCACAGCTCTTGCAAGTGCAACTACAACCCCTAATGTACTTGAGTCACAGAAGCGGAATTACAGTTGAATTGGGGCATACCTTCCTCTCAAGAAATACAGAAGAACATATCCAAGTGATTCCAAATCATCCCGACGGCTTTGCTCTGTGGAGAATGGAGATTAAAGAGAAAATCAAGACACCTTCAGCGCTATGCTGCATATTAAAAAGATTAGGAAAAAGAACAAAGAAGCAACTATTTTTACCAATTCCAAGATGAGTATTACAACTAGCATAACGTGCAGTTCCTGTTAAATTTTTATTCTCCCTATAAGAGTTATAAAAGAAATATGAGTACTTAGCCAGGGACAAATAAAGAAAAGCAAAATCACTAGTAAATGGATCAGAAACAGAGCATCATCAAGTAAAGTTGTCTAATCATTTTAAAATGGAAAGCTAACCGGATATTAAACAAGAACTTGTTAATTGGATTACTACCTGTAAGGAATATGTCGGTTTGTGTTGGGATCACGATATCTTTTGGCAAGACCAAAGTCAATGATGTAGACCTGATGGGGGGAGTTACAGAAAATAAATAAAACAGAAATAAGAGAAGTATCATTTATGCAAATCAAGTATTGAAGAAATACCTGGTTTGCTTTCCTGCCAAGACCCATGAGGAAATTATCGGGTTTGATGTCTCTATGAAGAAAACCCTTAGCATGCATAAATTCTATTCTGGTAATCTACGACTCATCAAAAGAAAAAAAAAATGTTCACACAGAACGTTAAGCAAATAACAACTCAAAAGAAAACTCTCCCATATGAACAATGCCACCAAATTTGCAAAATTATCTTGCCAACTTTTATTTGCAAATTCTTTATCTGATTACCATTTGATCAGCCAACATTAAGACTGTTTTCAACGAAAACTTTCTCCCACAGTAGACAAACAAGTCTTCTAGGCTAGGTCCCAGCAAATCAAGAACAAGCGCATTATCTTCTCCATTTACTCCACACCATTTTATATGAGCAATGCCACCTAAATATGAATAAATTTGTGCAAATGCCAATTTTATTAATATAGCTGAAAAAAACATTTATGCAAAAGTTTGCGTTCTCATCATAAAACTATGAACTCTTTTTACTTACTTCCTCCTTGAAGAATATTATACAACTTGGCTTCATATAGCAATTGAGGATGTTTTGTCTGCCTGTTTTCCTGACACCAACACAAAAGATAAATTTCATTAGGTTATATCGATCCGGTTTTACTCTCTCCCAAAATTAGTTTTTTCATCAACATGATAAAACCTTCAAGTTGTTATTCAAGTATAAAATCAAGCTGCAGGATCAATTTTACAAATTTATCCAAATACTTCACTAATTTCAATTTCACCACTCATGTTAGCCAATTTAAAAAAAAACAAAAAACAAAATCATATAAATTTTGTGCAACAGAATTCAGCATCCTACTCAATCCTTAATATCACATCTGAAAGTTTTCTTTTAAAACATTCATAGTAAAGGAAATAAACAAAACAAGAACTTGCTAACAAGTTTCTAAGTGAAGACTTACAATCTTTACCGCGACAGTTTCACCCGTGTCAATATGAGTAGCTGAAACAAATCAGAACCAAACGAAAAACATCAACATATATTAAATTGATAAATTGAGACGGTTTGGCATAATCAAAGAGGAAATAGAGCTAGGAGAAGAAGATACCGAGATAGATTTCACCAAACGATCCACTTCCGATTTTGCGACCTAGCTTGTACTTCTCTCCGACGATCCTCTCCATATATCAGCTGGGGTTCTTTCTTTCTTGATTTTGCCGAGAATCAGTCGATTTATTGTTGGATTTGTGGAAGAGAGAGAAAACTAAGGCAAGCAATTGAGAAATTGATAAAGCGAAAGGAAGATAGCAGGGAACGAGGAGGAAAAATGGTAACTTTTTCTTGAGATGGGTGTTTTGGGGATTTCGATGAATTTGGAAGGATTTTCAACGTAGATAAAGATGACGAGAGGGCAAAGGAGGACGGTAACGGGAAAAATGGATTAGGGAGCGTTCTTAAATTTTGAAGAATGTGAGGAATGCAAAAGGAAACAATAGATTGGCCAATGCGAATTATGCAAATTGCCCAATAATAGGGAATAATTTCTATTTTATCGTTTCAAATTCAATCTTCCTTTTAAAAAAAAATGTACACGTGCAACGTACGTGTCAAATAAAACTAGTAGTAGTATATTTGGAGCGAAAATATATGATACACCGGCGGTAAAAATAATTTGTTTCTGCAAGCGCCCTAATTTTAAGGGCTAATAATCTAGTTTAGGGGTTTAAAATCTAGAGTTTGTGGTTAGAATTAGGGTTTAGTGCTAGGGTATAAGGTTTAGAGGTTAGGTTTTAGGCTAATATGGTAGAGATTTAGGTTTTTACCTATAACCCCTAAAATCTAACCCTAAACTCCAAATTCAAATTACAGTCCCTAAATTCTAAACACATAAACCTAAACCCTTAAACTATAAATATTAAATTGAATCCCTAACCCTAAAATTAGGGCACTTGTAGAAATAAAATGTTTCTACCGCCAGTGCATGGTATAATTATCTATATTTAAAATGATTTATCTGTGTAAAAGGGTAAATATTCTCTAAAACTAAATTTGTTTTTGGTATAACAATATTTTTAAGGACTTATTTGTAAAATTAAATAAATTTTTAAGTACTCAAAAAAAAACTCACAAAACGATAAGGATTTGAACTTCAAATTATTTCTAAGTCAAAAACTAAAACCCCAAATATTTTCTAAGTGTTTTTGTACTCAAATAGTTGATTTTGGCCGAGGAGTACTGATACACCCTTGGTCGTATCAATACGAATTTTGGCTGCTGGAAAAACGTTTTATACAAAATAGCTATTGGGTACCGATATGCGTATAGCCGTATCAGTACGCCATTCATACTTGGGAACCAAAATATGCTTTGAGTATCGGTACAACTATACTTGTACTGATACGGGGTGTTTAGATTTTCAAGATTTTTTGTAATAAATTTTCGACCATTACCCTTGTCAATTTATTGGAACCATAAATTTTGAAAAGTTATTAACTGTACTAATACGCCCTTGGGCGTACCGAAACCTTTTTTGGTTCACAACTTTCTCAGATTCCAATGAGAAAATCTGGTATCGGTACTCATTGTTCCGTACTGATACCCCTTTGTAAAATAAGCTTTTCGTACTGATACGCCCTCCCGCGTATCGATACGCCCCTCTGTACAACGACTTTTTCTTCTTATGATAGGTACCAATATGGATGATCGCGTACCGATACGGCTGGCTACCTAACAACATTTATTACAGGAAGAAAATAACTCAACGGCTATATTGATGACCTCAACCAACCAAACGATTAGAAATCAATGAGATGGTATATAAACAAGTCTCCAAAGCTACAACAACAACTATTGTTCAACTTTCAATCATTCAAGCACAAATCCAAAATTCTTGAACCTATTAGAGTCAAATCCTTGTAACCCACTTGAGTTAGCAAATTTGTAATTCTTTATTTCAAGTTTGGGTTGAGTGAACTTGTATTGGGGAAAATTACTTACCTTTGAGAGGATTTTTATCATTTTCCATCTTTTTCTTGTAAAAGAGAGAGTTTTATCAAAGCTTTGGATATAAAGCTTTGATTGTGTAACGGTTGCCTCCTTAGCCTAGAAAAGGGGAATAAATTCTTAGTGAATTTGTTGGAAATCCTTAGTGGAAGCTAAGGTAGTGGATGTAGACCTTGTTAGAAGGTTGAACCACTATAAATCCTTGTGTCACAATTTTTTATCTTTCCATTTACTTCCCTTCATTTTTTAAATTGCCAATTCACCATCTCTTGGCCAAATCGAATTGATTGATCATCCTAACAATTGGTATTAGAGCCTAGCTCATTTGAAGGATTAACATCCCCTTGAGACGATCCAAATGTGATTCAATCAACTAGAAATCAATCCATGGCTTCCACTTCCGGCAACAACCTCAACGAGTCTCATCCATCACCAAACTGCCTTATTTCAATGGGGATAACTATCCCTATTGGAAGAATCACATGAAACTCTTCATCAAATCAAATGACTACCTCCTATGGGATGTAGTAGAAGATGCACCAAGTATATCGATGAAGAGAGAAGGCAACCGGTTAATCCCTAAGTCCAAGATAGAGATGACCGGTAAAGATCGGAGGAAATTACAAGTCAACAATAAAGCTATGCACATGCTCTTTTGTGCGCTTGGACCAGATGAGTACTCGAAGATTCTTGCACAAGTGCAAAAGAAATATGGGACAAGCTCGAGACCACCTATGAAGGCACAAACAACGTAAAGAAGACCAAGATTAGACTCCTCAACTTGAGCTACAAAAATTTCAAGATGGAACCGGATAAAAGCATCACCAAGATGTTTGATCGTTTCTCCGTCATTGTCAACAGTCTCAAAGGTTTCAGAGAAGTCATTCCGGAGGATAAGCTTATCTTGAAGCTTATCTACTCCCTTTTCGACTGCTATCATCGATTCCAAAGACCTCAAGACCTTGAAGCTCGGCGCTCTCATGGGGTCTCTCTTAACCCATGAAATTATGAAGAAAGAAAGAGAATATGAGAAGAAAAAAGAAAAGAGAAAAGAGAAAAGAGGAAGGTGGAAAAGAAGAAAGTGGGAATTGCTCTCAAAGCTTCGCAAGAGGAGAGTGATTCAAGTGAAGATGAAGAAGAAGAAATGGCAATGCTTGCCAAAAGGTTCAATCGGTTCATGAAATCCAACCAGAGAAGAAAGTTCCATCGAAGAGAGGATTTCAAGAACAATAACAAGGAAGAAGAGAAGGATCAAATCATATGCTATGAGTGTAAAAAGCCGGGACACATCAAGAATGATTGTCCCCAACTCAAAAAGAAGAGTTTCATGATGAAGAAGAAGCTCAAGGCTCATATTGCTACTTGGAGTGTTGAGGTATCATTCGATGAAGAGGAGCAAGAAGTAGCCAATCTTTGTCTTATGGCACTTGAAAAGGATCCTAAGGTAACCTCTAACTCATCTAATCTCGATTTTACATTTGATGAGCTTCAAGAAGCTTATGATGAGTTACAAGAGGTACATGATGAGTTGGTAGAAAAATACAATGAATCGATATTGAAAAACAAGAAAACGATTTCTGATTTGAAAAATCAAAACAATTCCTTATCTAAAACCAACTGGGAACTTGAGAATAAGGTTCTTGACTTACAACAAAACAAAATAATTTTGAAAAGAAAAAATAATATTTGAACAACCTTCTCTCCAAAGTTCATGATGATCACCAAAGGGAAGTTGGTGATCTCAAAGCTTCTCTAAACAAAGTTGGGAAAACTAGTTATGAAAAAGGACAATCTTCAAAACCCAACTATGTGAAGAAAAACTTTGGTGGCTTCAAACAAAGAGGCTTCTCAAGGCCCTCTAAACTAAGATGATTGGTTATCGCATATGAAACATTTATATGGTGCATTTAGATAACATTCATATTTCAAATACATGTTTTGTAGCTAGTGATGAGCATGATTCATGGTCATGGCATAGGAAACTAGGGCATGCAAGCATGAGTGTTTTGGAAAAATTGATTTCAAATGATCTTGTAAGAGGTTTGCCAAAAATAAAGTTTTCATATGACAAAATTTGTGATGCTTGTGCAAAAGGCAAACACAAAAGAGTTTCTTTTATACCTATTAATGATGTTTCTGCAAGTAGAGTTTTACAATTGATCTACATGGATCTTTTTGGCCCTATTAGAACTATGAGCTTGGGTGGAAAATCATATACATTTGTTTTAGTTGATGACTACTCTAGATGTACTTAGGGTTCTATTCTTAAGTACCAAAGGTGAGGCTTTATAAAAATTCATCACATTTTCAAAAATAACTCAAAATAATGTTGGTCACTCTATTTCTCACATTAGAAGTGATCATAGAACCGTATTTCAAAATCTAAGTTTTGAGGATTTTTGTAACTCAAATGGTATAAGCCATAATTTTTCTGCTCCTCACACTCCTCAATAAAATGAGGTTGTTGAGAGGAAAATCATACTTTAGAAAAAATGGCTAGAACCATGCTTTGTGAAAACAATTTGCCTAAGTATTCTTGGGTGGAAGCCATAAATACTGCTTATTACATTGTCAATCGAGTAATGATTTGTAACATCCCAAAATAGGGTATAGAAATATGCTGTGTTAAAATTTGATTTTTGCTAGCTATTATGTGTTTTGATTTTAATTTGGGGGACTAAATTGAGAACTTAATCAACCGAGTGGCCATTTCTTAAAGGACCACTTTGCATGCAATTCTAATTAACATGATTGCATGCTAAACATTACTTCATTAGAAGACCAAAGACATGTGTCCCTTAGGGAAGTTTGGTCATAGAATCGGTGGACCATCTTCTTCTCCTTTCCTCATGAAACCGAGTAGTAGAGAGAGATAGAACTCATGGGAAAATTCCTCATTTTGGTAGGAACAAGGAATCAGTGAAGGAAACATAGGATTTACACATAGGAAATTGTTATACTTCCATCAAGGTAATGTTTAGTTCTTAGTTCCTTATATATTTGATTGTTCTTGGAAACATGTAATCGATTCAATTGGAATAAGATTTGAGTATCTATTATTGAATTTTAAGGCAATTGCTTTGTGACTAGAAGAATTAGAATGGGCAAATAGAAATTTAAGTTAGAAATGTTTGACATATTGTTTGGTTGATAGTAGATGTTCGAATGAATTGCCAAATTGCCTCTTGATTCTAATTAGTTTTGGTTATTGAAATATATATATAGATAGAATGGTTTGGGAATGTCATGTTTTTATATGCTAAAGCTGGTACACATAGAAAAGAACATGATCCATTGGTTTTAATAGGTATAAAATCGAATTGTTGGCCTAGAAGTATGATGGATTTATGAAACTACTTTGTTGAGAATCATGAGCTCATTTATTTGAGTTTTTCGTTATCTTTAAATTAAGTAGTTAAATTGAAAATGAAACTATGTTTAGATGAGTAACAAAACTGCCCTGCTACAAGAGTGAAGAATCGGAACTGTTTTGATGATTGAATTATGTGATTGTTTGCTAAATTAATAGATGAGTACTATAATACTCTAGGGCTGTTTTAGTTCAAGAAAAAGGATTAATGCAATGCTACCCTGTTTTTGGTGATTAGAACTTATGCTAAATTGGAAGAATAAGAGTATAACAAATTGAAGAATCGTTAAATAAGATTTGATGTTGGGTCCTTGAATTAATTGTTTCTACATTTGAAGGCCTCCAAGATAAAATGACTAGTTGTTAATTATGAAATTGAATGGAATTGGAAATTTGATCAATCGAACTTTCTGCTAATAAGAACTATAATGTTATATATTAGAAAATCAAGAGGATACGGAAGGAAAAAAGGCACTCGTAGATCCAAACAACGATAAGAAAAAGGGGATTGTGATACGAGAACATCCATAGCTTGGAAACTATTGTAAGTGTAACTTAGATTGTATGTATGGGTATTGCTGCCCTATTGTATTTATACCATGCTAATATCTTAAAGAAAACACATTATGTGCCAACTCGATTAAGTTACAATTGAATGTTGAACAAGGTAAGTATCCTTGAGGTAAACTACTTTAGTTATACTATTTGATCTAGTTACACCTTTGCTAGAAATTGTGAATTGGTAGAATGAATAAGTCGAGTGGTGGACTAATTGAAATAAGGCACCTAATGCCTCTTGAACTGATCGAAAACAACTTAAATAAGTAAGCCTTGAATCGAGTTAGTTAGACACAATTGGCATGCCATAGAGTCCTTCGAGCTCGCTAGTTAGGACTACGTCCCTTGTTGTTAAGATCGATTGATCTTTTAGTACCTTTGGTACTATTGTTCAAAGTTAATATCAAATCAACACCTTGAGTGTCCTTGAAATTGTATTTTGAATACCCTTGTTATTGTTATCCTCGTGTTGGATTCGAGTGTCTATTAACTATCGATCAAGGCTCAAGATAATTTAAAAAGTTTATTAAGTATCTACCTACTACAACTTACATAAAGAAATTGTGTTATTTGGAAATTGGATCGAATAGATCCCTTGAGTTCATTATAGTTATTATAACTCTTGTAAGGAATAGTTTTATACTCGACCATCAAGATATTAGACAATAGAAAGAAAGATTTACATGTTTACAAGTTACGGACACTCCTATAATAGTATCTTGACTCGATTGAGTTACTTGAAACTTGGTTCTCATAATATTGTGAATATGCTTGCTTGGAAATTGAGTTTTGAAACACTCAAATGTTGTTGAGGACAAATAGCTTAAATTTTCCGAACACTACAAAATATTAGACTAGTAATAGTTCATTTGTTGTATACATGTCACATTCTTGAACTTATTTATTCCTTTCGAATGTGTTTTAGGTTAGCTTGATACTAGTAGATTGAAACCAAGGAGTAAAGCAAGACCACAAGGTTTATAAGTGTATGTTTTGTTTATCTTATTTGACTCCTAGGATGGTGGCATATGTTTGACTAGTATGGTTGGTTATGTCATTGGTATGTAATGAACGTGATGTTATATTTTGTAAAGGCATGTATATAAGTATAAATCTACTTTTGTCTATCATGATTTAATCGATGTATGCCTTATTATGTAATGGTTGCTTGAGTTTTGGTTAAAAGGATATAAGGTTACCATGCTGATTTTAAATTCTCAGATGCTAGGTTATAGTAGACGAAACTTAAACTACTATAGTTCACAATCTGTGCATTTCTGAATGTATGAATCTATTTGCATACTTATATATATAATTGACTCATTCAAACTAGAATGGCATGTCTAGCTAAATAGCTAATCAGGTTGGTTATAATTCCTTATTGTTATGTGACTTTAGAGTCAATTGGACTAGGTGTTATCACATTAAGTACCAATTCATGTTTTTCTGTGTATGATTTGTTCGAATTAGGGTTGAAATGCATCTAGACTTGATGATTTTCGCATATTAAGATACATCTACTTGTTTGTTTCGAATATACTAGGAAGTTAAGCAACTAGATTATTATTTGTTCGACTTTAACTTGGATAACAAGTTAGCTTGATTCTAATCACTTAACCTTTTAAACCCGATTTACTACTAAACCAGGTAGAGGGTGTTATGATTTGGTATCAGAGCTAAGGTTTAGTCAGTCCTATGACTAAACTAGTTTCGATTATATCTTTAGTTAAATTTGTGCCACATATGAGTCATTTGCAAATTACTTGTGATCTTGCTTAATTGAAATCTCTCTTGAATTCTTTGATGTTGTCAGATGTCAGAAACACATCTAGGAAGGGACAAAGATAGCCCCATAGCTTCCTCAAATAAAGGGGGAAGTGTACGAATGAATCAAGAACAACAGGACCCTCAAAAACCCGCTGAACCTCAAATCGAAGTACCTCCAATTAACCCAATCCAGAAAGAACTCTTTTGAGCATGACTAAAATGTTTAATCAGTTTGTAGTTTCCCTAAAACAAAACACCTCCCCTGCACCTATGATAGGACCAAGTAAAGCACCTATTAAGAAACTGGCTTCACATCGAGCCTATACCTTCTCAAGAACTAATAATGAGAACCTCGAAGTAGCTGAGTACTGGCTAGAGACCACTACCATAATTTTAACCAAGCAACTCCAGTGTTCAGATGAGCACAAACTTGAATGTGCTTTGGCCCTATTAGCTGATGAAGCCCTGAATTGGTGGGAAACCACAATCTTAACTGCTCCAGCACACTCTATTATCTAGGAATTCTTCCTTAAAGAATTCAAAAAAATACATCAGTGAGCAGTATTTGGCGAAACGAAAAAGGCATTTCTTGTATCTCAAGCAAGGGAACAAGCCTATCGAGCAATATGTAAGTGAGTTCTGTAAATATTGTAAGTATGGCTCGGAATACATGAAGAAAGAAGACAAATGCCGTATGTTCATAGACGGGTTAAATGATGATCTGAGCCTAATGTTTACGACACTTAGGATCATTGACTTTCAAGAGTTGGTGAATCGAGTGGTTGCCACTGAATCGAAGTTGAAAGCTTCTGACAGAAGAAAGGAAAGCTACTCTAGAAAGGATAAGAGACAAAAATGACAATAAATCTTCATGGCCTTCTAAAAAATCGAAACATCAAGGACCAAACTTTTCAAGCCAGTCCTCTCCTCCAAGAAGTAACTATTCGTCTAAACCTCAAACTGTGATTAAGACCTCAGTACCAAACGTCTTGATAAACAGTTCGGGGAACTCTGGCAGAGAAACTAAATCTCTACTTTGTAGGTTCTGCCATAATTACCATACAAGACTTTGTAGAAAGCAAAATAACGCATGCTTCCAGTATGGTGGACTAGACCACTTTATTAAAGATTGTCCACAAGGTTCGAACAAAACCCCTGCTAAAACTTCTTCTCATGCCAATTTGAACCATCCATTCAAAAGCAAGGGAGCAAAACAAGCTCACTCTGGAAATACAGGAAGAAACCGAAATTAGCATCCAACTTCAACTCATCAATAGTCTCGGGCTCCTGCTTGGGTCTATCATTCTCGGGGACATGAAGAAGATGACTCCCCTTATGTAATTGCAGGTACTATTAAACTTTACAATCATCCTTTATATACTTTATTCGATTCAGGATCAACTCACTCCTTTATATGTTCTAAATTAATTAAGAAATTTCATTTGAATCCCGAGCTTTCTGATTGTAATCTAATAGCTACCAACTCTTTAGGGGATAGGTTTATGGTAAATCAAATGTGTAAAGATTGTTCCTTGTTCATTCAAGGTATTCCTTTCGCTGCAAACTTGTTAGTACTACCCGTTGATGATTTTGACCTAATCTTGGGCTTAGACTGGTTAGCCAAACATCAGGCTTGGGTAGATTGTAGCCTGAAACAACTCTATCTGAACGAGTTAGGAAGGAAATCCATAATTTTGATGGACAAAACCTTGAGCAATTCAAACCCTACTTTTGCCTCTATATTTGAATTCAATAAAGCTCCTTCGGGTATGGTACCTATTTTAATTGTGTCAAATTTTCCTGATATTTTTCCTGAGGAACTTTCGGGCTTACCGTCAATTTGAGAGGTGAATTCAAGATCGAGGTTCAATCGGGAACTCACCCTGTGTCCATTACTCCCTATAGAATATCACTGGTTGAATTAAAAGAACTCTAGAAACAGTTACAAGAACTACAAGACAAAGGCTTCATTCAACCAAGCTCATCTCCTTGGGGAGCTCCTGTTCTATTTGTCAAAAAGAATGATGGATCGATAAGGCTATGTATTGATTATCGACAACTCAATCAAATCACAATCAAGAATAAGTATCCCCTAACGAGAATCAAAGATTTGTTTGATCAGTTGAGAGATACAAGTGTATTCTCGAAGATTGATCTTCGATCTAGTTAGTATCAAATGAGAGTAAAGGAAGTTGATGTACCTAAAACATCATTTACGACTCGATATGGTCATTTCGAATTCTTTGTTATGTCTTTTGGCTTGACAAACGCTCCAGCTGCTTTCATGGATCTATGAATCAGGTATTCAAGCCCTTTCTGGACAAGTTTGTTGTTGTGTTCATTGACAATATACTCGTCTATTCTAAAAACAAAGAAGATCATATCGAACACATTCGGTTAGTGTTACATACACTACGAGAACGTCAAATCTTTGCAAAATTTAGCAAGTGTGAGTTCTAGTTACCAGAAGTATCCTTTTAGGCCATGTGATCTCGGATGATGGCATTAAGGTCGACCCGAAGAAAATACAAGTAATTGTCGAATGGCTACCTCCTAAAAATGTTCAAGAAATTAGGAGTTTTCTCAGTTTAGCCGGGTACTACCGAAGATTTGTGAAGGGGTTTTCTACATTGGCCCTAGACTTAACTAAATTACTTAGAAAGGAAGAAAACTTTGTTTGGACTGAAAAGCAGCAAAGGACTTTCAATCAACTCAAACAAGCCCTCACCCATACCCCATTTTGATTCAACCAGAGCCAGGGAAGGAGTATACAATTTATAGTGATGCCTCTCATCTAGGGCTCGGTTGTGTCCTTATACAGGATGGTAAGGTTGTGGCCTATGCATCCCGACAACTTAAGCCTCACGAATCAAATTATCTGACTCATGATCTCGAATTGGCTGCAATAGTTTTTTCTCTAAAAATTTGGAGGCATTACTTATTCGGAGAAAAGTGTCACTTGTTCACAGACCACAAAAGTCTCAAATATATCTTGACGCAAAAGAGCTGAATCTCCGACAAAGAAGATGGATCGAGTTGTTAAAAGATTATGATCTAGTCATAGACTATCATCCCAGAAAAGCCAATGTTGTAGCTGATGCACTCAGCTGCAAACATTCTAGTGGTAAGGGACACTATTCGGACCCTTTTAGCCTTTTATGCCTCAAATTAAACTCGATTCACGCTGAAATTCTTGATAGAAAATATTTTGATCAATTTCCTTACTTTCGTAGTACCGGTGGCTATTAATGCCCATTTTAAGCTCTTGAAGAATCGAAAACTTCTATCCGAAATACAAGTTAAGTCCGAGATAATGAACAGGATCAAGGCTTTACAACAAATTGATCCCAAGCTTCGGAAGATATTGGAAAACCTGAAAACCGAAGTTCAATCTGATTTCACCTTGAGGCTGAATGAGATACTATATTTTAAGGACTGAGTTTGTGTCCCTAATGACGAAAGATTGAAGAAGGAGATGGTATTAGAAACCCATCAAAGTCTGTTTTCAATTTACCCGGGGTCAGTTAAGATGTACAAAGATCTTAAAGATTTGTATTGGTGGCCGAGAATAAAGAAGGAAATTGTTGAATATGTTTCTCGATGTTTATCTTGTAAATGAATTAAAGTTGAACATCAGGTCCCTTCAGGACTTTTACAACCTATTGAACTACCTAAATGGAAGTGGGAGCATATCACCATGGACTTTGTTAACGGTTTACCCCTGTCACCGAAGAGAAATGATGCAGTTTGGGTAATTGTTGATAGACTGACTAAATCTGCCCATTTCCTACCCATTTGAAAGACTCTATGTTTAGAACAGTTGGCCAGAACTTACATCCGAGAAGAAATCAGATTGTACAGAATTCCAGTTTCTATTATTTCAGATAGAGATCTTCAGTTTACTTCTAAATTTTGGAAAGCTCTTCATAGAGCCTTGGGGTCGAAAATTAAATTAAGTACTGCATTTCATCCACAATCGGATGGGCAATCTGAAAGGGTCATTCAAATACTTGAAGACATGTTTCGAGCTTGTATTGTTGACTTTGGAAAAGATTGGGAAAAATCTCTACCATTGGCAAAATTCGCCTATAACAACAGCTATCAGACCTCTATTCAAATGGCTCTTTTTGAAGCTCTTTATGGTAGAAGATGCAAAACACCACTGTCTTGGTCTGACTTGGGAGAAAACAAAACGTTGAGACCTAATCTCTTGAAAGAAACTGAAGAAAAAATTAGAATCATTCATGATCGACTCAAAGTAGCTTTTGATATGCAAAAGGCCTATATTGATAAGAGAAGAAGGGAAATTTCTTATGAAGTAGGTGATTGAGTTTTTCTAAAAGTCTCTCCATGGAAGAAAGTCCTCAAATTTGTGAAAAAATGAAAACTTAGTCCTCGTTTCATATGACCATTTAAAGTTGTAGAGAGAGAGTTGGACATGTAGCTTACAAATTGGCTATTCCAAACGAGTTTGATAAAATTCACAATGTTTTCCATGTTTCTATGCTACGCAAGTATAGATCTGATCCTTCTCATATACTTGAGCCTGAAGAGATGGGGTTAGATGCTAATCTCTCATATGAAGAAGAACTGGTTCAGATACTTGATCGTCAGATTAAAAGACTTAGAAACAAAGCGGTGCCCCTTGTCAAAGTACTTTGGAGAAATCATGAACAAGAAGAAGCTACCTGAGAACCTGATTCTTCTCTGAAAGAACAATACCCCCACTTATTCATTTTAGGTAAATTCGATGACAAATTTCTTTAAGGGGGATTTGTAACATCCCAAAATAGGGTCTAGAAAGATGCCGTGTTAAATTTTGATTTTTGCTATTATGTGTTTTGATTTTAATTTGGGGGACTAAATTCAGAACTTAATCAATCGAGGGGCCATTTTTTAAAGGACCACTTTGCATGCAATTCTAATTTAGAAGACCAAAGACATGTGTCCCTTAGGGAAGTTTGGTCATAGAATCGGTGGACCATCTTCTTCTTCTTTCCTCATGAAACCGAGTAGTAGAAAGAGAGGGAACTCATGGGAAAATTCCTCATTTTGGTAGGAACAAGGTATCGATGAAGGAAACATAGGATTTACAAATAGGAAATTGTTATACTTCCATCAAGGTAATGTTTAGTTCTTAGTTCTTATATATTTGATTGTTGTTCGAAACATGGAATCGATTCAATTGGAATAAGATTTGAGTATCTATTATTGATTTTAAGGCAATTGCTTTGTGACTAAAAGAATTAGAATGGGCAAATAGAAATTTAAGTTACAAATGTTTGACATATTGTTTGGTTGATAGTAGATGTTCAAATGAATTGCCAAATTGCCTCTTGATTCTCATTAATTTTGGTTATTGAAATATATATATAGATAGAATGGTTTGGGAATCTCATGTTTTTATATGCTAAAGCTGGTACATATAGAAAAGAACGTGATCCATTGGTTGTAATAGGTATAAAATTGAATTGTTGGCCTATAAGTATGATGGATTTATGAAACTACTTTGTTGAGAATCGTGAGCTCCTTCATTTGAGCTGTTTGTTATCTTTAAATTAAGTAGTTAAATTGAAAATGAAACTATGTTTAGATGAGTAACAAAATTGCCCTGCTACAAGAGTGAAGAATCGAGACTGTTTTGATGATTGAATTATGTGATTGTTTGCTAAATTAATAGATGAGTACTATAATACTCTAGGGCTGTTTTAGTTCAAGAAAAAGGATTAATGCAATGCTGCCCTATTTTTGGTGATTAGAACTTATGCTAAATTGGAAGAATAAGAGTATAACAAATTGAAGAACCGTTAAATAAGAATTGATGTAGGGTCCTTGAATTAATTGTTTCTACATTTGAAGGCCTCCGAGATAAAATGACTAGTTGTTAATTATGAAATTGAATGTAATTGGAAATTTGATCAATCGAACTTTATGCTAATAAGAAGTATAATGTTATATGTTAGAAAATCAAGAGGATACGGAAGGAAAAAAGGCACTCGTAGATCCAAACAACGATAAGAAAAAAAGGATTGTGATACGAGAACATCAATAGCTTGGAAACTACTGTAAGTGTAACTTAGATTGTATGTATGAGTATTGCTGCCCTATTGTATTTATACCATGCTAATATCTTAAAGAAAATGCATTATGTGCCAACTCGATTGAGTTACAATCGAATGCTGAACAAGGTAAGTATCCTCGAGGTAAACTACTTTAGTTATATTATTTGATCTAGTTACACTTTTCTAGAAATTGTGAATTGGTAGAATGAATAAGTAGAATGGTGGACTAATTGAAATAAGGCACCTAATGCCTCTTGAACTGATCGAAAACAACTTAAATAAGCAAGCCTTGAATCGAGTTAGTTAGACACAATTGGCATGCCATAGAGTCCGTCGAGCTCGCTAGTTAGGACTACGTCCCATGTTGTTAAGATCGATTGATCTTTTAGTACCTTTGGTACTCTTGTTCAAAGTTAATATCAAATTGACACCTTGAGTGTCCTTGAAATGGTATTATGAAAACCCTTGTTATTGTTATCCTCGTGTTGGATTCGAGTGTCTATTAACTATCGATCAAGGCTCAAGATAATTTAAAAAGTTTATTAAGTATCTACCTACTACAACTTGCATAAAGAAATTGTGTTATTTGGAAATTGGATCTGATAGATCCCTTGAGTTGGTTATAGTTATTATAACTCTCGTAAGGAATAGTTTTGTACTCGACCATCAAGATCTTAGATAATAGAAAGAAAGATTTACATGTTTACAAATTATGAACACTCTTGTAATAGTATCTTGACTCGATTTAGTTACTTGAAACTTGGTTCTCATAATATTGTGAATATGCTTGCTTGGAAATTGAGTTTTGAAACACTCAAATGTTGTTGAGGACAAGTAGCTTAATTTGTTCGAACACTACAAAAGATTAGACTAGTAATAGTTCATTTGTTGTATACATGTCACATTCTTGAACTTATTTATTCCTTTCGAATATGTTTCAAGTTAGCTTGATACTAGTAGATTGAAACCAATGAGTAAAGCAAGACCACAAGGGTTATAAGTGTATGTTTTGTTTATCTTATTTGACTCCTAGGATGGTGGCACATGTTTGACTAGTATGGTTGGTTATGTCCTTGGTATGTAATGAACATGATGTTATATTTTGTAAAGGCGTGTATATAAGTATAAAACTACTTTTGTCTATCATGATTTAATCGATGTATGCCTTATTATGTAATGGTTGCTTGAGTTTTGGTTAAAAGAATATAAGGTTATCACGTTGATTTTAAATTCTCAGATGCTAGGTTATAGTAGACGAAACTTAAACTACTATAGTTCACAATCTGTGCATTTCTTAATGTATGAATCTATTTGCATACTTATATATATAATTGACTCCTTCAAACTAGAATGACATGTCTAGCTAAATAGCTAATCAGCTTGGTTATAATTCCTTATTGTTATGTGACTTTAGAATCAATTAGACTAGGTGTTATCACATTAAGTACCAATTCATGCTTCCATGTGTATGATTTGTTTGGATTATAGTTGAAATGCATCTAGACTTGATGATTTTCGCATATTAAGATACATCTACTTGTTTGTTTCGAATATACTAGGAAGTTAAGCAACTAGATTATTGTTTGTTCGACTTTAACTTGGATAACAAGTTAGCTTGATTCTAATCACTTAACCTTTTAAACCCGATTTACTACTAAACAGGGTAGAGGATGTTATATGATTAGGCCTATTTTGAAAAGAACTCCTTATGAGCTTCTTAATAGTAAAAAGCCTAACATTAGCTATTTTCATCCTTTTGGATGTAAACGTTTTGTTTTAAACAATGGAAAAAACAATTTAGGCAAATTTGATGGTAAAAGTGATGAAGCAATTTTTCTTGGTTATTCTTTAAACTCTAAAGCCTATCGAGTAAATAAGTGAACTTTAGTAATAGAAGAGTCTATACATGTGGTTTTCGATGGTAACCTTCTTCCAAGGAAGGATTCTTGTGATGATGATGTAGTTATTTTTATGCCAATTATGGTGGACAATCATCAAAGGTAGATAAAACCCCATATAAAGAAGAAGCACAAGATCCAGCTCCAGAAGCCTTGAATGACATGTCTCTAGAGGAAAAGGAGGTGACCTACCCAAGAGAGTTCAACTATGTCAAAGGTGGTGAAATTTTGAGTGATCCATCCAAAGGGGTAATCACTAGACCATCTCTTAGAAATACTTGTAATTTTCTAGCATTTATCTCACGCAAAGAGCCTAAAAATGTCAAAGAAGCATTAAATGATGATTATTAGATATTAGCTATGCAAGATGAGTTAAATCAATTTGAGAGAAGTCAAGTATGAACATTAGTTAATAGGCCTAGTAATAAATCTACCATAAGAACTAAATGGATTTTTAGAAACAAACTAGATGAGAGTGGTAACATGGTGAGAAACAAGGCTAGACTTGTTGCTCAAGGTTACACTCAAGAAGAAGGAATCGATTTTGATGAAACCTATGCATCTGTAGCTAGAATGGGAGCTATTAGGATGCTTCTTGCATTTACATGTTATCATGAATTCAAGCTTTTTCAAATGGATGTAAAAAGTGCTTTTCTAAATGGTTTTATAAATGAAGAAGTGTATGTAGAACAACCACCCAATTTAGAAAATCCAAAATATCCAAACCATGTTTCAAACTTTCAAAAGCTTTATATGGTTTGATACAAGCTCTTAGAGCTTGGTATGAAAGATTATCAAACTTTTTTATTAAAAAAGGTTTTGACAAAGGAAAGGTGGATACTACACTCTTCATTAAAAGAAAAGGCAAAGACATCTTAGTAGTACAAATTTATGTTGATGATATTATTTTTAATTCTACTAATGAATTACTTTGCCAAGATTTTGCTAAGTTAATGCAAGGTGAATTTGAAATAAGCATGATAGAGGAACTCTCTTTCTTCTTGGGGATCCAAATCAAACAAAGGAAAGATGAAATCTTCATCAATCAAGCTAAGTACATCAAAGACATGCTCAAGAAGTTTGGCTTGGAGAATGTGAAACCTCAAGCCACACCAATGAGTTCTTCTACAAAGCTTGACAAAGATGAAGGAGGTAAGTGTGTTGATTTAAAGCTTTATAGATCAATGATAGGATATTTGCTTTATCTTACCGCAAGTAGACCGTATATCATGTTTAGTGTTTGCTTGTGTGCTAGATTTCAAGCTAGACCTAGAGAATCACAACTTATAGCCGTTAAGAGAATCTTTAGATACCTTAGAGACACACCTTGTTTAGGCCTTTGGTATCCTAAAGATTCCTCCTTTAGTTTGCATGCTTATCCAGATGCAGATTATGGAGGTTGTAAGATAGATAGAAAGAGTACCTCTGGTACTTGTCAGTTCCTAGGTAGTATGCTTATATCGTGGTTTTCAAAGAAGCAAAATAGTATAGCATTATCTACCACTGAGGCAAAATATATTTCGGCCGAAAGTTGTTATGCTCAAGTCCTTTGGATGAAGCAACAACTCTTAGATTATGGAATTGATGTAGGTACCATCCCTCTTAAGTGTGACAACACTAGTGCCATTTGTCTCACTAAGAATCCCATCCAATATTCTAGAACCAAGCACATAGAGATAATACATTATTTCATTAGAGATCATGCCTTAAAAATGATGTAGTTCTAGAGTATGTAGACACCTTGAACCAACTAGCAGATATCTTTACCAAACCTTTAGACAAAGAGCGTTTTTAGTCTATTAGGGGAGAGTTAGGGATTACTAGCCTTTCTTGAACCTTTGAGCCTTTTTGGTATTTAAAATTTGCTTGAATTTGGTTGATTCCCATGCTTATGTGTTTTTGCTCTTATATGCATCTATCCTTGTTTCTAGAGGGAGTATGCATCTATTTATGCCCATACATGATGTTTTCATATCATACACATGTATTCTGATTTGATTAAATTTGAATTTTTGGGCATCTTGCAGCCAAAAATGCCATTTTGGCTCAAGGGTACTGATACGGGGTAACGCGTATCGGTACGGGTATCATGAGACAGTTTTGGTACAAGTTTACCTATACTAGTATGGGCAAGGGATCGGTACGGGCTTACCCCGTACCGGTACGTGGTTTCGATACACGCAGGTGGCGTATCGGTACACGTAGTTGTTGAAGTGTTTAAATGTCATTAAAAGAGGGTTTTCCAAATCTAATTCAAATTCCCCTTTATTTCAAAAACCCTAGTCAGCCAAAACCCTATTTAAACCCTTCAAACCCTTATTTTTCATCACAAATCATCAAAATCTTTTGAGGGATTTTGATTTTTACATCAAACCCAATCATCTCCTCATTCATCCATAATCCTCATTCAAGGTATAAACTTTACTTTCTTTAAATTTCGTTTTTGTTCATATTGATATATTGTATATGCTTAAAATTTATATATTTAGTATGTATACAACATAGATTTCAAAGATTTTACAAAAAAAAATTCCAAAACCTAATTTTTTATTCCAATATAAAATTATACTCGTATATTTTTCAACATTATTTTTCAAATTTTCTTTGACCAAAAATTCTTTTTATACCTGTATATGATTTTAACTATAAAATATACTTTTTCTTTTAAAATACCTTGATCATTGGATTGTTTATTGGATTGAACGTGATATTTATGCATACATTGTTTTTGTGGTTTGAATTTGATTTCATTTTTTATTATGGCTTCTAAGAAATGGGCGAGAAAAGAAATTAGGTCTAGTTCCACAGATCAAAATCCCAATCCCGAAAATAATGGTACCAAACCTAACTTAAGCCATATTTTTCAATTGTGTTTTAATGAGCCTAGATATCCAAATGCCATGATCGTTTTAAACACTACCAAAATTTTAAAATCCGCCGTGAGCGCGTTGTTTCTATTCCCTTCACGACTTTCAATGAATTTAAAATTCGTTACCTTGATTTATCAACCCAATGGAAGTTCATGCCTTTTTAAGCATACCTGGCATATTTTATAAGAATCTTGTCTTTATTTTTTACTCAAATGCCCGGTGTATAACCAAGATAGATCTAAGGTCATTGCTATAGAATCCTACCTTATGGGACAAAAATTTCAACTTGATTCTACCTCTATAGCAAACCTTTTGGGAATAGATGATGTGGGAATAGATGATGAGGATTCCTTGGGACATTCTCAAAGTAGCTCCGTTACCGTGTTCGATGTTCATGACCGCTTCCTTCACTTCCTTATCAGTTGGTGGTTTCGTCCATCTGGTGGTAAATGGTCCACAATCCGACAAGTAGATGATTTTTGGATCCATTGCTCTCGTGAGGGTAAGCGTCCTAACCTTGCTCAAATTATGTTCGCCAAGACTGTCTACCTTGTGCAACATTGCCATACTACTCTTGTTTCATCCTTCACCTATGGCACCACTTTGAGCTACATGTTCCACAAGATCAGAATTGATTTCTCCTATGACCTTGAAGTGCCTCTCACCGATCCTATCAATGACACATCTCTTTGAAAGGAAAAGTTCACATTCTATAATGGATAGTGGATTCGTAATACGGATCTACCTCGTAATGTTCAACCCAAGAATGTGGAGGATGTTCCAGTTGAGCCAGTTGCTCCTCCACCGCCTTCCTTGGATGCTCTTGTGACTTATCTAGACGGAAGGTTTGCTTCTTTGGATGCAAGCATGGTTGTCGGCTTCATATCTCTTGACACTCGCTTCACCACTTCGGAGGCTAGAGTCATATCTATGGAGTCTCGTCAAACCTTGATGGATATGACTCTCACCGCTTTTCATGGAGAGTGGCATGGACAGTCCCTTGGTCATGATGCAATGGAAGATAATGAAGAGGATGAAGAGGTGGATAAAGACGACTCTTAGGCATCTTGCATATCATATCATATCATGTTAGGCTTTTAGTTTATGCACCTATGTTATTTGTTTTTGACATCCTATGTCTTTGAATATTTGATTTGCTTTATGTTTTTAAGTTTTAATTTTGTTGCTTTGAACAATGCTTTAATTTTATAATATCTATGTTGTTTCCTTTATGCTTGGAGTATTTTATTGTTTATATCTTGCTTTATTTTATCCCATTGATTTTGATCTAACAAAAAGAGGAGAAGTAAGTAAATGAGATTAAAATTTTCAATTATACATCTTTTAGCCTTAAAGAAAAGAGAGAGTATTTTTCAAAAAGTCTTAAAAATTTATTTGAGTTTTGTTATATCAAAAAGGGGGATTGTAAAACTAAATTTGATTTTGATATAACAATATTTTTCAAGGACTTATTTGTAAAATTGAATAAATTTTTAAGTACTCAAAAGACTCACAAAACGATAAGGATCCGAGCTTTAAATTATTTCTAAGTAAAAAACTAAAAATCCAAATATTTTGTAAGTGTTTTTGTACTCAAATAGCTAATTTTGGTCCATGCGTACCGATACACCCTTGGTCGTATCGATACAGATTTTGGCTACTGGAAAAACATTTTATACAAAATAGTTATTTGGTACCGATACGCGTATAGCTGTATCGGTACGCCATTCATACCTGGGAACCAAAATATGCTTTGAGTATCTGTACGGCTATACTCGTACTGATACATGGTGTTTAGATTTCCAAGATTTTTTGTAATAAATTTTCAACCGTTACACTTGTCAATTTATTGGAACCATAATTTTTGAAAAGTTGTTAACCGTACCGATACGCCCTTGGGCATACCGAAACCTTTTTTGGTTCACAACTTTCTCATATTCTAGTGAGCAAATCTGGTACCGGTACGTATTGTTCTGTACTGATACCCTTTTATAAAATAAGCTTTTGTACCGATATGCCCTTCCGCGTATCGATACCTCTCTCTGTACAACGACTCTTTCTTCTTATGGCAAGTACCGATACGGATGATCGCGTACCGATACGCCTGGCTACCTAGCAACATTTATTGCGAGAAGAAAGCATCTCAACGGCTATATTGATGATCTCAACCACTCAAACGGTTAGAAATCAATGAGAGGGTACATCATAAACAAGTCTCCAAATCTACAAAAACAACTATTGGTCAACTTTCAAGCATTCAATCACAAATCCAACATTCTTGAGCCTATTAGATTCAAATCCTTGTAACCCACTTGAGTGAGCAAATTTGTAATTATTTATTTTAAGTTTGGGTTGAGTGAACTTGTATTGGGGCAAATTACTTACCTTTGAGAAGATTTTTATCATTTGCCATCCTTTTTCTTGTAAAAGAGAGTTTTATCAAAGCTTTGGGTAAAAAGCTTTGATTGTGTAACGGTTGCCTCCTTAGCCTAGAAAAAGGGAAGAAATTCTTAGTGAATTTGTTGGAAATCCTTAGTGGAAGCTAAGGTAGTGGATGTAGACCTTGTTAGAAGGTTGAACCACTATAAATACTTGTGTCACAAATTTTTTATCTTTCCATTTGTTTCCCTTCATTTTTTAAATTGCCAATTCACCCCCGTCTTGGCCAAATCGAATTGATCGATCATCCTAACATATTCCATGCACAAGCGCTTTTGTGTAAACTTTGTTTCCACAAGCTCTTCAATTTTAGGGTTTAAGATTTAGGGGTTTAAGTATAGGGGTTTTGAATTTAGGGAGTGCAGTTATAATTTAGAGTTCATGGTTAAATTTTATGGTTTATTGGTTAAATCTTATGTAAAATTAGTAGAATTGTAGAACTAATAATTGATTTTGATATAACAAGGATTTCAAGGACTAATTTGTAAAATTGGAATTTAAGTACTCAAAAAGTCTCACAAAATGATAAGGATTCAAACTTCAAATTATTTCTAAGTCAAAAACTAAAACCCCAAATATTTTTCAAAGTGTTTTTTATTCAAATATCCAAATTTGAATCAGGTGTATCGATACGCACACGCTCGTATCAATATGGGTTTTAGCTTCTGGAAAACGATTTATACTTTATGGCTATTGGCTATTGATACACGTATAACTGTATCGGTACGCCATTCAACCTGGGAAATTTTTTTTATTTGAGTATTGGTACGAATTTATGCGTACCGATACGGGGTGTTTTGATTTTCCAAAATCTTTTGCATTTAATATTTGATCGTTGCCTTGTTAGTTTATTGGAACCATAACTTTGAAACTCAATTATAGCGTACCGATACCCTTATAGGCATATCGATACGAGTTTTTTCACAAAAGTTATTAAGATTCTAGTGAGCAAGACCAGTACCGATACGGTACGGATTGTACCATTATGCCTTTGTAAAATCAACTCTCCGTATCGATACAACCATTCACGTATTGATACCCCTTTGTACAATGACTATTTTCTCTTTTGGCAGGTACCGATACAGTAGCTTGCGTACTGATACCGAGGGTTGGCAGACATCATTTATTTCAGGAAAAATACAGCCCAACAGCTATATTGATCTCAACTACTCAAACGGTAAGAAATCAATGAGGGGGTATATAATCAAGTATCCAAAGCTACACCAACAACTATTGAACATGTCTTAAGCATTCAAGCAAAAATCTAACCATCTTTGAGCTTATATTAGAGTCAAATCTTGTAACCCACTTGAGTGTTCTTATTTGTAATCATTTTATTCAAGTATTGGGTTTGAGAGAACTTGTAATTGGGCAAACACTTCAACTTTGAGAGGATTTTCAGTTTGCTAAACCTTTTCTTGTAAAAGAGAGTTGTTCTCAAAGCTTTGGGTAGAAAGCTTTGAGTTTATAAAAGGTTGCCTCTTTAGCCTAGAAAAAGTAAAGAAACTCATAGTGAATTTGGAAAATCCTTAGTGGGAAGCTAAGGTAGTGGATGTAAACCTTGTTAGAAGGTTGAACCACTATAACTCATTGTGTCTTCAAATCTTTTTATTTTCCAATTTTCTTCCAAATCATTTTAATTGTCAATTGACCCATTCCTGGCCACTTTCACCAATAATTGATCATCCCTACAATTGGTATCAGAGTCATACTCATTGGAAGGATTAACATCCTCTTGAGACGATCTGAAGGTGATTCAATCAACAATAAATCAAGCCATGAGCTCTACTTCTAACAACAACCTCAGCGAGTCTCAATCTATCACCAATCTGCCCTATTTCAATGGGGATAACTATCCTTATTGAAGGAAACCTATGAGGCTCTTCATCAAATCCAACGACTACCTTCTATGGGATGTAGTGGAAGATGGACCAAGCATACTGATGAAGAGAGAATGAGACTGATTTGTTCCAAAGTCTAAGCTAGAAATGACCGATGAAGATTGGAGGAGATTGCAAGTCAATGACAAAACAATGCATATGCTCTTTTGCACTCTTAGACTAGATGAGTATTCGAAGATGTCTTCTTGCACGAGTGCAAAAAGAGATATGGGACAAGCTCAAGACCACCTATGAAGGCACAAACAATGTAAAAGAGACCAAGATTGGACTCTTCAACTTGAGCTACGAGAATTTCAAGATAGAACTGAATGAGGAAATCACCAAGATGTTCGATCATTTTTTCGTCATAGTCAACAGACTTAAAGGATTTGGAGAAGTCATTCTAGAGGACAAGCTTGTTCGGAAGCTCATTTACTCTCTTCTCGAGTCATGGGATGGAAAGAGAACCACAATCATGGAAGCCAAGGATCTCAAGACCTTGAAGCTTGATGCTCTTATGGGGTCTTTTCTCACTCATGAGATAATGAAGAAAGGAAGAAAAGAAGGTAGAAAAGAAGAAAGTGACGAAGAAAAAGATAGGAATTACTCTCAAAGCTTCACAAGATGAGAACGATTCTAGTGAGAAGGAAGATGAAGAATTGGCTATGCTAGCCAAAAGGTTCACTCGGTTCATGAAAGACAAACGAGAAAGAAAATTCCATCGAATAGGGGATTTCAAGAACAAGAACAAGGAAGAAGAGAATGATCAAATAATTTTCTATGAGTGTAAGAAGCTGGGCACATCAAGATCGATTATCCCCAACTAAAGAAGATGGGCTTCGGGAAGAAGAAGCTCAAGGCTCATGTTGCTACTTGGAGTGATGAGGAATCATCCGATGAAGAGGAGCAAGAAGTGGCCAATCTTTGTCTCATGGAGTTAGAAGAGGGTCCTAAGGTAACCTCTAACTCATCTACTTTGAATTTTACATTTGATGAGCTTCAAGAAGCTTATGATGAGTTGCAAGAGGTATACGATGAGTTGGTAGATAAGTATAAGGAATCACTTTTGAAAAACAAGAAAAAAATTTCAAATTTGAAAAATCAAAACGATTCCTTATCTAAAACCAACTTGGAACTTGAGAAGAAGGTTTTGAACTTACAAGCAAAAAATAATTTTGAAAAGAAAAATAAGATTTACACAACTGTCTCTCCAAAGTTCATGATGATCACCAAAGGGAAGTTGGAGATCTCAAAGCTTCCTTAAGAAAAGTTGGGAAATCTAGTTTTGAAAAGGGAACATCTTCAAAACTCAACTATGTGTAAAGAAACTTTGGTGGCTACAAGCAAAGAAACTTCCAAAGGCTCTCTTATGGTAAGAGGATTAGGAGTGTTTGGGTTCCTAAGGAACTAATCAATTCTAATGATATTAGTGCTATTGCTTCTTGGATTCCCAAGGGAACCAAGATTTTGGCAGCTAATACTCATGGACCAAAAAAGATTTGGATACTAAAAGTCAAGACGTAATTCTTTGTTTGAAGGGGGAGCATTGCTACAAGACCAAAGCTTCATGTGCAAATTTATGGTACCATGATAGTGGATGCTCAAGACACATGACCAGTGACAAGAGTCAGTTCTTAGAGCTAAAACCAAAGAGTGGAGGAGGAGTGACATTTGGTGACAACTCCAAAGGCCACATTGAAGGAATTGGTTCCATTAGTAATCACTCTTCTATCCTTATTGATAATGTCTTACATGTCAATGGTCTAAAGCATAATCTTTTGAGCATAAACCAACTTCGTGACAAAGGTTTAAATGTGCTTTTTGATTTAAATGGTTGCAAAATTATCAACATTGAAACTAATAAAATTGTGCTTATCAGTCATCGCATAGGAAATATTTACATGGTGCATTTAAATGACATTCATATTTCAAATGCATGTTTTGTTGCTAAAGATGAGCATGATTCATGGTTATGACATAGAAAACTAGGGCATGCAAGCATGAGTGTTTTAGAAAAATTGATTTCAAATGATCTTGTTAGAGGTTTGCCAAAAATAAAGTTTTCATATGAAAAAATTTGTGATACTTGTGCAAAAGGCAAACATAAAAGAGTTTCTTCCAAACCTATTAATGATGTTTCTACAAGTAGAGTTTTACAATTGATCTACATTGATCTTTTTGGTATTATTAGAACAATGAGTTTGAATGGACAATCATATGCATTTTTCTTAGTTGATGACTACTTTAGATATACTTGGGTTCTATTTTTAAGTACCAAGGATGAGGCTTTAGAAAAATTCATCAAATTTTCAAAAGTAACTCAAAATGATGTTGGTCACTCTATTTCTCACATTAGAATTGATCATACAACCGAATTTCAAAATTTAGGTTTTGAGGAGTTTTTTAATTCAAATGGGATTAGCCATAATTTTTCTGCTCCTCGCACACCTCAACAAAATAGGGTTGTTGAGAGGAAAAACTAAACTTTAGAAGAAATGTCTAGAACCATGCTTTGTGAAAATAATTTGCCTAAGTATTTTTGGGCCGAAGCCACTAATACTACTTGTTATATTATTAACCGTGTAATGATTAGGCCTATTAAAGAAAACATCTTATGAGCTTATTAAAAGAAAAAAAATCCTAACATTAGCTACTTTTATCATTTTGGATGTAAATGTTTTGTTTTAAACAATGGAAAAGACAATTAGGCAATTTGATGCTAAAAGTGATGATGTAGTTTTTCTTGGTTATTCTTTAAACTCTAAAGCCTATCGAGTATTTAACAAGAGAACTTTAGTAGTTGAAGAGTCTATACATGTGGTTTTCGATGATAACCTTCTTTCGAGGAAGGTTCTTGTGAGGATAATGATGTGGGAATTTTTTATGCCAATGATGGTGGAGAATAATCATCAAAGGTGGATGAAGTTCCAACTAAAGAAGAAACACAAGAACCACCTCTAGAAACCTTGAAGGACATGTCTCTAGAGGAAAAAGAGGTCACCTACCCAAGGAATTCAACTATGTCAAAGGTGGTGAGATTTTGAGTGATCCATCCAAAGGGGTAACCACTAGATCTTCTCTTAAAAATACACGTAATTTTGTTGCATTTATCTCATGCATAGAGCCTAAAATATCAAAGAAGCATTAATTGATGATTATTGGATATTGACTATGCAAGAAAAGTTAAATCAATTTGAGAGAAGTAAAGTATGAACATTAGTTGATATTCCATGTAATAAATCTACCATTGGAACTAAATAGGTTTTTAGAGAAAAAAAAACTAGATGAGAGTGGTAACATAGTGAGGAACAAGTCTAGACTTGTTGCTCAAGGTTACACTCAAGAATAAGGAATCAATTTTGATGAAACTTATGCACCCGTAGCTAAAATGGAAGCTATTAGAATGCTTCTTGCACTTGAATGTTATTATGAATTCAAGTTTTTTCAAATGGATGTAAAAAATGCTTTTCTAAATGGTTTTGTAAATGAAGAAGTGTATATAGAGCAACTGCCCGGTTTTAAAGATCCAAAATACCCAAACCATGTTTTAAACTTTCAAAAGCTTTATATGGTTTGAAACAAGCTCCTAGAGGTTGGTATGAAAGATTGTCAAATTTTTTTTATTGAAAAAGGTTTTGACAAAGGAAATGTGGATACTACACTTTTTACTAAAAGAAAAGGAAAAGACATCTTAATAGTTCAAATTTATGTTGATGATATTATATTTGGTTCTACTAATTAATTGCTTTGCCAAGATTTTGCAAAGTTGATGCAAGGTGAGTTTGAGATGAGCATGATGGGAGAGCTTTCATTTTTCTTGGGCTCCAAATCAAACAAAAGAAGGATAAAATCTTCATAAATCAAGCTAAGTACATCAAAGACATGCTCAAGAAGTTTGGCTTAGAGAATGCGAAACCTCTGTTAGAGTATGCCCAAAGACCAATCATAAGATGATTGTAAATGACATTTGTTTTACCTTGTTTATTCATAAAGAGGCATTGCCATTATTATTTTCAGTTACAATTCCGCATGCATAAATAAACTGAATTATAATAAGGTCCTTAGAATAATAAGGTTATTGTAAAATGTCCTTAGTCGAGTATTATTGTGAGCATGGACAACAATAATGCATTAAGACTAATATGTAGTTGATTGATGACAAAGTGTTGTCATTGATAGGGAGATGTCAAAATCAATACATAAGTATGTGTTAGAGAACGACATACTGGACTGACCCGCTATGAGCATGTTTCTTGGATTATTATGTGATAGTCACAACATTGCTCATAGTGATAACTACATGTATGATCCTCAGACTTGAGATCATCATTATTTCAACATCGTGAGTGATATATTTTGATACGGTCAAACTGTGTCGTAATTGACTACACTATAAAGACTGATATTGGATATGTCACAATCTATGTAGTGGAATATGGTTGATCAAGATAGGATTTGTCCCTCCTACATAATAGGAGTAATATCGTAGGCCACTTGATTGAGTGAGACTAGAAATGCATGGCCATGCTTGAATAAGTTAATATGAGATATCATAGTTATTCGTTTATAATAGTTTACTCAAGATATCAAGAAATATTAGATGGACTATACAAGTGTGACTGTTCCATGACTTGTGTCCAATCTAGATATAAAGGACAAAAAGATGTAATACATAAATAGAGTTAATCACAAAAAGGTTATGTCGAATCATGATTTATTGTAACTTAGGTGACAATGACATATTGCTAGATGTCACTCATTGTTTGTAATATTAGAAATGTTCTAATATTTACTGCTAACGTTACATGAACCTACAGGGTCACACCCACAGTTGAAATGAGCATATATTAAACGAATTATATATGTATAAATTTGTTGTACACGGATTTAGTTAAATTAATATATATTTGATACATATAATTTAACTATTGGGTAAATATTAAAAGAAAAATAATTATTGTAATTATGACTCTTTTAATATATAAATAATATAATTTGATTTAAATCAATATATATATATATTGAAATCCTAGTTAAGTTGAATTGGGATTATATATATTTAATATATATATATTGAAGTCCTAATTGAAGTTGAATTGGGATTATATATATTTAATATATATATATATATTGAAATCCTAATTAAAGTTGAATTGGGATTATATATATTTAATATATATATATATATTTGAAATCCTAATTAAGTTGAATTTGGATTATATATTTAATATATATATATATATATATATATATATATATATTGAAATCTTAATTAAGTTGAATTGGGATTATATATATTTAATATATATATTAAAATCTTAATTAAAGTTAAATTAGGATTATATATATTTAATATATATATTGAAATCCTAATCTGAGTTGAATTGGGATTACAAAGGCTATATAAAGGCATGAGAGATCTAACAGTCATTAGTGTTTTTTGGGAAAAGCCCTCTAAATAGTTTAGAGACTTTTTTATGCTCGTTTCCTTCTAAATGGTTTAGAGAGTTTTTATATACTCGTTTCAACTGGGTGAACTATGTAAAGATCAGAGCGTTATTGTTGGGGCTTAAGAATCGACATCGTGGAATCGTGATTGAATATCTATCTCTTCCAAACTCAGAATTCCATATTTTAAACAGGTAATTCTTCACCTTTATTCACCCCGATTCGTTCCTCGTACATGGATCTCTGGTGGTAATCACCGGATAATTTTTCCGCTGCGCCATAGGGTGTACCGCGTGACCCAACAGTGTATCAGAGCCACATGTACGATACGGATTTAGGTTTTAATTACTTGGGTGATGTAATTGTATGAGATACATGTTATTTTTTGATTTATTTAGCGAATATATGATATTTGTACGAGCAAATCTATTCAATCATGGTTAATCTGTTAACCCAATTAAAAGATGTTCCTAAGATTGATGATTAAGAGTTAATCATCAGGATCTTTGTCGATAGGGTTTGAAATATTGTATGTTAATTGTTAACATATTCAATATGGAGTTTTAAAGTTTTAGATGTTAAGTGTTAACATACGTGGGTTATAGTTATATATTAGACTAATGGTCAGTTTATAGATTTCGTGCGGGGAAGTAACAAGAGTTGTTCCAGTAAAAACCTCGTAGATTTTAAAATCCTAAAAAACGTGATAATGTTGATAAAAGTTATCAAATCGTGAGGTTTTTTACACAGCAATTAAGATGCTGATCTTAAAAAAAATCTCCGCCGCTGACTGGGCAGGGGTAACCCCGCCAACAGCTACAAGCCCACCGAAACCCTGCAAAGGGGCTTAACCCCTGATTAGGAACAATCTAGAAAGACCTCAATTGCAAACCTTGTGTTTGGAATGCATGGTTATAGCCCAATAGCCCATTTAGTTTTATTTATAAGTTTTATAAATATGGCCTATGTGTCGTGTCATTCTCTACTTCTATTGTAATTCTCTTCTCATCTAACTCTCTCGTATGTAAAACGAGTTTCTAAAATTGTAATCTATACGAAGAAACATGGAACAGAGGAACAAAAGTGTGGGCCGATAGAAAGATGCTTGAGAAGTGTTTTTTTCCTTAGAATAATTTGGTTCTCCCATTGGCTTGGGACGGGCCACCTTAGGATATGGGCTATAACTATTGCATTCATATTTATCGTTTTTCACGTATATGATAAAATGAATGTATGAGATGCATGTTAGTTAATTGATAAGATCAAATATTAAATAGTGAGATAATATTCACAAAAATCCTCCATATTTAATTAAAATTAGTCATCCAATATTAGCCCTCGTTAAAACCTCGATCGGTACTATTTAGGTTTTGCCATATCAACCCCCAGCTTCAGCTCACAACAACCCATCAAACGTCTTCCAAAAAATCACCAAACATAACATAAACATAGCCCAGCCACAACATATCGATTTGAACATCTTAACAACATAAAAAAGATCTAAAAAAAGCTTACATTCAAACTTTATACCTCCAGCAACCCTATAACACCATAAACACCTTAAATCTAACTATTTACAACCTAGGAAATTAGCAATTCAATTAGTTTCGGGATTCCGTTTACATTTCCATCATTATAACATTCAATTACATAATTAGCATGATCTAAATCAATCTAGAGCATCACAAGTCAGATTTGAAACAAAGATCTTCCAATTTCATATTAAAACTCACTTTAGCCATTTTAATCTTGATTAAATCATCAACACATAACAAAAAATGATTGTAAAGGATCAAGAACTTGGGAATTTCAATAAAGAACCTTTGATTAGAGGAGAGAAACGAAAATCACCTCTAATGGTTGGCTTCTCCATTAATTAGCATGACTTGAGTGAAATCTCCAAGAAAACAATAAGGTTTGATGTAGAAATCCAAGGAATCAATTAAGGAATTAAAATAAAATAAAAAAAAGTTGATTCCTGATCATTTTGGAGTGAGAAAAGTAGTTTGGCTGATGCGAAAATTGAGAGAAAAGTAGTTATGTAAGAAAAGTGATAAGGAAACTAACGGAAAATTTACCCACTCTTAAGAAATTTCATCCTCAAAATTCTATTTACTTTCCCACATGGCTTCCTCGACACCTCAATGTTGCCACAACACCTTTACCAACTCAATGGTCTTCCCAAGAAGAACCTTGCTGCTAGAATCCAATATTTTCACCGGCTCTTCATCATATGTCAAATTCGGACTCAATTCAATCTCTTCTACAAAAATCACATGCGACAGATCTAATTTGTATCTCCGAAGCATTGATACATGGAAAATGTCATGTATCTTCTCCAACTCCGAAGGCAACCTCAATTTATAAGCTACCGGACCAACACGTTCTATCACTTTGTAGGGTCTAATAAATCTCAGACTCAACTCACCCTTACACCCAAAACGCACCACTTTCTTCCAAGGCAAAACCTTTAGAAACACTTTATCTCTAACTACAAACTCAATCTCCTTACGCTTCAAATCTACATAAGATTTTTGACAATATGAAGCTGGCTTCAACCGGTTACTAATGAGCTCCACCTTTTCGTTAGTGTCTTTCAACACATCAGGCAAAGAAACATATTTCTCGCCTGCCTCCGCCCAACAAAGTGGCATACCACACCTCCTACCATACAAAGCTTCATACAGAACAATTTGAATGCTCGCCTGATAACTATTATTATAAGCAAACTCTACCAACGGTAGTTGCTTCTCCCATGTTCCTTGAAAATCAATGAAGCAACACTGAAACATACCCTTCAACACTTGGATAATACGTTCAGACTGACCATCCGTTTGATGATGATACGAAGTACTAAAATTCAACTGTGTTCCCAAAGCTCTATGAAAAAACTCCCAAAACCTCACTGTAAAGCGTGGATCTCTATTTGATACTATAGAATTAGGCACCTCGTGCAACCTCACAATTTCCACAATATACATCTCTTTCAACTTATCCAACATATACCTCGTATGCATAGCTAGGAAGTGCGAAAACTTTCGTGAAACGATCTACAATTAACCAAATAGAGTTATTCTTTGATGGCGTCAAAGGCAACCCTGCCACAAATAGAAAATTAGTTTGGCTGATGGGAAAATTGAGAGAAAAGTTGAGAGCAAAAGTAGTTACATAAGAAAAGTGATTTTAGTTCATGAAACCCAACTAATTAAATCCATTTTCTTTTTATTTAATTACTATTTTAAAATCATTTAAAAATAGGCTAAATTGAGGGAAAAGTCTAATTAAAAATATTTGTAGATTAGCTCCTTAAAGATTCTAAATTTTGATCTTTTTACGATTTAGTCACCAAAACAATTTTAGAATTTTACATTTTAGTCACCAAACCAAAATGTTATTAAATCTAAAATTGTTTTACCAAAAACCTAATTATTTTAATTCTGTATTTTCTAAAATTTTCCATATTTTATTTCACATTAAAACATTCATTATGAATTAATTCCCAGAACTAACTCGAATCGACTAATCCGGTTCACTCGAACTATCTATTCTATCTAGCTAACTCCTAGGCCCAAAATCGGGGTGTTATAGGATATCTTCACCAAAAATTTATAAAAAGAACATTTTTGGTCTCTTAGGAGAGAGTTAGGGCTTACTATCATTTCTTAAACCTTAGAGCCTTTTTGGTGTTTAAAACTTGCTTGAATTTGGTTGATTTCAATGCTCTTATGTTTTTGCTCCTATATGCATTTATTATTGTTGCTAGAGGGAGTATGCATCTTTTTTTGCTCATGCATGTTGTTCTCATATCATACACATGCATATTGATTCGATAAGTTCAAATTTTTTAGCTCCTTGCTACCTAAAATGATATTTTTAGCTTAAGGGTATCGATGCGGGTTATCACGTATCGATATGGGTTTCAAGGGTAGTGTTTACAGTTCAGGGATCGGTAAGGTTAATGTAATGCCCTGGTTTTGGGCCTAGAGGTTTATAGGTTGATTAGACGGTCCGGTGGACCGAGTTAGAGATTCGAGTCGGATTCAGAATTTAAAACCGGATTAAATATTTTTGGATAAGAAAGTATTTGAAAAAATATCTAAAAATCATTATTAAATATATGGATAGTTTTGTAAAGTCAATTTCAGAAAATAAGTTTTGAAAATCGGACATTTTGGGCTAGTGACCAAAATGTAAAGATTAGAAACTATTTTAGTGATTGTTTTGTAAAAGAGCCAAAACTTTGAATCTTTAAGGAGCACATTTAACAATTGGTCTAATATGAGTTTTCTCTTAATTAGGATTATTTTAGATGAGTTTTAATTAAGGAAATTAAAAAGGGATTTAATTAAGGAAGGTTGTTATTTCTTAAAATCACTTTTTGACGTAACTTCCTTTTCTCAAAATTTTCTCTCAACTTCTCTTCAGCCAAACACTTTCTTTTTCATCATAAAACTAAGGTAATGTTCTTGATTTCTTAAACCTTTAATTTATTGGCGGATTCCTCAACTTTGTTTTCCAAAATCTTATTGTATTTCTTTGTTTTCCAAGAGAAAACATTCAATTGAGAGGAAACTCACTCATTGGAGATAAGGTTCATTCTTTTCCTCTAATGAATGGTTCTTTATTGAAATTCTCAAGTTCTTGACTCTTTATAAATGATTTCTATCGAGTTTTAATGATTCAATTATGGAATTTGGCTAAATCAAGATTTGTTTGATGAGTTTATATGATTTTCGAATTGGATCTATTTTCTAGGTTCTTGATTGATTTTAATTGAGATTTTGATATTTTAGAATGTTAATAGATTGATTTTAACATTGAAATCATGAAGCTTTGTGAATCTCTAATTTTCTAGGTTGCTAGTTATGTGTATTTGCGGAGTTGTGGAGTTTTAATGTATGCTGGAGGTATAAGGTTAGTTTTAGGTTGTTTTTTGGATGTTAATTGGTGTTAATTGATGAATTGAAATGTTAGATTATGGCTGGGTTGTGCCTAGGTTGAGTTGAAGGGTGTTTTCGGTTGTTTCGGAAAGCATTTGAAGGTTGTTTGTGAGGTGAAGCTAGGGAGTGATGTTACTAGGATTATGAATGTATGATGATGTATTAATCCTCTGTTGTTATATGATTAAAATAGGGGATAGTGACCCTAAGGCTGTTGGTGAAGCTTCGGAGGCTTCAGACGCTTGTTTTCGCATTGACCAATAAAGCTTTGCGTTGTCAGTGAGTGAGAACGTGGATTTCAGCTTTGAAGTGGTTTAACGGTAATATTTTGAGTTTAAACTTAGCTTGAAACGCTGGTTTAAACTGGGACGTAAGTATAAAGAGATTTCTCCCTCAGTCGTGCTTTTACGAAATGGATTCTATGCACTTGTTTTGAGTTACATGGTACCTACTGTTAAAGCATGTAAGTATGTGGAAATACTTGTTTTAAAGCATGATTTGTTGCTTTGGAAATGGTTTAGTTTGATGCATATAAAAATAGTGAGATACATGGTTAATGATGAATTATATTGGCAAGTGATGTGGTTTAAAGTGTTATCAGATATAGTTGCCCGGCCATAGGATTGATAGTGCACTATAAAAAGTCGCATTGAATGTCGAAGGGTTTATACGATGTATCGAATACTCTATCTAAGTACCCTAACGGCTGAGGGGTTATATGGTATCGAAGACTCCCGTTAGTAGATTATGCATCTAACCGATGATTGGGGTTGGTGTCCCCGAGTTGTAAGTGGTACCGTAATTCCGGTTGAGATGGCATGAAGTGTTGAGAGGACACTTGTTGAATCCGTGTATTCGATGTAATATTTTGGAAAGTGGAACTTGGTTTATAATGATTTGAAAGCCAATATAATTGTTGATGGATGTTTATGTATAGTGTTGGTTTATACATGTTTTCTCTTTAAGCTTTGCATATGGGTTGTTATGCATGGAAAGGCTAAAATTGAGGGTCAGCAATGGGATTTGTTGTTGATCCATGATACATGTTGCATATGGTTTAATATGTTGGTTTTTGAAAGAGTTAAGTGCATGATTTTCAAGGCATGATGTTTTATAAGTTGATTGAAATGGTGATTTCAATGTGGTTTTGGAAAAACAATTTTAAAATGCATTGATAATGTGTTGTTTGAGCACTCCTCACTAAGCCTTGTGTGCTTACGCTCTTTTTTCCATCAAAGCAGAGAATTAAAGGTTGCGAGGCAGCGTGTGGGCAAGGGATTACCAAGAACTTCGAGTATTGAAAGTATGATTTCGAATTAGACTTGTAGTAATAAAGGAAATGGGTTTCATTGCTATTTTGGGAGGGTTTATGCTAAACTCCGTTTTTGAGCATGTTTGTAATGTTGCTTTGGATTTGTATTTGGCCTCTTATGTTGGTTGTGACTTAGGTTTTATGTTTTGAAAGTCGAATGGTTTGGTTTCTAGGAAGCATTACTCTAGTTTACCCTTTGAAGCATAATGTCATGATTTGATCTTAATTTTGTAATGTTTTGACTTGGATTGATCCTTGGTTTAGTTGTGTATAAGTTTGAGGCATGTTAGAATGTGTATGGATCTTTGAAAGCATGAAAAATCAGCAAAAAATGACATTATAGGTCCAAGCGTATTGGTACACGTGTCTCTAACGGTACGGGTAAGCTATTTTTGGGACTACATTGCGATACACGGGAACCTGTTTCGGTACGAGCAAGGGTATTTGGCAAGGCGTACCGATACGCGAATAGTTGTATCAGTATGGTTTTGAGCTACTAAAATTTGGGATTTTGAGAAATGGCAAAGTGTATCGATACACTTGCTCGTGTACCGATACGGGCAGTTGTTATTTCAGTTAATGTGATGTTTGGAAGTTTCTGTTTCTTCCATTTTGATCCCTGAAATGTTATGTATGCAATTGAAAGAGTTTGGATGATTGTTTGAGGCTGAAACTTGACATGTGAACATGTAATCTAACTAATTAGGGTTTGGTAATTATAAAATGGGTAAAGTCCTTGTAAGTTTCTGTAATTGCAATTTGCTCCCGAAATTACAATTGAGTGCAATTAGATGTCAAAATCGACGCCCGATTGAGTTGAGCTCTCAACTGCTGCCAGTATGCACACTATAGGTTAATAAGTTGCATCCAGATAAGATAAAAGAAAAAATGGATGTAATTCGAGTTAATCTTTGCGGGTTTATTTCGGCAAACCCAATGTAGCTCGCTCAGTTCGGTCTTGCGACTAGGCCGAGTCGAAGGGGTTATAGTTAAAACTTGTACTGGTACGTGGTTTCGGTATGCATATACTGCGTATCGGTACGCGTGTCAAATTAGTATTTTGGCTCCATTGTTTCCGTGAGGGTGTACGTCCAAACCTAGCCCAAATTATGTTTGCCAAATTAGTATACCTTGTCCAAAACTTCTACACCTCCCATGTCACCTCTTTCACCTATGGCACCGCCTTGAGCTACATATTCCACAAGCTTGATATCGACTCCTCTTATGATCTTGCTTCGCCTCTCATCACCCTATTGATGATCACTCTCTCCGGCGTACAAAGTTCACCAGCTACAATGGAGAATGGATTCATATTGTGGATCTCCCTCGTGATGCACAACCCGATCCTTTAGAGAATGTTCAGACTACTCTAGTTGATCCTGTGGCTTCGGTTGCTCAACCTTCCCTTTATGCTCTCATGGCCTATCTTGATGGGAAGTTTGCCACTTTGGATGCGAGGTTGGATTCTAGCTTTTCTCTTTTGGATACTCGTTTCACTTCTTTAGAAGCTAGAGTTACCTCCATAGAGAATAGTCAAGCTTCTATGGACATGACTCTTACTGCTTTTCATGGAGAATGGCGTGGTCATGTTCTTGGTGATGATCATGAGGAAGATGAAGAAGAGGATGCTCCTTAGGCTTTTGCATTTCATATCATATCATATTAGGTTTTACGTTTTATGCACCTATGTTCTTTATTTGAATTCCTATGACTTTATGTTATTTGCTTTGGTTTATGTTTTTGTTTATGTTGGGTTATTATGTTTCTTTGAACAATGCTTTGAATTTATGATATTTATGTTTTTAATTATGCTTGGAGTTATTTATTGTTTTATCTCCTGCATATATTTACCCAATTGATTTTGATCTAACAAAAGGGGAGAAGAATTGAGATTAAATTTTCAAAAGTTTTCAAAATAAACTATCTTTTAGCCTTAAAGAAGGGGGAGTAATTTTTAAAACGACTTAAAATTTTACTTTGGTTTTGTTATATCAAAAATTGGGGATTGTAAAACTAATATTTGATTTTGATATAATAAGGATTTTAAGGACCGATTTGTAAAATTGGATAAATTTTTAAGTACTCAAAAAGTCTCACAAAATGATAAAGATTCGAACTTCAAATTGTTTCTGAGTTAAAAACTAAAACCCCAAATATCTTTCTAAGTATTTTGTACTCAAATAGCCAAATTTGAACCAGGCATATCGATTACGCACATGCTCGTATCGATACGGGTTTTAGCTTTTGGAAAACTATTTATACTTTATGGCTATTGGGTACCGATATGCGTATAGCCATATCGGTACGCCATTCAACTTGGGAACAAATTTTGCTTTGAGTATCGGTATGGCTTTATTCGTCCCGATATGGGGTGTTTATATTTTCCAAAAGCTTTTGCATTTAATATTTGATCGTTGCATTGTCATATTATTAGAACCGTAACTTTGAAAATCAGTTATAGCGTATCGATACCCTTATAGGCGTATCGATACTGGTTTTGTCACAAAAGTTATAAAGATTCAAGTGAGCAAGACTAGTACTGATACGGTTTGGACCGTACCGATATACCTTTGTAAAATCAACTCTCCGTATCGATACGGTCATTCGTGTATCGATACCCCTTTGTACATCAGCTATTTCCTCTTTTGGCATGCACCGATGTGGCAGCCCATGCCAGGGTTGGCAGAAAACATTTATTGCGGGAAAAATACAGCCCAATGGCTATATTGATGATTTCAACTACCCAAACAGTTAGTAATCAATGGGGGAGTATATAATCAAGTCTCCAAATCTACAACAACAACTATTGAACAAGTCTTAAGCATTCAAGCAAAAATTTAACCATCTTTGAGCTTATTAGAGTCAAATCTTGTAACCCACTTGAGTGTTCTTATTTGTAATCATTGTATTCAAGTATTGGGTTTGAGTGAACTTGTAATTGGGCAAACACTTCACCTTCGAGAGGATTTTCAATTTGCTAAACCTTTTCTTGTAAAAGAGAGTTGTTCTCAAAGCTTTGAGTTTGTAAAAGGTTGTCTCTTTAGCCTAGGAAAAGGGAAGAAATTCATAGTAAATTTGGAAAATCCTTAGTGGGAAGCTAAGGTAGTGGATGTAAACCTTGTTAGAAGGTTGAACCACTATAACTCCTTGTGTCTCAAATCTTTTTATTTTCCAATTTGCTTCCAAATCATTTTAATTGTCAATTCACCCCCTCTTGACCACTTTCACCATTGATTGATCATCCCAACAAGTATGTTTTATACATGTACATTAATATTTTAACAATCGAATCATTGGATTTAATAATATTTTTATGCTCATTGTCTAACTAAAAAAATAAATCAATCTAATGTATTTACTTGTGTAAAATTAATATGTTCTACACACCTATAATATTGGTGAATACAGTTGTGAGTCAAAATTAGAGGGTTAACTACTTTTATATATTTGACTAGTCAAATATACTAATTTACTTTTTTGGTAAATAGATGATTGTAATACTAAATTGAGATTAACTCTCTAAAACTGGAAAAAGTTATTAAGATGACTTTTTGGGTTTAAAGATTGTGTATGATAGTTATGTGGGGTCTTTTGTTTTTAGCAATTATTGAGCAGGTAAAATTTTGATACTCAGACTGCGTAAAACTAATTTTACACAAGTCTGCATATTTACACTATAAAACTCAAATCTTAAATTCTGAACCCTAACTTTAAAAAACTAAACCCTAAACATATAAACATATACCCTATATTCTAAACACTAACTTTAAATTCTAAACCCTACAATCTAAACCCCTAAAACTTTAAACCCTAAACTAAAACCCTAACATCTAAAACTAAAAGACACGCCCGCGTATCTAAGTTTTTTCCATTATAAAGAGGGTTTTCCAAACAATCTAAATTTAAATAAGGGTAAACTACCCTAGTGACCACCGAACTAATTGAGGATACCTATTTTGACCATCGAACTATCGAAATCGTCAATCAGACCACCAAACTTATTAAATCAACATATTTTGACCACCGCCGTTAAAAAACTAACGGATGGATAATGGAGGGGTGACGTGGTAGTTAACGAAAATTTGTAAAAATACACATTTAGTCCCTGTTATTTACCTATAATTTCAATTTGGTCCTAATTTAAATTAAATTAATTAAAATTAATCATCCAATCGAATGACGACATGTGTCATCACCTGATTGAACAATTTATTTTAATTTTTAATTTAATTTATTTAATATTTAATATATTAATTTTTTAAAGAGAGAAGGAGTTAAAGAGAGAATGAGTATGTTGTTTGGTGTGGTTTAAACCTGGAACCTCCTAGGTAAAATACCCAAGCCATTACCACTGCACCAAACCATCTACATTGATATAAATTACACCCTTTTATATATATCTTATAATACTGTAATTGTTAGGGAAAAAGAAGTAAAAATGATTGAGAGGGGATTCGAACTTAGGTCATTTGGAATGTGTAAAAATATACAAACCGCTAAATTAATTCAATTTTTTTAGTAGAAAATTAAAATATTTTGAATATATTTAAAGTATAGTTGAAGCAAGATTTAAAATAAAAACAAATTTATGGTTTTTATATTTTTATATTAAATTGAATACTTTTTTCCCTCACATTTAATTTAATAATTTCATATATATATAATATTGAAACGCTTTTTTAATTTAATTAATAATTTTAATTTTTTATTAAATATTTTAATTCATTGATTATATATTAAAATGTATATATATTTAATATACATGTTTATAAGATATTTAATTAATGTGAGAAATTAAAATTATTAATTAAATTAAAAAAAGCGTTTCAATATTATATATATGAAATTATTAAACTAAATGTGAAAAAAATATTCAATTTAATCTAAAAATATAAAAATCATAAATTTGTTTTCATTTTAAATCTTGCTTTAATTATACTTTAAATATATTCAAAATATTTTAATGTTTTACTAAAAATTGAATTAATTTAGCAATTTGTATATTTTTACACATTCCAAATGGCCTAAATTCGAATCCCCTCTCAATCATTTTTACTTCTTTTTCTCTAACAATTACAGTATTATAAGATATATATATATATATATAGAAGGGTGTAATTTATATCAATATAGATGGTTTGGCGTAGTGGTAATGGCTTGGGTATTTTACCCAGGAGGTCTTAGCCACACCAAACACACTCCTTCTCTCTTTAATTTTCCTCCAACCAGGTGGTGACACGTGTCGTTATCCAATTGGATGATTAATTTTAATTAGTTTAATTTTAATTAGTTTAATTTAAATTAAGACCAAATTGAAATTATAGGTAAATAACATGGACTAAATGTGTGATTTTACAAATTTTCGTTAACTGCCACGTCACCCATCCGTTAGTTTTTTAACGGAGGTGGTTAAAATAGGTTGATTTAATAAGTTTGGTGGTCTGATTGACAATTTCGATAGTTCAGTGGTCAAAATAGGTATCCTCAATTAGTTCGGTGGTCACTAGGGTAGTTTACCCTTTAAATAATTTACACACATAAAACACATTCTCATATATAATTTAGATAATTGTTTTCCTTTCAAATATATGTATTAATACGGATGAGTCTTGAACAAGCGACGCACACCGTTAAACACCATTGACTCAATACATCGCTAAGCATTATTAATTTTTAATAATTTTTACGTAATCAATAAAAATCTCAATAGCTCAACATGTAATTAATCATATTTCAAAACAACATATCTTTATTTTTCACGTAATATTTTCTTACAAATTAAAATTTATAAATCATCGTCTTCATCTTTATACCTCATATATTTATTCTAACGTATTACTAAAGACGTGGCACAACTCCATCTCATAGATGAAAAGAACCTCTCTCGGTTCTTCCAAGAAGTGGAAACAATCAAGGCCACCATGGACGAGACTACCAGTCTAGTCTTCAATCTTCAAACCCTTGATGAAGAAACCAAGTCCATCCACAGCATCAAAGTTCTTCAAGGGTTAAGAGATAGAATGGAATCTGACACGGTTTCCATTCTCAGGAAAGCAAAGAATGTTAAAGCAAGGCTTGAATCATGAAAAGATCCGATGCAACCAACATGAAACAAGGGACTTATGTTGATCGGACCAGGATTTCAATCACAAATGGTTTGAAAGCCAAGCTTGGGGAAAAGATTAAGGGTTTCCAGGGCTTGAGGGAAAAGATTATGTTCGACCACAAAGATCTCAAGAGAAGATACTACACCGCCACCAGTGAGTTACTGAGTGAAGATACTCTCGGGAAAGTGATTTCCAGCGGCGAGAAAGTGGAGTTATTTGCAGAGAAAACGAAAAGACACGAGGCTGTCATCGATATCCAAAGAAGTTTACAGACGCTTCATCAGGTGTTCCTTGACATGGTAATTAATGGCACCGTCAGTGATAGTTTTTTGCCCTCACGCGGTCTTCGCCAGAGTGACCCCCTAAGCTCTTTCTTATTCTTGATCTGCAGCGAGGGTCTATCTTCACTTCTACGTTTGGCTTCAACCAATGGCTCTTTGAAAGGTGCTAAAATTGTAAGGGGTTCTCCTTCGGTCACTCATCTTTTATTTGTGGATAACTGCCTTATTTTCAATGACGCGTCCACAACGACTGCAGATACTCTGAAATCCCTCCTTGACACTTACGGAAATTGTTCAGGTCAGCTCATCAACTATGATAAATCTAATGCATTTTTTAGTGCCAACTGTCCACCCAGCACCTGTGATACAATCTATTCGACTCTTGGGTTTTATATGGATAATGATCCTACTACTTATCTTGGTTTTCCATCGATAGTGGGTTGGAATAAGAAGGTAGCCTTTGGAGGGATTCAGGAAAAATCTCTAATTGTGTGCATAATTGGAGTACAATCCTTTTTGTAGGAGGTAAAGAAATATTCATTAAAAATGTTCTCCAGGCTATTCATCTTTACACCATGTCCTGTTTTTTACTACCGCAGACTTTTTTCAAAGAACTTGAATCCATTGTAGCTCGGTACTGGTGGCAACATAATGCTAACCGTCATGACATTCATTGGTGCTCATGGCTTGATCTTTGCCAACTGAAGAAAGATGAGAGCATGGGATTTCAAGATTTAGGGAAATTTAACGTGGCATTACTGGCTAAGCAAGGATGGCGACATACAGAATCCACACTCATCGGTGGGACATTTATTACGCTCTATGTATTTCCCGACATCTAATTTCCTGAATGCAAATCTTGGTGCTAACCCTTCGGCAATTTGGCGCAGTATTTGGAGCGCCAGGGGACTCATAGAAATGGGGATCAGATGGAAAATTGGGTCGGGGTCTTCTGTCTCAATCTGGAATAACTATTGGATTCTGAGATTAGCTTCTCGCAAGATTCAATCCTAACAAATCCCAAGCCTGCATTATGTGTCTGATCTACTCTTATCTGAAGACAAGCAGTGGAATGAGGATCTCGTCCAAGCTAGTTTTTTTGCAGAAGAAGCAAACTGCATTTTGAACATCCCTTTGCCTAGATAAAGTCATGAGGATGTCCTCACTTGGAAAGGGGAAGGTTCATGTATTTACTCGGTTCACAGTGGTTATCGCCTACTGCTACAACCTAGTGCTCAATTGGAACTAGCAAAAAATGTTTATAATTTCATTTGGGACATTGTTATGCATCCAAAATTAAGATTACGCTTTAGAAATTTACTAAGAATTTCCTTCCTTCAATGCACAATCTAGTCATTAAGCGAGTAGCTACGAATCCAATATGTGCTCGATGTGGTATTGGCTCCGAGGATAACTTACATGTTATAAGGGATTGTAGCTTTACTTTTATCATACGGCAGCAATTGGGTTACTCATGGCCTAATGATTTGATTCAGGAAGAAGCAAGTACTTGGCTCCTATGGATGTTGAAAAACTACCCCCGTAGCAACCATACAACTATTGCTACAACTATATGGGCATTGTGGTTTTCAAGGAATAAATTAATTCATGAGGGTATTTGACAGAGATTGGAAGACTTGGTTTACCTTTATTCGAGGCCATAGTGCTGAATTGGCCTCTATTTCTACAACTCTTAGTTATCCACAGACCCGATCTTGTGTTCACTGGTCTCCTCCTCCTCTATATACTGTGAAGATCAATTCTGATGCCAGCTTCAATTTCGCAGAAAATAAATCATGTTCTAGGATTGTGATAAGAGACTAAGAAGGTTTCATCTTGGGTTCTTGTTATAGAATTAATTTCTCAGTTACCTCTTGTTTCGAAGCCGAAGCCATCGCAATTGTCCAAGGGTTGCAATTCGCCATTGACCTGGGGTTCTAGATCGGCTATCACTAAAATCAATTAAAATGACACTGACCTTTCTGATATGAGTATTTTTACCCACGATGCAAAGGTCATGGCCGGCTCCTTCTCTTCCTGCAATTTCAGATATGTTGGTCGAAATGGAAATCGTGTTGCGCATGTAATGGCTAATACAGGATGCTGAGATCTCCATGACTGGTACTGCTCGAAGACGCGTCGAAAAGAGCTCTCCGCTCTACTGCAGATGATCAACAAAACTTGATTCCTCCATGATTCCGTTGCTCTCTGCATGTCTACATCTTTGGGGTTTATTTCTTTTGGGCTTTGTGCATCCCCATTTTTTACTCTCTTCAGATGATCTCATACATTGTCTCATCAAGTTCCGGATCAAGTTTCGGCTGAGGATGCTGTCGGTTGCTTCCCCACTCTAATCTCCTTGTCGAGTGCACTTGATTTAGAGTGTCATCTTTTTCATGTTTGCTCGTTTTTCTTTTCTTTACTTTACTCTTTCAGTTTTCTTTAATGTTTGTAGTTTCAGCATGTTCCTTTTGAATGTCTCTTTATTATAAAATAAATGCAACCGATTATATTCACACACAAAAATCAGTCAAATTAGAATCAATTTTATCTTTAAACCAATGGTCAAGCCAGCTATAAAAAGTGTGTATCAATCTATTAATTGGCTGAATAATTAAAAATACTCATATTGTCTCACCTTGTATAAATTTAAATTAAAATATTTACCTTAAAATGTAATTAATTTTCTAATCAATAAGAAAAACATACATCATATAAGATTTAATTTTCCCATCATCACAGCCTTTAGAAATCTCATGTGTTATTTAGGTTTTTCTCTCATCTTTAGTTAGTCGTGGTGCTGGTTGCCAATCGCCAATATTCTTTCTCCTTATTTTCTTATACCTCATTTTTACTTTTACATTTAGTTGGTTTTTTCTGGATTTTTATATTAGAATTTCGTTGTTTCGGATTCTTACTTCTCGCACATATTGTTGCGCTTATTTTATATGTCTTTGTAGTATGTTTTTCTTCTTCTTTGTGGCACGTCTCTGCCTTATGCCACATTATTCGCCTCCCAATGCTCTAGATTTGCGTTCGTGTAGAGTTTTTGTAACACCCCATTCCTGGCCTGGTCGAGAACCGGGTCGGAGAATACTACCAGTGAATAAAACGATGAACGGTGAGGGAAAAATTCAATAGCAAAAAATATTTAGTCCATATTATAACTTTTAAACATTATATAAATTCGAGCTTAGCTCATTTTATCCACTTGTAACAATGACTAATCAATTAGGACCAATTTCTAACTTTTACAAGTTTTAGGGACTAAATAGAGAATCTAATAATTTAGAGGTCCTTTAGTGCAACTAAGTATACAATACTGAAATTCATTACTTCAACAACGTTCCTATAAATTTTCATGTCATTCTGATGTCATTAACCCATTCGATTAGGCCTTGCTATGTTCAGTGACCATTTTGTAAATAAATTAAATTTGTGTTCAATACCTTTTAACTGAATTACCTACCTACGTATCGATACACCGGATATGCACAGATTTGATTTTTAACTTGAAGGATTAGAGGCTCCATATCGATACGGGTTGACCCGTTTCGGTACACCTAAGACCGTACCGATACATTTAAATGACCAAACTCCACTGCCTAAGTCCGTGTTGATACACTTCTTTTGGGTATCGATACGCCCTGTTTCACCATGACCAATTATGTGAGGCCATATCGGTGCTGTAATGTCCAAATGCAATGAAATTTTACCAGCAATTTTTAATCATTTAATCTACTAGCATGCCAAATTTTAAGGTTATTCAAATTCGTTTACTAGTTTTTCACCTTTAGAAGCCAATTATGCATATTTGGTTACTTTAGCCCCACATACAAGTCATTTTAGGTCCATTTATCCTATTACAAAGTATAGGCTATACATATACATCCAAAATGGCATGAGTAACTAGTTTAGCTACTTTGCCACCATTCTAGGAGTTTATAAGGACAAAGTACTTTACTCTAGCTTGCTTGTGACTTATCAATCTTCCGACTTCTCCGATCTCGATCCAACAATTCGATCAACATGAAATGCATGAGATAAAATGCATTAGGTATAATTTGCCTAGTGAGTTAGTCGCAATTAAATGTCAATATCAATGAAATGCATTACAAATCATGTCTTGACAATAATAGTGCAATGAATCATTATTAGCAATGTAATGATCATGTTCAATAGTATTAAATCCATGTTTAAACAATAACCCTTGGATCGATTCGGAATAGTGGATACGCGAATTCCTACGCCTCACCAAATTAATGAATGGTCTAGTCCCTCCGCCTCGCCAAATCAATATAGGTCGTAGCCTTAGGACCGTAGCCCACCCGCACACTGAGCTCGTGAATTCTATGGCATGCCAATTGTATCCAAAGTCCTTTCGAATCCAAGGTCCGGTGATAATATCAATGATCGGTGTTTAATAACAATGACAATACTCAATATATTCAATGACTTTATCAATGAGCAATGTTTCAATATCAATGTCCTATAACAATATCAATGACATTAGCAATATTTCAATGATCTCTAGACGATATCCATAGTCGGTGATTCATTTGCAATGTTTCGATAATAATAACAAGGTCAACATCAATAATCCATGACAATGGCAATAACAATGGCAATGTCCATGCTTTATCATCAATATCATATATTTCCATGATTCAATGATGATGACAATATTAATGACATTAACAATACTTAATAACAATGACGCTATCTATGTTCGAAGTTCATTAACAATGACGATAGCAATGACAATGCTCAATACTCGATGCGATAACTTACCGATGCTTACCACAATATCCGCTAAGCGGTTCGATGTAATAATCCTAAGCGATGAGGTTAGCAATGACAATTTCATTAACAACGAAATCAGGAAAGGCACCTAGCCTAATCTCGAGACTCCGACTACACTCACCTCGATATTCTGAAGCTTTCAAGGCTCTCGGATAGTAATCCTTTTGTTTCTAGCTCTCGTTGGTCATGGTGGATGTCCTCCTTCCATTTCTTGAGCTAAGTTAGTCAATAGGGAAATAGTTAGGATTTGTAATACGATATTGAAATCAATATAACGTTATCAAAATCAACATCCAAATTCGATATAGCCATTAGCCATGGGATATCCATGTATTAAAGCTTTAAAATACTTAGGTTAACATGGTGCTCAACTTAGAACTCAAGATTAAACACTATATATCCATGGAATCATCTAATTGCTTGGGGGGTTTAGGCTTACCTGATCATTAGCTATGATTCAATATCAATGGATTGAAGAAAATTCAAGCGACTCCAACCTCAACAATGGAGGTTCTTTCTTGGATGAAGATGAAGACAAGGGAGGTGCTAGCTTAGCTTGGTTTAGGCAATCGGGTAAGCTTCTTACTTTTTAGCTATTCCCTTTATTTGCTTTGTAAATACAAAGCTTTCCTTCCCTTAAAGGAATTTAATTCCGATCACCCACGTATGTGGTAACTTAAGTGAGGAGGGGCTAATCGCAAGGTTAGTTCCTCAACTCTCAATTCCATATACTTCTACCCCCAAACTTCCAATTTCTATAATTTAGTCACTAAACAAGTTTTCAATATTTTCAATAGGGTCCTTAAGCAATAGTTTGACTCAATTAGAGTCCAATATCAATACAATTGACCTTGTGGTTAATGTCATTATAATATTTGAATAGTTTTGATGTAGAATTTTTGATCGTCGAAACCTAATTTCGACTAGGTCAAATTTTGGGGTGTTACAACTCTCCCCCTTAAGAAAAATTCGTCCTCGAATTTTACTTGGATCAAAGAGGTGAGGATATTTCTCTCACATTTTTTCCTCCGATTCCCGTGTTGCTTCCTTAGCGGTGTGACTTTTCCAGAGTACTTTGACCAATGGAGTAGTCTTGTTACGAAGTCTCTTGACTTTCTTTGCAAGAATCTAAACTGGTTCTTCCTCGTAGGACAGATTGGGTCAGATTTCCACCGATTTAGGCTCAATGATATGTGAGGGATCAGAGCGATACTTTCGAAGCATGGATACATGAAACACATCATGGATTTTACTTAATTCTGAAGGCAACAACTGGCGGTAAGCCACAGGGCCAACGTTTTCCACAACCTCGAAAGGTCCAATGAATTGGGGACTCAATTTCCCTTTCTTGCCAAACCTCAGAACTTTCTTCCATGGAGAAACTTTGAGGAAAGCTTTCTCACCAACTTCATATTGAATATCCCTACGCTTAAGATCAGCATAGGCCTTCTATCGGTCAAAGGTAGCATTCAAGCGGACATGAATGATGGTAACTTTTTTTTCGGTTTCTCGAAGTAGGTTAGAGCCTAACATCTTGCCTTCATCGAGTTCAGACCAACATAGTGGAGTTCTGCAATGTCTGCGATACAATGCTTCATACGGTGCCATCTTGATAGAAGCTTGGTAGTTATTATTGTAGGCAAATTCGATAAGAGGTAGAGATTTCTCCCAAGAGTCTCCAAAATCAATGGTGCATGCTCGAAGCATATCTCTCAGAATTTGAATTACCCTTTCTATCTGGCCATCAGATTGAGGGTGAAAAGTAGTACTAAGATTAAATCTTGTGCCTAAAGCTCCTTGCATCGACCTCCAGAATCGAGAAGCAAAACGTGGGTCTCGATCAAAGATAATAGACTGTGGTACTCCATGGAGTCGAATAACTTCCTTGATACACAAGTTAGCTAATTTGGGGAGGCTATAATCTATTCGAACCGGTAAGAAATGCGTTGACTTAGTGAAACGATCGACAATGACCCAAATGACGTCATGTTTAGATGGAGACAAGGGTAACCCACTAACAAAATCCATAGTGATTTTCTCCCATTTCCATTGCCATAAGTCAATTGGTTGCAATAGGCCAGTAGGGATACGGTGCTCAGCTTTCACACGCTGACGCGTAAGGAACTTAGATAAGAATTTAACTATAGCTTGCTTCATTTCTAGCCACCAATAAAGTTCACATGGGTCTTTGTACATCTTCACCAACCCCGGGTGAATAGAGAAAGAACTCGAATGGGCTTCCTTTAGAATATCGGTGCGAAGAGATTCATCATTGGGTACACAGACCCAATCACGAAAATATAATAGTCTTTCAGAATTGATTCTGAAATCAGGATTATCCTAAAGCTTAGAGGCAATGGGTTGGAGTTTGGAGTCTTGATCTTGCAATGTCTTAATTCTCGAAACAATAGTAGACTGAACTTGAAGTTCAGCTACGAGACAATGTTGCTTCTGAAGTCGGAAGTGAACATTAATAGCTTGAGGGGATACAAAACATGATTTTCAATGAGCCAAATTATTACAGAATGCATAGGATTTCACATCTTATGTCAATGCTTACTAGGTGAAGGTTTGCAGCTAAGTGCATCAGCTACAACGTTGGCCTTGCCCGGGTGCTAGTCGATAACAGAATCATAATATTTAAGAAGTTCCATCCATCTCCATTGTCAAAAATTCAACTCCTTCTGGGTCAACAGGTACTTGAGACTTTTATGATCATTAAAGAGGTAACATTTCTCTCCGTAGAGATAATGCCTCCAAATTTTCAATGCAAAGACAACTGCATCTAATTCCAGATCATGCGTGGGGTAGTTCATCTCATGCAGCTTAAGTTTCCTCGAAGTGTAAGTAATGGCCTTGCCTTCTTGCATCAATACACATCCTAACCTGAGATGCGATGCATTACTATAAACTATGTAGTCTTTTCCAAACTCATGTTGGGTTAGGACTAGAGCATGAGTCAACACTTGTTTTAACTGATCAAAACTTCGTTGTTGTTCCTCTGTCTAGACAAATAAAGTTTCTTTCCTCAATAACTTAGTCAATGGAGCTGCTAACATAGAAAACCCCTTAAAGAATCTTCTATAATAGCCAACAAGACCAAGCAAGCTTCTCACTTCACCAACATTCTTCGGTGGATGCCAATCAATAATGGATTGAATTTTCTTCAAATCTACTTGGATGCCTGAAGTCGATACAATGTGCCCAGGAAAGGTAACTTCGGTAAGCCAGAACTCGCATTTGGAGAACTTAGCATACAATTGTTTCTCACGGAGAGTTTGAAGTACAATACGAAGATGTTCCGCAGTATTCTTAGAGTAGATTAGAATGTCATCAATGAACACCACTACGAATTTATCGAGATAGGGTCTAAAAACCCGATTCATCAAGTCCATAAAAGTTGTCGGTGCGTTGGTTAGCCCAAAAGGCATCACCAAGAATTCATAATGACCATATCTTGTACAGAAGGCAGTTTTAGGCACATCGCACTCCTTAAATCTCATTTGATAATATCCAGACCTTAAGTCGATCTTAGAAAACACAGTGGCATCCTTAAGTTGATCGAATAGGTCATAAATCATTGGCAATGGGTATTTGTTCTTAATAGTTACCTTATTCAGTTGCCGGTAATCATGCATTGCCTCATAGAACCATCATTCTTCTTTACAAAGAGAACTGGAGCTCCCCAAGGTGAGGAACTCGGTTGAATGAAGCATTTGTCAAGCAAATCTTAAATTTGGGCTTTCAATTCCTTTAGCTCAACGGCTGCCATTCGATAAGGTACGATGGAAACTGAGGCAGTTCCAAGTTGTACTTCGATGCTGAATTCAACTTCACGGGTTGGTGGTAAGTTCGAAAGTTCGTTAAGGAAGACATCAAGAAATTCGTACACTGTATCAATGTCTTGTATTTGAGGTTCATCCTTGGCTTCCAATGTCAAAGCATACAAGGAAGGATTTTTTGGACTCATCAACACGATGCTCTCCTTGCCAAGGCCTCGAAGATATAGCTTCCTCTTGCTACAATCTACCCAGGCCTAATGCTTACTAAGCCATTCTAGGCCTAGTATAACATCAAACTCACAGATCGGTAAAGCCAATAGGTTGGCCACAAAAGGAATCCCTTGGATCACTAAGGGGCAATTCTTACATGCAAGGCTTATGGTAACGCAATCTCCTAGTGGATTAGTTACAGAGATTCTCGATGCCATAGGTTCACTAGACATTCCATACTTCCTAACTAGTTCAGTGCTTATAAATGAATGCGTAGAGCCAGGATCAATCAACGCATATAAAGAGTAAGAGTACAATTCTATGGTACCTGCAATGACGTCCGGCTCATCCTTCTCCTCTTGGCTCCTCACATGATACATTTGAGCAGAAGATTTTGTTTCTTGCTTGTTGAATGGTTTTCCCGAGCCACTAGGTTTTCTCGTAGCTCCCTATGGCACTTGCCTTGATCTCTTGCCTCGAAAGGATTGATCAGAGGAAGCAACATTAGCCGGTATAGTAGTGGATTTGGTAGCACCCAAGGGATAATCAAGGATAAAATGGCCTTGTTCACCACAATAGAAACATGCTCCAGTTTGCTTACGGCACTAACCCGCTATGTGTCATTTCTGGCAGTAGTTGCAAACTGGATTTTGTGTGTTTTGATTGGATCCTCCGATGCTTTCAACTAAGGCCGTCTTAGCAAAAGACTGGGTCACTGTTTGAGGTTTCTCGATATTCTCAAAACAGGAAGGCTATAAGTACATAACTTGTTTAAGGCCTTGATACTTTCCCTTCTTATTCGACTTGGGAGGTCAGGAGTCATCTCTAAACTTTTTCTTAGATTTACTGGACCCACCGGCCCTCTGAGCTCTCTGTGTAGTTTCGGTAGCTTTAACTCGATTCACCAGATCTTGGAAGTTGGTGATGCCCAAAGCAGTAAACATAGGGCGTAACTCATCGCTTAGCCCAACAACAATCATCTTGCATTTATCCTCATCCTTCTTGATGTATTCCATACCATATCGGTAGTACTTGCAGAATTCGTGGATATACTGCTCAATAGGTCAGCCACCTTACTTCAGATGGAGAAAGATGTTGCGTCTTTCTGTGAGATAGTACTCGCTAATGTACTTCTTTCAGAATTCTTGAAGAAAGAACTCCCAAGAGATGGCTTCCTTAGGAACAATAAGTATAGTGGTTTCCCACCACTAGAGTGCTTCATCCGCTAACAATGTCAGGGCGCACTCCAGCTTGTGCTCATCAGAACACTGTAATTGCTTATTTAGGATTCTCAGTGTGTTGTCCAGCCAGTATTCCATAGTCTCAGGGTTATCATCATTTTGTCCGGTGAAGATGTAGGCTCGAAGTGAGGCCAGCTTATTAATGAGGGCTTGAGCATATTGGACAATAGGTGGAGCTGATTACGCAGGTTGTTCAACTCTCATTGAGGTCATAAATTGTTTAAACATGCCGGCCATGTTCCGCTAACACTCAGCCTGAGTATTAGGTAACTCCGGCTTGACGTTCAGAGGTAAGGGATTAGGTGGGTTTCCCCCTTACTTCCTCATCGTGTGTCGAGGAGCCAGTAGCGGGCTCATCTATGAGAGCTTCGTTAGTTCCAGACATATCTATAAAATAAAGAGATTAGATTAGTCGATAAGTCACAATATACACAATATATAACTCCTAGGTGGCAAAGTAACACAATAACAATACAATAGGCTTCAGTTTAGTCCTAGAATCGACTAAACTCTAGCTCATATACCACAAATATAACACCTTCTTTCGTCCTGGTCGAGAACCGGGTCGGAGAATGCTACCGGTGAACGAAACTGCGAACGGTACGGGAAAATTTCAATAAAAAACAATATTTAGTCAATATTATAACTTTTAAACATTATATAAATTCGATCTTAGCTCATTTTATCCATTTGTAACGATGACTAATCAATTAGGACCAATTTCTAACTTTTACAAGTTTTAGGGACTAAATAGTGAATCTAATAATTTAGAGTTCCGTTAGTGCAACTAATTATACAAAACTGAAATTCATTACACCAACAACGTTCTTGTAAATTTTCATGTCATTCTGATATCATTAACCCATCCGATTAGGCCTTGCTATGTTCAGTGACCATTTTGTAAATAAATTAAATATGTGTTCAATACCTTTTAACTGAATTACCTACCTACAAATCAATACCCCTTAGCTCGTATCTCTACGTATATGCACAGAATCGATTTTTAATTTGAAGGATTAGAGGCTATGTATCGATATAGGTTGACCCGTTTCGGTACAACCTAAGACCGTATGGATACATTTAAATGGCCAAACTCCACTGCCTAAGTCCGTATCGATACACTTCTTTTGGGTATCGATATGCCCTGTTTCACCGTGACCAATTATGCAAGGCCGTACCGATATAGGTTGACCTGTATCGATACACTCGTGTTGTAATGACACATTTTAGCTAGTTTTTATTCGAATTAATCTATTGAACGATGTCTAAATCAAATGAAATTTTACCAGTAAGTTTTTAATCATTTAATCTACTAGCATGCCAAATTTTAATGTTATTCAAATTCGTTTACTAGGTTTTCACCTTTAGGAGCCAATTATGCATATCTGGTTACTTTTAGCCCCACATACAAGTCATTTTAGGTCCATTTATCCTATTACAAAGTATAGGCTATACATATACATCCAAAATTCCATGAGTAACTAGTTTAGTTACTTTGCCACCATTATAGGAGTTTATAAGGACAAAGTACTTTACTCTAGCTTGCTTGTGACTTATCAATCTTTCGACTTCTCCGATCTCGATCCAACAATTCGATCAACCTAAAATGCATGAGATGAAATGCATTAGGCATAATTTGCCTAATGAGGTAGTCGCAATTAAATGTCAATATCAATGAAATGCATTACAAATCATGTCTTGATAATAATAGTGAAATGAATCATTATTAGCAATGTAATGATCATGTTCAATAGTATTAAATCCATGTTTCAACAATAACCCTTGGATCGATTCAGAATAGTGGATACACGAATTCCTACGCCTCGCTAAATCAATGAATGGTCTAGTCTCTCCGCCTCACCAATATGACCAATATCATAATCCATCCCTCAACCTCGCCAAATCAATATATGTCGTAGCCTTAGGATCGTAGTCCACCGTACACTAAGCTCATGAATTCTATGACATGCCAATTGTATCCAAAGTTCTTTCGAATCCAAGGTCCGGTGATAATATCAATGATCGGTGTTCAATAGCAATGACAATAATCAATATATTCAATGACTTTATCAATGAGCAATGTTTCAATATCAATGTCCTATAACAATATCAATGACATTAGTAATATTTCAATGATCTCAATGACGATATCCATAGCAGTGATTCATTTGCAATGTTTCGATGAAAATAACAAGGTTAACATCAATAATCTATGACAATGGCAATAACATTGGCAATGTCCATGCTCTATAATCAATATCCTATATTTCAATGATTATGACAATGTTAATGAAATTAACAATACTCAATAACAATGACGATATCTATGTTCGATGTTCATTAACAATGCGATAGCAATGACAATGTTCAATACTCGATGCGACAACTTACCGATGCTTACCATAATATCCGCTAAGCGGTGTTATGCAATAATCCTTAGCGGTGAGGTTAGCAATGACAATTTCATTAACAACAAAATCGAGAAAGGCACCTAGCTTAATCTCGAGACTCCGACTACACTCACCCTTATATTCTGAAGCTTTCAAGTCTCTCGGATAGTAATCCCTTTGTTTCTAGCTCTCGTTGGTGATGGTGGATGTCCTCCTTCCACTTCTTGAGCTAAGATAGCCAATAGGGAAATAGTTAGGATTTGTAATACGATATCGAAATCAGTTTAACAATATCAAAATCAACATCTAAATTTGATATAGCCATTAGCTATGGGATATCCATGTATTAAAGCTTTAAAATACTTAGGTTAACATGGTGCTCAACTTAAAACTCAAGATTAAACACTATATATCCATGGAATCATCTAATTGCTTGGGGGTTTAGGCTTACCTGATCATTAGCTATGATTCAATATCAATGGATTGAAGAAAATTCAAGCGTCTCCAACCTCAACAATGGAGGTGCTTGCTTGGATGAAGATGAAGACAATGGAGGTGCTAGCTTAGCTTGGTTTAGGCAATCGGGTAAGCTTCTTACTTTTTAGCTATTCCCTTTACTTGCTTTGTAAATACAAAGCTTTCTTTCCCTTGAAGGAATTTAATTCTGATATCCCACGTATGTGGTAACTTAAGTGAGGAGGGGCTAATCGCAAGGTTAGTCCCTCAACTCTTAATTCCTTATACTTGTACCCCTAAACTTCTAATTTCTACAATTTAGTCATTAAACAAGTTTTCAATATTTTCAATAGGGTCCTTAAGCAATAGTTTGACTCAATTAGAGTCCAATATCAATACAATTGACCTTGTGGTCAATGTCATTACAATGTTTTAACAGTTCCGATGTAGGGTTTCTGATCGCCGGAACCCAATTCTGACTAGGCCAGATTTTGGGGTGTTACAGTTTCTCACGACGCTCGGTTCTAAGGAGCGATTTTCAGTGGTCTTTCAGTAGTTTGATTTCCTATTGTGGTTGTTTGGCGATGCATTCAGATCTACTTAGCGAAGTAGCCTACAAGAGTGTTGGTTTCGCATCAAGCGTCTAAGGGATTCACTTTATATCTTGTGTGTTGATAATTCTCTAGCCTTTTATCGTTCACTTGAGCCTATGCTAATCTATCTGAGTAACGGTGAGAGCATCCTTTACTGGCGTGATTAAGTTTTCCCTTTTTTGAGAAGGAGGGGAGTACTTTTATCATTTTCTTTTTCTAGTTTGTTATTATTGGTTATGTATATTTTTTTCATGTTTGAATCTCTTTGTTTGACTTTATTTCTAAGTAATAAAAGTAGTATCTCCTAGGGTGATTACAAGATAGTATCTGTTTATAGATATTCTTAACCCTTTGACAAAGCGTATACACCATATAGACATAGTAATTTAAACCCGTGTCTCCTAGGATGAACATCATCCGCTTTTTCACTGTGGCACTTGTTAAGTTGTTCCTGATATTATCTTCATACAAAAAGAATATCTCGTGTGTTTATGAATATATAATTGAGAAAGAAAGGTTTCCGCATCTCTAAAAACCGAGCTTTCGTCTCTAGTATTTGAACAGAGAGCATTTGGAATTCTTTTTCCATTGTTGTGAAAACTAAATCCACTGATCGGTTGAAGTTGGTAATGGCTGTTTCATCCTTTAATCAAATAATTCTAACTCAAAATTTAGAGAATACAAATAATAGATATAAGTTATTTTAATTTAGTTTAGTTGATATAAATCGTTTCCACCTTTTTTATAGAAGGAAAAAACTTTGATACACAAGCTGTCTAAACTAAAGTTTACATGTGCCTTTTAGTTTTAGGGGTTAGTGTTTTAGTTTAGGAGTTTAGGTTGTATGGTTTAGAATTTAATGTTAGTGCTTAGAATTTAGGTTATAAGATTTAAGGTTTAGGGTTTAGTTTTTTAGGGCTAGAGTTAGAAATTTAGGATTTAGGTTTTATAGTATAAATATGTAGGCTTGTGTAAACATGTGTATCCAAAATTTATCCGAAGGGATTTTAATTTTTTTATTTTCAAATACTTCTTCTTTTTTGAGTCATTAGTTTTCTTAACAATAGTTATTTTATAATTTTAACCTTATGATTAATCAAATAACGTGATTCAATTAAAAAAATTAAAGAAACAACCGAGTTGGGTTTCGTTTTATTTTTTTAATCATATATATATGGGAAAATATATGATAATGATTTAATTGTTGTGAACAAAATAAACAAGAACAAGAGAGATGAACAAAGACAAAGATCAGAGACAAATAAAGAGACTTTTATTATATTCTCAATGTAGGGTTCTGTATAATGCTTTCTTCAAACTTTATATTTATAGGCATAAGATGGAAACTTTAATTACAATGGGTATTAAACCCTAATCATAAAGCACATTAAAGTCTCACTTAATATATGAATATCCACCATAAATAAAAATATTCATAACACTCTCCATTGGATATTCATGAAGATAATGTGCCTCGTTAAAACCTTACTAAGATAAAAACCTTGTGGGGAAAATTTTCTTAGTGAAGGAAAAAGAGTACATACATCTTTGATACGCATAACATGTTTCCTCATTAAAAACCTTACCAAGAAAATCCATTGGGACAAAACCTCGATTAAGAGAAAAAGAGTGCAACGCGTATTTACTCTCCCTCATGAAAACATCACATAAGATCTTTGAATCTTCATAATTCAATATTCAATATAATCTTCAAACGTTGAAGTATAATATGCACTAGTGAATAGATCTTTCAAATTACTGCTTGAAAGGATTCATCGAATACTATTCTTCTGAAGATCATGAGGGACAAAACTTTAAAGAAATATGTTTTGTTTTTTAACATTTGATGTATCAACCTTTTGATTGAGATATAAATTTTACATTATCTCTACACAAGATAACTTGCATCTTATCTTGTGAAAGCAATTCACATATCTTCTGGATATGTTTAGCCAAACACATATTTCGGCTTTACCTCGTGCATGGTAATTATTTACATGATTTGGAGAGGCATCGAGTTTTGAAAGATCTAAAGGTAATGTTCTTGTAACACTTAGATAGTACTTTTAGACCAATTAAGATCCGATGTATAATAATTATTTTTCGACTTTGGTTTGTGCTCAACGGATGTGCATTATGCATGTAAAGTCCCTTGAAACATTTTTCTATGTATGTCAATTGATGCCCAAGGATTTTATTGTAAGGGAGATCACTTCATGAATCTCAATTATATTCAAATCATCAACATACACAACAACAATAACAAATCCGGAGCTAAACCTCTTAATAAAAATGCTCGGGAAATTGAATAATTATTATAGTCTTTCGCTAATAAGTATTCACTGAGGCGATTATACAACATGCGCCCAAATTGTTTTAATCCATAAATAGATAAGTTCAATTTAATTGAATAATGTTCTCAAGAACTTGAATTAACTACTTCTTGCAGTCTAAATTCTTCCAGAAATTTCATGTAAATGTTATTATCAAGAGGTTCATACAAATAGGATGTAACAACATCCATTAGGCAGAAACAAGGTCTTTTATTACCAGACGAATAAAAAATCTAAACGTAGTTGTATCCACCACCGAGGTGTATGTTTCCTCATAATCGATTCTAAATCTTTGTGCAGCCAAACACTTAAAGTATGTTTCCCCTTTTTCATTTCTATTTCTCACAAAGGCTCATTTATATCCACGAGTTTTACACATTTCGATGTACGGACTATGGGCCCAAAATACTTCTCTTTCCGAAAGAGAATTTAGTTTCGCCTCAATTGCCTTTTTTTTATTTTGGCCAATCATTTCTTTGTTTACATTGCCCAATTGACAATGGTTCATGATCCACATCATCAACTAAAATCTCTAGTGTTACATTGCATGCAAATGTATTATCAACATCGATTTGATTTCGGTTCCACTTATTATCATACATGACATAATCTATTGAGATCTCTTTATTATCAGGTACCTGAGTCATGTCAATGTCTCTGTTAGAGACCTTTTAATCTCTTCTAGAGATTTTTATAATACGTTAATTTTTATCTTTGGAACCTACTTGTCTACCACGCTTCAGGCGTAAGTTAGACTCATTAGCAATTAGAGTTTGTCCTTTCGGGACATCAACTTTAGTCGGAGCATTCATAGCTGGTATATGTGACTTAACCACTCTTTTAGGGTCAGCAAAAGCATCTGACAATTGATTTGCTAAGTTTTGTAAATGAATTATCCTTTGAACTTCTAGTTCACATTTGTTGAGTATGTGGATCAAAATGAGAGAATGATAATTCATTTCAACTTATTTCTTTTCCCAACTATTTATTTTCTCCCTATAATGTTGGGAAAATTAACTCATTAAAATGACAGTCAGCAAATCGAACTGTAAATAAATTTCCTATAAGAAGCTCGAGATATTTAATTATCAAGGGGAATTCGAATCTAACATATATTCCCAACCACTTTTGAGGACCCATCTTTTTTGCGTGGTGGAGCAATTATAACATATACCGCACACCCAAAAGTTCTAAGATGGGAAATATTTGGTTCCTAACCAAAAACCATTTTTAATGGAGAGAACTTATGATAATTTATTGGCTTGATGTAAATTAATGATGCAGGTTGATAACAAAGATATATATGACCATCTAGGCGATGCATCGATTAAAACTGTAAAATATCTAGATGGTCTGTAAGAAGGGTGTATGGGTCCACATATATCACTATTTATCCGTTCCAGAAAATTAATAGATTCATAATCTATCTTAGCTGGTGATGGTCGAATAATTAGTTTGCCTTGAGAGCAAGCACCACATAAAAAACATTATTTTGAAAAATCTGTGAGTTCTTCAACCAATGACCACATGAAGTGTCAATAATTTTTCGCACCATAATTGAACAGGCATGCCAAATAATAAAGTTATCAGTAAACTTCTGGTTTACAATAGCAAGAGCTTCAATTTGTACTAATTCTTATGTAGTACAATACGGATGACAGTGCATGTAATTTTGTCAAGATTTTCTTATTGTCTTGGATTATACTCGTAATATAGAGATAGTCAACATTCCCTTGACTAATAGTCTCAATATGATATTCATTTATGCAAATATCTTTAAAATTTAATAAGTCTCTTTGCGACTTTGACGAATTAACGCATTGTGAATATGGAATTGAGTTCCATTTGGCAGTAACATATTTGCTCTTCTGGAGCCTTATATGATATTAGTACTTCCGGATATAGTACTCGTATTATTCCCTTGCATTTTTAAATGGAAAAATATGCATAAATATGCGCCTTTTAGTATGTGCTTTGTTCCATTCAATTCAAGGAATGAAAAATATTGAGTATATCACATATCAAATCGATTATCTATCAAAGATAATGTCTCAAGAACTTATTATTTTTCAGAGCATTGATATTTTAGTACTTTGAGATATAGTACTCACATTTTCCCCTTGCATTCAAATGGGAAAAATATTTCTTATACTTAAGTATAGTATGAGTATTTGCATTGTCTGTTAAGCATCAATCGTCACAATTCATTGCATATTTTATTTAGGAAGTAATCGTATTCTTCAAATGATAATAAATAAATATTTTAAAATATTTAAATATATATAATATTAAAACGTAAATAAATAATATGTAAAGTAAATTAACATAAAATAAATTAAAAGATAAATTATTCCCTTTAGAGGTTATAAGGAAATAAAATAAAAAGATGAATTATTCTCTTCAGGCGTTATGAGGAAATCAACAACATCCAAATGAGTTGGACCAACAACGTCATAATTATTTTCGCCATAAACAAAATTTGTTTATATTTTCTTTCATTTATCTTTCGTGATTGTGGATAAAAGTCTATAATGCTTCGGAGTTTGACAAGTACGAGACTAATGGTTTGTACCATCGCATTGATAACATAAAGATTTTAATATGATCTCTATCACTCTTGTCATCCTCATAATCCTACTTCCGGTGGGTATAAGCATTCTTAAAATGATCATCTTATCCATGTCGATTTGTATGGTCTCAATCGCGACCACAATTGATAATGTGGCATTTATTCTTTCCGCTATAAAATGTCACATTCACTTCAGGAAATGGAGCGGAGCCAATAAGTCTTTAAAACCTTTTCACGATATTGTGTTTGCAAGATAACATTAATTGCGTAAAAAATAGAGTATATTTTTTTAATATATCCTCATCAGTGATACCCTGACCACAAAATTTCAGTTTAATTTGAAACGTTCACATAACTGAATTTTACTCACTAACCATATAGTGAATTATTAATGTTTGCATTCACTTTAGGGAATGAAACAAATCAAATAATCGCACGAAATAAACATCGCGCTTGCATTCACTTCAGGGAATGCCTCCCATAAAAATTCTTGAATCAAGACAAATTTTCGTAACTTGAACTTGGAAAAAGTCTATAGTCGAGTTTTTCGACACAAAAGAATTATTGTTTTCAAGCAAATATAAATTTTATAACAGTCATACTATTAAAGAATAATTGATCAACCAATATATAATACTTACCAGACTTAAAAATCAATACGCCAAATAAAAAACTTATAGGTATTGAATTTTTCTTCAGTCTTTTCATTTTGATTGAGGTTTTCAATCCAATAAAGAACCGCACTAGAACTTGGTTCATCTTCGGCGAACCATGAAACAATCACACCTTTTCATCATAATGTTTTGTGAACCTTAAAAAATTTAAACATCAAATTCAAACAAATAATAATAATAATTAATCTCAAATATATGTTTGTATATATATAAAGCAAAAGTAAATGAAAAAATTGTTGATCTCATAAAACATCCCTGTCAAGTGGCATATTCAATCCACTATTTTCTTCACTTTCCTTAAAGTAGACGTTGGTCATTATATCACCATAATTTTCAAACTAAGTTGATTTCGTAGGTTTCGTTGAAGGCCGATATTTGTTCCTGAAGTTATATATATAAACTCAGTGCAACAAAACGCCATTAAATATTAGACGAAATAATAATCAAATAATATATCAAAATACATTGACCTTAATATCAGAGTGATTAACCAACCACTATATCGATATATAAATAAGAAAACACACCATACTTTTTAAGTTAATTTGAATATATGGTAGATATAGTCACTAATATCTTGTTGAAATCTTTTTCGGGAAATACCGACAAGAACCGCGGTTATTGAGTGAGATTGTGATGATAACGTATTGTGAACAAAATAAAGAAGAACAAGAGAGATGAACAAAAACAAAGATGAGAGACAAATAGAGAGACTTGTACTATATTCTCAATGTAGGGTTGTGTACAACGTTTTCTTCAAACTCTATATTTATAGGCATAAGATGGAAATCCTGGTATTAAACCTAATAATAAAGTACATTAAAATCTCATTTAATATATAGATATCTGCATGAATAAAGATATTCATAACACAATAATATTTTTGCTCTTAATTTTTTAAAATATATATTTTAATCCTTATATTCTGTCCATCTTTTCATCCTAAAATTTGAATTTTTCTAATCAAATTGAACAAATTAACGAAAAACTAATAGACTCGTTAAACTGACTCTAACTATTTATCTTTTTGCCAACACTTATGTAAGTTATTTTTTGTATGTAAAAATATAAATTTAAATATTATCTTAAAATAGTAAAAAAAATTAAAAATAAATTAAAAATTAAAAATCATAATAATATATAAAAATACATATAAAATTATAAATTAATAAGGTTTGTAAGAATTATAAAAATAAAACGAAGGTTAGGATTTAAGAATTAATTTGTTTGTTGAAAGCTCACTCTACACACAAATGTATATATATATATATATAAGTATTAATTGTTTGGGTGAAATACACAAGTCATTTAATTATAAGTTTATTAATAAACATATAATTTTTCTCCTAAAAGTGATAATTTACTATGTGACAAGCAATCCACATTGTCATTAAAATCGAAACATAATAGGTATAAATAATAATTTTAGTCCTCAAAACTTATACATTCTATCAATTTCATCTCAATTTAAAAATAATTCAATAAATTTAAACAGTTTAAAAATCTCGACACTACTTCAACCACTTGTCACACTCCATGTTACTATCCCTTGACTCGATAATTGACATAAGTGATAGTTCGACAAACACAATCAATTCAATAATGGACAACTAACATACAAATAGAACATATTGTTGGGGAGATCAATCAATGGTGAAAGTGGCCAAAAGGGGGTGAATTGTCAATTAAAAAGATGTGGAAGCAAATTGGAAAATAAAAAAATTGAGACATAAGTAGTTATAGTGGTTCAACCTTCTAACAAGGTTCACATCCACTACCATAGCTTCCTACTAAGGATTTTTCCCAAATTCACTAAGAATTTCTTCCCTTTTTCTAGGCTCAAGAGGAAAACTTTTACTAACTCAGAGCTTTCTATCTCAAAGCTTTGAGAAAAACTCTCTTTTACAAGAAGAAGTTTAGCAAACTGAAAATCCTTTCAAAGGTAATGAGTTTGCCCAAATATAAGTTCACTCAAACCCAATACTTGAATAAAAATGATTACAAATATGAACACTCAAGTGGGTTACAAGGATATGACTCTAAAAGCTCAAAGAATGTTGGATAATTGATTGAATTCTTAAGACTGATTAATAATTGTTGTTGTAGCTTTGGAGACTTGATTTTATACCCCCTCATTGATTTCTAACCGTTTGGGTAGCTAAGATCATAAATATAGTCGTTGGGCTGCATTTTTCTGCAATAAATATTGTTTGGTATCCATGCGTATCGGTATACAAACATGTATATCAGTACTTGCCATAAGAAGAAAGATTCGTAGTAAAAAGGGGTATCGGTACGCGGGAGGGTATATCGGTATGAAAAGTGTATTTTACAAAGGGGTATTAAGTCGTATCGGTACCACTTTTGCTCACTGGAATCTGAGAAAGTTGAGAATGAAAAAAAGATTTCGGTACGCCTAAGGGCGTATCGATACGGTATAACTGATTTTCAAAGTTATGATTCCAATAAATTGAAAAGTGTAACGGTCGAATATTGAATGCAAAAGATTTACAGAATCTAAACACTCTGTATCGGTACGCATGAACCGTACCGATACTCAAAGGCCGTTTGGTTCCTAGGCATGAATGGTCTAATATTAAACCGTACTAACAAGGGCAGCAGTCGAATATTAAATGCAAAAGATTTACAAAATCTAAACAGCCCGTATCGGTACGCATAAATCGTACTGAAAAGGGCAACGGTCAAATATTAAATGTAAAAGATTCACAAAATCCTCTGCCTCACCAATTGACCAATATCACAAACATCCCTCCACCCCACCACAATAAAGGTCGTAACCAAAGGAAAGTAGTCCACTTATACCAATGAGCTCATGAATTCTATGGCATGCCAATTGTATCCAATGTCCTTTCGAATCCAAGGTTCAATAGTGACAACGATGTCGATGGCAATAACAATATCAATGTCTATAACAATGGCAATTTCAATGTCAAAGTCAATATTTCAATAGCATTAACAATATCAATGTCCAATAATCTATGTCTCTATGTTTCGATGTTTCAATGATGTCAATAACAATAGTAATGTTTCTATAAACAGTATTTCAATGTAATATCTTACCGATGCTTACCAACATAGTCTCCATGAGGTTCGATACAATAACTTTTGACAAAATGTTAGCTATGCAATAATCAATAGCAATAAAATCGAGAAGGCACCTAGCCTATTCCCAAGACTCTGACTACACTCGCCAAGCTTTCTGAAGCTCTTATGGCTCTCGGATGATAACTCTTTTGCTTTTATCTTTTAGTGGAGGTGGTAACTGTAACACCCTTAACCTGGCGTAGGAGTAAACCGAATTAGGAAGTGTTAAGAGACACACGTTCAAGCAAAAGTACAACATTTGAACACTTCCTAGCTAAGGTTAACTGAAAATCAGGGGAAATAAAAACTTTTTAAACCCTTAACAGGTTTAAAGCTCAACTTTAAAACTTTTAAGGCGTGAGTAGACATTAAGTAAATTCCATAGACAATACACACTCTACACTAATTATTAGCATGCTTTTAAGTATGACGCCTTTCGAACCACAAGGTTATTACTATAATCCTGTTAACACTTGAGATTCTATCTATTCACAACCAATTTAAAACTCTTATAATGATTACACATTATAAAGTTCGAGTCATTTAGACATCCATTTATGATTAAGATCATTCAGGATAATGAGACCATTGATTAGTGATCTTAGACTTACTTAACTCCAATATACTAGGTTTACTATTTAAGCTAATCAAAGCTTATCCAAAAACATAACCAAGGAAATAAGCAATTTTCACAACATATCTACCCAAGCTTTTCCAACAAGTAACAAGCAATTATCATATTTCACATAATTCATCAATCAAGTAAACATGAAGCTTTAGAGGATATATACAAGAAAGTAGCACGTATTAGACACGTTCAAAATAAAAGATCAAAGTCCTTACAAAGATGACACCAATCATATTCTTCTTTAATTATCACTGACTTGGCATAACATTGCACGAGTTCATTAACTTACTAATTATTTGATTTAACTATCAACTTAATCATTTAACTATGTTATCTTTTTAATAAAATCATATATATAATTTAGCCCTCATACAAGCATGACATCAAGTTAGTCTAGTAACTTAGATCACAAACAATATGTAATCAACCATGATCATGCTAACCATTCAAATCAAATAGCAAACAATCATAAAAGATTAATAAATTAGAGCTACTTAAAAGAATAATTAAAGAGGCCCATTATACGGAACTTGGAGCTTAAATAGACTTATATAATCAAATAATGCTCCAAATGCATTATGCTCACAACTTTACAATGTGCCACTATCTAGGTGTACGTAAGAAAAAATCACATCAAACTTCCTTACTCTTGTGATCCCGTCCAGGCTCTGAAGACGAATAGTAACTTTAATATCCTGAAAAGTAATAAAGGAATAAAGAAAGCTTACGTTTAGTGAGGTAGCTTGGCTAATCGAATGTGTAATTCGATAACTCTATACTATAGATCTATACTTCCATCGTATTCTTTTAAGTTTGATAGGTATAGATTTAAAAAGCTACAACCATCTTGGCTTTAAGGTATGCGCATTACTTATTACCAGGTTTTTTTAGTCCATTTGAGATATTGCATTCATATAATAGAATGATTAAGCATCCACTCGAATTAACATCTCTTTATCCATCATCATGTTTCTTTATAATATACATTCTTCTTTGTACAATTACTAAAATAACACTTCACTTAACTTTTAGATTTCAATAATTTCTTATTCTTGATCTCCTAAGAGTCCAAGTCTTTCACATACATTATCATACTTGACATAAGTGTGAATTCTTTTTAACTTATATAATATTCAACTTATCAACCCAAAAATAATATTCATAACACTTAAAACACTTACATCCATCGAATCGTATTCATAAATTTACTTACCACTCCTTTTTATAGCATTCGAATCATCTACATATTATCACTCCAAGAATTGTAATTCACGTATAATCGGTTTATCATTATCTTAAACATTCGAATTAACATGAACCTTTCTCACCTATTGGTATTTTAGTTAACATACTTATCATGTTATAACAATAGATGACTTAACTATAAAGGTATCAAACATAACATGTTATAATCATAGTTCACTTGTATACCGAATGACAATTTCAATAGCCCATAAATATGAGTTACATATTTCTTAAGTTACAAGTTATAACATAATAAGTCATGGTCACTTATTCAGTGAGTTATTCGACGTAGCATCGTAGTCGGATGACGCTATTTACGCAAGTTACACAATATAGCATTATGGGCGTAGCTTTAACTCCGAACCTACTTATTCACATCAAGAGATATATCAAGACTATTTAAATGACCATTGCTCGTCACCCAATTAATCAAAATGACTCTTTGTTTATCGTGTAGTTATACCTTGATTTTATATATATATATATATATATATGATGCTTCTTAGTCAAGATTTTAAGTAGGTACAAGTCTTTAATCAAAAGGCTACACCAAATCAATTACAAGCCTATGACTTACGGGTCAAATATTATGAGCGCTTCTCAATATAAACAAGCTTTTTATTAAAGCTTGTACTTCGAGCACGGAAGACATTTAAGAAATTCTTAGGCATATTTTACCGGATATACTAATTATTTCTATAACTTGCTAGCTTAATTATAACTTGTTCCACAAACTATCAAACACATTTTCCTCCCAACATTCGCATCAACTATAACAGAATCAATGACTCAAATAAGGAATTAAGCATTCAAGCCAAGCATTTTCTTCAGCCATGTCTTATACCTATTAATTCCTTTAAGTACAAATAAAGCTCTAATTATCATACATAGGTCATTCGAATAGCATACTTTCAATATTAGAATTACCAAACTCATATAAATGGCTATGTTACGTAAATCATCAAGTATAGCATCTCTAATCATGATTACTTAACTCATGCAATATCAAACATGGCTTCACACAACATATTTGCTTATCTTGCTAGTTATCAAGCATTTAGTAAGGTAGTTATGAATTCCTTTATAACAAGGATTTAATTATAACATTCCATGGTTTTGAATTATTTAACACAAGGAATAACAGTTAACCAAATTCATGCTAACACATAAGCTTTCAATTGAATCCTTCTACTTGTCAAACAAGTTATCACAATTTGTCCATTTGAATAACTTTTTATCACATATTACTTATTACCATAGCCTTGTGATTCGAACTCCCAATCTAGGTACACGAGCCCCCAACCAACTGTCACCCTTAACATAACATAACATATGGTACCGCAATACCGGTCAATCCCTACTACTGTCGCCAAATAACCATACACATGCTTCCCTCCTAATGTCGCCAAATAGGGACCACTATCCCGGACCGTAGTCCACCCCGACACTGAGCTCTATGGACTCTATGGCATGCCAACTATACCTAAGACTGACTCGAAACCAAGACTTTAACATATTTCTTTCATTTCTTAACGTGATGAGCATAGCTCCATATCAATATATCCTTTCAAGGATTTCATTCTCCCTTCATTAAGGGTTTACATTCTTGCATGATCACCACATGTGATTTCCATGTCTCGATTCACTTATTCAAAGGCCTTATGGCCAACATATTAGTGGTTATATCATTTATAACTTTCAATATATTCAATCTATTCAGATCATATAAAATTTTGCATATTCAATAGTCATAATTGGTTCCACAAGCAATCTTATCTTTTCTCAAGAACCATTCGAACAAGCAAGCATCTCATATGCTCAATATTCAGCCTTCAGTTCACAAGCAACCATATCATTTCACAAATTTCATTCGAACTCAACAAGTAACCATTATACGTAATGTTCATCCTTTATAACATAACCAATCACATCTTTTCATAATTCCATTTGAGCTCAATAAGCAACAAGTATACTCAATGTTCATTCTTTGTTTCATAATCAATCACATATTTTCATTCGAACTCAATAAGCAACAAATATACTCAATGTGCATTCTTTGTTTCATAATCAATCATATATTTTCATAATTTCATTTGAACTCATACAACCATGTCTCATATCTAAATATCTTAAATCATAGTCATACTTTTCATACAATCTTATTTATAGAGCATTTCTTTTTATTAAAACACATACCTCGAAACCAAGCTTCCGTATTCACGAAGTTTACTAAGCGAAATTTAAGCATTCATAACAAGAAAAGATTGCTCGGGAGGTCGTTATTCCATCCAGAGACTTTAACTACACTCACCTTATATCCTGAAGTTACAGGATACCCAAATCCACACTTCCTCGTACTCCTAATTATGTTCCTCTTCCTAGCCTTCATGCCATTTCTCACTTCTTTATCATGATAGGTACCTCTAATTAAACAATAAATCATCAATGACCAACCAATTGATTTACCATTGATCCTATTGTCCACATACACATATATGCGTACAAATCAATCCATTAATGCTCCTAACTACACAAAACAATCTCGATACACGTAGATACACATATACATGTACATAAAACAGTCCGGATTAGATTTAAATATATTTTCATACTCAAAAAAAGTCCACTGATTTCCATTGTTGTAAAACAATCATGAAATCTTCCATTTAGTCAAAAATGCCCTACATTTTACTCATTCCTACCGGTTTTTAAGCAATGTTTATAGGATCCAATCTGTCCTTAACTTGTTTACATACAAACAGCCCCCAATTCACCACTATACGTACCCTTTTTAAGCCACAAAACAGTTCAAATCCATTGTAAAAATAGCCTTTTAATTAGATTTATAAAACAGCCCCTTATATTTTATCAAAACAGTCCCTTACCTTGTTTCAAAACAGCCCCCCTTGTTTTTCATAATTAAAAATAGTTTTGAAATCAACTTTCTTAAGTGCAAATCTGTCCCAATTAACCTTCTAATCAATCTATAATTCAATCTTAGTCATTTTACTTATTATCAACTATATGTATCTATGTTTCAAGGTGTTATCACAAACTTCAAATGTGAACAACCATTCGAATCTTACAAGACACCCAAAACAGAACTTGATCAATTCAAGTAACCATTCCCTTATCTAATCAATTATCAATAAATCCAAGTCACAACACCTCAAACATAGCAAGATCCAGCATATGATTTAATCGAATAGACCAATTTCATAGTCAAACAAAAATCACATTCTAACCACATCATCTATTCGAATTACATTGCATTAAGACTACACATTTGTTCGATTTGTTAAGAATTTCACCACACCATACCATCAATTTCAAGTGAATTACACATGCTTCTACAAGTTACCAAACATAGTTCTATCAAAATCATGCACCAATCCATGAATCTATATATATATATATATATATAACATATGCTTCCTATTATGAACTACTTAATCCAACACCAAACATGAATATTGAAATCACAAGAAGTGTCTTAATCAAAACAGTTTTGGAAAATTTTAACAAGAAAGATCATTACCTTAACGTGAGGCAACCCAACTTAAGACACCAAAAATCACTCTAGGCTATCAAACTTGACCGATTCCATTGAGTTTTCCTATTTTCTTTCTTTCTTCTTTGGTTTCGGTATACTCCAAGGAGGAAGAATAGTTCCTCTAAGCACACATGGCCGAACATCATCTTTCTCCCCTCTACCTAGCATTAAAATGGATGACAAGTGTGTACATCCTTGAGGTTTAAGTATTCTTAACATGCAACTTCAAATTTTCAATCATTATTCAAATTGGTCCTTAACCTTTCAAGTATCTCAATTCTCAATTTGTCCATTTCAGTCCTAGTTCAATTAATTACTCATTACAAGATAAAAAAATTACTCATTAGGAATCAATAATAGTAACATTCTCCTAGGTCTGGTTTAGGGATATTACAGTAACTCTTCCCTCTCCAACTCTTGAGCTAGATAGAAAAATAGGAATTTGTTACAATCACTTTATGTTTTGATGTTTCAATGATGTCAATAACAATAGTAATGTTTCTATAAACAGTATTTCAATGCAATAATATATGTCTCTATGTTTCGATGTTTCAATGATGTCAATAACAATAGTAATGTTTCTATAAATAGTATTTCAATGCAATATCTTACCGATGCTTACCAACATAGTCTCCAATAAGGTTCGATACAATAACTTTTGATAAAATGTTAGCTATGCAATAATCAATAGCAATAAAACTGAGAAGTCACCTAGCCTATTCCCGAGACTCTGACTACACTCACCAAGCTTTCCGAAGCTCCTATGGCTCTAGGATGACAACTCCTTTGCTTTTATCTTTCAGTGGAGGTGGTAACTCCTCCCTCTCCAACTCTTGAGCTAGATAGAAATAATAGGAATTTGTTACAATCACTTTAACAATATCAATTTTTCTAAAGCTTTAAATCAACACACTTACCTCCTTCATCTTTGTCAAGCTTTGTAGATGAGCTCATTAGTGTAGCTTGAGGTTTCACATTCTCCAAGCCAAACTTTTTGAGCATGTCTTTGATGTACTTAGCTTAATAGATGAAGATGGCATCCTTCATTTGTTTGATTTGGAGCCCCAAGAAGAATGAGAGCTCCCCCATCGTGCTCATCTCAAACTCACATTGCATCAACTTAGCAAAATTTTGGCAAAGCAATTCATTAGTAGAACCAAATATAATATCATCAATATAAATTTGAACTACTAAGATGTTTTTGCCTTTTCTTTTAATAAAAAGTGTAGTATCCACCTTTCCTTTGGCAAAACCTTTTCAATCAAAAAATTTAACAATCTTTTATACCAAGCTCTAGGGGCTTGATTCAAACCATATAAAGCTTTTAAAATTTTAAAATATGGTTTGGATATTTTGGATCTTTAAAACTGTGTGGTTGCTCTACATATACTTCTTCATTTAGAAAAGCACTTTTCACATCCATTTAAAAAGGCTTGAATTCATGATAACATGCAAAAGCAAAAAGCATCCTAATAGCTTCCATTCTAGCTATAGGTGCATAGGTTTCATCAAAATCGATTCTTTCTTCTTGAGTTTAACCTTAAGCAACAAGTCTAGCCCTGTTCCTCACTATGTTACCACTCTCATCTAGTTTGTTTCTAAAAACTCATTTAGTTCATATGGTAGATTTATTACTTGGCCTATCAACTAATGTTTATACTTTACTTCTCTCAAATTGATTTAACTCTTCTTGCATAGCCAATATCTAATAATCATCATTTAATGTTTCTATGATATTTTTAAGCACTACACATGAGATAAATGCAACGAAATTACATGTATTTCTAAGAGAAGATCTAGTGGTTACTCCTTTGGATGGAGAACCCAAAATCTCACCACCTTTGACATAGTTGAACTCCCTTGGGTAGGTGACCTCCTTCTTCTTTAGAGACATGTCCTTCAAGGCTTCTAGAGGTAGATCTTGTGCTTCTTCTTTAGTTGGAACTTCATTCACCTTTGATGATTGTTCTCCACCATCATTGGCATAAAAAATTCATACATCATCATCATCACAAGAATCCTTCCTCGAAAGGAGGTTATCATTGAAAACCACATGTGTAGACTCTTCTACTACTAAAGTTCTCTTGTTAAATACTCGATAGTCTTTAGAGTTTAAAGAATAACCAAGAAAAATTGTTTCATCACTTTTAGCATCAAATTTGCCTAAATTGTCTTTTCCATTGTTTAAAACAAAACATTTACATCCAAAAGGATGAAAGTAGCTAATGTTAGGTTTTTTGCTTTTAAGAAGCTCATAAGGTGTTTTCTTTAAAATATGCTTAATCATTACACGGTTAACAATATAACAAGTGGTATTAGTGGCTTCCACCCAAAAATACTTAGGCAAATTATTTTCACAAAACATGGTTCTAGCCATTTCTTCTAAAGTTCAATTTTTCCTCTCAACAACCCCATTTTGTTGAGGTGTGCGATGAGCAGAAAAATTATGGCTAATCTCATTTGAATTACAAAACTCCTCAAAACCTAGATTTTGAAATTCGGTTCCATGATCATTCTTAATGTGAGGAATAGAGTGACCAACATTGTTTTAATTAACTTTTGAAAATGTGATGAATTTTTCTAAAGCCTCATCCTTGGTACTTAAAAATAGAACCCAAGTAAATCTAGAGTAGTCATCGACTAAAATAAATGCATATGATTTTCCACCCAAACTCATTGTTCTAATAGGGCCAAAAAGATCTATGTGGGTCAATCGTAAAATTCTACTTGTAAAAACATCATTAATAGGTTTGAAAGAAACTCTTTTATGTTTGCCTTTAGCACAAGCATCACAAATTTTATTATATGAAAACTTTAATTTTGACAAACCTCTTACAAGACCATTTGAAATCAATTTTTCTAAAACGCTCATGCTGCATGCCCTAGTTTTCTATGCCATAACCATGAATCATGCTCATCTTTTGCAACAAAACATGCATTGGAAATGTGAATGTCAACTAAATGCACTATGTATATGTTTCTTATGAGATGACCAATAAGAACATCTTTGTTAGTTTCAATGTTGATAATTTTGCAACCATTTAAATCAAAAATCACATTGAAACCTTTATCACAAAGTTGGCTTATTGTCACACCCCGCCAACATTCACCAAGGTGAACTGATGCAATTCCATCATCCTTGGGCGTTTCGTAGCAATCAAGCACCAATGAAGCATCTAGAATGGCCTAGAGTGGCCTATATCCATCTTGAAAGGTTCCCACAACATTGTAAGGGGTTCTAGGATGAGCTACCCAAGTCTACACACATCTAGAAGGCCTTGGAAGACCCCTGGAAGACTTTGGAAATGTTGGGACAAGTCCGAAAGTCTCTGGAACTCTCTAGAATAATCTAGAACACTTTGGAATGTTCTAGAAAACCATGGAAGGCACTAGAAGATTTAAGAAGGTTTTGGAACATTCTAGAAGGATCCGAAATATGCTGGAAGGTTCTAAAATATGATAGAAGGTTATGGAATGTTCTAGAAGGTTATGGAGATTTCTCCAAGAGTAGACCATTCTAGAAAGTTCTAGGAGATATATAGATACTTAGAGACATAACTAGATATATGTAGAGTTATCTAGAATTCTCTAGACATGTATATATACTAGGATTATCTAGAATAATCCCTAAGGGACTTGGAAGGCCTATAAATAGGACCATCCACCCTCATTTATAAACCATCCCAAGAAATCCAAGAACCCACTCAAGAGTTGAAGCCTTCAAGCCTTGTAAAGCATCCTTCAAACACTCTTGTAAGCTTTCTTTCTCAAGCTAACACAAGTTTCTTCCTCTTGTAAGTTCTTGCCTTCTCTAGCTTCCTTGTCTAGCCATCGCGTTGCGTAAGAAGAAAGGCTTGTTAGCATTAAGTCGGGAGTGCTAACGCCGCACGGATAAGTTTGGAGAAGTTAAGTCCGTGACATTATGCTCAAAAGATTATGCTTAAGACCGTTGACATAAAACACATTATCAATAAGTATAGAAGAGTGACTACCAATGAAGCCAATTCCTTCAATATGGCTTTTGAAGCTGTCATCAAACGTTACTACTCCTCCACCTTTGGTTTTAGCTCCAAGAACCAACTCTTGTCACCAATCATGTGTCTCGAGCATCCACTATCAAGTTACCAAGAATTTGTACTTAAAGCTTTGGCCTTCTAGCAATGCTCCACCTACAAACAAAGAATTACGTCTTGATTTTTGGTACCAAAATCTTTTTGGGTTCATGAGTATTAACTCCCAAAATCTTGGTTCCGTTGGGAATCCAAGAAGCAATAGCACTAATGTCATTAGAAGTGACAAGTTCCTTAGGAACCCAAACACCTCTAATTCTCTTACCATATGAGGACCTTTGGAAGCCTCATTGTTTGTACCACCAATTTTTTTTTCACATAGTTGGGTTTTGAAGAATTTCCATTTTCAAAACTAGATTTCCCAACTTTATTTAAAGAAGCTTTGATATCACCAACTTCCTTTTGGTGATCATCATGAACTTTAGAAAGAAAATTGTTTAAATCTTGATTTTTCTTTTCAAAATCATTTTGTTTTGCTTGTAAATCAAGAACCTTCTTCTCAAGTTCCAAGTTAGTTTTAGATAAAGAATCGTTTTGGTTTTTCAAATTTGAAATTGTTTTTTTTTAAAGTGATTCTTTATACTTATCCACCAACTCATCGTATACCTCTTGCAACTCATTACAAGCTTCTTGAAGCTCATCAAATGTAAAATCAAAATTGGATGAGTTAGAGGTTACCTTAGGATAGTGTCATGAGACAAAGATTGGCCACTTCTTGCTCTTCTTATCGGATGATTCCTCATCACTCCAAGTAGCAACATGAGCCTTGAGCTTCTTCTTCCCGAAGCTCATCTTCTTTAGTTGGGGACACTTGAACTTGATGTGCCCCAGTTTCTCGCACTCATAGAAAACTATTAGATCATTCTATTCTTTTTTGTTCTTGTTCTTGAAATCACCTCTTCGATGTAACTTTCTTCCCTAGTTGGATTTTATGAAACAAATGAACCTTTTAGCCATCATAGCCAATTCTTCATCTTTCTCTTCACTAGAATCGTTCTCCTCTTGTGAAGCTTTGAGAGCAATCCCTATCTTCTTTTTCTCTACTTTTTTCTTTTCCACCTTCTTTTCTTCTCTCTTCTTTTCTTTTTTTCTTCATTATCTCATGATTGAGAAGAGACCCCATAAGAGCATCGAGCTTCAAAGTCTTGATATCATTGGTTTTTATAATGGCGGTTCTCTTTCCATCTCATGACTTGGGAATAGAGTAGATGAGCTTCCGAACAAGCTTGTTTTCCGGAATGACTTCTCCAAATCCCTTAAGCCCATTGATGATTACGGAGAATCTATTGAACATCTTGGTAATGTTCTCATCCAGTTCCATTTTGAAGTTCTCATAACTCAAGTTGAGGAGTCCAATCTTGGTCTCCTTGACATCGTTGGTGCCCTCGTATGTAACTTTGAGCTTGTCTCATATCTCTTTTACACTTGTGCAAGAAGACATCTTCGAGTACTCATCCGGTCTAAGAGCACAAAAGAGCATGTGCATTATTTTGTCATTTACTTGGAACTTCCTCCGATCTTCATCGGTCATCTCTTGCTTGGACTTAGGAACAAGTCGATCTTCATCTCTCTTCATCAGAATGGCCGGTCCATCTTCTACTGCATCCCAAATGAGGTAGTCATTGGATTTGATGAAGAGCCTCATACGATTCTTCCAATAAGGATAGTTATCCCCATTGAAATAAGGTAGTTTGGAGATGGATTAAGACTTGTAGAGATTTTTCCCGGAAGGTCATGGCTTGTTTGTTGATTGATCAAAACTCCTTCGGATCAATTCAAGAGGATGTTAATCCTTCTAATGAGTGTGGCTCTGATACCAATTATTAGGATGATCAATCAATGGTGAAAGTGGCCAAGATGGGGTGAATTGACAATTAAAAAGATGTGGAAGCAAATTGGAAAAAAAAAAGATTGAGACACAATGAGTTATAGTAGTTCAACCTTCTAACAAGGTTTACATTCACTATCTTAGCTTTCCACTAAAGATTTTTCCCAAATTCACTAAGAATTTCTTCCTTCTTTCTAGGCTCAAGAGGAAACCTTTTACAAACTCAAAGCTTTCTACACCAAAGCTTTGCGAAAAACTCTCTTTTACAAGAAGAAGTTTAGCAAACTAAAAATCCTCTCAAAGGCAATGAGTTTGCCCAAATACAAGTTCACTCAAACCCAATACTTGAATAACAATGATTATAAATATGAACACTCAAGTGGGTTACAAGGATGTGACTCTACAAGCTCATAGATTGTTGGATAATTGCTTGAATGCTTAAGACTTGATCAATAATTGTTGTTGTAGCTTTGGAGACTTGATTTTATACCCCTCATTGATTTCTAACCGTTTGGGTAGTTGAGATCATAAATATAGACGTTGGGCTGCATTTTTCCCGCAATAAATGTTGTTTGGTAGCCAGACATATCGGTACGCGAACAATTATATCGGTACCTACCATAAGAAGAAAGTAGTTGTACAAAGGGGTATCGATACGCGGGAGGGCGTATCGGTACGAAGAGTGTATTTTACAAAGGGGTATCGATACGAACTAAGTCGTACCGGTACCAGTTTTGCTCACTGGAATCTGAGAAAGTTGAGAATGAAAAAAAGATTTCGGTACGCCTAAGGGCGTATCGGTACGGTATAACTGATTTTCAAAGTTATGATTCCAATAAAATGACAAGGAAAACGGTCGAATATTAAATGCAAAAGATTTAAAAAATCTAAACACCAGTATCGGTACACATAAAGTCGTACCGATACTCAAAGGCCATTTGGTCCCATGTATGAATGACGTACCGATAAGGCTGTAGCGACTAAAAAAATCCGAATAAGTATCTTGTTTTTTATAAAAAATGATTTTTGGGTGATTTTCTTAAAAATTCGTCGTATTTTGAAAATAAAAACTGGAGTCGCCACCTGTCACTTGGGTTAGGTAGAACGGACACCAAAAAATAAACCAAAGATTCTCATTCTTTTGGGTTCGGGAGTCGGTTACGTGTGAGGAAGGTTTCACACCCCCAACACGCCTAAACTTGGTACCAAATCAATTACCATTTTATTAATATCGAATTTTGTGAGTTAAAGTGACATTTAAATTAGAATTTGGTTGTATATGCGAGTTCATTTTAAAGGGCTCTGGGGTTCGAGGAATAAACGAAAACCACCACCTACATCTTAGGTACTAGCCAAGTTTACCCTCAAAAAAGGAAATGCCGCATTGACAGTCTATATCCCGAGTGCAACATAATAAAACGCGAGATAATATAAAAACATGAAATAAAAGCATAGATGAAAGCATAAATATTAGATTCGGATAATAATATACCATGCGAGAATTAAACATGCACGTATACGTAAGATGGCAAATACCGAAACAAATATAATAAGAAAACATCCACTGCCAACCAAAGATACAACAAGGTAAATAAAGGAAATAGCAAAGCTACCAAATGCAAGACATGCACTCTACGCATCATACTTAAAAAAGGAAGAAATTATAACGCAAAAACCATGGATTATATACGCGTAAACCACAATAATAACATACTTAAAAGGAAAGCACATACATTAAAAAGCTATATGAATAAGCATGCATAAAGGGGCAGAATCGAAAGAACAAGAAAAAAAAAGTATGGAAATTAAAGCAGAAGCAATATATATAGGTGCCAAATTCAACGAAAAAAAAAGTACGGGGTTAAATAAGCAAATATGCCATCCACAGGTGAATCCTTTCCGACATGGATCATCACCATAGTCTTCGGACCAACTCGAAACAAAGCAAAATTAGGAGGACCAAATCAAAAGAAAACAAAGTTGTAAAAAAAAGAAACATGGACCGAATTAAAACGTATGAAAACATCCAAGAATTGGGGAACGGATTAACATAGGGCGCAGGTATTTAAATGGCCTGAATAACTCAATTTTAAAAGCAATTAGACCAACTATATAATCCAAAAATAAAAACAAACAACCATCTTTGTTTCTTAAAACCAGATCAAAAAGCCCTTTCACCATTCTCTGCATTGTTCTTCACGAAATGCATGAGTTCATCACGAACTCAAACACAAACTCAGGTTCCAGTGACTATTTGCCGCACTGGCCACCGTGTACCGTCGTCGGTCGTCGTTCGCCTACGCTGGCAAACAACAAAACTCAAACCAAAACCACCCTTTTAACTTCCTAAACCCAAATCTGACCTAGGATTATCAAAAATAAGCTCTGATTTCCTTAAATCTTTAAAAAAACAGAAACCCCCCCCCCCCATTTTCTTAAAAAAAAAACGAAGGGCCTCATATCATCGGCCACTTAAGAACCATCAACCATCGGTGACAACAAGCCTTAGCCGAACGACGGTCTTCCGAAGACCAAGTGGTGAGAGACCCTAAATCTTTTTTATTCTAAAACAAAAAGAAGATATACCTCTGGAAGTTTTTTTACTTTTTTATATTGATTCGAATCTGAGTTACAAATGAATTGCTTTTATATTTGATTCTTTTGTTTACAAAAATAAGCAACATTAATGGACAACACTATGGGTGATTTTTGAACTAAGTTTCCTCCTTGTTTTCTAATATTTTTTCCTTGCACGGTGATTGAGAGAGGACGGTGGTCATACGATGGCGACGTGATCTCCGGCGATAGGGCCACGTGGACGGGGGAGATGAGATGTTGGGCGTGTAGGCATGTGGAAAAGCTGGAGAGTCTGGCGTGCATTCCACACGCGCGTGAAGAAGCTGGGGAGGCTCTCTTAGTTTGATCTGGGTCATTGGATCAAATCTAATCTAATGGCTCTAGATTGGTTGCACATGGCGAAACAATAGATTAGGGTTTAGGTTATCTAATTTGAATTAGGTATGGGCCTAAAATAGGCCACATGTAATATTACTATTTGGGTTATGTAATTGGACTCTTAAAAATAATGGATTGATTTTAATTTAAATGGGTTATATTATTATTATTATTATTTGATCTATTTTCTAATAACAATAATAATATTAAACATTAATAATTAATAATAAAAAATACTAATAATATTCGGATAAAAATGAGTGATTACAACGGCTACACACATATCGATACTCAATAGCCATTAAGTATAAAACGTTTTTCAATAGCTAAAATTTGTATCGATACGACCAAGGGCGTATCGACACTCTTGGGCCAAAGTTGGCTATTTGAGTAAGAAAACACTTAGAAAATATTTGGGGTTTTAGTTTTTGAATTAGGAACAATTTGAAGTTCGAATCCTTGTCATTTTGTGAGTTTTTTTGAGTACTTCAATATTTATCCAATTTAACAAATTGATCCTTAAAATCATTGTTATATCAAAATCAAAATATAAGTTTTACACATACCTATTATGACCTTAATGTCGTCTTTTAATAGACATTATGATACATGCATGAGAGGGGTCAAATTACTCATATTAAATAAGAAGTTGAAGTTGTTCGATGCAAACAACAAGGTCCAAAATGTTCCATGCATAGGAAGTGTAAAGCGGTGCATTTTAGAGAAGAAATTGAAGATGTTCTTGAAGTCTGGAACGACGGTCAACCTACGATGAATTTCCGAATAGGATCCGGGCATTTCTTGGTCAAGTTGTCTTCTGATGAATTGACCTTCATTCAGTCACCTTTCCAACGCATTTTGAAACGCATCAATCCGATGTCGGGAACTCAAGATACATCCATTTTACTGAAGACTTTGCATGCAGAAAATTAGATACGAGATTTTGCGAAATTCAGCCCAAAAGCTAACATATAAGGCTTTGGACGAATTAAACTTGGCCTAATGTATTTATTATCATTTAAATTGATGTTTTTAGGATTGTATATACTTTAGGAATCAACCACCCTTCTCCTAAATCGTTAGGTCAAGTCCAATCCAACGGACCAAATTCTTTTTTTATTCATTTTTTGTTTTAGGTTAAAGTCATCCTTCATTTGTAAAAGGATGATGTTTTCTTCTTTGTTTTTCAAATTAATTGAATAAAAAATTCTCTTTTGAGGTTATACTTACAAGAAGTTATCTTGTGTTTTAGAAGCAATTCTTCAAATTCGTTGAAATTTGTTGTTGATCTCCACACTCCAGGATGCCTAGTCAATTGCGATATGGACCTTGTTGTTTGCATCGAACAACTTCAACTTCTTATCCAATATGAGTAATTTGACTCTTCTCATACATGTATCACATTATAACTTCGCTAATGATATTTTAAAGGGAAAACTACAAGGGTAGTCACCCAACTATCTTCATCTATCTATTTTGGTCACTGAACTAATTTTTTCATAAAAATTATCTCTTATGTTAGATACATTTTCTGTTTTGGTCTCTCTCCGTTAAAAAATTAACAATAAAATTTTAAAAAAAATATTTTTAATCATTTCTTTCTCCTCTTCACATTATTTTTGTTTAATTTTATTCGATTAATCATGTAATTGCACATGTCAGCATTAGATTGAAGAAGAAAATCAAAGAATTGGAAACAAAAGATATGGGGATGCTGGGACTCAAACCCGCGCAACATAGAATGAAAGGGCAATGCACAAACCAATTATGCTAAGCTAGAATCTTGATATATTTAACTAAATTAAATTAAGAAGTTGTTAAATTGTATTTAACTAAATTGTGATTAAAACTAAAAATCAAACTAGATATATTTTTTACTTCGTTCGATAATAAAAAATTAATTAAATAATTATTTATTTAAATAATTCATAATTTAGATATAAATAATTATTTAAAATAATATTTATTTATTATAGAAAATTATAAATAATTTAAAAGTTTATATTCTATCATAAATAAAGTTTAGTAATTTAATTTTTAAAATAATAAAATATTAATTTTATAAAATTCATTATCGAACAAAGTGAAAAAAAATTAACTCCAATTTAATTTTTAATTCTAATCACAATTTAATTAAATATATTTTAATAACTTCTCAATTTAACTTGGTACTTAAATATTTAAATTTTTATCTATGAAGCCTTGTGCTCGAGTCACTCCCTAGCTTTAATATTTTATTTTGTGTTGCTGGTAATTTAATATATGTTGAATATATATTTTAATGGAAATATATCAAGATTTTAGCTTAACATTGTTGGTTTATGCGTTGCCCTTTTATTATGTGTGGCGTGGGTTTGAGCCCCAACATCCTCATATCTCTTGTTTTTTATTTTTCTTTGATTTTTCTTCTTCAATTTAATGGAGACACGTGTCACTATCACATTAGTCGAATAAAATTTAAAAAAAGTAATGTAAAGAGGAGAGAGAAATAATTAAAAAAATGTTTAGCGTTAGTTTTTTAACGGAGAATGACCAAAACATGAAATGTATATAAAGTGAGGGACGATTTTAACGAAAAAATTAATTGGATGACCAAAACAGGAAAATGTGATAGTTAGGTGACAACTCGTGTAGTTTTCCCTATTTTAAAATATGTAGACTTAAAATTTATTAAATTATTTTGAATTAGGATCAAATTAAATAGAATGTATAAATTTTGAGACTAAAATTGTTATTATACCAAATTGTTTGTCTTCATTTTTGTTGTTGTCTTCCTTGTTCACTAGGGCTTTATCCCGACTAATTCGAATCGGTCACGTCGTACACATGACTTTGGTAGGTTAGTTTCTCAATAGAAATTTTCTATATATACAAGGGTTAAAACTCAAAATTTGTTTAACTGATATACGGTTGGATATGAGCGGTCAGCAAGTAAAACCATCCGTATCAAAGCAAGTACAACTAGATATGCTACGTGTTTACTATTTTAATAACACGTGGGCAATTATAATTGGTGTTTCCTTTTATTTACGTCACCTCCTTGATACTTTTAAAATATATATATTTTTCCAACAGAAAACAAAAAGAAAAATATATATATTTGATTCATCTAGACAGAGAGAGAATAGGTGGGAGAAGCGAGGAGGAAGAGAGGAGCTGCCGATTCCTCGCTGTTTGAATTTATTTTATAAAGGTCGAATTTTTCGGTGGCGTCTTCGGTATCGCAGTTCCTTGCGACCTCTCGAGACGGTGACCGGAATTGGATTGATATATATTTTATAGTAATAATAACAATTTTATTTTGAGCGGGAATTGTTTTTTTGTGAACGGAGATGGTGAACTCTATGGTGGAGAAAGCAACCAGCAGCTTGCTGATCGGACCTGATTGGGCTAGGAACCTCGAGATCTGCGACTTGCTCAGTCGCAACCCTGTGTATGCGTCGCACTGGATTCCAGTTTCCTCTCTATCTCTGTCTCTCTCTTTTTTTAGAATTATTGCGTCTGAATTTGGTTAATAAGAATGAATATGAAGATTGTGAACCTAGTTTCGTATCTTGTTTCCGAATTCGATTTTTTGTTGCTGAAATTCTCATAATTTTATAGAAATTAAAGAATTTTGGTCGAAGATGTTTATCTTGATTGATAATTTCCCCCCTTATCTTCTGTGCAATATATGTAATTTAATTCATGGATGCATGTGATAATACAGCTTTTAAATATGGGCTGATGTTGAATTTCATGTAAAGATAGTCTGGTGATAGAGACATCAACTATGTGATAGATGATTTCATTGGCTGATGTTTCAATTTTCATTTTTCAAATATGCCCTAGATTTTTAGTTAATTTAAACATGATCAGCTTAATGGTAATTATGTTGTATGCTAATGCTTTTGTTTATTATTATTTGTGGTCATTTTCTCTGGTTGGGTTTTAGTTAGTTTTAGTCACTGTGAAAGCAGCAAGGGTTGAAATGTTTAGTTTCCTATTCAAATATAGCATTGAAACATGATTGTTGCTTATCAGGCAAGCAAAAGATATTATTAAAGGCATAAAAAAGCGGCTTGGACATAAAAATCCCAAAGTTCAACTTCTTACACTAATTGTAAGCCCCTGAGACATTTTTACTGACTGTTGCTAATCCAGGGATATAGTTATCACTTCTATATCATCTTTTTTTGCTCGATAATAATCTATATCATCTTTTTCTTACATAGATCTAAACTCGTTTAATTTTGAACTATTTCCCATGTTATAGCTACTAGAAAGCATCATAAAAAATTGTGGGGACATTGTCCATATGCATGTTGTAGAGAGAGAGGTTCTCAATGATATGATTAAAATAGTCAGAAAAAAGGTAAGAAGTAACTATAAAGCCCATTTTGATCTATTTTCTTCTAGTAAAACCTGTTCTTAGTTTTTTTTTTTTTTTTTTTTGTACTGCACAAGTGCAGCAGCCTGATTTTCATGTCAAAGAAAAGATATCAAGTCTGATTGACAGTTGGCAAGAAGCTTTTGGCGGAAATTCAAGATATCCGCAATATTATGTTGCATACCAGGAGTTATTGGTATGTCTACTGAGGTCTCTTATCTCCTACTGCATTTCTTGGGATCCATTTATCCATATGCTATATTTTGTTCATGATACCGTTGTGTTCAAACCATGCTGTTATATGAGTATCACTTTCACATAATGTGGCCTTTTCCCTCTTTTTAATTTCTCTGACCCAAACTGGTTTATTGTTTCAGCGTGCTGGGGCAGTATTCCCTGTGAGGAATGAGATGTCTGCCCCTGTATTTACTCCTCAAACACAACCTTTGTCCCAACATATTCGTAATTCTGATCGGCAAGAGACAGCCGAGTCTTCTGCAGAGCCTGAGTTCCCAACCCTGAGGTACTTTTGTTGTTCCTTGGCTGTTTGAGTAAAAGAATCATTTTTTTAGCGTTTGCCATTATTCCTATTCATTTTTAAGATGAACAAGGTTTTTTTTAAGAAAAACAAAAAAAAGAGGAAGAAGAAGAAGAACTCTTCCTAATGACTAATGTCTTTGTAGAAATTGTGCCACAGTAATGGTTAGGCGGAAGTCTGCTGCTTATAATAAATTCTATTATCATTATCTTTTATTTAATTAATAAAGCTTATTGAAATAAATTTGTACTTTCTTCTCTGAGCTTTCCCGTAAGGTTCAATTGCTTAATGAGGATAGTATTCCATTTCTAATAAGTACATATGGCTACTTTAATATTTTTATACATTAAAATAAGGGTAATTGTCTGAACAAACTTTTTATTCACTTAATGTACATTGAAGATGGATCAAAATGAGTTATTGAGTGAAAAAAAATTCCTGCTTGTTTTAACTTCTCAATTTGGTAAACAGTGCTCCCTGTCCTTAGCAGGTAAACATGGATGTTGTGTTCCCACTCCAGTGATTGCCCTTTTCCCTTCGAGGTAGAACAGTAGGGACTTTCCACATACTAGAGTAGTTAATAGTTGAAAAACTGTGGACTATTTGTTGTGTCATATTATTGATATTGGCATTTCATTGCTAATTCACTGTTTCCTACTTCATATTTAATCATTGGTTATGCATCTAATGTTCTTACCGGTGTTCCGTTTTATCAGTATGACAGAAATTCAGAATGCGCGTGGTATTATGGATGTCCTTGCAGAAATGTTAAATGCATTAGATCCTGTAAACAAAGAGGTATAGGTTCACAATATGAAATGTAGAGAAAAGGGATATATTTTGTTTACTTGCTAAAACAATTTTGCGTTCTTACAAGAGCATAGTAATGTGGAATTCCTAGTGACAAGTCAGTAATTGGATTTAAAGTGACAACCGAAGTCGTAATATAACTGATCAGTGTAGTAATTTTGTTGTCTGTGGCCAAATTCATATCAGACTGTGAACCAGTTTTTCAGTGTAAACTTTTATGTTTTTCCAACACTTAGTGTGAAACTTTTCAAAATTCATTAAGAGTTTCACGCTGCTAAATCGTCTAATAATCTTTTTTTGAATATTACTTTTTTTTTCTCTAAGTTCATTTTCTATTTGCATGTTCACTGAGCTTTCTTCTACAATTTCAGGGACTTAAGCAGGAAGTGATTGTTGACTTAGTGCAGCAGTGCTGTTCCTACAAACAAAGAGTTGTTCACCTTGTTAATTCAACGACGTAAGGACACCCAGTTAAAGCAGTGTTATCTTACATATGTTAAGTCTTAGATTTCCCGTGATCTTATTTTCAAGTTGGGTCTCTATGCCTATTGACAATTGGTTTTAGGTTGGATCGTTAACATAGTATGAGAGCCCAAGTGTCTTCTGTGCTTTCTGCCTAAACCTATGTGAGATCATCCTGTAAGACTTGTTAAGCTGCATGTGAGTGGGACTGTTAAAATGGTATTATCACACTTCTGCTAGGTCCTGGATTTCTTGTGCAAATTGGGCCTCTTCACGTACTGACAATTGGTTTTAGCTCGATGCTTTACGGTTTCATTGTTAAGCTCCTAGCTGACATAGTACATTCGTGTGGTTTGATGAATTGGTGTATCATCTGTTTTGATGGTCCTTTCCTTTATGGGTTCTTTGACACATTCCATTTTTTATTACCTGGACTTTTAGGTTATTGTGCAGTATCACTTATTTTAATGCATGACCAAATAGAGGGAGTGAAATTCTGAGTGTTGAGATCAAAGGAATTCATTATTCCGTTCAATTATATTCTTTTTAGTGACTAGCTACCAGAGCAGTCTGTGGAAAGATTAATTTGTTTTCTATTCCATTTTTTTTGCTTACACCTCTACATGATTGCCTCAATGAATATCTCTGTGATTCCCTCTGTGATATTTTCATTTAGTCTGGCATGTATGTTGTATAAGTTTCGTTGGTAGTTACATGTCTTTGGTATGATAGACGGAATTGTAAGAAATACTTTTTACATACAAAACACACATCACCTTTGGTTCTCTATCTCCTGTAGGGATGAGTCGCTTTTATGTCAAGGTTTAGCATTGAATGATGATTTGCAGCAAGTTCTAGCAAAGCATGAGGCGATAGCTTCGGGAACTTTTCAAGCAGACAAACCTAAGCCTGAAGTTGATACTGGGGATGGCAGCAAACAGTCTGAAGGGAGGTAATGATGCTTCTTTGAACTGGACTAGCATATGCCGTGGATATGGTTATCAAAATTATTGGCCTTTTGTGTTGTAGTAGTGATAGAATTTTCTAAGAATAATAATGTCTATCATGTGCGTCTTCTTGTCCTAAGCATTACCCTGGAACTTGATTACAAGTTTCATATGCCATTTTTATCTTTTTGTTTTTAGGAATCCTCAGCAAAATGTAGTTGCTTGAATTTTCAGAATAAGGTTCCGTCACTGTAGGTGCTCGATTATGTCTGGAAACCTTTTGAACATTTTCAGATATAGTGATTAGTTGTGTGTTTCACTGTGAGGGAGACTGATTTGCTTATCAAATTTAGGTTGCTAGGATTGACATTGGAATTCATTATTGACATTGGAATTCATTTAATTATGGGTTATCTTGAATCTTATAATTAGATGTTTTCAGTAGCTTGAGCTTTACTAACACGATTCTTCTCAGATCTACCTCGAACACAAGATCTCAATCATTGGATCAGTCATCACTTCCTGCTCCTCCTACGACTAATGGTTCAACTCCTCCGGCAGCAGTCAATCCCAAAATGGACCTTCTTAGTGGTGATGACTACAATTTCCCAACGGCAGATGATTCACTTGCCCTTGTTCCTGTGGGAGAACCGCAACAAACAACTCCTGCATCATCACAGGAAATGGCCCTTGTTCTCTTTGATATGTTTTCTGATGGTAACACCGCCTCCGATTCTGTTAACACCCAGTCTTCAGGCTTGGGTGGACAACCATATTCTTCGACTCCTCAAATTCAGCAACAGAATTTTTTGACTCAAACTCAGCAGCAGAACTTTCATGCGAATGAAAATGCACCAAACATGGGATTACCTCAATATGAGCAGCCATTAGCTCAAGGCACAGGTCCTGCCTGGAATGGTCAGCAGGTTCAGCAGCAGCCCACCTCACCCGTCTATGGTTCGTTTCTGTTTATAATTGGCTCTTTTTTTTTTCTTAAAAAAAACTTAAATAGAGCATTTTACTTCGGGCACAGACCCTATGCTACTACTACCGAATTTATGACGTGTTTTTTGCATGTTGAGAAGGTGCCCCAAGTACCAGTTCATTTCCACCACCACCCTGGGAAGCACAGGTAGCTGAGGCTAGCCCAGTTGCAGTTCCTCAATATCCCCAGTCAATGGTTACTCAAGTTGTTGTAACACCCCCCCTTGGACCTCAACATATGGGAAGTGATCAAGTGGTGGGTATCTACATTCAACCTATCACGACCGGTCATTTGTCGGCAATTAATAACCAGCAACAACAGGCTGTTCAGGGAAACCAGTTTGGTGGTTTTCATCCCCAAGGAACACAATACAATATGGGCATGATTCCACAGCAAATGCCAGTGGTTCCAAAGATGATGGCACCTACGTATTCTCCTCAACAAATATACGCTGGGCAGCTAACGGCACCCTATGGTGGCCACCGTCAGCAACAATACGTTGATCAACAAATGTACGGGCTGTCCATCAGAGATGACAACGGCTCCAGAAACTCTTCCTACCAGGTTCCAACCTCGACTTACACCCCACCAACCAAGCCTTCAAAACCAGAGGATAAGCTATTTGGAGACCTTGTTGACATGGCCAAAATTAAATCAACAAAAACCAATCCTGCAAGGCCCGGCATGTGAACCTGCAAATTTGTTTTCTTTCTTCAATATATATTTTTAATTTCTATTACATATGTATGTGGTTCTCTGTTTGTTTTCTTTTTAGTTATTCGTATGGAAATTTTAATTTTATTGTGATATAATGTATATATGCCAATTATTGTATATATCTGTAGGTTTCTTTTAAGTGTAAAGCTTTGTTTTTCTTCTGTAATTTGGAATTGGCTTATCGTGTCTCATAACAGACACCATCACGGGCACTGCAATCTCGTGGGCCCTCAATCATGCTGTTCATTTGGGCATAATATAAATTGTTGGTCTTAATTATTAATTACAGACGTAATGAATACTATTACAAGTAATTAATTTCGGTAAATATGATAAAAAAACTAAAATCGTGAAAGGACGGCCATAAATTTCTTATTCCAGATTTACAAAATGGATTGGCATGCTACAGAATTTCCAAGGAAACTTAACATCATAAATCATCTCTGTAAATCCAAAAAAGAAGATGAAAAATTCAATAGGCAAATGAAATGAGCAGAAACTTCCCTTCTTTTATCTCCACTTGTCTTGTAGTTCTTTCCTCTGAGATAAAACCCAGGTAACAAAGATTGCAGCCACGAGCGCCAGGATTGTAATGAGAAGTAAGGCACAACTGAAATCTTCCGTGAGTGAATCGTAGGTCCTTGAAGGTGCAAAATGAGTGAAAAAGAGGCCCAATCCGTGTGCAAACACAAGCGTCGTCAATTCTAGCTTGGCCGGCACGGTTATTATACCTTGAAGACCTTCCACTCTAAGGTTATGCGTAATATAGGACTGGAAACAAGTCATCAACACCCACCACTTCAGAAACAGAGTGGATAAAATCCTGAACATGCTCATTTCTGTATTCCTAGTGTATTCATGTATTTTGCTGTTCCATAATCGTCTTTAACATGTTTTAATAGATATTCATCTATTTGTTCCATGTCCACAATGTTGTGTTCATGTCTAACAATGTCACAGGTTGCATGCTTAGTAAAGAGGTATCTCAATAAAAACAGTGTATCATTACCAACTACACACAAATGGGGAACTGACCTGAGGAATGATTGGCAATGAATCTGTTAGTGGTATTATGCCTTCTTCTCTCTCTGCCTGTGTGGGGTTAACGGATCGACGAGGATCCAGGAATCGTTTATCCAGTGCCAAAACCTGTGAAAATATGGTTAATACATTGCTACCATTTATAGAAAACAACACCACTCTTGATTCTTATCAAACGAAATTTCTGAAAATTTTAACAAACCTGATCCCCAATTGTGCCGATGAGAAGCTGCTTTGAAGTTATACCCTTTGCTGTTGATGTCACTGCTATGGCTTTCAAAGAATGGGTGAAAAAGTAGGATTGTGATTTCGTTACGACCTCTGATTGAGAATACAAAGAAATCGGTGAAGTAAGGTTGTGCTTTCCAACAACAAGCTTCCAAACATCTTTGTTGTCCTGTGGAGAGTATTTTAGTTGGAAATGATAAATTTAACTGAACCGAAGGTACATGCAAATTCAAGATAAGTGATTCATGTTGGTCCGCTTACAGCCCGAGACTGGTCGTAAATTTCGATGACTGACATCTCATATCTATGCGCTCTAAGGTTGAAGTAGTGGTAGACAACCCAGTTCTCACTAAAAACCTACAAGAAACAAAAGAACATCATCAATTACATCCCTCCCAATAGCTGCGTGTGACACCAATATGAGAAAATAAATGAGAACTCACGGCTTCGACAGGGCCCTGTGAACCATGATGAGTCATACTGTGCAATACACAACCTGTTACAGTGTTGATAAGATACACAACCAACCATGATTCCTCTGGTGTAACAGACCCGATTTCGCCACTGGCCTTGGGTGTAACAGTTGCCACGAAAAGTAGATTTCTTGATATATATTTATACATGACATCCTGATCTGCTGCTATAAGCTTTGCTCGAGTATGAACTGCCTGCAAAACTCAAGTCACGTGGCATTCAATATGGTTTATAGATGCAGCATTCGCAACACTGCACCAATAGACATTCAATACCGAAGAACATGCACAATCTGGAGTAAGCCATATTTGCCTATCTTCTGTAACACCTTTAACCACATGACACTAAAGGGCAATAAAATCATAAACAATTAGACACAGTTTACCTCGTTCATTTTTCTAGTGACAGTTGCAATGATCTTTTCTGGTTCATTTTTCTAGTGACAGTTGCAATGATCTTTTCTGATTCTGAGGGCAATACAATAGACCACAATTTCCTAGCGTCAAAGCAGAACTTATCATCCACATTGCCATTGCACTTGCTCTTCAAAGCATACCCCCTGATGATGCCATTTTCATCCTCAACTGAGTACCAATATATGTTTGAAAACTCTCATCGGAAAATACTAATAGCCTCTGGAGTTTTGGGGTATAAATGTGCATGCTTATTAGCATCGATTAGCAGATGGAGTCGCTGCTCTGTTGAATCTGTATATTGCAGTGGAATAACTTGTGCAACGGAATGAACAAGACTTGATGAACTAAGCTCCTTTCCCGTATATGAATCAACAAAAGAAAGTACACCTAGTGCATCTGAACTTGGACCGCACCTGCCAACTACAAGCACAGATGGATTTTCATCCAAAGCATGATGGTGGGGAACCTGCCACGGAGACAAGTTAAGTCCTATCGGATGTTGGCAGGCTTCTGACTTGTGTAGAGACTGTAGCAAGCGAGACCAGACAATGCGCCCATCTCCGGTATGCAAGGCAAAAAGCTTCCTTGCCCTTGTTAATGCTATGAGCAACTTCTGGAAGCCATTGTGGTCTCAGGTCATTTTGCTCTTCTCAGAACTTTTTAACCTCATGTATTGTATCGCCGCTATATCCTCAGGAGTAGCAAGCATAAGTGTACCCTTTAGTTTCAGCGTGTGTCCCTTAAAAAACAGCATCTTGTCAAAACCACACTGTCAGAGAGGATTTATTAAGCTAAAATGCACCTTCAAATCAGCTTTCAAAATGAATATAGGATGCTTTGACAGTAGGAAGTCCTTTCTAAAACCAACATAACAAGTTAGTATTCAAAGCGTTGAAACCCATTTAGCAAGCCCTGTGAATAATAAACATAAAACAACTATCTTCAGACATGTTTATCCACTATCTTTATAATTTCAGAATCACATGAAAGGCATCAAAGATATGATACTTCAACATGTATCAGAAACAAAATTCATAATTGGTATATGTTAACTAGTTAAAAGCAACGAAAGGAGTTGCATACTTTGCAGTCTAGAGTTGCCTTCAGTTAAAATGTGAACAACAAATGTGCTTTTCCACGAAAACATCATAACATTCATGAAATCAACTTAAAGGATTCATGTTCCATACCTTAAGCCATTCAAAGAGGTTGAGCTCAACTTTGGCAACCGATACACCAGCCCATTCCAGTGGGAGTTCTGAAGTAGTTACATCAATTATTGAAGTCAGACCATCTTCCCTGCTCCAGACAATTGTGCCTTGTTGTAGTAACAGCAATGAATGATCTTCCATCACAATCAGTGCCCGAAATCCGTAAGACCCATCTGTTCGGACATAATTATTTATGAAAACCTTATGGACGAGCCCCGTTGCTGGTCCATTTTAATGCTTTCTTTAAGTAAATCACCACCCCAATCATGCGCAAGCTTGACTGTGAGATGAAAATCCCTGCCTGCATGTTGAACCAGTGCAAATGCTTGTTGGCCCTCAGATAATGAGAGAGCATCACCAACGGCTGTTTCATGATTTGCTTTTTCCACCACTTCCAACTTGCCTTTACCTATCACTCTAATAAATATAGTAACTGCATTTATTTTGATTGTAAATAGCTCCATGATTGATGAAGGTATTATGAATGCAGGTCCTGGAGAATCCTCAACAAGATCTGAAATAGGTGTCTGTTGAATACTAATTTTTCCCTCGTAAAAACTTATTCTTAGCAAAATTAACCCTGTGGAATCTAGAGCCACGAGTGTCTCACTAGAAACTAGTGAAACTTCTCCCGAAAACCCGCCAGAGAAGGCTTCACTTTCATGCTTCAACAACTCTCCATTCGTGGCATTGATTTGATACATCTCAAACTGGGATGATGCAGCAAATCCTACCACGTATACGAAATTACTGCCAGGAGGCTGAATCACCTTCTGAACCTCAAGGCTGAAAGCATCATGGCAAAATAGTACATCAATGACATGTTATTTTCAAAGGGGAGTGAGTGGAGGGGGAAGCTGTTGAAATTTAAAACTTCAGATTTGGACTAACCTCTCTGCTTCAAAATCCTTGTTCCTAAGAACCTCACCATCTATGCAAGAAACAGCATGAAGGCGGCCATTGCTGAAAATAACTACTACATTATCCTTTTCAATTATCACATTTGTCTGCAAAATATCAATATGGTCAATCAGAGAATGGAGTGAATAATTTATATCTAAATCAAAAAAAAAAAAGGCTTTAAGGCCAGTCAAAAGCGAGGACCTGAAGTTTTCTGGAAGATAAAACTTAGACTTGAACAATACCTTAATGTTCAAGAAAGCACACTATTTTACATAAACTAGCCTAGTTCTTTTGTACGTGCTACCAGACAACTAAAATTCTTTTAGAATGAAAATCTCATGAGAATAATCTAAATTGTACAACTGAACGACAAATAGAGCATTGAAAGGTCCAACTTTCAGTAAGCATGATCCACAGAAAACAGATAGATGATACTATAGAAGCCTAAACAATGTTAACCGGAAAGATTCCAGAAAACCAAAGTTCTGATGCTAACCATTAATAACAATGATTTTGAGTGCTTAGGACCATGAAGTGAAGATTCCCACACCATCTGTCCATCAGGAAGGTTCCATGCTCTTAAAATCCTTCCTTCCGATGAAAGAGTAATGACATCTGAAATAATGAAATTGATTCAAAACTTAATCAGCTACCGAAGCAAGAACTCACAACTTCCCTTACTGAAAGCCAGGAGAAACCAACATTTAATCAAACAAATTCTCAACAAACAAAAGTTGGAAACTAACTAAAATCAAGTAATCTCTATGTTACTCGGACTCAGATTTTGAGTACCTGTGCCCATATGTTCAATTTTCTTTTCAAGATTTTCATCATTTCATGTATAAGGTCCTCATACTATGTAGGGACAGGTGAAAAGCGAAGAAACCAACTAAGATTTTAAAGAAATTTCTTTCCGACCAAAAAAAGGATATGCGCATACTTATTTTCCGAGAGCAATATCAATACCATCAACAACATCATTATGCCCAAGCACATGTCTCCAAACTACATAAACAAACAACCGGAAATTCAATTTGAATTTAGTTAATTTCAAAAATCAATAAAATACAATAAACTTGAATAAGATTGGACTTAACAAATCTCGCCATGGCGAAGATCAAGCGTAGCTATAACGTTGTCTTCAGTGGATACGACGACTCGTTTTTGACCAGTTTTATGAGTGTGGAACACTGCTTGCTTCATTTTCCCGATGTACTGCTGATGCCTGACATTAAACAATTTATTAGGATGAATGATAACAAAAATTTATAAAAAAAAAAGGAGTAAATATTACGTACCAATCCGTGAGGCCTACTTGATCTTCGTAAAGAGAAAGGATGGGCTGAAGAGAAGAGGAAATTAAGAAAAGAAAAATAGCGAACGTAATCGCCATCGCTAATGGGAGACGAAATTGGAAAAAAAAATGAGGTGCAAGTGCAACAGATATGACGACTACCCAAACCAACACTGCTTCAGCTTTGCTTCCATGAAACCCGGCTTCTATCTATAAAGCTATATAAGTTTGTTTTTATTTTCTTTTTAGAGTTTTGACCAAATACATAATAATTCCTTTTTAAATAATTATCAAATTCACCCCATCCTTTAACCTTTAGCCATCCTTTAACCTTTAACCATTAACCATGAAATCAGAAGTTCGATTCCTACCAATGAGAATAAAATACATTTCATGGTCAGCCTCGAGAAATTAATCACTACTATCAGTAGTGGATACATTGGCTCAAACCTAGGGTTGTAAACGAACCAAACGTTTAGCGAATTTTTCGTGAACCGTTCGGCAAAAAATTCGTTTATGTTCATTTATTTATTAAATGAACGAACATGAACAAGATTTTATGTTCGTTTAATTAAATGAACGAACACGGACAAAGGGTTCGTTCGTTTATTTACGTTCGATAATTCGTTCGTTTAAATTTATTCGCATATATCTATTTATATTTATTATTTTTCATAACAAAAGTATTATATTTTTAAAAAAATAAATTTATTCACATATATTCGTTCGTTTATATTTGTTTAAATTTATTCACATATGTCTTTTTATATTCGTTCGTTTGTGTTCGTTTACATTCGTTTATCATTTTAATGAACGAACACCAACAAGCTACATTCCTTAACAAACGGCCACGAACAAAAAATTATGTTTAATTATTTGTATTCGTTCATTTGTTTAGTTAAAATTAAACAAACGAATATAAACATACATTTATTCGTGTTTCATTTATAGGTTTGAGTCAAACCAAACAAAATAATTATCAAGCCCACACATTTAACAATTATAAAAAATACAAATGAAAATAAATAGAATAGTACAAGGAGTCAGTCGATACCTTTACCAAATGAACACTGCATTTAACATGCAGCGTTCGTTTCAATGAGATTAAACAATCTTTCACTTTTTTTTTCTTCTAAAAAAATCTCTTAAATTTTAACTTTTAATTTTATTAATTTTATTTATCCATTCAGCGCATCTAATAATCATAAATAAATGTAAAACTAATTAAATTTTACTAATTGAATTTTATTCTTTTTAAAATATTTCATTTCGAGCCTATTAAATGATGCATTTTGTAACCACACCATATAATTACCATCAATTGTCAATTCATCTAACAGAATAAAATACTAGGTTCCTTAAACAAGATTAAAAATTTTGAATTTTAACGTTGTTAATAGAATAAATTAAAAGGATCGCCCAAACAATAAATTTTTATAATATCTAATCGGAAATAGCCAACAAATGAGATAGAAATCAGTGATTATAAAATAAATTCTGAGATTTTACAAGTAATATGGCATGACAGATTTACAATTAGAATTACATTGAATCAGCAATAGAATCATGAAATCCTGTCCAGTGGGATATACTGTCAACTACAACAGAAAGCTCATTCCCCCGCACACTGCTGCTCCCAGGTGATTTAATGTCATGGGCGAATCTATAAAATTTTAGGGGACCGAACTTATAAAATTTTAAGAGAGCGAAAATAGATTTTTAATAAAAAAATGTATAGAACATTTTTAAAAAAACTTTCTAAATCATATACAAATTTTAAATTTTTAAGGGGCAACCGCCCCTTCAGCTTGCTCGGTCCATCCCTATTCGCAGTCCCCATCCTCGACCTAGTCTTCATTTAAGTGGAAGTTCAGTCCAATTCGTGTGTTCTCTTACTCTTTTTCCTATGAAATAATCAGGTATGAGGTAACTAACTTCAAGCCTGCAATAATAATAATAAACAAAAGAAGTAACAACAAACTGCCGGTTTTTCATGAGCACTAGGTATTTGGCAGTTACCGGCATCTTGATTGGCATCGATTTACATAAAATCCTCTCCAAGTTCCTGCAAAGACTTGCTGCTTGTCACTGCAATTTGTTTGTTTGATGTCATCTTTTCCAAGACCATGAGACCCTTGTAGCTTCGTATCTCGGCTTGTGTCTCCTTCTCAAATGAAAATTTATGTGCGAACCAAAATCCAGTAGGATAAGTTTTATTTTTCATGCTACAACCATTTATTTAAGATGCTCATGTTCTATAGTATACTCACACAAACCATCAGCTGATGTAGCCATTAACCAACTTCAAACCTTAGCTAAAATAATAATAATAATAATAATAATAATAATAATAATTTGATACACTGTAAAAAAATAAAAAATTTACACAACCCTTCATATTTAATTTTTAAAATTTAAAATTTACCCCTAACACACTAAAATCTAAACTTTAAACCCTAAACTCTAATTTCTAACCATAAATCCTAAATTTTACATCCTACAACCTAAACCCCTAAACCCTAAACCACAACTCAAATATCTAAACTCTAAAATTGAAAGGCTTGTGTAAAGTAAAAATTACACAAGTTTGTGTATCAAAGTATTTTCCTAATAATAATAAGATAATTATACCATGCACTAGCGACGAAAACATTTTGTTTCGACAAGCGCCCTAATTTTAGGGGTTAAGAATTTAGTTTAGTAGTTTAAGTTTATGTGCTTAGAATTTAGAGACTGTGGTTTGAATTTAGAGTTTAAGGTTAGAATTTAGGAGTTATAGTTAAAAACCTAAATCTCTACCATATTACCTTAAAATCTAAACCCTAACACTAAACCTTAAATTCTAACCACAAACTCTAAATTCTAAACCCCTAAACCTTAACTCCTAAATTATAAACCCTTAATTGGATCTCTAACCCCTAAAATTGGGGCACTTGTGGAAACAAAATGTTTCCACCGCCAGTGCATCATATATTTTCCCATAATAATAGGGTAAATTTTTTATACACAGACTGTGTAAAATTAATTTTCACAAACCTATATATTTACACTATGAAACTCAAATCTTAAATTCTTAATCTTAATCCTAGAAAACTAAAACTAAACCTTAAACCTTATACCCTAAATTCTAAACACTAACCTTAAACTCTAAACCCTACATCCTCAAGCCCTAAACTTTAAACTCTAACCCCTAAGATTAAAAAATACGTGCAAACTAAAATTTACACAACATGTATATTAAATTTTTTTCTATAATAATAATAATGATAAAATAAGGTGGCTCACTTTTCCCCTTAGCTGATGCTTTCTCTCTGCGGCATTAACGGCTTCTCTCTCAGCTGCAACAACATATTATATTACTTGGCATTAGTTAGATCAAGAACAAATAAAAGAATTACAAGTTTAAATAATAATAACAACAACAACAACAATAATAATAATAATAATAATAATAATAATAATAATAATATAGAGAAGTTCGTTTTTGTCTGATTTAGGTCCGAACTGTGAGAGTGGAGAAGAGGATAAATGTGATAGTAAGACTAAAGTGGAAAGGAAACCTGATTTGGAAGGTATGCAAATAAGGAAACAATGATATCACATTTGCTTTACTTGGATGAAAAAATCATAGTAACATTTATAAAAAAATGAATAAAAATAATCAAAATAATAATAAAGCGATTGTCAGATAATAAAGTAGTTGTATCTGTCGAACTATCACATCTGTTAATTATCGAGTTAGAGTAAAATAACATGGAGTGCGACAAGTGATCAGAAGGTGTGGCATAAGGGTGTCGTGTCGAAATTTTTAAATGTAAAAGGTTAAATTTATTAGATTATTTTTAACTGGGACTAAATTAATAAAATGCATAAGTTTTAGAATTAAAACTATTATTATATCAGGTCGTGTTTCAATGTTAATGACAGAGTGATCTGTTTGTCATAAAATTTTAATCGAATGAATATATTATTACTTTTAAAAGAAAAATGAAATGTTTGTTATCAAATATATAATTAAATGATTTGTTGTACATTTTACCCTAATAAAATTTAGGTTATCTTTTGATACACAAGTTATGTAAAAAAAATTATACAACTCTTTATATTTAACCTATAAAATTTAAAATCTAAATCCCTAACTCTAACACCCTAAATCCTAAGCTCTAACTTTAAACCATAAACTTTAAATTCTAACTACAAACCCTAAATTCTACACCCTAAATCCTAACATAAACCCTTAAAGCCTAAAATTAAAAGGCTTGTGTAAACTTTATCAAAGTATTTTCCATAAAATTATATATATATATATGGCAATTAGTGGATAGCAAATTACATTAATTGATAATTGATTTTACTAGCAGATTGCATTAGCTGATTGTATAAAAGTGTTCGGTAAGATTAATTGATAGCTTATAGCTGTTTGATTATTATCAAGTAAAATAAAAGGACATGAATATATTCAATACTTGTTTGGATAATTTTAATGATTGTTAAATTTAGATATATATTAATTTTTTACTTGTGAATTTATATTTTGAAGGAAAATACTTTGATATACAAGCTAAAGTTTACACAAGCCTTTCAATTTTAGGGTGTAAGGATTTAGGTTGAGGTTTAGGGGCTTAGTGTGTAGGGTGTAGAATTTAATGTTTATGATTATAATTTAGAGTTTATGATTTAAGGTTTAGGGATTTATATTTTAGTTTTTATAACTTAAATATGAAGGGTTGTGTATCAAAATATAACTCTATTTTGAATGTAATTTTTTTTTTACAAAGTCTAATTCTAATCCTAATCCTACCTAGAAGGGAGGGGAAATGGGAGACTCTAAGGGAAGGAAGGGAGTGTTCTTGGCGGGTCTAGAATCCATGACCTAAAGGGAATGAGAGAACAAAGATGAGCAGCTTGGTCAACTGGCCAAATGTGTTTGCTCTATTTTGAATGTAATTTTATTAATTATCAAGTTTATATGTATATATTAATTTTTATTTTTTTTAAATTTTATTAGTTACTCAAGTTTATGTTATTTAAAGTAAGTTTTTATAATTATTAAAGATAAAAGAGTCACTATAAGTCTTTTGTTCAAACATCTTACTCAAAAAAATTCCTTTTTTTTAAAATGAGAGGATTCAACTTAATCCGTTATTACAATCATCTATTTACCAAACATCTTTTTTTGCTTATATGAGTTTGTTCAATACTTCAATGTTGGGATTAGTTACTAGTTCGAATTTGATACAAATTTATATTTTTTGGGAATTAGTTGGAATGTGTTCTTATCTATTAATAGGGTTTTGGTTCACACGACCCGCTGCGGCAAACGCTTGTCAAAAAGCGTTCGTAACTAATCGGATAGACGATTTTGGTTTATTATTAGGAATTTTAAGTTTTTATTGGCTAAAAATTTAAGTCGAGACACTTGCACACCAACAGAAAAAGTAAAAAAAGAAACTTACCGAACACGTCATTACTAAGCAATTTATCATTAATTGTTTAACTTTCTTTGTTTAGAGGCGGTTAATAGGCCATATAATGTAGTTTATACGTGAATTTAGTCTCTATACTCTAATTTAATTGATTTTAATCTCTGTAGTTTTCAAATTTTAAAATTTGAGTCCTAACTCAATAGGTCTATACTATAAGAAATAAAAATAATCAAATTGAAGAACTTAAATTAAAATCTACAATGACTAATAACAAATTTTGACTTAATAGACTTAATGGCGCTATTGTTTGGATTAGAACCAATTTCAAAATTTGCAATACGAGTGAACCATGAGAAAAATATTTTAGGGGCCAAAATTAAATTATAAAATTTTGAATCACTAAAGTATAATTTTATCATTGTTATAGCTTATATAATTTTTTAAGGGGTTAAACTGATTTTTTATCAGGGTGCAAAAGTAAAATTTTACCATGCTTTAACTTTAAAACATTAAATTTATAAGGGATTACAACTGACATCCTCCCTTGATTTGAAAAGTACAATGACTTAAAAATAACCAAATTTGACAAACAAACAAAAAAAAGAGATTGTAAACAATAAAACGAAGCATATTTACAGCAAAAAGCCAAAAATAATAAAGTGGTTCATCAATGTGGAAGAGTTCTCTTTACTATGAATGTAGAATTTCTGTTTCTTTAGAAAAGAACCCATGACTTCAATTATACCAGAAGCTCATAACCTTTTCCTCTCAGTTAAGGGAAAACACTGTACCTGAATGTGTAAGCTGACCGTATACGCCGAGCTGCCTTTGACATTGCTTCCGGCAAACAATGGGACACCTTGCTCCAAATTTACAACCCAATGTAACATATTTCGATTTCGTTGCAATCCATGAATAATCCGATGGAGAATCGGATCTCTCAGCACCATACGACCTTTTTGAAGAGACAGAGCCGACCCCTTGTGTTCATCAGTAACTACAGTTGGTATCTGTATGAGATTGGAATGCGAGACAATTGTAGTTGCTTGTTGTATAGTTTCTCTAGACTTTCAGTTGGTAATAGTATCTCTTTTGTTGTCTCGGTTTTCTGTTGCTTACTACGATTGGAACCAAGAACTCTATTTGCCTCTTTTGTCAATCCGGTGGCACGCCAAGCTTCGGCGATGAGGGAGGTGGTGGATTTCTCAAGCTGAACCTCAAATTCTTGCATTACTTGGAGAAGTTCTTCTGCTTTCCATGGCTGTTTGGCTTCACTATATCCCGAAATTAAGGTCTCAAAGGTCTTCAAATTGGGAGATATTCCATATTCACACATTTGGTCGAAAATCCTGATTGCATGATCCATTCTGCCAGCACTGCACCAACCACTGATAACTGTTGTAAATATTACAACATTCGGGCGCGATCTTGATTCAATCATGATTGTTAGAAGTTCTTCAGCTTTCTCCGGTTCTTGTGCTCACACGTAACCTTTGGCAAGAATGCTATAGGAATGAATGTCGGGCTGAATACCTGCTTTCATCATGTCATTGAAGATTTCCCTGCATTTACCCATAAATCCAGCTGAACTCCATGCATTCATAATGGTGCAAAAAGTTATAACATCGGGTTTGACCTTGAATTCTTCCATCAAAGAAAGTACCTTAAAGCTTAGCCTTAATATATGTTCTTCAGAAGGAAATATTCAGTATATGAGGCTCCTATTCGAATATATCGACTATTGAAGATAAATAGAATCATTAGATTACTTACCTCATCAACCCCATCTCTATCCATGATGTCAGCAAAACCTTTGATCAATGAATTGAACATCACAAGATTCGGGTGCACCCCAAGTTCCTTCATCCTATACGCAAACCTCAAGGCCTCCTTGATCCTACCTACTTTATTATATCCGCTGATAATGATGCCACAAGTTCTCTCATTAGGCTGCAAACCATTTTTCTGCATCTCTAAAATCACACCTTCAGCCCGATCGGTCTCGTGATTCTGTGAATAAGCCGTTGCTATGGTATTGTAGGTAACAGCATCAGGTTGCATTCCAGAGGCAATCATCTTATCAACCGTATTCCAAGCTTCTGTCATGTTCTTCTTTTTGCACCATGCTCGGACAAGTACGTTATAGGTACGGAGATTGGGTTTGACATTCCCCTCCCGGATCATTAGGTCTACCAGTTTAACAGATTCTTCCGGCTTACCCGCAATCTCATACCCTTTGATTAAGGTGTTATAAGTGCTAGTAGTGGGTTTCAATCCACTTTCCCTCATCTTCCAGAAATTTTCCATGGCTTCTTCTATATTTCCACATTCGGAGAAAGCATTTATAACAGCATTGAAAAATATCGACTGAGGCTTCATTCCGTTTTCTTCGACTTGAGAGATGATAGAGTGTATGGAACGGAAGTCTTTCTGGCTGGTCAAGGCAGTCAAAAGAGTTGTGTATGTTATCAAAGATGGTTTATGCCCTCCTTCAATCAAACTGTCGAAAATAGACTGAACTTCTTGGGGTTTCCCTCTTTCTATTAGAATGTTCATTAGCTTTGTCCAGGACCGTACCGTTCTGCAACTATCTTTTGTCAAGCAGACGCAAGGAGATTGACTTTGGTGATCCATCAATGTGGAAGTGGAACTACCACATGAAAATCTCAGTCCTAGAAGCAGAAAAAACCGTGAAATCAATCAATCTCGCCACCGACCAGCAACAATCAAAGAGATCATAATTCCAATAGAAGAATACAGTAATTTCATCCACTTAAACACGCATGGCACTTTCCTATATGCATAATTCAAGTGCTACAGGCTTTAAACATTTATTATTAATGTATCAAAATTTATATAAATATGATAAGAGAAGTATGAAATGAATTAAAACGGAGGCTTCCTTCGAGAAAAAATAGGCATTGATTTACTTTGATATAATATTTTCCTAGAAAAGAAATCCAGTCATGAAAACCTGGGACACAAGCAAATTCCATTTCTGAAATGTAATTTTCCAATTTTTCTGGAAACAAAACCAAACATGACTTGTTCAAGAAGTCCATCCATAATTACAACTAAAGATTAAATAGAACCATTCTCAAAACAAAACGATAAACCAATCAAAATTTCACAAAGTAATCCAAACTTCCAATCTGGGAAATTTCACATTCTTCGCTTATTATTGATCAAGGCTCAAGACAAACAAACAAAAAAAGGAACTAAACCCAAAATTGCTTGGGTTATGGGAAACCAGATATCGATATAAAACAGCTTAATCAATGTAAGAAATGGCTGTACTGAGCAATGAAAAATGGCTGAGAGGGTGTTTCTGCAAGCGTACCTGACAGGATTGGGGCCGGAGTCTTTGATTCTTGCAAGAGGGTACTGATTGTTGGAGTTATGGCGGCATTGGACCTTCACGGAATGCATTATAAAAGACACAGATATGGAGATAAGAAAACCACAAAGTGCGGCTCAAAATTTTCATTCCTCTCTCTCTCTCTCTCTCTCTCTCTCTCTATTTTCTTTCCTTCTCATGAAACATTTCTATCCATTACCATTTATTCATTTTGGATAAAGTATAATAAAAGTTGAGATAACATTACCACGTGTTCACATACTATGTCTTTTGAATATTCCGACTTCGTCTTCAAATTATGTCTCACATTATATATTAGTAATTAAACTTTTGAAAATTTTGGTTTCATCATCAAACTATGATCTTTATTTTAAATTAGATTTTATATTTTTATATTTTAATTTTATCTTTAAGTTATCATTTATATCCTATCATATTATTATATAATAGACATAAGTGTTTGCATGAGTCGACAATTTTTATAATTGTTTGTTTAACGTGAGATATAGTTAGTATATATTGATAATGTAGGGATGAAATTATATTGTTCAAAAGTTTAGGGGTTAAATTAGAATGAAGGTCATAGATTGAGTGTGAAATTAAAATTTCAAAAATTTAAGGACTAATTAGAATTAGAGTCATAGTTTGAAGATAAAAATGAAATATTAAAAAGTTTGGGCATTAAATTAGAATGATCAACAAAATTAAACAAATTGGTATCTTCGAGAAAAAGAAACAATTTCAAAGTAAGCAAATTAACGACAAATGATCACGGCATTGATGTTTTTCTTCAACTTAATATAATTTGATCGAAACAATAATAAATTTAATCTTCAATATTTATATATTATGCCAATTTGGTATTAATGGGAAAATGTGTAAATTATGGGTTGAATTTTTAGTATCAATATTAAAATGATATAATGTATATATATTGAGGGTTAAATTTTTTATTATGTCAATAAAATTATGTAAATTTAGAAACATTAAAATTGTGTTTGATTGTCCTTAATTGTTCACCTCTGAAATTGACGATTATCAAAATTCCTTCTCTTTTTATGAGAGACCAATTTGGCAAATTTCAAAAGAGTGGGACCTAAGATGCGTTTTTACCACTAGAATACAACAATTTACGTGTTTTGTACAAGAGAGTGAAAGCAAAAGGGTAGAATATTATCCTCGAAGAAATAATGGTTCAGGTTGACCGGGCTGGGCTGGCTTTGGAATTTCGATAGTTTGAAAGTTAACTGCTTAGGAGGCAAACAGGTTAGGTGCTCAAATTAAAATTTCTGATTAAATTGAGACTTAAAGTTTCATTTTGTGACCTATTTAAAGTTTGTTGTTAATTTTTTTCATTAATAGACACGTGTCATCTCTTGAAATTTTTAAATATTCCCAAAATAGTCTCTAAATCCTTAAATTTCTCAAATCCGACCACTTCGACCAGCGTTAGCCGCATTATCTACCACAGAATGAAGCATCCCCCCTCACATAACAACTCACACGTTGTTTGCCGCCTCTTCGGCTGCCGTTCGTCGCAAATCGTTCGAAAGAATCATTCGACAATTTCGATAATTCACACAGTATCGGTCCATTTTCGACGACGAATGGTGGGAGAAATAGCCGTGATGGTTCAACGACCGATGTGGTGAGCGGCGGCGTGACAATCGAAGGCGGAATCAGCCCAAATCGAGATTTAAGTTTTGGGGAGTAGGAATTTTAGAATTTACGGGTTGTTTTGTGAAATCTGTAAAACTTAAATAATTTTGAAAATCAAGTAATTTTATTTATTTTTAAAATAATTTATAGAAATTTCAGGTGATGACACGTGTTCTTCAGCGATAAAAATTAATGACAAATCTTAAATAAATCATAAATAAAATTTTAAGTGATTTAACTCGAAAAATAATTTAAACATTTAATTAAAAAATATAGTTTAAGCACTTATATAACGAAACCTAAAACAAAAAAATGAATAAATATAAAAAAGCAAAGATTAGACAGATTCTGGCCCAGCTACAGTTCCCAGGAAAGAAGAAGAAACATCATTAACCCGTTCATATATTTCAATTCCATAGACTTCGCTGAAAAATGGGTTTGTTTTTGAAAAGAGAAATCAGAAGAAAAGAAATGATCTTTCTTTGATTCCATCACTTTCCTGTAAAATGAAGTGCTGTAATTAAGTATTAGATCTGAGGTTTTTGAATGCTTTTTTTTCTTCTTGTTTTTCTTGATCTCTGTGTTAAAAGAAAGAAATGTTGAAGCTGTGGAAATGGTATCAAAATTGCTTGGCAATCCACCCAGTGAAGACACAGGTTGTAAGCTCAGGCTTGATTTGGGGTTTTGGGGATATAGCTGCTCAAACCATTACTCACTCAACCGCCAAGAAACACCACCATCTTCAGGTACAATCATATTTCCTACTTTAACACATGGCTAGTCTTTAATTACCGTTATTTTACTGCCCTTGTTTGAGCTTGATTTGTTTGATTTTATGGTGAATTTTGTGATTCCATTGAATTATTGTTGTAATAGAAAATGGTTTGGTTTCTTTTGCTGCATATATGCTTTTCTTTCCCTGATGAAATTGGTATATTCTTTATGGAAAGTAAGCGTATAATCGTTGATTTTGGGGTACAATTTTGTCATTCTTATATGTAATTGAGGGTTATATGTTGATTCATGTTGTTTTTGCTACTACTCTGCCCATTTTATGAACATTTAGAACCCCCATTTTTTGAAGAGAAACTAGAACCTTTCTTGCTGAAATAAGAGGTTTCGAGCGATTTATTTCATTTTTCTTGGTTTGAATTCTTTATAAAAAGGAATAATTATGTCTGTGGATTACATGCATAAAAGATGGCATTTCTTTGTCATGGGAGCTGCAATTTGATGCTGCAGTTTTGCATCAGTTACCACTTGTTCAACTTCATAACCTTCAGGCTAGCTCCATCCTGCAGCGCAATGTTATTCCACTCTTCATTTTTCTTGAAGGAGAGATACCTATGCCTGACATCCTATCCTACATAATGGGTGCGGAAATGATCCTTCGAGGACCCTCCAAATAAATGGAAATTTTAAAAAAAATGAACATACCTTTGGTGGACACATACTGGTATTCATCGTTCGCACCCGAATTTGAGTAATATAGATGCATTGGAGAGCGTGAATTTAGAGTTACCTTAACTCCAATCCTGGTTATTCCTGTTGTGCAAAGTTCATCACTTAGAAATAATTTAACTATTGTAATTTGTAAAGATCCCCATGATGGAAACATTGCATTCTGCCTTTATATTCTAAGCATGTTTAATTTTGTGATTATTTTTTGCAGCTTATTTCTTTTAGCATAACGATTTTTCCTTTCTTTTCTTTTTGGTATGTATCAGGAAAAGGATAAAACATTAAAGATTAATTGGAAACGAGTGGCTACTACAAGCTTGTTTGGTTTCGGGTTTGTTGGACCAGTTGGTCATTTCTGGTAATTATCCACCTATCACCATGGATTTGCTTGGTTAAAGATTTTTTACTTCTTGTTTTTACATCTTAGGAGTTGCATTATAATCACGGTGCATTGGAAAACTGCGATGTGAGCTTATTATGGAAACTAGAGATGGTTCACGGTGGCTGTTCTTTCGTTTTTTGGTTTTTTGGGTTGCTGAACTAGGTGAAGGGATTCTTCCATGGTTAAATTGCATGTTCAAGATCAAATAAAAAAATATTAATCAGTCCCAAACTTTGTTGTGCATATGTTTTCTATATGCAAACCTTTTGTTGGAAACTGTTTTTAACTTTATGGTAATATTCATAGGTACGAAGGTTTGGACCGCTGCATAAGGTCGCGACTGCGTCTACGACCAAATTCTTTTCGTTTCGTGGGTACCAAAGTCGCAATCGATGGGTTCATCTTTGGGCCACTGGATTTACTAGTGTTTTTCACTTACATGGGATTTTCTTCCGGAAAGAGTGTTCCCCAAATCAAAGATGATGTGAAGAGGGATTTTGTCCCGGCATTAGTTCTCGAAGGAGGGCTATGGCCGATTGTTCAGGTTGCAAATTTTCGATACATACCGGTGAGATACCAACTTCTTTATGTGAACTCATTCTGCTTGTTGGATAGCTGTTTCTTGTTGTGGATCGAACAACAAGAGGATGCTCCATGGAAGCAATGGTTGAACTCTTTGATACCTTCCAAGGAGAAAAAGGATGTAGGTGGATGACCTTGTTGAGATTTGATGCATTGCAGGACTTGTTGGCAATGGCATCATTGTGCATATTACATGGTAAAAGATAAAATACTAGTTTTGGAGAATTCGAAAATGTTATGGTTTTTGATCATAGCTCTGGACTTTTAGCTAATCTTTTCAGGGGTTTTCTTACCCTTCTGGGATACAAGTGATCATTTTTATTCTTAAATCTCAATAAATGATTTTGATCATTTCTTTTCATTGTTATTCTTACTGTTAGAATGTTACTATTCAATCTATTGTGTTGGTCCGTGGATATCAACTTGATATCTCTTAATCAGGTCTCGAGTTTGAGGCTGTGTATGCAGAGAATTTTTGTTGAAATACTTACTCATTAAAATCAAGTGTGCGACCTAAGTCGGTTCAAATTAGTTAGGACAAATCCCTGGAGAACTGGGAGTGCAATCAAAAAAATGTTACTATTCAAAATTTTCCAAATTCATTAAATATTCTATTTCATTGAATCAGATTCTTTTTAAAAATAAAAGTATAAATTTTGACTTGTTTGGGCTCATTTAGTACCTAAACTTATCTCGTTGGTATCTGAAGTACTTAAACTTGGAAAATGTTTTAAATGAACTTTTATTAAAAAAAGCAAATGTATATGTTATGAAATGGTTTTTAATACGTGAAAAAAATTATTTATGTTGTTTTTATTAGTATCGATTAGTATAAATTTCAATTTAAAATAATTATCATCATTATGATTTATCTAAAAAAATATTTTTATATGTGAAAGTAACAATTAAATGATTTTTAATACATATCACAAATAAAAAAAAAATCATGATAGAACCCTAAAATTAAATTCATATGATAATTCACATTATGATCGATGAACTTAAAAAGAAAATAATAATAGAATTGTTGACGTTTTGACCAAATTGTTTTTTAGAGATAGGTTTGAATCCCGTTTGTTTTTTATCCTCCTGATGAGGTTTTAACGTTGTTACATGATGATGTAGCTGATAATGTTCTTATACTGAGTTGCTTTTGATTAGGGATGGTCATGGATCGAATTGGACCAGGTTTTTGGTCGATTCGCACATGATTCGAAAATTTAAAACATTCATTTAAATTCGGCCCGAACTCAAATTTTAAAGTAAAAAAACCAAACTAATCCGACTCAACCCGACATAAATAAAAATTATTAATTTTATTATTATTCGATAAAATAGGGAGCTAATTGAAAAAATACAAATAGAGAGAGTATTATAACAATTATTCATTTTTTTAGACAAAATAGAGAGATAATTGAAAATTATATATAAAGAGAGGGGCATTGTAGCAATTATACCTACATATTTAGAATAAAATTAAATTATTATTTCAGTCCGGATTGAGTATTTTTCGCCTTAAATTCAAACCCGACTCGACCTTATCTTCAAGAAATTAGACTTGAGCTCGAGATTATTTTAAAAATATTCGACCCTATAAGATCGGATCAGGTCAAGATCCGTCGTGTCTAAGTCAAATGCTCATCCTACTTTTTAATTTATGAATAATTCTCCTTTATTATTAAAAAGAAATTCATTTGAATCTTCTTACTACGAAAAATCTGCAATCAAGAAAAAAGAATTATTATTATTTTTTGACAAAATTGAATTATTAAAAATTAAATTAGCATGTTAATTTTTAGTTGTAAACTTGTATATCAATAAAAGTTACACTGAAACAGTTTAAAGGAGAATAATTAAAAGAAAAAGTCGTTAACCTCTGGAATTAGTTTTGTGGCGAATTTGATGGCAGTGATATTTCATTAGAGTACACAATTAATTTTTTGGCAAAATGACAAAAATACCCCTAATGTTTGCACGTTTTTTTATTTGGCCTCCTATTTTTTTGGAGCAAACAACCCCGCAACATTTTAATTTGGTCTAAATATACCCCATTGGATGAAAACTGTGTAAAACCTAATTTGATTTTGATATAACAATTTGTCTAAGACATATTTGTAAAAGCAAATAAATTTTGAAGTGTTCTAAAGTCTCACAAACTGACAAGCAATTTGAACCAAAACTGATTCTAAGTCAAAACATTCAAACCAAACAAAATTTTCTAAGTGTTTCAAAGCAAAATCTAAAAGTTACGCTAAGGCATATCGATACGCTTTAGCTGTATCGATACGGTTTACGTTACTAGAATTTTAATAGCCTAAAGTGTACCGATACAGTTAACCTCGTATCGATACGGTTTTTAAATAAATTTATTTCAAAGGCATTGCGTACCGATACGGTAACCCCGTATCGACACGATTTGGTTTGATTCAGTGTATCTTTGCATTTAATAAATTATCTGTTGCATGTCAGTTATGGGGAATCAACAAAATTCAAACGGTCGTTGGACCAGATCGATACGCCCCTAATAGCGTATCGATACATTTTTTACTCAACTTCCAAACAGGATTCTAGTGAGCAAAATACGTATCGATACGGTCATAGAGTATCGATACGCCCCTTGATTTACAACTTGAACTGTACCGATATGCCTTCCCGCGTATCGATACGCCCCTGTTATTTTGTACACAACGACTCTTTCTTCTTATAGACAGATATCGATACGGGCCTTCGTGTATCGATACGGTTGGCTAGAGAAGTGCATTTATGGTGGGAAAAATGCAGCCCAACGGCTACAATGATGATTTCAACCACCCAAACGGCTAGAAATCAATGTAAGGGTATAAAAGCAAGCATCTAAAGCATCAACAACAACTATTGAACCTATTTGCAACATCCAAGCATATATCCAAACCCTTATGCTTCATAGAGTCAAATCCTTTTACCCAACTTATTGTAATTCTTATTGTAAACATTTCTTTCAAGTTTGAGGAGAGTTTGTGTATCATTTGGGCAACAAATTTGTCTTGTGAGAGATATTTTAAGTTTGCCAATTCTTCTTTGTAAAGAGAGAGTTTTTGGTTAATCTTTGGGTTAAGTTTGCCAATTCTTCTTTGTAAAGAGAGAGTTTTTGGTTAATCTTTGGGTAGAAAGATTAACCGGTTTGTAAAGGTTACCTCCTTAGCCTAGAAAAGGGGAAGAATACCTAGTGGATATTGGTTGAAAATCCTTAGTGAGAGCTAAGATAGTGAATGTAGAGCTTGTTAGAAGCTTGAACCACTATAAATTGTCTTGTCCTCAATTTTCAAATTTTCAATTTTCTCCCTTCCACTTTAAAAAGCCAATTCACCCCCTCTTGGCCAATTTCAATTCGATTGATCCACTCAACAATTGGTATCAGAGCTTACCTCTTTGACGGCTTCACATCCAAAAAAGGAGATCCTAGAAGAGTGTCGATCAACAATAAATCAAAGCTATGACATCTACCTCCGGGCTAAACATGTTCGAGTTGCAATCGATCACTAAACCATCATTCTTCAATAGGGATAATTATCCCTATTGGAAGAACCATATAAGACTCTTCATCAAATCTAATGACTATGTCCTTTGGGATATAGTGGAAGATGGACCGGCCATTCCAATGAAAAGATATGGAGAATGAAGACTTGTTCTGAAGACAAAGGTAGAGATGACCGATGAAGATCGGAGAAGACTCCAAATAAACGACAAGGCTCTACACATTATATTTTGTGCACTCAGACCCGATATGTACGTCAAAATGTCATCGTGCACAAGTGCGAAAGAGGTGTGGGATAAGCTAGAGACCACTTACGAAGACATCAACGATGTAAAGGAAACCAAGATTGGAATCCTTAATTTGAGTTACGAGAACTTCAAGATAGAGCCAGATGAGAGCATCTCCAAAATGTTTGATCATTTTTCGGTCATAGTAAATGGTCTCAAGGGCTTTGGTAAGATCATTCCCGAAGACAAGCTTGTTCGAAAGCTTTTTTACTCTTTTCTCGAATCATGGGGTGGAAAGAGAACCGCTATCATCGAGACCAAGAATTTAAAGACGTTGAAGCTCGATGAGTTGGTAAAATCTCTCCTTACTCATGAGATCATAAAGCAAGGAAGGGAAGAAGAGAGAACAGAAAAGAGTTAAGAAGCAAGAGGTGGAGAAGAAGAAACAATGGATTGCTCTCAAAGCTTTACTACCATAAGGAGAGAGCAATTAAAGTGAAGATGAATTTGAAGAATTGGCTATGATAGCCAAGAGATTCTCTTGGTTCATGAAGTTCAACCGGGGAAGAAAGTTCCAAAGAAGAAGAGACTTTAAGCACAAAAGTAAAGAAGAAGAGAATGATCAACTCATTTGTTATGAGTGCAAGAAGCCGGGACACATAAAATTGGATTGCCCTCAACTCAAGAAGAAGGGCTTCGAGAAGAAGAAGAAGTTAAAGGCTCATATTGCTACTTAGAGTGATGAGGAATCATCATCTAATAAAAAGGAGCACGAAGTGGCCAACCTTTGCCTCATGGCTCTTGATGATGATCCAAAGGTAAGCCCTAACTCATCTAATTTTGATTTCACATTTGACGAGCTTTAAGATGCATATGCTGACTTACAAGAGGTTTATGACGAGTTGGTGGAAAAATACAAAGAATCAGTTTTGAAAAACAAGAAAATGATTTCCGATTTAAAAACCCAAAATGATTCTCTTTCCAAAACCAACTCGAAACTTGAAGAGAAGATTTAGGTTTTAAAAGATGATTTAAAATATTTTCAAAATGAAAATGTTGATTTAAACAATCTTCTCTCTAAAGTTCATGATGATCACCACAAGGTGGTGAATGAGCTTAAAGCTTCTCTTGATGTAGTTGGGAAACGAGGTTTTGAAAAAGCAAGTTCTTCAAAACCCAACTATGTGAAGAAAAGCTTTAATGGCTACAAACAAAGAAGCTATCAAAAGTACACTAAAGGTAAAAAACTTGGGAGTGTATGGGTTCCTAAGGAACTAGTAGCTTCTAACAATATCCATGCTATTTCTTCTTGGATTCCTAAGGGAACCAAGTATTTGAGAGCTAACTCACATGTACCCAAAATGATTTGGGTACCAAAAATTAAGAACTAATCTTTGTTTGTAGAGGGCATTGCTACAAGGCCAAAGCTTCAAGTTAAAATACTTGGTACCTTGATAGTGGATGCTCAAGACATATGACCAACGACAAGATTAGATTCATGGAGCTAAAGCCAATGAGTGGAGTGGTGACATTTGGTGACAACTCCAAAGGACACATTGAGGGTATTGGTTCTATTGGTAATCTCTCTTCTATACTCATTGAAGATGTTTTATATGTCAATGGTCTAAAACATAACTTGTTGAGTATTAGTCAATTATATGATAAGAGTTTTAATGTTCTTTTCTATGTTAATGGTTGCAAAATTGTAGACATTAAAGCAAATAAAATAATGCTCATTGGTCATCGCATAGGTAACATATACATGGTGCATTTAGATGACATTCATACATCCCATGCATGTTTGGTTGCTCAAAAAGAAAATGATGTATGGTTATGACAAAGAAAACTAGGGCATGCTAGCATAAATGTTTTAGAGAAATTGGTTTCCCAAAATCTAGTAAGAGGTTTACCTAAGCTAAAATTTTCTTTAGATAAAATTTGTGATGCATGTGCTAAGGGTAAACAAAAACGAGTCTCTTTTAAATCCATTAATGATGTTTCATCTAGTAGGGTATTACAATTGATCCATATGGATCTCTTTGGGCCAATTAGGACTATGAGCTAGGGTGGTAAGTCATATGCATATGTGTTAGTAGATGACTATTCTAGATACACTTGGGTTCTCTTTTTAAGTACTAAAGATGAGGCTTTAGAAAAGTTTATCACATTTTCAAAAATCACTCAAAATGACCTTGGTCTAAATATTTCCCATATTAGTAGTGACCATGGAACAAAATTTCAAAATCTAGGTTTTGATGATTTTTGTAACTCTAATGGTATTAGCCATAATTTTTCTACACCTCACACTCCTCAACAAAATGGGGTAGTTGAGAGGAAAAACTGTCACACCCTAAAAACTGGTCTAGTCGGGGTTAGGTTTCGGTGATCAAATATTCTGTACCGGTTACGTAATTTGCTCAATCTTGTACCTAGTTTGAAGCAATAAAGGTTATTCGGGCTAACTGTATCAGTTTACTATAAAAAAAACGTGAGTAGGGGGACCTACGGCTGATTCCTTCAAATTGAAGGAATTTGCCTTGAAATCCCCACATTAGGGGATAATGCAGCATAAGGCCATATTGGCCTTCCACCACGTGGCATGGCATAGGGGGAATTATACCCCAAATTGTGCCATGGCTCCAACGTATGTGGAGCTTGAAGGCATCAATTTGAGGCCGACTAATTGTATATAAGGGGGGATTGTTGCGAAAGAAAAATATGGAGAAAGTAGGGAACGAACAAATCAGTTCAGCGATACGTTGGTAAGCTCGAGTTTTTTGGTTTAATAAATTTGAGTCCTTGCTATCGATCGACTCAAGAGGTTGATAAAGAACAACCGTCATCTCTTCTGAAAGCCAAGGATAAAGGCACTGTTATCTGAGGGTCTTAAAACATCAGGTTGTCGAGGTGAGTGTAGTTGTGTCAAGGGATAGGCTCGGTGCCATCCTGTTGCATTATTTTGTGATTAAGTTTGTATTTGTTTAAATGGCTCACGTAGAACAACTATGTTGAATTCGATTGGCAAATCCGGTAAGTACCTGCATTGCTTTGATATGTGCAAATATGACTATGATATGCTACACGTATGTGATATATGAAAATAATATGAAATGTAACATGATATGGAGCTAAGGCTCATTTTGATATTTAATATTATATAACTTGAGAAAAAATATGGACTATGTGATTTGTATAATTATGGACATTGGATACAATTGGCATGCCATAGGATTATTGAGCTCGGCTAAGTAAGGGAAGACTACGATCCAGGGCTACGACCTATATGTGGGGGAAATAAGGTCGGCTATGTAAGGGATATATCTCCGGAGCTACGGCTCAAGGGCTACGGCCCACTCTCCGTTATATGTGTTGGTGAACAGGGGAATCCGTGTATCTAATGGTACCTAATGTGATACGTGCTTATAAATTGTGCTATATGAATTACGATATGAATATGTGAAATGTATATGTGAATATGAAAGCATAAAAATAAGTAAAATAAAGCATGAATTATGTGTAGTGTAATATGACTACTTGTATATTTAATCATCATGCCATGCATATTATTAATCATTTATTGTAATTGTTATAACTACCTCACTAGGCTTTGTAAGCCTAACATGCGTGTCTCATGCATTTTCAGAACCTTGATCAAATCCGAGCCTTGATCGTGTTATTGCGGTTGCAAGTCACGTCCCTGCCATATATGTATGTTATCTTTTGCTATAAACTCCTAGTAAAATGGCATATGACCCAACTTGTTTTGTATAAGCCTTTCTATGATTGTATGATGACTTGGTAATATGGTTTTGTTGTATGCTTAGATTTGGATAGGTTAAAATGGTTAAAAGGTGCCTAAAATGAGCCTAAGGTGAAAACTTGGTAAATGGATTCCAAACGCCCTAAAACTTGACGTACCAATAGGAACATGGTTTATAAGTGTACTGGTAAAATTTGGTAAATTTAGTTAAGTCATAGAACTGGTTTTTCATAAAAAGTCTCAAATTGGTTTAATTGGCTTAGTAATTCGATAGGTTCTAATAATTAAACCCTTAGATCAATAATTGGAGAGTTTAATTACAATTGGTAATACGAAATCGAATTAAAATCAATAACTGGTAAAAATTTACAATTTAGTCTCTAAGGTTAAGAAAAGTTTAAAATTGACCCCAACTCCGATTAAGTTTAGTAACAAACAAAGTGGATAAGTCTTAAGAATAATTAATATGATTCGTAGATTAGGTTTTGAACTCTAAACCCGATTTGAACCTCCAATTAGTCTTCCGATAACATTATCCGACCCAGATCTCTACCAGACCAGGAAGGGGGTGTTACAAAAACCGTACTTTAGAAGAAATGGCTAGAATCATGCTTTGTGAAAACAATTTACCTAAGTATTTTTGGGTGGAAGCCACAAACACCGCTTGTTATATCATAAATTGAGTAATGATTAGGCCACTTTTAAAGAAAACTCCTTACGAGATTTTAAAATCAAAGAATCCTAACATTAGCTATTTTCATCATTTTGGATGCAAGTGTTTTGTTTTAAACAACGGAAAAGATAATTTAGATAAATTTGATGTTAAAAGTGATGAAGCTATTTTCTTAGGTTATTCTTTAAATTCTAAAGCCTATCGAGTTTTTAACAAAAGAACCTTAATTGTAGAAGAGTCTATACATGTGGTTTTCGATGATAACCTCTTTTTGAGGAAGGGTTCTTGTGATGATGATGATGTAGGGATCATTGAAGCCAATGATGGTAGAAAACAATCAAAGGTGGATGAGATTCCAACCAACGAAGAAGAAGCATAAGATCCTCCCATAGAAGCCTTGAAGGACATGAATCTTGGTGAAAAGGAAGTGAGCTACCCAAGGGAACTCAACTATGTCAAAGATGGTGAAATCTTGGGTGATTCATCCAATAGGGTAACCGCTATATCCTCTCTTAAATTACTTAATAATGTTGCTTTCATTTCATGCATTGAGCCTAAGAATGTCAAAGAAGCATTAAAAGATGATTTTTGGATATTGGCCATGCAAGAAGAACTTAATCAATTTGAGAGGAGTAAAGTATGAACATTAGTTGATAGGCCTAGTAATAAATCTACTATAGGACTAAATGGGTTTTTAGAAACAAACTAGATGAGAGTGGTAACATAGTGAGAAACAAGGCTAGACTTGTTGCTCAAGGTTACACTCAAGAAGAAGGAATTGATTTTGACGAAACATATGCACTCGTAGATAGAATGTAAGCAATTAGGATGCTTCTTGCATTTGCATGTTATCATGAATTCAAGCTTTTTCAAATGGATGTAAAAAGTGCATTTTTAAATGGTTTTATAAATGAAGATGTGTATGTTGAACAACCACCCGGTTTTGAAGATCCACATTTTCCAAACCATGTTTTTAAATTAAACAAAGCTTTATATGGTTTCAATCAAGCTCTTAGAGCTTGGTATGAAAGACTTTCAAACTTTTTGATTGAAAAAAGTTTTGAAAAATGAAGGGTGGACACTACACTTTTCATTAAAAGAAATAACAATGACATCTTAGTAGTACAAATGTTGATGATATAATTTTTGGTTCTACTAGTAAGTTGTATTATCAAGAATTTTCTAAGTTAATGCAAGGTGAGTTTGAGATGAGCATGATGGGGAGCTCTCATTCTTCTTGGGACTCCAAATCAAGCAAATGAAGGATGACATCTTCATCAATCAAGCTAAGACATCAATGATATGCTCAAGAAGTTTGGCTTGGAGTATGTGAAGCCTTAAGCCACTCCAATGAGCTCATCAATTAAGATTGACAAAGATAAAGGAGGTAAGTGTGTTGATTCTAAATTTTATCGTTCAATGATTGGTTCTTTGCTTTACCTTACCGCAAGTAGACCCGACATTACGTTTAATGTTTGCTTGTGTGCTAGGTTCCAAGCTAGTCCTAGAGAATCACACCTTATATAGCCATTAAGAGAATCTTTAGATATCTTAGAGACATTCCTTACTTAGGTTTTTGGTATCCTAGAGACTCTTCCTTTAACCTACATGCTTATTTTGATGCGAATTATAGGGGTTGTAAGATAGGTAGAAAAAGTACCTCCGGCACATGCCAATTTCTAGGTAGTATGCTCATATCTTGGTTCTCTAATAAACAAAATAGTGTAGCTTTATCTACCACCAAAGCGTAATATATATCGGCCGGAAGTTGTTGTGCTCAAGTTCTTTAGATAAAGCAACAACTTATAGACTATGAAATTGATGTAGGTACCATACCCCTTAAGTGTGACAATACTAGTGCCATTTGTCTCACTAAAAATCCCATCCAACATTCTAGAACCAAGCACATGGAGATAAAACATCATTTCATTAAGGATCATGTCTTAAAGAATGATGTTGTTCTAGAGTATGTTGATATCTCAAACCAACTAGCGGACATCTTTACAAAACCTTTAGACAAAGAGCGTTTTTGGACTCTTAGGAGAGAGTTAGGTTTAACCAGCCTATCTTGACCTTTTAGAGCCCTTTTGTGCAAAATTTTGCTTGAATTTTGAATGATGATCATGCTTTTGTAGTTTTGCTTCTTGATGCATCTATGCTTGCTGCTAGGGGGAGTATGCATCTAATTTTTGCCTATTCATGTTGTTCATTCACCATTCACATGCTTTTAGGATCGGTTGAAATTTGTGTTTTGGACTCTTTTGTGCCTAAAATGTCAAATCTGGCAAAGACATATCGATACGGGTCATAGCGTATCGATACGAGTTGCTAAATGAGCTTTGATACATTCTTAACTATATTGATACGGTCACACGTATTGATACAGTTTGAAAACCGTACTGATACGGTGGATCGACACGCCATGTAAGCGTATTGATACGGTATGCCGCTGGAGCTTTAAATGGCCTTTAAACGAGTATCCCACTTTAATTAAAACATATCTTCCTATTTCTCTCAAACCCTAGCCGATTTTGGGCTATAAAACCCCCTCAAACTCTTTGATTTTGCACACCAAACCTAAAATCTTTTGAGGGTTTTTCATCAACACATCAAGGCTAAGCTTTGCTATCAAATTGGTGCATTCTCATCTCCCCATTCATCCAATTTCATAACTCAAGGTATAAAACCTTTTTCTTTTTAATTTTCATTTAATTTTAATTGTTTTTTCAATTAATTTTTGTATACATAGTATATTTATAGTATGGATTTTGAAGTTTTTGCAAAAACTCATTAAAATCTGAAAATTTTATGTTTGAATATATAATTATACTGTATATTTTATAAATTGTTTTTCAAATTTCTTTTTCTCAAAAACTATTTTTATAGTTATATATATTTTTAAAACCTAAAATACAGTGTTTTTCACAATACCTTGAATTATTGGAATAATTATTGGGTCGAATGTGATGATAATTGCATACATTGTTTTCGAATTGTTTTGATGTTTTCAGGTTTATAATGGGACTTAAAAAGAGACCAAGAAAAGACTTGCCATCAAGTTCTTCTAATCCCAATTTGGAAAACGAGGGTATTACTAAACCAAACTTTGGCTATATCATTCAAAATAGTTTTCTAATACCCAAGGCTTTGGCTCATTACAAACAATATCAAAAGCCTTTATCATTCGGGATGAGCGAGTTGTTTCAATCCCTTTTCTAAACTCGGAACGTTTTAAATTCAAATACTTTGAGTTGTTGCAACAATGGGAATTCTTACCTTTTTTAAACCTATTCTCGTATTTATATCGAAATCTTGTTTTGATTTTTTATGCTAATGCCCGTTGCATTCACGATTCCAAAAGAAACGAAGTTATAGCCATTGAGTCTTATTTGATGGGAAAGAAATTTTGAATTGATCAAGAAACTTTATGCAATGCTTTTGGTTTTGAAAATATTGGGATTGATGATGAACACTCTTTGAGACATGGTCAACTTGGTTCTGTAACCGTTTTAGGTGCCCATGATCGTATCCTTCACCTCATCATCTCTTAGTGGCTTCTTCTTTCCAATGGTAAATTCTCAACCATCTGCCAAGTTGATGCCTTTTGGCTTCGATATTTCTGTGAGGGTAAACACCCAAACCTTTGTCAAATTATGTTTGCCGACTTGGTATATCTTGTCCAACACTGCCACACCGATCAAGTCAAGTCTTTCTACTATGGCGCGGCCTTGAGTCATCTCTTTCATTCCTTGGAGATTGATTGTTCACATGATACCGTCGAGCCTCATGGTAAACCGATAGATGAACACTCTCTTACTCGTGCCAAATTCCAATTCATCAATAACGAGTGGGTTCGTATGGAAAATCCTCCTCCCCAAGATGTTCAACCTTCTTCGGTGGCTCCACAAGGTCCCATTGCTCATCATGCTTCACCTTCCATGGATGCCCTCATGGCGTATCTCAATGAGCAATTCACATCTTTGCACACAAATATTGCCTCTATAGATACCATCATGAACTCGGGGTTTGCCATTATTGATACACGTTTCACCTCCTTGGAAGAACGAGTTGAGGTCATTGAGAACAAAGTCACCTTTGTTGAGCAACGTGCCACCACCATCGAGCAACAATAAGCCTCCATGGATGTCTCTCTCACCGCCTTCCATGGTGCTTGGCTTAATTCTCGCGATCCTCCGCCTAAACACGATGATGATGATGAAGAGGATATGGATAAAGACGATGAAAACGATGACGGGGACGAGTTCTAGTGCATTCCATTGCATATCATCTCATCTTAGTTTTTTTTTGCACCTATGTTATTTTTTAAGAACCCCATGCTTTGATTATGTTTAGTTTGTTTTACGTTTAAGTTTGAATTTACTTTGAACTTATGTTGCTTTGGATATTATATTTGAAGTTTAACGATATTATGTTGCTTTGATTATGCTTTACATTGTGCTTTATTTCTCTATATCTTGTTTACGTCCCTTGTTATATGCATTGATTTTGATCTAACAAAAAAGAGGAGAAGTGTAAAATCCTAAATTTTTACAAAGTTTTGAAGTTTTGAAAACCTATATTAAATTAAGGGGGAGTAAACTTTTCAAAGTTTTCAAAAGTACTTAAAAATTCACTTTGGTTTTATTATATCAAAAAATGGGAGATTGTAAAACCTAATTTGATTTTGATATAACAATTTGTCTAAGGACCTATTTGTAAAAGCAAATTTTTTTAAGTATTCTAAAGTCTCACAAACTGACAAGCAATTTGAACCAAAACTGATTCTAAGTCAAAACATTCAAACCAAACAAAATTTTCTAAGTATTTCAAAGCAAAATCTGAAAGTTATGCTAAGGCGTATCGATACGCTTTAGCCGTATCGATACGGTTTTTAAATAAATTTATTTCAAAGGCATAGCGTACCGATACGGTAACCCCGTATCGATACGATTTGGTTTGATTCAGTGTATCTTTGCATTTAATAAATTATCCGTTGCATGTCAGTTATGGGGAATCGGCAAAATTCAAACGGTCGTTAGACCGTATCGATGCACCCCTAATAGCATATCGATACATTTTTTACTCAACTTTCAAACAGGATTCTAGTGAGCAAAATACGTATCGATACAGTCATAGAGTATCGATACACCCCTTGATTTACACTTGAACCATACCGATACATCTTTCCGCGTATCGATACGCCCCTGTTATTTTATATACAACGACTCTTTCTTCTTATAGACATGTATCAATATGGGCCTTCGTGTACCGATACGGTTGGCTGGTGAAGTGCATTTATGGTGGGAAAATGTAGCCCAACGGCTACAATAATGATTTCAACCACCCAAACGGCTAGAAATCAATGCAAGGGTATAAAAGCAAGCCTCCAAAGCATCAACAACAACTATTGAACCTATTTGCAACATCCAAGCATATATCCAAACCCTTGTGCTTCATAGAGTCAAATCCTTTTACCCTACTTATTGTAATTCTTATTGTAAACATTTCTTTTAAGTTTGGGGAGAGTTTGTGTATCATTTGGGCAACAAATTTGTCTTGTGAGAGATATTTTAAGTTTGCCAATTCTTCTTTGTAAAGAGAGTTTTGGGTTAATCTTTGGGTAGAAATATTAACCGGTTTGTAAAGGTTACCTCCTTAGCCTAGAAAAGGGGAAAAATATCTAGTGGATATTGGTTAAAAATCCTTAGTGGGAACTAAGGTAGTGGATGTAGAGCTTGTTAGAAGCTTGACCACTATAAATTGTCTTGTCATCAATTTTCAAATTTTCAATTTGCTCCCTTCCACTTTAAAAAGCCAATTCACCTCCCTCTTGGCCAATTTCTATTCGATTGATCCACTCAACAAACTGTTAGTCAACTGACGATCAAAGGTTGATTTGATTGGACTTGCCACATGTTAAGTTCTGCTAACGTGTCAGCATCATATTCGCCATGTGTCACCATCAGGTTCGGCCACGTGTCAACGGTTGATTCTGACGTCAGCAGCTCTTAACATATGGCAAGTCCAGTCAACATCAGCCGCTGACCGATAGTTGACTAACGGTTTCCATCCAACTGGGGCATATTTGGACCCAATTGTAACGTTGGGGGGTTGTTTGCTCCAAAAAAAAGAATAAGGGGCCAAATGACAATACATGCAAACGTTTGGGGCATCTTTTGTCATTTTGCCTAATTTTTTTATAAACAATAGCATCTAGTTTTATTTAATAAAAAATATCTTAAAAATACAAGAATAGTCTACAAAATAATAGTAATGGACTAATTGAGATATTTTTTCTAAACCTTCATAATGCACAAACTAGTCAAAAATAAGATAGACAGATGCAAAAATAAAAAAATAACTCGGAGAAATGATACACAAACAAACAAGATTGTCAACGCTAAAGGACAAACACCATCAACATGACATAAAAATACATATAACAATATGATTCGTTGACAAGCTAACATAACCATAATTCAATCACGGCCGAATTAGGGATAGATTAACAAAATGTCATTAAAAACGTCAAAAACGGTGTCAAATTCCACCCTAAAAAATATGTTACAAGAACAAAAAAATGTATCACAGAGCATATAAAAAAGCATCTATCATTTTATGTATATAAAAAAGAAGATAGACTAACAAAACAAAAACAAAATAAAATAAAGTACATTAAGATATTAAATAAGTCCCAAAAAATTAGGCACCAAATAATATACCTAACACCTGTAATTATAACTGTCAACTTTATCATATAAAGATGATATAAATACGACGAAGAAACAATTAAGAAAAAAACTTGTATGTTGTTATTCTAGCTGTCTAAATTTTTCAAGATTTTTAAAAATTTTTTTCTATATTTTTAATGGTTTAAGGGTTACACCACTGGCCGAGCCATCTTATTTAATGGGTGTCAATTGACATCTTATTTAATGGGTGTCAATTGACACTAAAAATTTTAAAAAATTTAAATAAAGATTTTTATCTAAAAAATAAAAAATGATATTATTTTTAAAAGAAATTAACACCAATTAAAAAATAATTTATATATTTTAAAAGAAAATGACAGTCATTTTTTGACTTCACTTGTTTTTAATAAAACGTGAATTATCATAAAAATTATGACCCCACAATTTAATTTTTTTAGATTCTCCTTTAGGTGACAGTATCGACTTTTGACCAAACGGTTATCATTTATACTTCGTTATAACCCTTGTTTTGTTTTTTTTTTCATATTCTTTTTAATAAAAAAATAGATTAATTTTTTGTTTTTGTAGTACATTTTTATACTCGTATGGCAATTTTCTCTTTTGTAGCATGTTTTTATTTATTTTTCAGGATTAGATTTGACGTCATCTTTTTAATTGATAGTTATTTGATTATCATACTAATTTACAATAGTTTGGACCCTCGAGCTAATTTTCTTGTATTGATAGGTGCGTTTACAATCACCGAAAATAGTTCGTAATATCACAAAAAAATTACAGTTAAATTGTGATAAAATTAATTTTGTTAACATGCAATCATTATTATATACATTTTTATATTAGTGTTGATACTTATCCTTTATCAACGATAGTGATATTTAATTATCTATCATTTATTTTTCGAGTTGTTTAACTAGGTTTTAACATTTTCCTTGTATAATCCTCTTTAATACTTGCTTTAATGGTTTCAGAAAAAACCACCGGTTAATAATTAATCTATTCTAATTTTGTCAAATCTTCTTGTAATTTTATCTTATTTTTTGTTTATTCAATAAACCCTACTATAAAATTTAAAACTTAAATCCCAAACTCTAGCACCCTAAAACCTACGCCTTAAATCCTAAACAATAAATTCTAGTCATAAACCTTAAATTCTACACCCTACACACTAAACCCTAAACTAAAACCTTAAACCCAAAATTAAAAAACTTGAATATCAAAATATTTTCTTAAAACTAACTACCGTTATTTGTAAAAAAAAATTATATCGATGCGGGTCTAATTCATTGCTATTCCGGAATCCCATCATGTAAAAGAAATTTAGGTTTCAAAATAAATAACTGAATCATGATGGAAATTAAGAGAATGTACATTTCGACCACATTCACAGACATCTACACCTATCAACTGAGTTTAACAATTCTCTCTACAAAATCAACTTAAAAAAAAAAAAAACTATTGAGAACATCCTTACCCATAGCAATTAAATGGAGAACAGTTTCAGGGTTCATGGAGTGCCAAACTTAGACAAGGCTGATTCGAAGAGGGTTGAGAATGCCTGGGATGTACTCTGATCGTCGGCTTTGATCTTCACTTGGGCTTTAGCCGATGACGTGTTGATTATACATTCGACAAGATAATTGGATGACTCCTCGTATTTCTGCGCAAAGAAGAAAAACTTGAAGTTGGGGGCTTGGCCACCTGATGCTATGCAGTGGATGGAATGGCTTTGCATGTGTCGAAGTAAAGCTTGAGAAGCTGTCAGTGCCGCAACCGCTTGAGGGCTTAGCGAGAGTTCCTGCACCAATTATGGACACGTTGAGTTCCAAGAAAGGTGTTGATAAATAAACTCAGTTTCTGCTCCAAAAATTAAGAGCTGGCATAAAGGACCAGAAATGGTTTCCATCCTACTCCTAGGGACAATCTGGCGGGTCTATTTTTCAAGGACAGGAATTTTCCTAAAAGATCCAAGGGCACTTTGATGCTAAATATGTATTACTTTCATAAATAAATTAGTTTCTAAACATATGGTCACAGCATAGTGGTTATTGGCCTGAAACAAAGAAGTCCTGGCAATAAAAATCGGTACTACAACAGAATTAGCCTCCCATATTGTTCTGCCAATTAAAAAGCTCTACCGTTGAGAAAGGTCAAGTAAGAGATAGGCATGTGCAACAAGAAATACAGAAGCAAACCTGTGACAAAGCAACAGGCAATTGGCGCCACTTCTGCTGAAATGTGCTTGGATCTAGAGCAGCTTTTGTGTTAAGCTTCAATTGAGGAGGAGATGGCACATCAAGTACTGCCGGCATGCCAAGACCAAGAAGATCATCAATTCCGAAGCTTGCCTGTTGAGAATGGCCTGCTGTTGTGGGATTTGAAATTGCCGACTCTACCTGAGTTTGTGATGCAAACACAGATGTAGAACTATCATACGGAACATTACACGCAGAACCATTATTACTTGAACCTCTAGTCTCTTCTTTATTTGCAGTTGTTAAAAGCAGATCCTTATCATTTTCTTCCACTCTCTGACTAGAAACAACATTATCTGCTGCTTCACCAATAGCTAGATTTCCAAGTTCATCTGCAAACTCAAGTGGACCCCTGTGTTCCTTATCTGTAAACATGTAAGAAGGCTGCAAATATTTACAAATATCAGTTAACCTCAGTTCTATTATGATTTGAGTAACACAGCCAAAGAACCTGGATTCCTAAAAGAGATGCAGAATGCATGCAGTACACTGAACTGTTTAATAGCAGAATGGAAATTGTGTAAAATCAAGAAAATGATAGAAGAGGCACAATGCTGGATTACGGAAAAGAAACTAAATTGAAATAGTCGTCAATAATATAGTTCTCAACGGTACACAAAATAAAGTTGTTCCAAATTTTTTGGTAACAGGAAAAACTATAAGGGTCAATTCGGCGTTGCTTCTCCACCTAGCTTTTGGAGAAGCTCCGCCGAACACCCAGCTTCTCCCCATTTTTGCCCAGCTTTTCTGCCAAATTTGGTCTCAAACAATGCTTTTGGAGAAGCTAGAAACCCCAAATGCAGCTTCTCCACCCAACCCCCTGTTTCAACAGCTCCGCCGAACGGAGCCTAAGTAACAAGTCCATTCCATGGGGATTGTTGGTGAGTCTTCCATGGGTTCTCAGATACAATACTGATGCAGGATATGGAATTGACAAGAGGAAAAATGACTTACGAGAAGCAAGTACTTTGTTACGTAAGACGTTACCTAGTTTAAAAATGCACCATTCAACAACATAAGGAAAAACTAATTTACCCTTATTTTCAGATCTAAATGGCTTGTAAATGAGTAAATATGACTTATTTTGGGAGCCTTTTGGTTTAGTGGTTTCCAAGAACAAACTTTCCCAGTTGTTCTATCAAGTCTATACATCAAGGGGGGTGTTAAATAGTGTAATGTCCCAAATAAACTAGGTTTAGGTATCTAGTAGTGTTTTATCCAGATTGGTCCTCACTGCAAGTAGTGTTTAGGTCGCAATGTTTGAATTCATTTTCCTTTCAAGCATTTCGGCCCACCTTGAACCAAGGCAAACTCCTGATATAAGCCTTATATTTTTTCCTTTAATATGCAGATTGGATGAATTAATAGCCCATCACAAGAGCTTTAGAATGGTCAAAAGTACAAAAATGCCTATAACATAAAGTTGGAATAAGCTAGCTAGTACTTACCTTCTGGTATAAAACAGATAAACTGTTAAATTCATCAAATATCCGATCCTTAATTTCACTGCTTTGAGTATCAGCAAAAACAGAAACAGCTTGCTTTGGAGGGTTCACCACACGTTCAGCTACAGATACATTATACCGTAAAATCCTATAGTAGAATAGTGCTCTGTCATGAACATCCTGCAGTCAAGTCAAGGTGAAGGTTCAATTATTGTTTCCAGAAAACAACTTGACAACTCAAACAGTACTGTTGATATAAGCGTGGGGAAAAGAAGACATAAAAACAAACTCATACCTGGTGGAAATCAGCAACACCTGCAGCCAATGCAGCTCCCAATGCACTTTGGGTCTCAGGAGGCCTTTTAAAAAAGCACTTCATCACAGCAGTGAGAAGATGTAAACGAACCTATACAATATCACAAATCATCAACCAAGTAAATGAAGTAGTTCATAACACAGATCTTTGAATCCAGCTTTCAGAAATTCAGTACAAAAAAGAAGCTCAAATTCTACTATCAAATGAAAATTTAACAAATAGTTTATCTACAATAACAAGACAGCAGCGGTGCCCTTGTTTGTGAAATAAGATGAGAGACAACACAGCTAGGACAGATAGGAATGAACAGGAGGAGGGAGGTTATACAGGGGATTGATCGTGTTAATAAACACAATTATTTACGAGATCAAGTACCTAATATGATTAACCTTGCTAAGTTAATCAAATATACACATGTGCAGCATCAGACATCCAGGAAAAAGACATGAATGAAAACTTCAGAAGAGCAACAAGGTTTTGGGAATGGAGAACGTATGCAACAATAGATGCAGCTGAAAGTTGAACCAACTAGCTCAACAACCTCTTTTATTTTTCACAAGAGGAATTCAGGAAATAAAAATTATAATCTGTAATGACTGAGAGAAAACAGAACATGGCTCAACATGGAATCATTGGATAATATCCATGAAGGTTGATTACCTCAGCAGAATGTTCCTCATCCCAGTTTTCAACTAAACTCTCCAAAATATACGGAACATCTTGCATATCCTGAGAATATTCTCCCAACATCCATATAAGAGCTGCCTTGGCTTTAGGTTCCAGTACATTTTTGCTGCTTATGTTGCCGACCACTGCAATGCAATCATGGCTCCACTGAGGATATTTTCTAAGAAGATCTTTCACAAGCACCTGCATAAAAAGAACTCAAAAATAGAGTAATGTTAAGCATATATTTAACAGACCAACACCAGTATGAGCATAAATATTTACTTACCAGAGCTTCAGCAGTTACGTAGTCTTTCTCCATTTCAAGAAATTGAAGAAGCCTATCAACAATTGCATTAGCATCATACTGCTGTAGCGCAATTTTGCCGACAGCTCTTATTGACTCTCGGGCAATTGGAATATCAACATTTGCAGCATACTCACATAATTCAGTGACTGAAATTTAGTCGATAAGGTTAGATATCAGAATACTTGAGAGGGAGCACTTAAAATTTACTGATGGCATCTTCTCCAAAGGCCCTAGAAAGAAACTACGGCTGTTTGCTTACCAATCTCATAGGTATTGCTCTCATTTGCTACTGCAGTCAACATTTCAAGCTTCAATCGTTTGACATAAGATGATTCATTATACTGGCAGTAGAAGTGTTTGTAGTCTGAGGAAAATACATAAGGCGCTCGCATAACCAAGAGATGCAGATGACTTAAAACTGCATAAGACTGTTCTGGGCTTCCTGAACTAACAAGGGTCAACAGCGGTGCTTTGATACGTTCATACACCTTCACATAAAAGGATTTCATTAGCAAACTCCTGATACCATAAACAAGACCCTGACCAACTGATATAATTCATCTATGTTATACAATCAAGTAAAGTTAAATAACAGCCATGTATGTTGATTCAGGGTCAAAGAAATATGCCCAGATTCTTCTTGTTAATGACAGCAACAAATAACTTAAGGGCATAATTACAAGCTTGATACAGTTTTAGAGACTAAAAAGGGGAAGATACTGATGGATAACAAAAGAAGCATGAACCGCAAGATCAAAAGTAACTGAAAAGCATCTCCTTGATTGTGCACATGCAGGGAGATTGCTTTATCGAAGTAGAAATTAAACAACTTCAGCATATTGAATTAAAGAGTCAGATAAAAAGAACCTGTTGGTGAACATCAGTCATGGACAAGGTTAACTGTAAAAACACTTTGACAGTGGCTAAGACAACAGCCCCATTTGCATGCTGAAGTCTATCTTCAAGGAGATTCATAATGTCAAATATCTCACTGCTTTCTGATGGAACATATTTAGTTACCAACTCAAGCACAAGGCACTGTGCCCATTCACTAAATTCCTTGATCCTACTGGTAAAACCCCATTTAAAAGCATTCAATTAAAATAACATCATAGCAGTTAGAATTACTTATACGACAAGATAAATGACAGTGTAATAATCACCACAAGATTGTAAGAACTGAACTTTCCCATTGATTCTTCAATTTTTTATCTATGGAACATACCGATTCAATAGGTAATATATAACTGGCTTGCTAATCAAAGCTTCCCTTTCCCTTGATGCCTCTTCAGAGGTGCTAGCTTCCGCACTCCAAATCTCTTGCAAGGCAGACAAACAGTTTGCAACAACCTAATCAAAGAAATAACTCATTAAGCTGCAAGCTATTTCTACAAACAAAAATAAAATGTTTGACAATCAACTCAAGCTTTTTAACTAGCTCTCACTTGAGTATCTGAGTCATTAAGCATCAAATGCTTCAACGTCGAAGGAAAATCTGCATCAACACAAGTTGAAGCTGAGATATGATAAAGCTTCAAAACTCCGATGACCGCCACCACTCTCACGTAACTATTACTATCTTTCAATCCTGATCCTAACGGCCCCACCAAATACTCGACCAGATTTGCGACCCGTAACGAACACAAACTCCTCAAGGCTAGCCCTCGTATCATTGGATCTTCGTCGTGGCAATCCCTTTGGAGAAAATTGATGGTCAAGAGAGCGAGATCGGGGTTGACTTTGGCGTAATTACCGACGTAGAGATAACACATTTTCTTCAAAACGATATCCGATGTGGCCGAGCACATCACCATCTCGCCGAAGAGAGAGGACACGTCAATTCCAATCGTCATATAGGAGATCACTTTTTTGAAAAGCTCTCGCTTCGAATCGTCAACGCCAGGTGCTCGGCTTCCGGCAAGTTGCCGGAGCTGGAGTTTGAGATCGGAGACTTCACTTTTACTATTAACAAAAATAAGAACGTTTAATTAAAGTTCCATAAAAGAGAGGTGAAGAACTAAAGCAGAATTCGAACTAATAAAAAAATAATACACCGAGTACAAATTGCAGCTAAAATTGAAGGCTTGGAGTTTGTTGATAAGGGGAAATGCTATTGTTACCCGGAAGGTTGAGACGGCGAGTGTGACCGTTGGGACTGAGCCGGAGGCGCCATGGATGGTGGCTAACGGATTCCGATGTCAATTTTAAAGAAGATCTGTCAAAGCAGCGAACAGATCGGCCGTGTAAGAGGACAAAAAATGGTTTGAGGTTGGGGTTAGAGCGATTCGATGACAAGTTTAAGGTGTCTCAGTCTGTTAGACCAAACGGCACCGTTAGACGAGTTTGCCAAAGTTATAATGTCTTAATTGCATCTAACGTAGCAAATTACGACTCAGATTTTAAATCAATCTTTAAACTTCAAAACATTCTAATTAAGTTTTTAAAAATATTAATATCATATCAATCAAATCTTTTATAAATTTAATTATTAATTTGACCATTAAATAAATTAAATACGACTTAAAAAATTTAGATTAGAAAAAAATAATAAAATGATGTAAATACTTCTTAGTGTATTAATTTTAAAATAAACAAATTAATATTTTTTAAAAACTATAAATAAATTTAAAATAATCTTTTAAATTTCAATATATTTATAAAAATACGTGATTTTCAAAAAGTTCTTAAAAACATATGATATTACGTAATAGAAGGACATAAAAAAAAAAGTTATGTTTTCTTTTCCTCCTAAGTTCTCGAAAGTCTCTAGCAGTAATCCTAGTATGAATCTGCCTGAAAATTTGGCGCTACCAGCAGATCCAAACCTAATTGTTTCTGCTGCCCCTCCTAATGATGGTTAGGATGCGAGGATGATGGACGGTACTGAGTTGGAGATCCCTGCATCATTGGAGCGGCCAAACTCTCCCCTTCTTGTGGTCAATCAGCAGATAGCTAATAAGGGAAAGGCCTCCCACGTTGAGCCCGATGTGGGTGCGAAGAATGGTATGGAGGTTGATGGACATGTGGGGGAGAAGGGCACTGAGGGTAGTAGTACTACTGCGAATGGTACATATGCGGTTGATGGTGCGGGTTTTCCCTCCAAGTCGTATGCAGGTGTCGTCGTTGGTGGGGACAAGCAGGCTGTCAAGGAACATGTTCCGAGTTTGGATGATGTTGTGGTAGAGGATGAGGATGTTGCTGTGGATTGGAATGGGCCCTTTCCTTTAGTGGCTTTCTCTAAAAAGGTACATGAACGCATAGATCACAGTATGCAACGGACTCTAATAGTGAGGCTCATGGGTCAGTTGATTGGATACAAAATGTTGATGGCTCGGATTAGGGTTTTGGGGTAACCTTAGGGTCAATTTCTGGTTGTGGATATGGAGAATGATTATTACCTGGTGATGTTCAAGAAGGAGTATGATTATGTGTAAGTTCTGACCGGTGGCCCGTGGACGGTGTTTGGGAGTTATCTCACGGTTCAGCTGTGGAGCTGGGAGTTTTCCATGTTAGAGGTTTATCCTTCAAAGGTCATGGTTTGGGTTCGCATACCGGTACTATTTTAAAGCTTTGTTTCAGCATATAACTGAGGTTATAGGTCAGGTAGTAAGGATCGATTATAATACACAGTCCGATTATCGTGGCTGTTTTGCTCGCCTTGTTATTATGGAGGATTTGAAGAAGCCTTTGGTTTCAGGTGTTAAAATTAATGGCAAGGTCCATCACCTTGAGTATAAAGGTTTGCAGAAAGTGTGTTTCAAGTGTGGCTTGTATGGTCAAGTAATGGAGTTGTGTGATAGCCTCCATGGCAAGGAGGGGGCAGGTAGCGACACACTGCCAACAGTTCCTAGGTCGGTTGGGGACGTTTAAGTTGTGGTTGATGATGAGACGGTTTATGGTCCATGGATGATCGCAGAGACTTAGAAACAGCAACCGTGGAAGGACATTGGTCCAAGTAAGGGCAATGGACAGCTCATGGCAGAAGTGTGGGCTATCGTTTCACTATTCTCCAAGAGGTGGATACGAATGTGGTGCTGGACAGTGCTGGTGCTGGTTGTAGTCAGGAACAATTGCTTGTCGGGGTTGGTGATAAGGCTGGGGGTAGTAGTTCTTGATGTGCTGGTGCATCACCATTGGCTGGGAGAGGTTCGCGTTTGGAGCAGTCAGTTCATAGCAATCAAGTACAAGAGGGTTCAGGTCTGTTTGAGGCTCGTAATAGAGTCCAAGTAAGTGATAAACAAGGTATAGTTCAGATCATCTCTTTAAGGGGTGTTAAAGAGCCGACAGTTATCCCACATATGGTCGCAATGGCTTCCGGTAGCCATTCTGCAGTTGCAATTCTTGACGCGGCCAATGAAAAACGTCGTCAGAAGTTGGCGCATAGGGGTTTGAAGTAAGGGGGTGTTAAGAAAGTGAGTAGTAACGAGGGCCGTATGGGGTTGAAGGCCAATGCGTAGTAAAGAAAATCGTGCACCATCGTGTTCTATCTTCACTAATTGGATCCTACCGAGTCTTAGTCTAGGGTAGGAAGATGCTTTGGCCATAGGTACTCAGCCAGCTTCTCTTTTGGGTCCAATGACAGATGGTAGTACCTTTGATACTATTGTTGGTTTGGAGGACATAGAGATTGAGGTTGGCGATTATGACGGTGTTCGTGATGGGTTACCGAAGGGCCAATAAGGTGTACTTGTTCTTTTCTTTATTTGTTATTATCATGATTAAATTTCTTTTTTTGGAATGCTCAAGGGGTGGCTAGCTCTTGTTTCCAACGACATTTTAATAGGTCTAATCAACATCAGCTTATTGCGTTGATGAAGCCTAGGATTAGTGGTTGTAGGGCTAACAAGGTTATTTTTCGGTTGTGTTTCTCCAACTCGTTTCGGGTTGAGGTAACTGGCTTAAACAAAGGTATTTGGGTCCTATGGAATGATAGGGTTAAGGTGGAGGTTTTGCGGGTCTCTAATTAGTTTGTACATGGCCAGGTTCGTGAGACAGGTTCTTCAAGGTGGGTTTTGTTCACAATGGTTTTATGCGAGCCCGAACGCTACTATACGCAAGAATGTTTGGGATAAATTATCAGAGCTTAACCCAGGGATCAATGTTACTTGGCTTTTAGGATGGGATTTTAATTGTATTTTACGTCCTAAGGAGGGGGATGGTGGGACTGCTTTGAGCTATGGGGTTAGTTATTTGTTCCAGGATTTTATATTTGATAATGGCCTTTTAGAAGCGGATTATAGGGGAATGATTTTACATGGAATTGGGGCTTAGTTCAGAAGAGATTAGATCGGTTCCTATTTAATGAGTGTTAGGCTTCTTTGTTTCCTACGTCGTTGGTTACGCATCTGGATAGGGTGGGTTCTGATCATTGCCATCTTCTTTTTTACAGTCTTAAGCAGAATGGTGTTCCTGCAGATCACCATTTTTAGTTTATTGCTACGTGGCAAGATCATCCGCAGTTTAAGGACTTTTTTCGAAACTCTTGGGATGTTACTAAAGATATTGAGACTGATATTTCGGCTTTTGCGACTAAGGTTCTCAGTCTTTGGTCATATTGGCCGAAAAAAATGAGCTTATTATGAGACTTCGTGGTATTGACAGGGTTTTACGGTTAGCTTATTCAGAGTTTTTAGTTCAGCTTGATGTGGAGTTGTAGGGTGAGCTAGATGAGATTTTGTGACAAGAGGAGAGTTTATGGTTACAAAAGTCCCGGGTCTAATGGACATGTCACGGAGACCGTAATACCCCATACTTCAATAAATGTTCTATACAACGTCGTCGAGCTAACTACGTCCAAGCTTTACGGGATCATAATTGAGATTGGTGTTCTGATCATGAGTTCCTCAAATGAATTGTTGTGGGATTCTATAAGGGTTTGTTCTTTAGTGAAGGGTCTGATGGTTATGGGTATATGGAAGTTGGGGGCGTTTTGTGCTATACACCTCAGTGATGGCCCGAAAGCTATCTGCGCCAGTGTCAGATGATGTGGTTCGTCGATTTATCTTTGACACGGGTCCATTGAAGGCTCCGAGGGCTGATGGGTTTAATGCCTTATTTTACCAACGTAATTGGTCTATAGTTGGAGAGTCGGTGTGTCGTTTGGTGTGGGACACGTTTACTGGTAAGCTTTTTGATGCCTTCCTAAATCATGTTTTGCTAGTTTTGTTGCCGAAAGTTAATTCACTGGAATCTATCAGTCAGTTTCGGCCAATTAGCTTATGGTCAGTGATGTATAAGATTATCAGAAAGACTGTTGTTAATCTTACGGGTTAGGTTTCTATGAATCAAACCAGTTTCATGCTCGATAGATCAATTACAGACAACATTATAATTGCGCAGGAGGTTATTCATTCGATGCATGCTAAGAAGGGTAAAGTGGGGTTCATGGCCATTAGAATTAACCTTGAAAAGGCCTGTGATCACCTTGAGTGGTCTTTTATTGATGACACGTTGAGGGATATTGGCTTATCTGACGAGTTTAGGCAGTTGATCATGCATTGTGTGTCATCGGTGTCTATGCATGTGCTTTGGAATGGGTCACCATCGAAGACTTTCTGCCCCACGAGAGGTATTCGTTAATGGAACCCCCTATCACCGTTTTTCTTGTGCTGTGCATAGAGAGATTAGCTCAGGCAGTTCATGAGAGTGTTCAGCTGGGGTGAGTGGAAACTAATTAGACTAGTTCAGACAGGGCCACTTATTTCGCATTTACTTTTTACCGATGACATGATTCTACTTGCGAAAGCTTCTTCTACTCATGTTGTAGTAATTGAGAAGGCGATGCATGTTTTTATTCAGCTTTTGGCTATAAGGTTTGTAACGACCCCAATTTCAGGTTAGCGAATTGAGTCTCAGACCCGGACATTGGGTTTTTATGTTAGGAGTATAATTAAGAAATCTTGATATAGGTTTTGGGCCTTTAATTGATAGCTTTACCCAAGTTGGAAGAATATAATATTGGTGGTGTTTGAAATTTAAAATAGGTATGAGTGGTTGGAAAAGTGAAGGGAAAAATTCGAATATTAATGGAAGAGAAAATGTTGGAAAGGGAAGAAAAGAAAAGGGGTTTTAGAGAGAGAAGGGGTTTTACTTCGGTTTGAAGGTGATTCGGCTGCCGTAAAGCCTCACCGTTAACACAATTGGGTCAGGCTCGGCGAGATGAGTCGACCGGTGGTCGTCCCGCTACCGTCGAAGCCGTCGTTGAAAGGGGTGAGAGAAAAGAAGTTCATCCAAGCTTAAAACAAAGTATTTCTGGCGGTTAAAACCAGAAACTAAGGTCACTGGTGTACTCACCGGTGCCAGGACAGTCGGGCTAGAGCTTGCTGCTGTCATCTGACCGCCAGAGCATGCCTCACGCGCTGCCACACACTATCGCCGAGGGTGGGCGTGCTTCTGTCCAGGCAGGTGCACCATCCTGCGGTGCATCATGCCACACTATATCATGAACACGCGGGTGTACTTACACCTGCCCGCACCGGAGCACGCCCTGCGGGTGCACCATCTTCCTCGTGCACTTGCCCGCACTGAATCATGCACCTAGGGTACACCAGACTTATCTTGCATCGCGCCGTACCAGATTGCCAGGCCGTTGACTTTTTTGAGGAACCCTTACCTGGGGTTTCTCAATGTTTCAGATCCATTGGCGCAGTTCTTTTCACCAAATTTGAACCCGGTAAGCTGTTTTTACACGTTTGACCTTGTAAATTGAATATGGAATACATGAATTAATGTAGTTTTGTATTTTTTGTTATACGAGGATTATTTGGGATCAGATATCAGATCAATTAGATTATTTGAGAATCTTGGATAAGGATTTTAGTGTTGTCGGATTAAGGTTAGTACGCCTCGAGCTCCCAGTACTTTATGAGCATCATAAATGTGATTGTCTTGCGTGTTAGTATATGCAAAAATAGGTAGACGATAACTAATCATGTTTAGAGACTGAAAATTATGAGACTCGACATTTATGAGATGCATAATGATGTTATGAATACAATGAGACTCATGGAGACTTTAGATATCGTGTAGGATCGTTTGAGATGCTCGTGTGGTTACTTGATGATTGATTGTTTGGTTGATAAATTGTGATGCTTGTATGCTTATTCGAATGGATTGACGTGATTCCATGGAAATTATGTGTAAGGGATAAATAATAGAAATGTTCGAGTAAATGATTATGAAGATGATAATTAATATTAATTGAGTGGATGCATTAGTAAACAAACTCTAATGACTTTCATAAGCTTTAAGGATCAAATAAAGTGTTGTGAGATCGTATTTTAAGGAAATGGTCGGTGAGAAGTTTATCGGGATGGTCGGTGAGAAGTTTAACTTTAGTTGGTCACATAACTTGTTTGGTCCGTTGGGACACACTTTGTTCTCCAGTGTCACATGGCATTTTGGTTTTTAAATCTTTGGAACAACATAATGTTGTTTTTTTTTGATGAAAATTGCATTTAACCTTGTTCTTCAGTCGGATCTTCTTTGGACTCAGGTTTTGCTCTCGAAGTATGGATGGTGGGGCATTATTCCGGTTGGTATTGGTCGGCCTGGGTGTTCTCATTTGTGGAAGGGGGTAAGTTTGGTTTGGGAGAGTGTTTGGGACAGTTTGGTTTGGGCGGTGGGTAACGGCAATGCCATCGACTTCTGGAGGGATGATTGGTTGGGGGATGTGGGTCCTTTGTAATACCTGGTAATTGCCCTGCATGGATTTCGTTTCTGCTGGCATATAGTGTGGCTAGCATGGTGGATGAGAACGAGGCCTAGAAATGGTCAGAGTTTGATGTGTTGCTGCCCCAGTCAATGCTTCATTGTTTGGCGGCTATCGTGCCAACTCGGTAGAAGGGTGTTGATGAGCTTGGGTGAAAGTAGAATTCGAATAGGGCATTTACAGTGCGTTCGGCTTATGAGAATCGAAATAGTGCCGATGTTTTACCGAGTGAGCCTGTGTGGCGTTTAATAGCTAAATATAAGGGTTTGCAGAGGGTGAGGATTTTCCTTTGGCTTGTGGCTAGTGGTAGGGTGCTCACGAATGCCGAAAGAGTGCGTCGACATATGGTGACTAGTTCTTGTTGTGGTGTTTGTTGAGGTACGGTTGAATCGTTGGATCATCTTTTTCGCAGTTGCCCCCAGCGTTAGCAATTTGGCTAAGGACAGTGCGTGAGGATAAGCTCTTGGAGTTTCTCTTCATAGATTTTAATGCGTGGACTAGGGTTAATCTTAGGAACCCTTCGTATTTTTCTAAGGAGGATCAGGATTGGGATATTTATTTCGGAATCATCTTTTGGGTTTTTTGGAAGCACCGAAACCTATGTGTTTCTAATCTGGAACAACTAGATGGGTTCATTGTTTGAGAGGAGGCTCGGCGCATCAAGGGTAGTGTGTGCGGGCGTTGGGCACAAGTCCAAGTAGTGAGAATTATGGTCCAACTGTGGTCGATCATATGGATCGCTGGCGCCTACCTCCCACGGGTTGGTGTATGCATAATGTGGATGAAACAAGAGCTGTGGTGTTGGGCCTGGGAACTTGTGGTGGAGTGGCTCGAAATGCCAATAGGGTTTGGTTGTTCGGGTATTCTAAGTATGTAGGGTTCTGCTCGGTTCTAGGGGCAGAATTATGGGGGTGTTTGAAGGGTTGAAATTGGCCTGTGAGAAAGGTGAGAGACGAGTTATATTGGAGGTTGATAGCTTGGAAGTTTTTCGGCTGTTGCAAAGGCATGGTCGGGGTGGTCCCGTTCCCCTTGTTGTGCATAAGATTTTAGAGTTGTTGGATAAAACATGGGAGGTTTGTGTTTGTCATGTTCGTCAGACAGCCAATGCGGCGGCTAATGCAATGGCCAAGTTGGCTCAGATTAGTGTGGTCCTCCCTTTATAAGAGGTTGGTTTTGGGACGAGGTTTTTCCCGATACTATCGAACTCAGTTTTATCCTTGTTGCATGTTGATTTAACGTATATGTTAGGTGTGGGTTAGTGGGTAGGGATGGCAATGGATTAAACTTGGATCAGACTTTATAAAGTTCAAGTCCAATCCAATTAATAATCCGACCTAAAAAAATTCAAGTCTGAATCTAAGTCCGATTACGTAAATCCAAGTCTGATCTAATAAAATATCTAAAATCCAAATCCAAATTCGAAAGTCCGAATCCAATTAATTTTTCTCATTTTTTAAAGTAACATCTCAAACAAATATTTTTAAATAAAAAATAATTTCCATCAAACTTCTCTTACCACCACCAACCACGCAATCCTCATCATTTGCATTTTGAACACATGTCTCTTTTTCTTTTGATGATTCATCTCCTAAAAGAGAAAGAAAAGATACAAAAAGAGTAGAAGATTTTTCATCTCGCATTCCTATTAAGATTATAACAATAAAAACGAATGAATTTATTCTTTTTTCATAGAAAAATTCAATTGAAAATACATAAAAATATAAATATCAGGAGTACATTAAACCAAAAATTTAATGTGAAAAAATATGTAACTTACCACTACTTTTAGGAGGAGCTACTGATGCTAAACAATAAAAGTTGACTGCTACATATATAACTCTCTAAACTATTTAGATGGTTTTTTCAAAAAGAATTAATGATTGTTAAATCTCTCGTACCTTTATATAGCCTTTGTAATCCTAATTCAACTCATATTAGGATTTCAATATATATTAATATATATAATCCTAATTTAACTTTAATTAGGATTTCAATATATATATATATGGGATGAGATCCAGTTACATGGTGTAAAACTCATTTAGTTTTAGAATACTAGCTACTTATATGGGTTCAGTGTGGGGACATGAATACTAGCTACTTCTATCCGTCGAGTACCTCACCGTTCAACATCCCTCACCCTCTAATTGTTAGTTAGAAGTCCAATCGGTCTCTTTTTTCTTCATTTTTAGATGTTCGTCGACGGAGAAATCAACGGTTCATTCGCCAGTTTTCGACGACGAGATCATGGGGCTTTCAGTCGTGGGGTCGACGAAGGCAAGGGTGGTCGGTGGTGGTTGAATCGATTGTGGGAGGAGGGAATTTAGGGATCTAATGTTTAGGTTTGAGGGTTCTAGAGAAATTAAAGATTTGAGGTTTTTTTTATTAAATTAAAGATTTTTTTGGATTTTTAGAAAAATAAAAATTAAAGAAAATACCAGAATATATTACGTGTCATGTTTTTATTGGATAACGGAAAATTTTTAAAGTCCGTCACGGAAAAACCCAATTTGAGTTACGGAATGAAACGTTAGGCACCAAAATGGCCCGAAAAAAACGTTAGGCACCAAACCGGAGAAAAAAGATATAAGGTGGGCACCTTTTTGACTATTAAGCTTTTACAATTCTCTACCGCCTTTAGTTAGTTAGATGTAGTTAAGTAAAATTTATACCGACATGAATGTGTTTTAGTTAAGTTAGCTATAGTTTGTTGGTTAGTTAGTTGTAATTAAATTTATACATGTGTAAGTATATTATATAGATGCATTTGATTAATCAATAAAATATGTGAGGTTTTACTCATCTTGCCAAGTGGGAACAAGCGAGTACGGGGCGAGTGGTGAGCATTCAGTTAGGTAGTGAGTGTGGGGTGAATTTGAAAATATAACCATTTGGGCGAGTGTGGATTTGAAAAATGATATCTATCATGGGTGGTGAGTAGGTGATGTAGCGATGTCCCTTATTTTCTCATCGCTAAATAAAAACGAGGATTTTTGAAGTGTTTGAAAAGTGTTGGCGACTCCATTTTTTAAAATGCGGTTTTTTTAAACCCCACGGAATAAACATTTTATATCCAAAAGAATCACAAACACTTTTCAAACACTTCAAAAATCCTCGTTTTTATTTAGCGATGAGAAAATAAGGGACATCGCTACAGATGGCGACTCCGCTGGGGACATTTTTTGTTTTTTTTTTCTTTCAAAAAAACAAATGAGAGTCAAGCTTTTAAAATAATTACCGCTTTATTAATATTAGAAATTCCGGGTTAAAGTGACTATTAAATTAACATTCTGTTATAATTGCGCGTTTATTTTAACGCATTTAAAATATGGCATATAAACCCGCCTTTTTAAGTGGGGGGGGAAAACGCTAATGCTTTCGTGGAGATATCGTTCTCCCGTGTAGGCCTAGCAAGTACCTTCGGGGCTCGAGTACCTTATGCTTTCGTAAGGATATCGTTCCTTTGTGCAGGCATAAGCGAATGGGTCCCCCTGAATTGAACCCGGTTGAAAGGAGCCTATAATGGGTGATGATCGGGGGCCTTGCTACTCTTAGTAGAGGATAGCAAGGACAATTCGGGTACCTCTTAGCACCAACACTGCATGTAGAGAACATAGAGAAACCCAACCCTTTAGAGCCATGCGTATAACCTTAGGTGTTTTAGACGGATAAATAGGTTTCTTTGTTTTTGTTTGTTTACCTTATTTAATTTTTCCTTTTATTTGTGTATTAATTAATTCTATCCGGTACTGACTTGTTTCCTTTTTTGGCTATTTTTTCATGCATTATTACATTCGCATTACATAAAGGTACTGGATCAAGTGATTTACCCGATCAGAAAGTCTTTCACCATGGAAAAAAGGTGTCTTAGAAAAGAGGAACTCAACTTGTCTGTTAGACATTGGTCAGAAGTCAGCCAGAAGGCCCAAGGGGACAGTTTACCAAGTGAACGCGTGATAGCCGGGTACACCTATGTGAGTCTTCAACAGAATAACTTAGGGGATCTTCAAAGTATCTGGGAAGAATGGGACCAGAGATTACAAGATAGATTCCGTGATAGTTATGGTGACATTGCACAACTGATGTACATCCAGGTCAACCAGCCCCTACTCCGAGCCATTTTTCAGTTCTGGAATCCTGCCTTTTGCTGCTTCACCTTCAATGGACAGGACATGATGCCCACAGTAGAAGAATACACCGCTCTTCTTAATCATAAAAATGTTCAGGAAGATTGGATTTACGCAAAACCTCCGAGGAATCAGAATTACACTTCCAAGCTCAAAACCTTTACCAGAATGAGCGACGATTGGGTCAATGGCTTGATCCGACTTCGAGGAGATAGTACAGTATTTGCATGGGAAAACATTCGAGACATCCTACCTGCACATCCGGATGAGGAGAAAAAGTTAGACATGCTTGCCTTGGGAATATATGGATTGGTGATCTTCCCAAGAATTCTGGGAAACATTGATGTGGCCATTCTAGATTTGTTTGAGCGGATAAAACGGCGAGCAAACCCAGTACTAGCTATTTTGCCTGAGACCTTTATTTCACTAAATGCCAGTCGAAAGCACGAGGAATGGCGTTTTCGAGGATGCGCACAACTGTTACAGGTATGGATTCAGAGCCACATGTGGAAGACACCGACGAGGGTTCTGCCAGGAATATCCTTCCGAGATTTTTCGCCTTTACAGAAATACTTAACAAAAGAGTGGCGAGAGGACTTGAAAACAAGAAAATGGGCCGGTTTCTTCAGAAATATCCAAGGCGAATGGAGGGTCCCGTGGCTCGGTAGAGTTAATTACTTTTTATATAGTTGTGGTGATTTCAATTGGTTGATGATGTTAGGACTACATGGAGGAATTGCTTGTGCCCCACTTCTGGTGTCCCGACAATTCGGATCGCGACAGTTCATTCCCAACACCGTCGGGTTAAGCCGAACTGAATTTCTTTTTAAAAGGGAGTTCAAAGAGAAAGTTCAGACTATCATGAGGGCTTGGGATTATTGTTACCGGATTAGGGTGGAAGGAGATACCGAGTACATGACCACCCAGACTACAATCTTTGGAGACGTTTGAGGGTAAACGATATGATTCCCGAATCTGATCAAGGACCAATAGTGTCACTCGAAGAGCTTACAAGGGTGGTACCGTCTGGAGCTGATATCTTACGGAATGAACTCGAAGAAATTAAAAAGAAAATGGACATCCAACAGACTCAACATGCGAGCGAGCTCTATAAGGCAAGCTTAGAGGTTGACGAGCGGGACGGGATCATTAGGCAGCTGAAGAAATTAAATGCATATTTGAGCGACAAGAACACTCTTTATCAAAAAGATGCCCTTCTATTACAAGCAAAAATACAGAAGGCTGGTCGGAGTCAATTCATAGCTGTGGAAAGAGAAAGAATGAACGACATCCGTTTGGTGGAAGAAGAACGAGAAATCAACAAGAGAGCGATCGAGAAAGAGATAGAAAGCTGCCGTTTGGCTATGGAGGAAGAAAAACGGTCCGCCAAGAAGGCCATTGATCAAGAGAAAGAAAGATTCAGGCAAGAAATCAGAAAGGGAAAATAAGCTGTCCATCATGAGAGAGAAAGCGTCGCCGTATGGAAAAGAAAGTCCATGAGTAGCCGAAATAGACTGTTAGAGATGCAAAAACTGTACGATGACACTATTCAAAGTCTGGAGCAAAGCCAAAATCAGAATGGAGAATTAAAAGGAAAGTTGGCGGAAGTTGAACACTCCCTTCGAATGTACTGCCAGAGAAATAGCTTCGCTGAGCTGCAAGAAAGAGAGCGCGAAGTGGGCGTGTTACGAGCACGAATTGAGTCCCTCGAAGCAACTGTTGAGGATTACAAGGAAAGAATTAGTGTGTTCGAGGAGGCTGCAGCCGGAGGAGACACCTATTGGCAAAAGAGATTGCGTGACGCTGCCCGGATGGTACAGGATAGAGACCAATATTACGCAAACCTGATGGTGGACATACAAATGAGTCGCCAGGGCATGTGAATGATTTGGTGTCGATCTTTGAAACACTCCGACCTTTCATAGTCCCGTAATGGAAGAAGCTCCCAAGTTCCTCAAAGCTGCTCAGGGCAATTGGAAAATTAGGAGATAGAGCTAGGGCTTATCTATAAGGCTTTGTGTTGTATTTAGCTCTTTTGTATTAGGAATCTTCATTTTGTAATATGAACTCATTGTAATTCAGCCCCTTTAATTCCCGTGGAAGTAGTTCAAAAGGGTGATTACCAAATGAATCGATACCTTATCTGCATACATTCTTGCATTGCATCATGACATTCGCATCATTATACATGCATCTACTTTCTTGCAACCATATTAACATTATGAATATTGTGGCGTTGTGTGTAGTTAACCCGCAATCATTCATCACCCATACTTTACCCGGTTACAAAGCAAGCTCATGGAAGACAAGATAATCAGTCTAGAAAAAGGGCAGAAAGAGCTCGAGACAAGGCTTGAAGAGGCTCAGAGAAGCCTCAGTGATCAGATTGCTCAGTCGTAAGCATCTATAGTATCCGACATAACCGCATTACTGGCTAAGAGTCTTGGAAAAAGAGTGGAAGGAGAAACCATTCAAGAGCCAGAGGGTACCCCAGCTCACTACAAGGTTCAACCAACTGCACCAAACCCGGCTAGAAAGGTGTATATCGATCCTGCAGGAATGTCATCTAGTTTTCAAATAGGGGCACCTGAGACTCAACCCCTCGATGCTGAAGCACTCTATGAAGAAGAGGTGCCAGACTTGAACATGGTTGAAAGGATCAGGACTGAGGTAGAGAAAAAGTGGGAGGAAAGGTTTCGCCTCATGGAGGAAAAATTTAAAACGTTACAATCTAATGAAGAATCAGGAAATGACGCTAGCGACTTAAGTCTGGTGTCCGATCTTGTCCTACCGCCAAAATTTAAAACGCCAGAGTTCGACAAATACGATGGAACCACATGTCCTTCCGCACACATAACAATGTACTGTCGAAAGATGGCGGCCTACCATAAGGACGAAAAGCTACTGATCCATTGTTTCCAGGACAGTCTAGCTGGAGCGGCGTTACGGTGGTACACCCAGTTGAGCAAGGCAAATGTTAAGACATGGAAAGATATGTCAAGAGCATTTACTGAGCAATACAAGCATGTAACAGATATGACCCCCAGCAGAATTATGTTGGAAAATATGGGGCAGAAGTCCAACGAAAGCCTGCGGCAATACGCCCAAAGGTGGAGAGAAGTGGCCGCCCAAATTCAGCCACCCATCCCGGAGCATGAAATTACGCCGTTATTTGTCAATACTCTGAAAGGGGCACTCTTTGATCGTCTCATTAATAACACAACGCAGTGCTTTGCTGACTTAATCAGGACTGGGGAGTCCCTTGAACTGGCAATTAAGAGCGGTAGAATTGATGACGGGGAAGGGTCTCGAAAGTATAATAAGATATATGAAGTAAACACCACCATCACTTATACCGCCCCGAAGAACTTCACAGTCTCACAGCCACAAGCACCTGTGGGAAAAACAGAAAACTCGAATCAAAGAGATGAGAGAATCGCCAGAAAAGAGAAAGAGAGAAGAACTTTCACTCCCCTACCTCTTTCGTACTCAGAACTTTATTCCCAGTTGTATGAAGCAGACCTAGTCCGTCCATACATCGTTACTCTTGTCAATCCGTCCTTCCCGTCTTGGTATAATCCGAGCGCGCATTGCGACTATCACGGCGGTACCCCTGGACATCCCACTGAGAACTGCCTTGCCTTCAAAAAGCTTGTGCAGAACTTAATCGATTTCGGGATATTAAAGTTTGAAGAGCCGAGTGTAGCCAACAACCCGCTGCCTAATCATGGGAGCAGAGGGGTAAATGTTATTGAAGAATACTTTACCAGGAGGATTAAAGATGATGTGTCAGAAATCAAGTCTCTTTTACGGTGGGTATTTCAACAGTTATGCATGGCCCGCATGATCGACAAAGGCATGACAACAAGGCAGAAGGGATGTGGAGTGTATTGCGAATTCCACCAGACTGAAAGGCATGATATTCAAGAGTGCGATGAGTTCAAGAAATTGGTGCAACAATTGATGAATGAAAAGCAAATAGAATTCTTCGAGGAGCCCATGGGGAAGAAGGGGTCGGACGTACACATGACGGATAGCCCCAAATCTAAATACGGGAAGGATAGACCTTTTATCATCTCTCCTAGGCCAGGGAATGCAGGTGCCTCCCAGGGAGAAACCAGCAAGATAAGTCCCAAGATCATCATTTCAGCACCATCTCCATTCCCATTCAAAGATATGCGGCAAACCCCCTGGAATTATGCTGTAAATGTGACCACGCCAGAAAAACCAGAACACGGTCAGGTAAAAGAGCCTACGCTGAAAGACCAACAAAGCCAGAACGATGTGAACGTTGGTGAGGCAGGCCATTTCACAAGGAGCGGCAGATGTTATTCCTCCAAGGCTTTGAAAGCAGCTGAAAAAGATAAGGGGAAGAGTACAACAGTTAGCCCTACGCAGATATTTAGAGAAGAACCTCCCCCAAAGATAAATGAGCCGGTAACTGAGGCCCAGACCAAAGAATTTCTGAGGTTCTTAAGACATAGCGAGTACAACGTGGTGGAACAACTACGAAAGCAACCGGCCAGGATCACAGTACTGGAATTACTCTTAAGTTCAGAAAAGCACCGGGAGACGCTATTGAAAGTGCTGAATCAAACTTTTGTGCCCCAGGACATTTCTGTGACAAATCTGGACATGATAGTGGGGCATATCACTGCCTATAATCATATAACGTTCAGTGATGATGAGATCCCTGAGGGAGGAATGGGTCTACCAAAGCCCTTAACATCACTACCCACTGCAAAGGGTATGTAGTACCAGGCGTACTGATCGACAACGGGTCAGCATTGAACGTCTTGCCTATGGTGACCCTGCAAAAACTACCAATAGATGGTTCGCACCTAAAGCCCTGCCACAATTCGGTAAGAGCCTTTGATGGTACGCAAAGAGGAACAATGGGGAAAATTGAAGTGCCCCTATTGATCGGACCAACTGAATATGTGATCGATTTTGTGGTGATGGACATAAAACCATCTTACAGCTGCTTGTTGGGAAGACCATGGATCCACTCCGCAGGAGTTGTCCCCTCATCATTGCATCAGAAATTAAAATTTGTAGTCGAAGGCAAATTGGTCACAGTAGAGGCAGAGCAGGAATTTGTTGCTTCAGTGACATCAGACGCCCCCTACATTCAAAATGATGAAGATGCTGCAGAATGCTCGTTCCGAGCATTGGAACTAGTGAATGCCACTTTCGTTTCGGAGGGAAGTCGGATCCCCTACCCCAGGTTATCTAATTGTACCAAGATGACCGTCGCAGAAACTCTGGGCCGAGGAGCCAAAATAGGAAAGGGGTTGGGGAAGAAATTACAAGGCAACCTAAGACCCAAGAATATGATAGCCAAGAAGGATCGTTTCGGGCTGGGTTACCAACCAAGTGTCCAACAGAAGAAAGAGGAATATAAGAGGAAGGAAGAGCAAAGAAAAGCCAGATCTAAAGGAGAAGACATTCCATGGAGACCAATGTCCTTTCCTAGTTTGAAAACCACTTTTGTCTCCGGAGGGTTCTACCAGCTAGGTCAAGAGGTTGGAGAGGCAATGAAGAAAAATGAAGTACTCAACCAGGAGGAAATACTCAGTGAATCATTTGAAGGGATGTACATCAACATGGTAGCTGAATAGGACCGAGGCAGCAAAATGTTGACCAACATCCGCCCTTGCCGTCCCGGGGAAACACTCGATAACTGGAGCTGCATTCATCTACCTGTAGTTTTTAGGAATAGATCAGAGTAATGCTCCGAATCAACCTTTTGTTTTTGCCCGCAAACAATGGGGATCTCTTGTACGGGGCACCTATGTTAACTTTTTAATTGAAATGAAAATATCCCCACTTTCCTAAAATGACCAAAGTTTCATTTATTTCATTCATGCATTCTTCATGTTCATTCCCTTCATATAAAGCCGTCTCTTTCCCAATACAATTTATTCTCATTTAATGCAGGTCGATCATGATTGACGATATGAATGATACCAGATCCAATCCTGGAATGAATTTTGAATGCCCTGAGGTCTCGAAGGGAATGGAGGAAGGATATGATGAGATAGAAAGTGAGGTCCCAGAAGAGTTGAAGAGAATGGTGGACAACGAAGAAATGCAGATCATGCCCCATCAAGAAGAAACAGAAGTTGTGAACTTGGGGACTGAAGAAGAGAGAAAAGAAATAAAAGTAGGAACGATGATTTCCTCAAAAACCAAGCATGAACTGATAGCCCTACTTCAGGAATTCAAGGATGCCTTCGCCTGGACTTATCAAGATATGCCAGGGTTGAATACCGACATAGTGGTGCACAAATTGCCAACAAAATCGGAGTGCAAACCAATACAGCAAAAACTTCGGAGAAAGAGACCAGATATGTTGTTAAAGATCTGAGAGGAAGTAAAAAAGCAGTTTGATGCTGGATTCTTGGAGGTAGCCAAATACCCCGAATGGGTTGCAAACATTGTACCAGTACCAAAAAAAGATGGGAAAGTTCGTATGTGTGTAGATTATAGGGATCTGAACCGAGCCAGCCCTAAAGACAACTTCCCTTTACCACATATTGACACGCTGGTTGACAACACCGCAGGACATTCATGGTTTTCCTTCATGGACGGCTTCTCAGGGTACAACCAGATAAAGATGGACCCTAACGACATGGAGAAGACCACATTCATAACCATGTGGGGCACTTTTTGTTATCGAGTGATGCCGTTTGGGCTAAAGAACGCAGGGGCAACATACCAAAGAGAAATGGTGACTCTTTTCCATGACATGATGCACAAAGAAATAGAAGTATACGTGTACGATATGATTGCCAAGTCCCGAACAGAGGAAGAACACCTACAAAACTTGAGAAAACTATTCCAAAGACTACGAAAGTACCAACTGAGGCTCAATCCTGCCAAGTGTACCTTCGCCGTTACTTCTGGAAAACTCCTAGGGTTCGTGGAAAGCAGAAGAGGGATTGAGATTGATCCAGATAAAGTGAAAGCCATCCAAGATCTCTCACCACCCCGCACTCAGAAGGAAGTTCGCGGTTTCCTGGGGAGGCTGAATTATATCTCTCGTTTCATTTCCCAATTAACCGACCAATGTGACCCGGTCTTCAGACTTCTTAGAAAGAATAATCCTGGTGTGTGGGATGAGGAATGTCAAAGAGCCCTAGAAAAGATCAAAAAGTACGACAAATGCTCCAATTTTAGTCGCACCAAGATGCAGTCGACCATTAATTCTCTACCCGACGGTTTTGAGAATTCAATGGGATGCGTATTGGGGCAACACGATGAGTCAAGAAAAAGAGAGCAAGCCATTTATTACCTAAGCGGAAATTCAATGATTGCGAAACGCGTACCCGCCAAAGATCTGCTGTGTTGTGCTCTAGTTTGGGCTACCAAGCGGCTTAGACGAAGACATCTTTGTACCATACTACCCGGTTGATATCCAAGTTAGATCCATTGAAGTTCTTAATGGAAGCGCCAAAGACTAACAGGAAGGATGGCCCGATGGCGGATGCTCTTATCCGAATTCGATATCGTATACGTCAACCGTAAAGCCGTAAAGGGGAGTGCCGTGAGCGATTTTCCTAGCTAGTCGTGCTTGGATGACTATGAGGCATTGAACTTTAATTTCCCAGACGAAGACTTGATGTGCATTACTTCGATGGAGCCTCTAACGCCCTCGGACATGGGATAGGAGCAATGCTAATTTCTCCTGAGGACGTCTATTATCCTTTCACCAGCCAGATTGGAATTCTTTCTTCCACAAACAATATAGTCAATACGAAGCTTGCGTTATGGGACTGAACTCAGCTATTGAAAGAAAGATTAAAGAACTTCGAGTATTCGGAGATTCATCCTTAGTAATTTACCAATTGCGCGGGGAATGGGAAACTAGGGACCCGAAATTGGTCAAATATTACGAATTGATCCAAGAGCTCACCAAAGAGTTCGAAAAGGTCAGCTTCAATTACACCGCGCCCGAGAAGAAAATCGGATGGCGGATGCATTGGCAACCTTGGCATCCATGTTTAAAACAAACACCCGGGCGAAAATGAAGCCCATTGAGATGCAGACGTTTGAAAAGCACGCTCATTGTTGTTGTTGTATGTACAGAAGAGATTGATGGAAACCCATGGTACTATGACATCTTGCAATATGTCAAGCTTCGAAAGTATCCAGAAGGGGCAAACGACAATGACAAAAAAACGCTACAGGTGATAGATATAAAAATTTCAAGTGAGTATGGATATGAAAGAGGGATATCCACATCTGCCACGCCCATTTGTCATCCCTAATTGTGAATAAAGCAAATTAAATTGAAAAAGAACCTACATGATAGACATTTACGGTATTTAATTTAGATTAATCAACTGACCGATAAGTTTACAAAAATATAAAAAGACTATTTCTTTTATTTGACGCATTTGTTTCAATTTGTCCATTTTCATAAATACACATATTTAAATTTACCTATTTGGGATATCTATTTGGGTAAACGACACCGGTACTACCAAATTGAAACAAAGAGTAATCTACACCGGTACTACCAAACAAAGAGTAATCCAGTGCTCGTCCCCTTGTTGTTGGGTTCAACAACAAAGTAACCCTCTAATAAAATATTTCATTTAATTAAATTTATTAAACTAAATAAATTAAAATTAAAAAAATGATGACACATGTCATCTTCTAATTGATTAATTAATTTTAACTAATTTTAAAATCAAATTAATATAATAAGTAAATAACATGAACTAAAAATATAATTTTACAAATTTTCATTAACTTTTCCACTACTCATCCGTTAATTTTTTAACGGCCATGGTTAAAATAAATAAATCTAATAAATTTAATAGTTTAATTAACAAATTGCCTAGTTTGATAGTCAAAATAGATATCACCAAATAATTTGTTAGTACTGGTGTAGATTACTCTGTTTCAATATGTCCATTTTCGATAAATAAACTTATATTTAAATTTTAATGTACATGTTTTAAATACACTCTACATATAAACTACAACTTAAAGTCCAAGATAACAACTAGAGAATAGACCAGAATTTTAAAGTTGAAAGGTCAACATAGGTCGAAGTCTGAGTTTGGATTGAATAATAAGCTCAATACAGAAAACCGAAATATTGAAATTCCAGCTTAATGACTCCACTGGATTGAAACTCAGCACTCTTCAGAAAACAGAATTTTAATGGTACAGTTTACCCAAAAATTAAAAAAACAAGATCCAGATTCAAATTCCAAACCCTGAAAATCAAACATTAGGTAAAACATAATTAAAACAACGACCAATCCACGGCCACATTAAAATGTCTACAAACAAATTTGGCAGAAAGCAAGAACATAGCTTGAATGTAAATATGCCCATAGAGCTTAGAACCCTAGCTTGGTACGGCGCCAGTGCCTACGCTTCGCATTGTACCTGATGGTGTTGTCGGTGCGCATGCGGATCCAGTAAGGGATAGGCCTGTTTTGCCTCATCTTCTTGGCCAGCTTCTTCTTGATCATGAAACTCTTATGCGAAGGCTGCCATTTGGAAAGAAAATAATCCGTTCAAAACATCGAAGAGTTATCTTTCAAAACTGAAATTTCCTCACATACATTCAACCATTTTTGCAGGATAATGGGGGGCGGGGGAAAGAACAAAAGAAATTCATGAAGAAGAAAAAGAGAGAGGGAACAGTTTGATTACCATGGTTGGCGTGGCGGCTGAGAATACGATCTCTGAACTTGGAAAAAATAAACTGGTGTGGTGCTGAAGCAGCTTGGATTTTAGGGTTTATCCGAATGGACCAGTTGTGGACTTTGAAGGTGTGATTTATATATGTGATTTATAGCCCAAATTATGCTGGGTTTTGTGAATCCATGATGGACACTTTGTTCTACTTTTTATTAAATAGAGAAAATTTCTTATAGTGAGGTTTGAATTTATAACAATATAAATATCTTTAGCTACTAAGTCAATCAGTAGATCTTAACAGATTAATCTTTCACTAGATCAACAGTGGATCTCAATAGATCAATATTCTCCTAGGTCAATCAGTGAATCTAAACAGATTAATCTTTCTTTTTCTTTCTATAAAAGGAGGGAGATTATTCAAAAAATAAGAAGGGAAGATGTTGTCTAGAGAAAAAATCTTTTATCATGGTATCATAATTTTAACCAACGATTTAAATTTTAAAAATACAATTAAAAAATGTTTATAATCGTAAAATAAATTTTGAGATAAATCATTTATCATGCAACTATATTATCTTCTTTGAATATACCATACAAACTTCGCGTTGCAAAAATCTCTTTTATTTTTCAAGATTGTAGGTAAGTAATTACAAATTAATAATGATTTTAATCATTTATCGTATAGATTACACTGTTCAAACTCATATCACTTAAGAGGAATAATATCATCATTTATCATTGGGACTAATCAATAGATTCTATGTTAAGGATAACCCTATGAATTAGTTGAGTTAAACTTTGAATTAATTTTCTTAATTGTTTAGCATTCTAATGTTAACTAGTTGAAAATTTGAGTTTTTGTCTTGTTAAGGGTTATTACTCTTTTTTGATATGCGATTAATGTTCTTGTTAGAGGATTATATATTAAGTATTAGTTGGTTTGTGGGTTGTTTGTTGAGTTAGTGGGATTTGGGCTATATAAGCCTAATATATGTAACGAGTTAACCTCCTTAATTTGATCAAATATTGTAATCCATTTTGTTTTTAGTAAAAAAAAACAAATCTTATTCTCTAAAATTTTAGTTTTCTTGTTAACTAAATCCCTAACCATCATTCACAGTTTTTTATCTCTATCTTCAGTCACCATGGTCGTTTTCTCACAAGTTCTTGTCACAAGACATTCTTTCCACTTAAACTCGTGTCACCCTCCGTCATGAATGTAACGCCCTAAACCCGACGTCACATTTAAGCCTCAAGCTCAGACCACATATATAAAATGTTTGACCTGGTTTAGCCCAAATCACCATAAATTTCATAAATCCAACAATGTTTCATGTAGAACGATAGAAAAATAGTTTAATCATTTACAAAGGGAGCTCCAATTTAAAAAAATTAAAACATTCGACATGATCAAATAAATTCAAGATAAGAGTTACAGACATAAAATCAAGGGTCATATGAATACGTTGCCCGAAAAGTCTAAGTGTTGTAATCTTGATCACATCAATGAGCTGAAGTCCTACTCTGATGGGGCTCCTTCAATGCAACACAGTAACCTAAAAACTTGTGAACAAAAATAACGATTCCGAACGTTGAGCTCATAAGCTCAGTGGACACACCTCTACTCTAACATAAGCACGTAGCTAGAAAAGATGACATGGCTATGAAACAAGTATGACATTACCAAAAATCAAACACATATAACATGAAGGGTCGATCCTGAGATTTTAGAGGCCATGGGCGAACTGAAAAATTAGGCCCCTAGCAATAAGTATTGAAAAAAATTGAATTTTAAGAGTAGGCCTCTAATAACAAATATTTAAAAAATGAATTTTAAGAGCAAGCCTCTAAACAAATATTGAACAATTTTAATTTTAAGAGTATGCACATAATAACAAATATTGAGAAAAAATGAGCCTCTAATAATAAGCATTAAAAAAGTTTGACCCTAAATCCCACCTGCCTATTTGATCTCCATGGAAGAGTATTAGTTGACTAGGGGATTGCTTTTTTAGTCTGACTTATCGTGGTTCACATATTTTGTTTAATGTGATTGCCTTGTCTTAGGTGTTAAGATTGTCGCGATTTGTTTCCCTTTTGTTTAATTGGGGGTGTAAGTTTCGTGTATTTATCTCATTTCCATAAGTACTCTTTCCCTCCATTTAGGTGTATGAAGGTTATTAATGAGGCTTATGGTTTTGAGGGCTTGTATGATTCTTTCCTTAATAAAATCATACTATTACCGAGCAAAAAAAAAAACAAGTATTCAAAAAAATTGGAGCCCAAATAACAAGTATCGAAAAATTGAATTTTAAGAGTAGGTCCCTAAGAACAAATATCAAGAAAAATTGGGCATCAAATAACATGTACTGAAAAAATTGAACCTCTAATAAAAAATATTGAAAAAAATGAATTTTAAGAGTAGTTCATAATAACAAAGTATTGAAAAAATTGGATCCCAAATAACAAGTATTGAAAAAAATGAATTTCAAGAGTATGTCCCTAATAACAAATATCAGGAAAAATTGGGTCTCAAATAACAAATATTAAAAAAATAGACCCTTAAATTGAAAAAAATGAATTTTAAGAGTAGGCTCATAATTACAAATATTGGGGAAAATGAACCTCTAATAACAAGTATTGAAAAAAATTGGGCACCAAATAACAAGTACTGAAAAAATTGGACCTCTAATAATAACTATTAGAAAAAAATTAAACTATAGCTATTTAAGTAGTAAAATTTAAAAAGGAGGCCTCTATCTAATATTATAACCAAATTTTGAGGAATTTTCTATTATAATTATTCAAGTAGTAAAAATTAGAGAAAATGGGACCCTTTGCGGTCGACCGGTTCGACTTGCCCCAAGACCAGCCCTGATAGCATGGCATCATATCATAATCACAAATATGGAGTGAGACTCGGAGCCACACAACATCGAGAATGTACACTCAAAGCGAAACTCGAAGCCACATAGCATCGGGAATGTACGCTCTATACTCAAAATCCCCAATCGCGCACCTTTGGATGAAACCCGAGGCTGCACATCGTCGGGAACGTACATTCGGAAAGAATATCCTACCATGGTGTTGCAACACTCTCATTGAGTATCCAGATCCCATCAAACAAGTTCTCACAAGGCACAAAACATCATCATATAACTATACCACCCGATGGTTGCTATCCACATATAAGTTACACAAGTCCTTTATCGAGTTCTTAAGATTTATGTTCAAGTCGAAAGGGGAATTCTCGATTTTACAGTTTTTAAACTCTTTTTAGGCCTTTAGGGGTCTATTGGAAAGAACATTACAATTTTTTAGCCTTCTGGGCAAAAATCAGCATTTTCGGGCAGATTGCCCAGTGGGTACCAGTACTAGTCTTCACGTACCAGTACGGTACCCTTGGGTATCGATACCTACAACGTACCGATACGAAATTAGCTCACTAGAATTTTCTTCCAGCTTTCTCGTACCGATACAGGTCGAACCGTACCAATACCGCGTTACATGGTGTACCAGTACAGGTTGAACACTATACCAGTACCCCCTTCATAGTTTGTAGCAATTGAATAGTGTTCTTAAACCCAGAACACTAGGGTATCGGTACTAGCTCCTCGTGTAGAAGTATCGAAGCTTAGAAATGACTTCTTAGGCTTGGGAAATTGCTCCCAAAGCCCTCAAAACACCACCCTTAACCCCTTAACTCGATCCTACATCTTATGGAAATTATTAGTGATTTGATATCATTTTTATAAGTTATTAACAACAAAATCAAGTTTTTCTATTAAATAGAGTCTCAAGCTCTTAACACCAAAAAACAACCAAGAACATCAAATCTAGAAAACAAAACATCATCCTTAGGATGTGCTAAAACAAAGGATTTGGAAGTTGATAAACCTATTTGATTTTGATATAACTTAATGAAAAATGTTTTTGGGCTTAAACTAATATGCAAAAATATTTCAAAAGCCCATAAACTTGAAAAATATGTTTAAAATGTTTTCGAAGTATTTTTGACATGTTTTAAATGTTTTTAAATAGTCAAATTGTCAAAAATGGTCTTGAGTATCGATACGGTTTGACCCATACCGATACCCGGAGGACCATGTATCGATACGGTTTTAGGAGTACTGATGCGATTTTTCATCCCCAAGTTTTCCAAATTCTAGTAGCCAATTTTCGTACCGATACTAGCCTAGCTATATCGAGATGAGAGGGTTCGTACCGATACCCTGTATATTAAATGCTCCAATGACTCTTTCTGTTTAAGGAAGGTACAAATATGGAGTCCTATCTACCGATACTGAAGTGCCAATAACTGCATTTATGGCTAGAATTTATGTCTCCAACGGCTCTTAACAACCCCCAACGACTAGTAACTGCCATGAAGTTTTTGGAATGTTTAAAAAACATCTCCAAGCATCTATAGAAGAACAAGAAACAACAAGCCAACGTTCTATGATTAAGAGAAAGTATTTTTGGACTTAATTTGTCAATTTTCTTTGTAGAACACACTTGTGAGCTTAATTGTCATATATGCTCAAGTATTAGGTTTTGGGTGAGTGAGCTTAATTATGCAAACATTGTGTGTAACACCCCGAAAACCAGTCTAGTCAGAATTAAGTTCCAGCGATCGAAAACCTTACACCAAAAAAGTCCAAATATTGTGTTGACTTTGATCGTGTAGTTAATTAAATTGATTGAACTCTAATTAAGTTAATTTATTGACTAAAGACCTTATTGAATTTATTGGAAAACTGTTTAGTGATTAAATTGTGAAAACTGAAAGTTTCGGGGCAAAAGTATTAAGTATAGAAAGTTGAGGGACTAACCTTGCGATTAGCCTCTTCCCAAGCCTAATCACCAATACGTGGGATTAGGATATTGAATTCCTTCATCTAAAGGAAAGCCTACGAATTAAGGTCGAATGAAAAAGGGGAAAACTTACCCGGTTAGTGGATCAAAAAAACAAGACACCATCTTTATCTTCAATCTCTCACTTTCAATAAGCAAACACCTCCAATGTTGTTGATTCAAAGCTCGAGTTTTCTTCAATTTCTTGATTCTATCATATTGTCATCGATTGGGTAAGTGAAAACCCTTTATCAATTCCTTGAATTCAAGGCTAAAATGATGGACAATTCCAAAAAGGGATATTCATGAACCTTGAAATATCATCTAAGCTTCCTAAGCTTATATCCATGGAAATCTAATAGCTATTTCAAGTTTGAATATTGATTACGATATTGTTGTATTGATTTTAATGTATTCTCTTGTTTCACCTAGCTCAAGAGTTGGAAAAGGAAAGTCCACCATCTCCATCAAAGGCTAAGAATAAGGGAATAGTCATCTAAGAGCCGTACGAGCTTCAAAAACTAAGGTGAGTGTAGTTAGAGTCTCGGGAATAGGCTAGGTGCTTTTCCTGATTTTATTGATATTGATTTTTGCATAGCTAACATTGTGTTTAAGGTTATCCCATCGAATCTCATAGGAGACTATATTGGTAAACATTGGTAAGTTGTTGCATTGAATTATTACTCATAAAAACATTGATATTGTCATCGGTCTCATTGAAGCATTAAAATATAGAAGCATTAAGCATCAGACATTGATATTGCTATTGCCATTGAATATCGACATTGATATTTTTATCGTTGTTGTCATTGAGCATTACTTTTGATATTGTTATTGTCATCGTTATTTTTGTTCTTATGCAACCTTGGATTCAAAAGGACAATGGATACAATTGACATATCATAGAATTCATGAGCTCATTGGTACGGGTGGACTACGGTCCTTGGCTATGGCATTTATTATGGTGAGGTAGAGGGATGTTTATGATATTGGTCAATTTGCAAGGCGGAGGGACTAGACCATTCATTGATTTGGCGAGGTGTAGGAATTCGCGTATCCACTTTCTTGATTCGATCCAAGGAACTTTGCTAAAATATGATATTATTGTCATTAAACTTCATTCATAGTATTGTCATTGATAAAACATAATTTGGAATGCGTCTCATTATTGTTGTTATTGTTTATGACTACCTCAGTAGGCAAAGTATGCCTAATGCATTTCATCTCATGCATTTCAGGTTAAGAAAGTCACCGTTGTGAGATCGGGGATTGTTGGGAGTTCTGGCAAGTCACTATAAGCTTAAAGTAATGTATATTATCCCTACAAACTCCTAGTATTGTGGCAAAGTAGTTAAATCAATCACTTTTAGCCTTTTGTTGTGTATATGTTGCATATGATATGTATAAGTTTTAGAGGCCTAAAAGGTTATTTTGAAATTGGCGAAAAGTGGTGTTACATGCATATTTGGTCTAAAAAGGTAAAAACCTAGTAAACGGATTCACATGGCTATGAAATTTGGCATGATAGTAGATTATGGTACTATAAACTTGCCTACAAAATTTCATAGGAATTGGACGTTTTATTATAGGTCAAAATGGATAAAAACTAGACTAAATATGTCATTATAGACCCTGTCATACCAATATGGGTGATGATGTATCCGTACGATTATGCATATTTTAACCAAGTCAACGCAGGTCAACAAGGCGTATCGATACGAACTTGGGCGTATCAGTACAAAAAATCAACACTAGAATTTAGTTTGCAAAAGGTTTTGGTACGGCTTCGAGGTATACCGATACTTATTCATCTGTACCGATACGAGTTTTGGTTACTAGAATTTGACAATATGTAAAATGTGTATGGTGTACCAATACGACTTTTGTAGTATCAGTACCGATTTAGGTAATTCGGTTAAAATCTTTTGTAATTGTTAGGATGATCAATCGCTTCAATTTGGCCAAGATGGGGTGAATTGACACTTTAAAAAATGAAGGGAGGCAAATAGAAGAATAAAAATTGTGACACAAGCAATTTATAGTGGTTCAACCTTCTAAAAAGGTCTACATCCACTACCTTAGCTTCCCACTAAGGATTTCAACAAATTTACTAAGAATTTCTTCCCCTTTTCTAGGCTTAGGAGGAAACTGTTACATGATCAAAGCTTTCTACCCAAAGCTTGATCAAGTTCACTCTTTTACAAGAAGTTGTTTGCAAACAAAGAAATCCTCACAAAGGAATGTCTTTGCCCAATTACAAGTGCACTCAACCCAACACTTGAATCAAAAGATTATAATGAATAACACTTAAGTGGGTTACAAAGAATTTGACTCTAATAAGCTCAAAGGTGTTGGATTTGTGCTTGAATGCTTAAGACTTGTTGACTTGTTGTTGTTGGAGCTTTAGAGACTTGATTTTATACATTCTCATTGATTTCTAACCGTTTGGGTAGTTGAGATATTGAATATAGTTGATGGGTTGCATTTTTCCCACATTAAATGTTGTTTGGTAGGATACGATATTGGTACACAAGCTTCCGTATTGGTACGTGCCATAAAAAGAAAGAGCCGTTGTACAAAGGGGTATCAATACGCTTGAGGGCATATCAAAACGAGTAGTGTATAAAAGTAGAGGCGTATCGAAACGGCAAGGCCGTATTAGTACGGATTTTTCTCATTGGAATTTAAGGAAAACGTCCAAGGAAAAATGCATCGGTATGCCTAGAGGTGTATCGATACGGTATAACCAATTTTCAAAGTTTGGTGTTTCCAAAAATTAACAAGGTAATGGTTAAAAATTAAATGCAAAGATTTTGAAAATCTTAACACCCTGTATTAGTACGCTGAGACCTGTACCAATACTCGTAACCAAGAACACAATCCCAGGTTAAAGGCCGTATCGAAACGGGCACACTCGTATCAGTACGTTTTTGTAATTAAATTTCTAGTAGCCAAAAGTCGTATCGAAACACATAAGGGCGTATCGATACGCCTGAGTGATTTTTGTTATGTGAGTATCAAAACACTTAGAGTTTAAGTTTTTGACTCAAAATCATTTTAAGTTCAAATCCTTGTCATTTTGTGAGACTTTTTGAGTACTTAATTTTTTTTTCAAGTTTACAAATTGGTCATTAAACTCTTTGTTATATCAAAGTCAAATATTAGTTTTACAATCTCCCCTTTTTTGATATAACAAAACCAAAGTAAATTTTTAAGTAAGTTTTGAAAAACACCCCCCTTTCTTTAAGGCTAAAAAATAGATTTTTGAAAAACTTTGATGAAAAAATTAAGCTCTTTTACTTCTCCCCCTTTTTGTTAGATCAACATCAATAGGATATAAAGCAAGATATAAAGCAATAAATAACTCCAAGCATTAAAGGAAACAACATAGATATCATTAAAAATTCAAAGCATAATATTCAAAGCAACATTAAAATCCAACTTTAATCCTAAAAACATAAACCAAAGGAAATAAAGCATAAAACATATGAGTTAATAAAATCAATGACATAGGTGCATAAAACTTGTATCTTAATATGTTATGAGATGAGATCCAAAAAGCCTAAGGAGCGTCTTCATCGTCTTCATCTTCATCCAAGGCATTGTTTCCAAGAGAATATCGCCACTCTAAATGAAAAGCGGTGAGAGATATATCCATTGAAGCTTGACGATTCTTGATCGAGGTAACTCTAGCCTCCAGGGATGTCAAACGTGTATCAAGAGATGTAAAAGATGTATCAAGAGTCATGAAACCCGAGTTCATACTCGTATCCAAAGAAGCAAACTTCCCATCAAGATAAGCCATAAGTGCATTAAGAGAAGGTTGAGCAACCGGAGCTTCAAAACAAGAGGAACCACTTGAGGAGCCGCAGCGGATCGGGTTGAGCATCTTGAGGGAGATCCACAATACGGATCCATTGTCCATTATAGATGGTGAATTTAGCTTGGTGAAGAGAACACTCATCAGTAGGATCAGTGAGAGGTTTAACAAGATCATAGGAGCAATCAATACCAATCTTGTGAAATAAGTAGCTCAAAGCGGTGCCATAGGTGAAGGATGAGACAAGAGTAGTATGGTGATTTTGCACAAGGAAGACAATCTTGACAAACATAATTTGAGCAAGTTAGGACGCTTACGCTCACGAAAGCAACGAAGCCAAAAATCATCGACTTGGAGGATCATGGAGAATTTACCACTGGATGGTCGAAACCACCATGCGATAAGGAGGTGAAGGAAGCGATTAGAAGCATCGAGCACGGTCACGGAGCCACTTTGAACATGTCCCAAAGAGTCCTCATCATCTATTCCCACATCCTCAAAACCCAAAAAGTTTGCTAAAACAGAGGAATCAATTTGAAATTTCTTTCCCATAAGATAAGATTTAAAAGCAATAACTTCAGATTTATCTTGGTTATAAATACACTGGCATTGGAGTAAAAAATAAGGATAAGATTTCGGTATAAAATGTTGGGTATGCTTAAAAAATCCATGAACTTCCATTGATTCATTAAATCAAGATATCTAAAATTAAATTGTTCAAAAGTCATGAAAGGGATAGAAACCACAAGCTCGCGACAGATTTTAAAACTTTGATAATGTTTAAAGCGATCCATGGCATTTGGATATCTAGGTTCATTAAAACAATTTTGATAAATATGGGTGATGTTGGGTTTTGTACCATCATTTTCGGGATTGGGATGAGGAGCATTGGAATATTGTCCCAATTCTTTTCTTTGTCTTTTCTTAGGACCCATGGTAAAAACCTAAAATCAAAATCAAACCACAAAAAACAATGTATGCATAAACATCACAGTCAATCCAATAAACATCCAATGATCAAGGTATTGTAAAAACCTATATCGTATAGTTTAAAATCATATACAAGTATAAAAATAATTTTTGGTAAAATAAAAACTAAAAAACAGTGTTGAAAAATATATGAGTATAATTTTATATTCGAACAAAAAATTTTCAATTTTGAAAGAATTTTTGTAAAACTTTGAAAACTATGTTATATACATACTAAATATATAATTTGTGATATAAAACAGTAAAAACATAAAGAAATCGCAATTTAAAAGAAAAAGAAGTTTATACCTTGAATGAGGATTATGGATGAATGAGGGGATGATGATGCACAAAGCTTGATGATTTTGCTTGTGTTTGATGAGAAAACCAAAAGCCCTCAAAATATTTGATGATTTTTGTGAAAAACAAAGAGTTTTGATGGGTTTATATAGGGGATTTTAGTATCTAGGATTTTAGAGTTTTGATTAAAGTAGAAAAACCCCTTTTTAATGACTTATTTAAAGACCAGCAGCTACGCGTATCGGTACGCCTCCTGTGCGTTTCGAAACATCGTACTGGTATAGTTTTTAGCCGTACCAATCCTTAACCCGTACTGGTATAGGTAAACCTATACTAAAATCGTCTCATGATACTCGTATCGATACACGTTATCCCATATCTGTACCCTTGAGCCAAAAATGACATTTTTGACTACAAGGTGCTCTAAAATTTGAACTTAATCGAATCGATATGCATGTAAATGATATGAGAACATCATGAAAGAGAAAAAATAGATGCATACTCCCCCTAGCAACACGCATAGATGCATATAGGAGCAAAAACACATAAGTAATGAAATAACCAAATTCAAGCAAGTTTTAGACACTAAAAAAGGCTCTATGGTTCAAGAAAGGCTAGTAAGCCCTAACTCTCTCCTAAGAGACAATAAACGCTCTTTTCTAAAGGTTTGGTAAAGATATCCGTTAGTTGGTTCAAGGTGTCTACATATTCTAGAACTACCTCATTTTCAAGACATGATCTCTCATGAAATGATGTCTTATCTCAATGTGCTTGGTTCTAGAATGTTGGATGAGATTCTTAGTGAGACATATGGCACTAGTGTTTTCACACTTAAGAGGTATGGTACCTACATCAATTTCATAATCTAAGAGTTGTTGCTTTATCCAAAGGACTTTAGCAGAACAACTTCTAGCCGAAATGTATTCCGCTTCGGTGGTAGATAATGCTACACTATTTTGTTTCTTTGAAAACCACGATATAAGCATACTACCTAGGAATTGACAAGTATTAGAGGTACTTTTCTATCTATCTTACAACCTCCATAATCCGCATCCGAATAAGCATGCAAACTAAAGGAGGAATCTCTAGGATACCAAAGGCCTAAACAAGGTGTGTCTCTAAGGCATCTAAAGTTTCTCTTAACGTCATGTAGGTGTGATTCTTTAGAACTAGCTTGAAATCTAGCACACAAGCAAACACTAAACATGATATCTGGTCTACTTGCAATAAGATAAAGCAAATATCCTATCATTGATCTATCTAGCTTTAAATCAACACACTTACCTCCTTTATCTTTGTCAAGCTTCGTAGAAGAGCTCATCAGTGTGGCTTGAGGTTTCATATTCTCCAAGCCAAACTTTTTGAGCATACCCTTGATGTACTTAGCTTGATTGATGAAGATGTCATCCTTCCTTTGTTTGATTTGGAATCCCAAAAAGAATGAGAGCTCCCCCATCATGCTCATTTCAAACTCACCTTGCATTAACTTAGCAAAATCTTGGCAAAGCAATTCATTAGTAGAACCAAAAATAATATCATCAACATAAATTTGAACTACTAGTATGTCTTTTCCTTTTCTTTTAATGAAGAGTTCAATGTCCACCTTTCCTTTTTCAAAACATTTTTCAATTAAAAAGTTTGACAAATCTTTCATACTAAGCTCTAGGAGCTTGTTTCAAACCATATAAAGCTTTTGAAAGTTTGAAAACATGGTTTGGATATTTTGTGTAACACCCCTAACCCGACTTAAGAGTAACCTGAATTAGGAAGTGTTTCAAAACAAACACAAGCAAACAAACCAACAACAAAGATGAACATTCAAAGCTTACTAGAAAAGATAAGGCCATTTATAACATTTTTAAGGATTCAAACGCGAATTGGTTCAACCATAGTATGGATAATACATTGGTCATAGTTTGGACAATGAAAAAGCATACACAATATTTGATACGATCCAAATAGTACTTGGGGCTGCCTAAAACTATCTAAAAAATATACTTTTAGTACATAGGTTTGCTTCAGGTGGCACTAAATTATAAACCATGACCTAATTACAAGTTCATGTTTGCCTAAATTACTTTTCATGACATCATTCGAGCCCTCAAGCATTAAAGAACTCATTTCCACTCCATGTAATCCCCTTAACAAGTTGTAAGATTATATAGCATATCAAACTTTTATGTCGCATTCAAACGGCTAACAAGTATCTTATCTATGTAATTCAAGAATGCACCATAAGTGACATAATTCCATGATGATCTAAGGTCACCTAGACATGCAATCGTTTCTAATATCTTAAGCAGTCAAGCAATCCATTTCTATATCATGTTATACGTTTTAAACATATTCAAATATTATCTATATGTCATTCATAGATAGCATTATGATAATCTAGCTTCTATACACACGTATATATGTAAACAACCAATCATACAATCATAACAACTAACTCAAATCAAAACAAACATAGAACATATTAAAGGCCTTTACATATCATGCTAATTATTTAATTAACTTAAATATATATATGACCAAAAGATATAAATTGAATGTCTTATGAATATGTAACATCTATGTGCCACCATCTAGGAGTTCTTAAGGTAAGTTTACGAACATACTTCTTGACCCTTGTGATCTTGTCCAAGCTCTCAAGATAACCGGAAGCAAGAATATCCTAAAATATTTGAAAGAAATAGAGTAAGAAATTGCTTAGTGAGGTAGCTTAAATAATAAAAAACAAGAATCAAATTTCAATGATAATTCTATCTTTCCTTCTAGTCTATTGGATCTAGGCAAGTAACAAGCTTGTTCGAATGTAACCCTTCAAAATCATATGGTTCGAACAAGCATCATTTCAAGGTCTATTGGATTCATGCATTATAACAAAATTGATCGAATACAAGTTATCATAGCCACAAGATTTCAAATATATCTCCAATCTTTATTCTAATTATGCTCAAATATCATTTAAACGTTGGTTACTTATCACACAAGTTTTCATGGTGATTAATTAGATTAGCTTATGGATTTACTATTTTTCTTAAAAAAGGCATCTCTTAATCATGGTTACTTATCACATAAGTTATCCTAGTCCTGAATTACTTGTCTCCTAAGACATCAAACATATCATAGGCATAACCTATCTTATACTTCTTTTTTGGCATTAACACTGCATATTTCCAAACTGTCCAATACATTTGTTTACATATTTTATATGATCAAAACAATCCATCATGCATTCAAATATATTCCAAAACAGCCTCATTTTCATGTATATACAAATATATGATCAAAACAATCCATAATGCATTCAAATCTATTCCAAAACAACCTCATTTTCATGTATATACAAATATATGATCAAAACAGTCCATCATGCATTCAAATCTATTCCAAAATAGCCTCATTTTCATGGATATATAAATATATGATCAAAACAGCCTACCATGCATTCAAATCTATTCCAAAACAGCCTCATTTTCATGTATATACAAATATATCATCAAAATAGTCCATCATGCATTAAAATCTATTCCAAAACAACCTCATTTCCTTGAATATATAAATATATGATCAAAACAGTCCATCATGCATTCAAATCTATTCCAAAACAACCTCATTTTCATGTATATACAAATATATATACATATTCGATCATAGCCTATGTTTTTCCCTAAAAGAAAAATACAAGAATCGTATAGATGCATAGTACTTGTCTTGCAAGTTATTATCATGATTCAAGAATTTAGAGTAAACCATCTATCACTTTACTACTAATCTTAGTCATGTATAATTCTAAGCTTAAACAAGAACTAGCTATTTTAGAGCAAACAATTTGAACCAAACATATATATATATATGTATGTATATGGACATTCGAACAAGCACATGAATATATGCATTCAATCAAACACACATGTATATATAAACATTAACAAGGCATACTTCTTCTTCCAAAAGAATATCCAAGAATACATTCGATACATCTTACTTGTCATTCAAGTTATTATAAAGATTCATATATAGAATTCTAACAAAGCATCTATTTTCACTCAAAAGAACAATCAAGAGTCAATGGTACATATTACTTGTTATGCAAGCTATTTAATAATTTATTGATTACCATATAAATTCTCATGATTTCTTTGAATAATATAGCCTTGAGAATCAAGTAATAGCCTAGGTACACGAATCCCCAACCAATTATCGCAAAAATAAAATGGTACTCGCAGTACCGGTCAATCCTTCCTATTGTCGCCAAGTGACCACAACAGTTCCCTCACACTGTCTCCAAATAAAGACCGTAGTTTAGGACCATATTCCATCCCAAACACGAGCTCTATGGACTCTATGGCATGCCAACTATACCTAATACTGACTCGAAACCAAGGTTTATCACATAATTTTATCTTGTTAGAATCAAGGTTGAGCTTAGCTCCTCATTCATATAGTCATGAACTTGTCATATTCTTATCAAATATGAGCATTGCTCCATAATCTTGCTATCATGCCTTCAAGGCTTATTTCATAGCATATCCACAAGTTCAACCACATGTATCATTCGAACAAAGTATGTATTTCAAACATATTCAACCATAATCAAAGCATCGAGTGAACATAGCTTATTATTGTTCATTTTAAGTATGTATATAGTTCATTTACATAGTTCTTAATTCACAACCCTTTTCATTTAGTCGAATGATAGCACAGTGAAGGTTGTTTAACAAACATACATAGATCTTACTATAAGCATAACAATGAACAAGAATTACATATCACATCATACCTACAATTAGGTACTTACCTCAAGTCCAAGCTTGCTTATGCATGATATAATTCAAGGTAAAGCAATGTTGTTAAAACAACAAAAATGCTCGGGAAGGTTACTAGCCTATCCTGAGACTTTAAACTACACTCACAGTTATCCCGAGCTAGTCTTGATCCAGAATCACAATTCTTTTATGCTTTTCAACAACTTGGTTACTTTGTGCCTTACTTGTTCAATCGCTTCTTTGTCTATTTATAATAAAGAATTTAACTATACATTAGAATAAATCTTTAACTTTCAATCATTTACAAAACAACTCACCAACATTCATATTGATACAAAACAACCCCTAAATACATGTAACCACTTATACTTTCACAAAACAGTCCATTGACTTTCTTATTAATGCAAACCAACACACACATTAGCTTTCATGCATAATTACTTCAAAACAGTCCCTAAACTTATAAAACAGTCCCTAAACTTATAAAACAGTCCCTATACACATTCTTTAAAAATTTCCCCTGTTTTAACTAATCAAAAACAGTCCACACATGATCATCATAGTATAAAACAATCCCAAATACATTAGTATGTATATACATACATAAAACAGTCCCTAATATGATTACACTAGAATAAAACAATCTCATTTGTTAATAAAATAGTCTCCCCTGTTTTCAAATTTCCAAAATTAGACATTGTACTTTTCAAATCAGTCTCCTTTGTTTTTAAAATACTCAAAACTGTCCACTGTTTTAGCAGATAAAAATTGTCCATTTGCTCTTGTCAAAATAGTCCATTTGATCTCTTTAATTCACAAAATAGTCCAATTTTATATATACTTATATATATGTGCGTGTGCCAATTCGATTAGCCACAAGCTCATAATCAAGCAAGTTTAGCATCTTAATCATGTTGTGAAATCACATAGTATAGCAATCTAATCATGTATACTATTCGAAATACCAAGAACTTCACCTTAATCACATAATCGAGACTCAAAGAGGATGACATACATGGTTTTACAATTTACATCCATGGTTCAACTTAATGCATGAATCAATCTAATGATTTAGAGATGTTCCCAAGTATGAATCAACCATTCGGTTACTAGCAAAGCATGGAACATAAGAGATTAATAACCAACTTCCAATTTAACTCTAAAATTAGCAAGAACGGGAGAGTTTGTTTACCCTTTTTCCTTAAGTCTCACGATCAAAAAGATAAAAGCTTGAACCAAATAAGTTTGAACCTTCAATTCCCATAGATAAAGCTCCCCAAGCTCACTCTCCCTTTCTTGAATCAGTTTAATGGGAGAAGAACCAAAAATGCATTTTGGTTATCCAATTCCCAAAGACCGTGACTCCCCCTCCATTGCACACATGTCTCCCAAAAACTTGACATGTGTAAGAGTCTCCAATGTAATTTTTATTTGCATGAAAACACAAACTTTAACTTAGTAATCAGTTTAATCCTTTAATAAAGGCTATTGAACTTTTCTTTTTATATCAAATTGGTCATACTTTACTTAGTTGATCTATTAGATGACTATTCTATAGCTATTTAACTAATGATCCATTACAACATACTCCTAGGCTATGTTTTGGGATGTTACATTTTGGATCTTCAAAACTGGGTGGTTGTTCTACATACACTTTTTCATTTATAAAACAATTTAGAAAAGTACTTTTTACATCTATTTGAAAAAGCTTGAATTCATGATAACATGCAAATGCAAGAAGCATCGTAATAGCTTCTATTCTAGCTACGGGTGGATAAGTTTCATCAAAATCGATTCCTTCTTCTTGAGTGTAACCTTGAGCAACAAGTTTAGCCTTCTTTCTCACTATGTTACCACTCTCATCTAGTTTGTTTCTAAAACCCCATTTAGTTCCTATGGTAGACTTATTACTAGGCCTATCAACTAATGTCCATACTTGACTTCTCTCAAATTGATTTAACTCTTATTGCATAGCCAATATCCAATAATCATCATTTAATGCTTCTTTAATATTTTTAGGATCTTTGCATGGGATAAATGCAACATTACAAGCATTTCTAAGAGAAGATCTAGTGGTTACCCCTTTGGACGGATCACCCAAAATTTCACCACCTTTGACATAGTTGAACTCCCTTGGGTAGGTGGCCTCATTTTCTTCCATAGTCATGTCCTTCAATGCTTCTAGAGGTGGATCTTGTGCTTCTTCTTCTTTAGATGGAACTTTATCTGGCTTTGATGATTTCCCATCATTATTGGCTTCAAAAATTCCTACATCATCATCATCACAAGAATCCTTCCTCGGAAGGAGGTTATCATCAAAAACCACATGAATAGACTCTTCAACTACCAAAGTTCTCTAATTAAATACTCGATAGGCTTTAGAGTTTAAAGAATATCCTAGAAAATAGCTTTATCACTTTTTGCATCAAATTTGCCCATATTGTCTTTTCCATTATTTAAAACAAATCATTTGCATCCAAAAGGATGAAAATAGATAATGTTAGGCTTTTTATTCTTAATAAGTTCATAAGGATTTTCTTAAAAATAGGCCTAATCATTACTCAATTGACAATATAACATGCGGTATTTGTGGCTTCCGCCCAAAAATACTTAGGCAAATTGTTTTCACGAACCATGGTACTAGCCATTTCTTCTAAAGTATGATTTTTCCTCTCAACAACTCCATTTTGTTGAGGAGTGCGAGGAGCAGAAAAATTATGGCTTATACCAATTGATTTATAAAAATCATCAAACCTAAATTTTGAAATTCGATTCCATGATCATTTTTAATACGAGAAATAGAGTGACCAACATCATTTTGAGTTATTTTTTTGAAAACATGATTTTTTCTAAAGCCTCATCCTTGGTACTTAAAAATAGAACCCTGGTAAATCTAGAGTAGTCATCAACTAAAACAAATGCATATAATTTTCCACCCAAGGTCATAGTTCTAATAGGGCCAAAAAGATCCATGTGTATCAATTGTAAAACTCTACTTGTAGAAACATCATTAATAAGTTTAAAAGAAACTCTTTCGTGTTTGCCTTTTGCACAAGCACCACAAATTTTATCATATGAAAACTTTATTTTAGGAAAACCTTTTAGAAGATCATTTGAAATCAAATTTTCTAAAACACACATTCTTGCACGCCTTAGTTTTTTATGCCATAACCATGAATCATGTTCATCTTTTGCAACAAAACATGCATTGGAAATATGAATGTCATCTAAATGCACCGTGTATATGTTTCCTAAGTGATAACCAATAAGCACAATTTTGTTAGTTTCAATGTTGATAATTTTGCAACCATTTAAATCAAAAATCACATTGAAACCTTTATCCCAAAGCTGGCTTATGGTCAAAAGATAATGTTTTAGACTGTTGACATATAAAACATTATCAATAAGAATAGAAGAGTTATTACCAATGGAACCAATTCCTTCAATGTGGCCTTTGAAGTTGTCACCGAAAGACACTACTCCTCTACTCGTTGGTTTTAGCTCCAAGAAACAACTCTTGTCACTGGTCATGTGTCTCGAGCATCCACTATCAAGGTACCATGAGTTTACACATGTAGCTTTGGCCTTGTAACAATGCTTCCCCTAAAAACAAAGATTAATTCTTGATTTTTGGTACCCAAATCATTTTGGGTTCATGAGTATTAGCTCCCAAAATCTTGGTTCCCTTGGGAATCCAAGAAGCAATAACACTAACATTATTAGAGTGACAAGTTCTTTAGGAACCCAAACACTCATAATCTCCTTTCCTTTAGAGGGCCTTGGAAAGCTTTTCTGCTTGTAGCCACCAAAGTTTCTCTTCACATAGTTGGGTTTTGAAGAACTTGCTTTTTCAAAACTTGATTTCCCAACTTTTCTTAGAGAATCTTTGAGATCACCAACTTCCCTTTGGTGATCATTATGAACTTTGAAAAGAAGGTTGTTTAAATCATGATTTTTCTTTTCAAAATTGTTTTGTTTTTGTTGTAAATCAAAAACCTTATTTTCCACTTCGGAGTTAGTTTTGGATATGGAATCGTTTTGTTTTTTTAAATCAGAAATCATTTTCCTATTTTTCAAAATTGATTCCTTATATTTTTTACCAACTTGTCATAAACCTCTTGTAACTCATCATACGCTTCTTGAAGCTCATCAAAAGTAAAATCAAATGTTGATGAGTTAGAGGTTACCTTAGGATCCTCTTTAAGTGTCATGAGACAAAGATTGGCTACTTCTTGCTCATCTTCCTCAGATAATTCCTCATCACTTCAAGTAGCAACATGAGCTTTGCGCTTCTTCTTCTTTTTCTAGAAGCTCTTCTTTTTAAGCATTGCCATTTCTTCCTTTTCTTCACTAGAATCGCTCTCTTCTTGCGAAGTCTTGAGAGTAATTCCCACTTTCTTCTTTTCTATTATCTTCTCTTCTTTCTTCTTTTCTTCTTCTATCCCTTTTTTTATCAAGCTTTAAGGTCTTGAGGTTCTTGGCCTTGATAATGGCGATTCTCTGGCCATCCCTTAGAAATGGAGTAGATGAGCTTTCGGACAAGCTTGTCCTATGGAATAACTTCTCTGAAGCCTTTGAGATTGTTAAATATGACGGAGAAATGATCGAACATCTTGGTGATGCTCTTATCCGGCTCCATCTTGAAATTTTAGTAGCTCAAGTTGAGGAGTCCTATCTTGGTCTCCTTTACATCATTTGTGCCTTCATAGATTGTCTCGAGCTTGTCCCATATCTCCTTTGCACTTGTGCAAAAAGACATCTTCGAGTACTCACCCAGTCCAAGTGCACAAAAGAGCATGCACATGGCTTTATCATTGACTTGTAATCTCCTTTGATCTTCATCGGTCATCTCGAGCTTAGACTTTGAGATCAACCAGCCACATTCTCTCTTTATCAGAATTGTTGGTCCAGCTTTCACTACGTCCCATAGGAGGTAGCATTGGATTTGATTAAGAGTCTCATATGATTCTTCTAATAGGAATAGTTATCCCTATTGAAATGAGGTAGCTTGGTGATAGATTGAGACTCGTAGAGGTTGTTGCCGGAAATGGAGGCCATGGCTTGAATGTCGGTTGATTGAATCACCTCTAGGGTCGTCTCAAGGGGATGCTAATCCTTCAAATGAGCTAGGCTCTGATACCAGTTGTTAAGGTGATCAATCACTTCGATTTGGCCAAGGGGGGTGAATTGTCACTTTAAAAAAATGAAGGGAAGCAAATGGAAGAATAAAAATTGTGACACACATAATTTATAGTGGTTCAATCTTCTAACAAGGTCTACATCCACCACCTTAGCTTCCCACAAAGGATTTCAACAAATTTACTAAGAATTAATTCCCATTTTCTAGGCTTAGGAGGAAACCATTACACAATCAAAGCTTTCTACCCAAAGCTTGATCAAGTTCACTCTTTTACAAGAAGTTGTTTGTAAACAAAGAAATCCTCACAAAGGAACGTGTTTGCCCAATTACAAGTACACTCAACCCAAAACTTGAATCAAAAGATTACAATGAATAACACTCAAGTGGGTTACAAAGAATTTGACTCTAATAAGCTCAAAGGTGTTGGATTTGTGCTTGAATGCTTAAGACTTGTTGACTTGTTGTTGTTGTTGTTAGAGTTTTGGAGACTTGATTTCATACCCTCTCATTGATTTCTAATCGTTTGGGTAGTTGAGATATTGGATATAGCTGTTGGACTGCATTTTTCCCGCATTTAAATGTTGTTTGATAGGCTATTGTATCGGTACACGAGTTTCCGTATTTGTACGTGCCATAAAAAGAAAGAGCCATTGTACAAAGGGGTATCGATACACTTGAGGGCGTATCGAAATGAGTAGTGTATAAAAAATGGAGGTGTATCGAAATGGCAGGGCCGTATTGGTACGAATTTTGCTCACTAGAATTTCAGGAAAAAGTCCAAGGAAAAATGTATCAGTACGCCTAGAGGCGTATCAGTACGGTATAACAAATTTTCAAAGTTTGGTGATTCCAACAACTGACAAGGTAACGGTCAAAAATTAAATGCAAAGATTTTGAAAATCTTAACACCTCATATCAGTACGCTGAGACCCATACCGATACTCGTAACTAAGAACACAATCCCAGGTTGAAGGTCGTATCGAAACGGGCAAACCCGTATCAGAACATTTTTGTAATTAAATTTCTAGTGGCCAAAAGTCGTATCGTAACACCTAAGGGAATATCGATATGTATGGGTGATTTTGGTTATTGAGTGTCAAAACACTTAGAAAATATTTGGGGTTTAAGTTTTTGACTCAAGATCATTTTAAGTTCGAATCCTTGTCATTTAGTGAGATTTTTTGAGTACTTACAAATTTATTCAAGTTTACAAATTTGTCCTTAAACTCGTTGTTATATCAAAATCAATTATTTGTTTTATAGTAATAATTCTGAAAAGTTGTATATTGGTCACCTATTAGTGGTTGGCTTAATTGAATGAGTAAATGGATTCTGACTAACACGAAAATTTGCATGACAGATTATAGACTGAATTTCATTGTGTAAAAGTTAATTCTTGTAAAGGACCTCTAATTTATTAAATTTGCAGATTAGTCCCTAAAACTCGTAAGGGTTTAAAATTGGTCCTAAATTCAAGATTGTTGACTTATAATGAGAGTAATCCCATGTTACACTTTTATCCTGAATTCCACTTCTCGAGCGGGAGGGAGTCCTGGAAGTTCATCGGGAAACACATCAGGAAATTCCTTCACAACTGTTACATCTTCAAGCTATAAATCTTTCTTAGTTTACATGGCGTACACGAGGCTCTTTCTAGGCTCAGGCTCTGACTTCATCAAGGTTATGCTCTCCTTGCCGAGCCCACGTAGATACAATTTCTTCTTCGAGCAATCCACCCAAGCTTGGTGTTCAGCTAGCCAATCAAGGCCAAGGATAAGGTCTAACTCGTGGAAGGGCAAAGCCATCAAATTGGCCGAAAATGGGATCCCTTGGATCCTTAGAGGGCAAGCTTTACAGATTATTCGAATGGTCACACTATCTCCTAAAGGATTGGAAACAACTATCTCAGAAGCAACAAATTCACATTCTAGAGCATATTTTTCAATCAAGGGTTCACTAATGAAAGAATGCGTGGAGCCTAGATCTATCAAAGCATAAATAAGTTTAGAACATAACTCCACTATACCTGCAATCACATCAGGATCATCCTCTTATTTGCGACCTCGAACGTGATCATCTGAGCTGAAGTCTGAGGCTCACGGCCAACTGGAGGAGTATTGTTGTTGCGGGGTCTACCTGCAGATCCAGATGGCACTGGTTTTGCTCCTCTCCCTTTATTAGGATTGTTCTGAAAAGCTACAGATGTAGGAGCATGCAGATTCTGTGGGCACTGTCGGATAAAGTGGTCAAACTCTCCATGAAGATAGCAGGAACCGGAATGCCTACGGCACTGCCCTAGGTGCCTCTTCTGGCAAAAGTTGCATAAAGGGATATGAGAACCCTTCGCATAACCACATGTCCTATCCACTGATGTAGTATGGGTGACATATGTTCCTGCAGACTAGAACCATGGTACGTAACCAGATCGGGGTAGCTGATGGTAAGTAACAGAGTTCTGATCCCATTGTCTCCCCTTCTTTTGAGACATAGGTGGCTTAGAGTCGTCACAAAATCTCTTGTCAGGTTGGGCCTGGTTCCCCTTCATTCTCTTGGAAGCTTTCTATGAGGCTTCAATTGCAATGGCCCGGTTGATGAGGGTCTGAAAGTCCTCAATCTCTAGTGCAATGAAAAGATGACGTAGTTCATCACAAAGACTGTCTATGAACATTCGACACTTCTCTTTCTTTGTACGGATGATTTCAGTACCGTATCTTGTATATTTGCAGAAATCGTGGATGTATTGCTCCACGGGTCTTCCTCCTTATCTCAGATGGAGGAACTCATTGCGTCTTTCTGCAATGTAGTGCTCATTGATGTATTTCTTGCGGAACTCCTGAAGAAAGAAGTCCCACGTGACACGGTGTTCAAGAACAGTAAGGGTCACCGTATCCCACCAACTTTGGGCCTCTTCAGCTATTAGGGCCAGGGCACACTCAAGCTTATGCTCCTCAGAACACTTCATTTGCTTATTCAGCACCTTCAGAGTGTTCTCCAGCCAATACTTTACGATCTCGGGATTGTCCAGGTCCTGGCTGGTGAATGTGTAAACATGATACTATTTGAGCTTATCAATAGGGGCTCTCGAAGCAGGCAAAGAAGCTTCAGCAGGCGAAAGATGTGGTTCTTGTCGGAGAGATACCACTACTTGCTTGATCATGTCCGCCATGGACATCAGGTACTCGCGCTGAGCGGGATGCATAGGTGGAGGATGTGGCGGGTCATTCTGCCCCACACGCTCAGGCTGAATTCAGGTCTCAGATTATCCCTCTAAGTAGAAGAGGAGCCAAGATTGGGTTCATTCACCACCCTTCGATCGGTAGGACCAGACATTTTGGATCTAATTTCACAAAAGGATTAAATTGTGTAAGTTGCAAGTCATAGATAACATATTCAAATAATTCCTAAGTGGCATATGTTGACACTGACTCATAATGGATGCATGTTTAGTCCAAGAATCGACTAAACCTTGGCTCCAATACCAAAATTGTAACACCCCCTTCCCGGCCTAGTAAAGAACCGGGTCATAAAGTGTTATCAGAAAGCGAATCCAGAGGTCAGAATCTGAATTGGGATTAATTTAAAACTTTTTGAATCAAAAGGACCAAATTGCAAATGTTACAATTTTAGTGATCCTAACCCGAATTCTTTATTACCATCTTGCATTTGGACTTGCCAATTATTGGCCTGAGAAATTTTGTTACCATGGGATGTTTTTAAACCTAACCAATTGAGCGTATAATTTATTAGTGACCAATTTGTAAACTTTTAAAGTTGTTTTCCAGGCCTTTAACCAAATTATCTGACACTGTACCGATACAACTTAAGCCGTATCAGTACACTAAATTGAATTTTACACTTTCCAGGTTCAAGGTCAACGACCTCGTACCGATACGTCTATGCCCAGATCGATACGCTTTGACTTGGGTTGACTCGTTTAGGTACGCCCGAGGCCGTATCGATGCAATTAAATTTTCTGACCTTACTGCCAAGATCTGTATCGGTATACTCCCAAGTGTATCGATACTCTCTGCTTCATCAATGGCCAAATATGCAAGGCCGTATCGGTATAGACTGCCCTGTATCGATACGCCTGGCCTGTAATGACAGATTTTATTTGTTTTTTATCTGATTTAACCCCTCATTTGTAGTCCAATCATTACCAAATTTTACCCACAAGTCTAAAATACATCAACCTACTGTTATGCCAAATTTTATAGCATTTGGAGTCCATTTACCAAGTTTTCACCTTTAGCTCATTTTAAAGCCTTTCTAAGCCCTTTAAACCTTCATAAGCAAGTCATTTTGAGCATACTACCTTAGGCATTACTTAAACTAATACACAACCATCAAAATACACATAAAAAACATGTTTAAAGCATATGACACACTTCTAGGAGTTCAAGATAGAAAGTAAGCATATATATGACTACGAAGAGTGACTTGCAACCGCAACAACACGATCGTAGCTCAGAATCGCTTAAGGTCCTGAAAATGCATGACACGTACATGTTAGGCTTACATAGCCTAGTGAGGTAGTTATGACAAATACAATGAATAATTAATGTTATGAATGACATAATGATCAAGTAATTAATTAAGGCATAGTTCACTAAACACAATCTCATGCTCATTTCACATATTCATATACTTTCATATTTTCATATCGAAGTTCTTGAACACATAGAATTTCCATTAGGTACCATTGGATACACGGATTCCCCTTTACACCAACGTATCGGAAATAGGCTGTAGCCTTGAGCCGTAGCCTTGAGCCGTAGCTCCAGAAACATATCCCTTACACAATCCATCCTTATTTCCCCCACATATAGGTCGTAGCCGTAGTCCACCCTTACTTAACTGAGCTCAATAATCCTATGGCATGTCAATTGTATCCAATATCTATCATTTCACAAAGATCATATATTTCATATTTTCTTTCAATCCATATCATATCAAATATCAAAACGATCCTTAGCTCCATATAACATATCATATTCATGTGTATTTCATATTTTCTTTCAATCCATATCATATAAAATATCAAAACGATCCTTAGCTCCATATAACATATCATATTCATGTCGAATCCATGAACCACATACTTAGCATATCATAACCATATTTTCACATATCAAAATAGTACAAGGTACTTATCGTATTTACCAATCGAATCCAACATAGTAGCTCTACGTGAGCCTTTGATCAAATGCAACATAATCATAAATAATGCAAAGGGGATGGCACCATGCCTATCCCTTGACACAACTACACTCACCTTGACGACGGGGCTCTTGAATCGTAATTTCGACGTGTCTAGCTTCCCTTGCAGATGAAAAAAGATCCTTCTCCAGCACTTGAGCTAGCTCAAAAATTAAGGGTCGAATTAGAATTCGAACTAAGAGCTCGGAAACATATTTCGAGCTTACCGAAGCTTAAGGATGATGTTGGATTAACGAGGTTATCTTCCTAAATCATGGGTTTTCCCCTTGAATGTAGGAAAACTAATTTCAAAATTAAATCCCGACGGAGGATAAAATCATCAAATTGAATGAGGGATTTTACTCACCGAGATGAAAGCTTGCAAACAAAGTATTGAAATTGAAAAAGGATTAAGGATTGCACCGAGGTGCTAGCTTAGCTTGGAGGTTGAAGATAAAGATGGTGGTGTGTGCTTGTTTAATAGGCAAGGTTTGAGTTTTGTATACCGGGAGGAATGAGCAAAGAGATGACATTTCTTTGATTTATTACAAAACTTTAAGATCCTAATAATAACCCACCTCCAAGATGAGCAATGCGATGGTTTCCTCACAATAAGGGTTTGCTTAACCCATTAGAAAAGTCACTTTTCTAATTAAGAATTTGATGGCTAAGGTCACTTCTCATGATCACCTTCACGTGGGTAAAGTGTAAGCATGGAGGTGAGTAAGCTACTTGCTTACCTTTTCTTCAATTTACCTTCAAACAGATTCAAAACAAGGAACCTGTATCGATACGCTATTAGCTGTATCGATACGCTCCCGCTAAAATGGGCAAGTTAGTTATTGACAGTTAGGCCGTATAGATACTCACATGGCCGTATCGATACAACTAGCTCAATTTTCACTTTGGGCTTCGAATCTCATACAAGTGTCCATTTACCCACATAGGGCCAAAATGTAATTTCATTAATCGAGAAGGTACAAAAGTCAATTATTACAATTATTATCACATCGGTCTTCAAAGTTTCCGATCGACGGGATTGAATTCTGACTAGGCCAGTTTTCGGGATGTTACATCAATTGTATATGTTTTAGAGCTATATCATTAGAACTCCTAGAGTGGTGGCACATAGAGGTTTAATATGCATTTTGCATTGGTCAATTTCTTGATTTCTGTTGTATAATCAATTATGTTTAAAATGATGTATAAAAGGCCTTTATAATAACTTATGATTGCTGTGTGTGCTTGCTAATTTGATATTAGTTGATAGAATAGAGGTAGATCCAAATGAAAAGCATAATCTTTTGCCTAAGTTAGGGATGTCTAGAATTATACCGGGAATGCCATATTTCCTTGTAATCTTTTTAAGGGCATCAACTTGCTGAATGAGTAAAGGCATGAGCTCAGGGTTTGTAATTCAGTTAGTAAATGCTATGAGTTAATGATCTAGTAAGTTATTTTTTAAATGTACGAAACTTAAGTGATTAAAGGATGCATGTTAATTAATAGATTGAGTAATGTCTTGGCCATGAACCATGCGTTTGATTCATTGATGTCTCATGTTTGAGCTTGTATTGGGTTTAGATGTATCGTTGTGGAAATTTTTTTATATCTCTTGAACAAGTTGAGTTGATGATTAGGAATTATCTAATCTTGTAAGAAAGTTTTAAAATTTCCCTAGTTACAAATTTCCAAATCGATAAAGAAGTTTTAGAACTTCCTTGTTTTCTTGGTGTGTTTGATATATAACACCACTTTACTCGGTCTTTCTTCTAAGCCGGGTATAGGGGTGTTACACCTTAAGTAACTCCAACCATCTCCCTGCCTAAGATTCAACTTCTTCTGCGACATCAAATACTTCAGACTCTTATGATTGGTAAAAACTACACATTTCTCACCATAAAGGTAATGCCTCCAAATCTTAAACGCAAAGACCATGGCGGCCAACTCAATATCATGTGTCGGATAGTTGCGCTCGTGCACCTTTAATTGCCTAGATGCATAAGCCACAACCTTACCTTCCTGCATCAACACACACCCCAAACCAACATAAGACGCATCACTATAGATCACAAACTCTTTTCCCAATTCAGGTTGAACCAAGGTCAGAGCTTGCGTCAAAGCTTCCTTCAACTTCTTAAAAGCTTGCTGCCTTGCCTTGGTCCACTCAAAACGAACATCCTTCTATAAAAACTTTGTTAAAGGAGCAACAATCTTAGAGAAACCATCTACAAAACAAATATAATACCCAGCTAAGCCCAAAACTACGGACCTCTATTACCGATTTAGGTTGTTTCCAATCCACAACCACTTCCACATTTTGCGGATCCACACAGATTCCTTCCGCTGATACAACATGGCCAAGAAACACCACCTCTCTAATCTAAAATTCACATTTTCTTAACTTAGCATACAACTAGTTAACCAACAAGGTCTGCAAAACAATCCGCAATGTTTATCATGATCCTCTTCGGTACATGTTACCTCCTCAAAAGTATTGTTTTTCATGCCTATTTTGATATGCTTTTGCTTGTTTCCAAGTACATTTAGTTGCATTAGTTTGTTAGAATCATGCATTTACATAAAAGAGTTAGAAGGCTGCCTATGTCAGTGTCACAGGCTGTTTTTAGTGGACTTTGCACAGGTTGGCAGGTGGAATGGCAGGACGAATGGACGCATGACGCAGGGACGCAGTTAGGAATGCCAAGGTGAATGCCAGATGTTGCAGTCACGGAAGGACCAGATGAGTGCCAAGCTTTTGTTGGCAGAAAGGTATGCCAACGACCATGCCAAGAAGAGATGAGCCCCCGAAAAAATAGAAAAGGACCAGGCTCCTAAAAGATCGTAATTGGATCCAAAAAAATAGCGGATAAGGTGATGCCAAGTGATGTTGGCAAAATTGTGCCAAGATGGCCATGGCATGATGACGTCAGCCCTACCTTGATAAGCTATCACACCGAGCTGATAAGATATCAAAATGATCGGATAAAGCTCTATCTCTTATCTCTTGATCATTTCAAATTCAAATTCAAAGGCTTATCTCATCCGTTCCCCTACACGCCTATATAAAGAACAACCGATCAAGCATTTGAGAGGGGGAAGAAAAAGAAAAAAAAAGGAAAATAATCGAAAATAAGAGATGGGAGGTGGTCGAAGCGAGGTGTTGGAGCGGCGAGTGACAGTCGGTGTAATTGAGGAAGGGAGGTTTGACTTCTTGGCCGAGAGCCTGGCGTAGAGGGCTGCATCGAGAAACCCCTCTGCCTATTACCTTGGCAGAAGTTGTTTTTCTTTAGTTTTTGTTATGATGATGATGTCAAAAACGTTTGTTGGTTTGTTGGTTAACCCCCACACCGTGAACTAATTTAATAGTTGGTGGGGGATGTTTTGGTTTTAAACGTTGGCTTTTATGCCTTAGTTCCTTTATAATAATTTTGCTTTTGGCAAAGTTTGTCTGTTTTGCATACTTTAAGTATTGTGCCAAAGCGAGAGCTGGCACAGTTAGCTTATTGCCTTCCAATATCTTAACAGACTTGTGTTGGCAACAATCAAGTTGTTGAACACTTGGGAGAGAAGCTTCAAGAGAAGTCGTTCAAGTAGATGAACTTACTTCGGAAGTGAAATCTACCTCCACGGAGTATAGATTGGTTTTTAAATCAAATTGTTTTAAGGAAAACATACACTATAGAGATATAGAGATTTTTTCTTGGCCAGTTTAGGGCAATGACCATCGAGAGAGGCTTTGCTATTTTTGAATATGCTCGGCAACCAATGGCAAGACAGCTTTGTCAATAAAGGCTGGCATGAACCACGTTTGAACCAGGCATTCCCTGCCAACAGTCATCATTAATTTGAAAACACCTTTCTAGCCAACACTTCACTTTGGTTTTATTTTATTTTCTTTTCTTAGTTTTAAAATCAATTCTTTTAAACTACAATCTTTTCTTCCAAAACAAGTAACAAACTAAACAATCGAATTCCAAGTCAATCTCAGCTTACCAAGCTGTATTACTTGTCGACCGTGTATACTTGCACGCAAAAGACTCTTGGCACAGTTTATCTTGCCCAAATACATACCATTTATACCTTTTGCCAGCATTCATTTTACATATCTCCCTAAGAGTCAACAAGTTTTTAGCGCCATTGTCGGGGACTGCAACATATTTGATTGTTTTTAAATTTTTACTTATTTTTTTGTTTTCATCTTTGTTTTTATCGGTGCATGACCAGAAACCACCCAGTGGTGGACGAGTGGCCATACGATCCGGAAATTGAGAGAACCTTGCGGAGGTTAAATAGGAGATACCGAGAAATGAATCAAGGCAATCAGAGGAATGGTGTGGTGAATAATGATCTTCCCTTTAACAATCAGCCTAATAACAATGCACCACCGCCTCCTAATGTCACAAATATGGTTGAAGAAGAAGAGAGGCCAACCCGAGAACATTCAGCACCTAACATTGCAAATCTATTGCCAGGACTTATTGACATTGATGCCAATAAGCCTAACTTTGAACTTAAACCCGTAATGATCCAAACTCTTTTGAATGTAGGTCAATTTGATAGAGCACTTACTGGAGACCCGAGACAACATCTCAAACAATTCATGGAGATATTCCAACTGTTTCAACAAACTGGAGTATCTGGAGATACTGTGAAGCTAAAATTGTTTACTTTTTCCTTGAGAGATAGAGCCAAGGCATGGGTCAATTCTTTGCCACCAGGATCAGTTACTTCGTGGGTAGACCTTTGCCATAAGTTCCTGACGCAGTTTCAGCCACCAACACTCACTGCCAAGTTGCGTGGTGAAATCATTACATTTAAACAGGCCGAGGATAAAACTCTTTATGAATCTTGGGAAAGATTTAAAGATTTGTTGAGAAGGTGTCCAATGCATGGGTTCCCAAATTGGACCCAAATGCAAGCCTTCTACAACGGATTGAATGCACAAACAAAGACTGTTATGGATGCTTCAGCAGCTGGATCGTTGCTTGATAAGAAGTACATTGAGGCTGCTGACATCCTTGAGAGAATTTCGATCAATGACTTCGAGTATCCTACTGCTAGACTTGGGACCGAGACTAAAGCCAGTGGAAAGTTGATGAACTAACATCCATTCATGCCGAGATTTCCAACCTCACTAGCATGGTGAGAACGTTGTAAAATAACAATAAGGCCCAAGAAGTCAAAGCACTGGATCCATTTTGCACCATTTGTGAGAAAACCACTATGTGTATGAATGTGCTGTTAATCTTGAGTCGGTAAATTTTGTTGGGAATGCTGGTCGTTTTTATAATGCTAATACCTATAATGCAGGTTGGAGACAGCACCCTAACTTAGTTGGGGAAATCAAGGAGGCAATCACTACAATGCCCCGCGCCAAAACATCCAACGGCAGAAAAACAATGCCATGCCAGCATTTTATTAAAATAACATGCCATAGAAAGCTTAGAACAATTTCCAGCAAGGGCAAGGAAGCAACCAAGGAGGAGATCTTACACAATATATGCAGTGAAATGAAGCAACAGTCCAAAGTTTGGCGGCATCAGTAAGAAACTTGGAAATAAAAATTGGGCAGATTGCTAATGCACTTAGCAATCGACCCCAAGGTACTTTGCCAAGTGACACTGAAGATGCTCGGCATAAAGAAAATGAACAATACAAGGCAATAACTCTTCGGAGTGGTAAGCAGTGCGAAACAGACACGGCTACCAAGCATCTAGTCGTCAGCCAGGATGCAAAGCTTGTGCCAGCAGACATACCCATAGAAGTAGAGAAGGAGAAAGTAGATGATGCCAACGATCATGCCAGTAAGAGTGCCAAACAGGATGCCAGTCCCAGTGCCAACAATGACGCTAGTAATGATGATAAGCAGACTGATGCCAAAATAGATGCAGCACTGCCTCGGCAAAGCCGGCAGCGCCAACATATGTATATCCATCGCCACCATTTCCAGCAAGACTTCAAAAGCATAAGCAGGATTAGCAATTTAAGCACTTTTTGGAAGTGCTTAAACAGTTGCAAATTAACATTCCATTGGTGGAAGCCCTTGAACAAATGCCCGGCTATGTAAAATTCATGAAGGACATCTTGTCCAAAAAAAAGGAAGTTGGGAGAATTTAAAACTGTTGCTCTCACCGAGGGATGCAGTGCCATGATCCTAAACCGATTGCCACCAAAGCTGAAAGATCCAGGGAGTTTTACTATTCCTTGCACAATTGGTGACAAGTTCATGGGGAAAGCGTTGTGCGACTTGGGAGCCAACATCAATTTGATGCCACTATCAGTTTTCAAGAAGCTTCGCATAGATGCAAGACCTACCACAATGACACTTCAATTGGCAGACCGATCCTATGCACATCCCAAGGGTAAGATTGAGGATGTGTTGGTAAAGGTAGACAAATTCATTTTCCCAGTTGATTTTATCATTTTGGATTATGAAGCTGATATTAATGTGCCAATTATTTTGGGTAGGCCGTTTCTTGCTACTGACAGGGCTCTATTTGATGTTCATAAAGGGGAACTAACCATGAGAATGAATGATCAACATGTTACTTTTAATGTGTTTCAAGCTTTGAAATATGCAGATGAACCTGATGAATGTCAAGCCGATGAAATGATGGAGTCCATTTTTACTTTGGACATGGCACAGTTGTGCCAGGATATAGCAAGTGATGACGGCATGCTTGATGGCATAGCTGATCTGTTTGAGGAACCAGTGGAATCAGCCTTAGAGGCTAAAGATGTAAGTCACTTTGAGCCACTCCATTTGGCCGATAGAGAGATAAAGAAACCAAAGCCATCTATTGAGGAACCACCAGAGTTGAAGCTTCAACCCCTGCCAGAACACTTAAAGTATGCTTATTTAGGTAAGAACTCGACTCTTCCAATGATTATTGCCACTGATCTCACTCATGATCAGGAGGTAAGACTGTAGGCAATACTAAAAGATTATAAGCAAGCGTTGGGTTGGACCTTGGCAGACATCCAAGGTATTAGCCCAACCATTTGCATGCACAAGATCATACTAGAGGAATACAATGGCAGGACCATTGAAGGCCAAAGGCAGCTAAACCCAAGAATGAAAGAGGTTGTAAAGAAAGAGATCATAAAATGGTTGGATGTCGGGATCATCTATCCCATTTCCAACAGCTCTTGGGTTAGCCCGGTGCAGTGTGTGCCAAAGAAGGGTGACATGACTATGATCCAAAAGAGTAAGGCCGAATTGATTCCCTCTAGAACCATCACTAGATGGAGGGTGTGCATGGATTACAGAAGGTTGAACAAGGCTACAATGAATGACCACTTCCCATTGCCTTTCATTGACCAGATGTTGGACAGGTTGGCAGGTAAAGCTTTTTACTATTTTTTAGATGGTTAATCAGGATATAATCATATTGCCATCGCCCCTGACGACCAAGAGAAGACCACGTTCACGTGTCCATATAGGATATTTACCTTTAGAAGGATGCCATTCGGACTGTGTAATGCGCCGGCAAAATTTCAACGTTGCATTATGGCCATTTTGTCTAATATGATTAAGCATAACATGGAAGTATTCATGGATGATTTCTCAGTGTTTGGTGTAACATTTGAGGAATGCATCCATAGCCTGGAGCAAGTTTTGAAGAGGTGCATAGAGACAAACCTAGTGTTGAATTGGGAGAAATGCCACTTCATGGTGAAGGAGTTTTTTAGGTATAAGTAGAGGTAATTAAGTAATTTCCACCTCCAACAAGTGTTAAAGGTATAAGGAGTTTTTTAGGTCATGCCAGTTTTTATCAGTGATTTATTAAAGATTTTTTGAAAATTGCTAAACCTTTATGCTCATTGTTGGAACATAATGCCACTTTTGCATTTGACGATTCTTGTTTGAGAGCATTTCAGGAGCTTAAAGACAGATTGATTAATGCCCCCATAGTCGTGGCACCGAATTGGAATGAGCCCTTTGAGCTCATATGCGATGCCAACGATTATTCCGTTGGAGCAGTTCTGGGACAACGACGTGGCAAGATGTTTCATGCCCTTTACTATGCCAGCAGAACCTTGAATGAAGCACAACTGAATTACTCTACAACCGAGAAAGAATTCCTCGCGGCTGTATTTGCTTTTGATAAATTTAGATCTTATCTAATTGGTAATAAGGTTATGGTTTATACAGATCATTCAGCGTTGAAATATCTCTTGGCAAAGAAGAATGACAAACCTAAACTAATCCGATGGACGCTCTTACTTTAAGAATTCGACCTAGAGATCAGAGATAAGAAAGGCAGTGAAAACTTAGTAGCTGACCATCTCTCTCGGTTGGAGCATCACATTGAGGATGGTAAGTCCACTATAATTCGAGACGAATTCCCTGACGAGTATTTGCTTGCAGCCGATGCTATACCATGGTACGTTGACATAGTTAACTACATGGTAAGCAATATTCTGCCATCAAACCTGGCATATAATGCCAAGAAAAGATTTTTATGAGAGGTAAGGCAATACTATTGGGATGAGCCCATGTTGTACAAGTAGTGTGTGGACCAAGTGATTCGCTGGTGCGTGCCAGAAGACGAGCATCAACATATATTGCATCTATGTCATGTCGCACCATATGGAGGACATTTTGTTGGGATGAAGACCGCTGCCAAAGTTTTGCAGTCAGGATTTTTTTTGCCCACACTGTATAAAGATGCACATGAGTATGCCTAGGCATGCGATCGATGCCAACGAAAAGGGAACATCTCTGGCAAACACGAATTACCACTCTAGAACATTCTGCCAGTGGATTTATTTGATGTATGAGGGATCGACTTTATGGTTCCTTTTCCCCCATTGGTTGGTAATGTGTACATTCTCTTGGCTATTGACTATGTGTCAAAGTGGGTAGAGGCTGTTGCCTTGCCAACAAATGATGCCAAGGCTGTTGCCAAGTTCTTGCACGAAAACATTTTCACTAGATTTGGTGCTCCTCGAATGATTATTCATGATGAGGTTACTCATTTTAAATGTAAATTAATTTATAAAGCATTGTGCAGGTATGGGATTCAGCAGCGAATCACCATAGCATACCATCCATAAACAAATGTGCAGGCCGAGATATCTAATAAGGAGATTAAGATCATTTTGGAAAAAAACTGTGAATCCAATAAGGAAAGACAGGTCCTTGAGACTAGATGAGTCCTTGTGGGCTTATAGGATGGCATTTAAAACTCCTTTGGGTACTTACCCATTCAAACTTGTCTTTGGCAAACCATGCCATCTGCTAGTAGAACTTGAACATAAAGCCTATTGGGCCATCCGGAAGCTTGACCTGGCATGGAGAATTGCTGGAGGAAAGAGGTTGCTTGACCTCAATGAATTGGAGGAATTTAGAACACAAGCCTATAAGAACGCTAAGATATATAAGGAGAAGGCAAAACGTTGGCATGATAGTCGGATCCTGCCAAGACAATTAAAAATAGGTCAGCATGTTCTATTGTTTAATTCTCGGCTCAAACTTTTTCCAGGTAAGCTTAAGTCAAGATGGACGGGTCCTTATGAAGTTGTGAAGCCATAAGCTCATGGGGCTGTAGACATCAAGAACTTACAGACCAAAGAAATTTTTAAAGTGAGCGGTCAGCACCTAAAGCATTACTTGGAAGGTAAGCAAAGTCATGCCAAAGAGGTGATCCTCTTGGCAGAATTGGAATGAAGCATCCGCAGGTTTGAAATTCTTTGTAAATATTACGATTAGTTGTTTTGTTTTCATTTAGGAATCAGGTTTTTGTTCTTGTTTTCTTTTTATTGTCTTTCAATTTTTATTCCTTTGTTGTGTTACACAATTTTCCATTTAGTGTGTACAGGAATTTTGACAGGAATTGATGCCATGAATATTGCCAGAAAGACTGTAAGCCAATGTGCTTGCCAGTAGTTATGCCATGGCTCATGCGAGAGGCATGTGCATATTTCGTGTGAAAGAAAAAAAAACCCTAGTTTGCGTAAAAAGGAGAGAGAGAAATCTAGGGAATTTAACCCTTTTTTCCGCCCATTTTTATGATAGGTTATCTTATCATAATTACCATATCACTTCAAAATCCTTTCCATACCTCTATCCCTATCACTTCTTATTTAAAATTTAAACCCTTTTCCAATTAAAACTCCATAAACCTCATCATTATCCCCTGTTTTTCGGCTACCCTAATTACTCCCTCTTAAACACTCAACCCTTTTCTCTTCCATTCTATTAAAATCGATTCCCCAAAACTTTTCCCTTTTACTCTCATTCGATTTTCTCTCAAGCAAGATCCAAGAACTTCAATCTTTTCTTTTCTTCTTCCCATCAATTCTCATATTTTCATCTCCATGGCTTCATCCTCTACTCCCTTCAAGCAATTTTTCAACGAGGAGATTCGAAGTTCAATGAGAGCTTCTCTTTAAGGTCGTTCCTTTATGAGAAACACTTCGAATTCCAATATGACACCACTGTCAGATTCTCGTCGAGATTCATGTCCATCGTTGATATGCATAAGTGGAGTTTATTCTGATAGCAGAAGGAGGAGGTGTTTGCCACCATCGTGTAAGAGTTTTACGCCCATCTCGTGACCAAGGATTCTCTATTCTTGATGATTCAGGGTAAGTGCGTTCGTTTTGATGAAGGTTACATTAATTCTCTTTTCTCTTTGCCAACTGAAGGAGATGAATACTTTGAGTACGCTGAGTCTATGAATGTGGCCAAGAGAAAGAAGATTTTGGCAGACCTGTGCGAGCCTAGCACAACCTGGATTGTTTCATCCACCGGCCACCGGACCACTAAGAGGCTGGCATTGAAGCCTCAGATGCGGGGATGGAACCATTTCATCAAGCACAATCTTATACCCACATCACACAATGAAACGGTCTCGGAGGACCGGCTTATCCTGTTACACTGCATTATCAAAGGGCACCAGATCAATGCCGGCAAAATTATTATCAATGAAACTTACAAGTGTGCTGCCAAAGGTAAGGGAAGTCTATTTTTCCCTTTGTTGATTTCTAATATTTGTTTGCACCATGAAGTGCCCAGGATGGATGAGGATCACGGCCATGTGATTAAGGGTAGGACTATCACTGCTCATTTATGGAGAAACCTCACTAGAGGAGAGCCAAAGGAGAAGGGAAAGGGTGTGGCCAAGACGGCCACGCCAAAGTAGAAGCCAAGGCCTGAGCCAGCAAGTGTGCCAGAGACCATGCCAGCCAACTCGCTGGTAGTGCTATCCTAGGTGTACTCCCGCTAGGAGATTATTTTCTGAAAATTAGGGAAGGCCGATAAGCTAAATATAAAGATGTGGCACTATACCAAGGAACGAGATGCCATTATCAGGGAAGTCCTTGTGAAACTCTCTCCTGATGTGGTGCCTGTCTTTCCACCTTTTCCTACCGAGCCAGCTGCCAGTGATCCTCGACAAGCCAGTCCAGCCAGCCAGTCCAGTCAAGCCAGCCAGTCATACCAATCCAGTTATTTTTGCTAATTCCAAGTCTGAGGCAATAGTTCCCCTATCTCTGGTGCATGTTGAATCTGCCAGCACCACCTCCTCTTCTGATTCGGAGAAGATTTCTGCCACCAAAGCGAAGTCAACGCCAGTTACACCACCTGTCGAGCATGCCAAGCAGAAGAAGGATGTTGGAGCCTCCACTACTGCCACCAAGCAGAGTTAAAAAGGAAAGAAGAGAATGGCCCCTGACTGTGGGAGCCTATCCATGAGGAAGACCCGTGCCAAAAAAGAAGAAGAAGCCCGTGCCAAACGAAATGAAGCTTTATCCGAAGGGGAGTCTTCTTCTACCTAACTCCTTCTCATTTCATGTTTGCATTTTCATGATCATGCATTTTTATTTTTCTGTTTCTCTTGTATATATGTGTCGTTTCATGCATTGAGGACAATGCACATCTTAGGTTTGGGGTGTGCATTTTCTCACTTTTATGCCATGCCATGCACGTTTAAATTTTTTTGTAGTTTATGTAGAGTAGTTGCATACCGAACCATTAAAAAAGGTAAAAAAGAAAATTTTGTCTCGGCTTAAATTTGAAGTTTCTTAACAACTGTTAGGCAAGCTTATTTTGATCTACTTGTTTGCCTGATGACGAGTTTATAATTTTTAGTTTGCCATGCTAGTAGATTTGTATGTCATGTTTGCCATGACAATTGATCTCTAGTTCAGGTAATTGTTTCTACACTTAACACGTGGTATGTATCTAGTTCCCTAGCAAACTTAGGTAATTTGAAACTATTCTCAGCTTTGAAAAAAAATGATGCCAGGGTTAAATGTAAATAAGGCAACAATGTTTTGCCAAGGCAAGAAAAAAATTTTGAACTCTTCTCTACCTAGGAATAATAAGTACTTAGGGCTTCATGGTATGCTCCCTCTTAGTTCTTAAGTCCAAAACCTTAGTGTATGAGTTGAAGAGAAAGCCTAATGGTAACTGGATTAAGGTGGGGATTCCTGGTATGCTCCATCCTGCCAACAGTCATCATTCATTTGAAAACACCTTTCTAACCGACACTTCACTGTGGTTTTATTCTATTTTCTTTTCTTAGTTTTAAAATCAACTCTTTTAAACTACAATATTTTCTTCCAAAACAAGTAACAAACTAAACAATCGAATTCCAAATCAATCTCTGTGGGATCGATACTCAGCTTACCAAGATGTATTACTTGTCGATCGTGTATACTTGCACGCAAAAGACTCTTGGCATAGTTTATCTTGCCCAAATACATATCATTTATACCTTTCGCCAGCATTCATTTACATATCTCTCTGAGAGTTAACAGTACGCGAATACACAAGAATATCATTGATAAACACAACCACAAACTAATTCAAGAACTCATGGAACACCCAATTCATCATATCCATGAAAGCAACTGGAGCATTCGTTAACCCGAACGGCATCGCTAAGAACTCATAATGCTCGTATCGAGTGCGAAAAGCTGTCTTTAGCACATCATTGTCCTTCACCTTCAACTAGTAGTATCTTGATCTCAAATCGATATTAGAAAACACCGTCGCACCACGAAATTGATCAAAAAGGTCATGAATTTCCGGTAAGGGATACTTATTCTTTATCGTCAACTTGTTCAACTACTGATAATCAATGCACAACCTCATCGTGCCATCCTTCTTCTTAACAAACAAAACTGTAGCTTCCCAAGGCGAAACACTAGGACGAATGAACCCTCGATCAAGCAACTCCTACAACTGCACCTTCAAATCCTTCAACTCCTTAGGTGCCATCCGATACGGGGCAATAGACACCGGTGCCGTATCTGCGTACGTCTCTATGCAAAACTCAACATCTCTATCCAGTGGCAAACAAGGCAACTCCTCCGAAAACACTCCAGGATAATCACAAACAGTCCAAATATCTTACAGGTGTGCCTCCTTCATATTCGGATTCATGACACACGCTAGGTATTCCTGACATCCACACCCCAACAACTTCTGCGCTTCCATCGCTGAAACAACATTGGATAAGAACTTAACATTCTCGCCCATCATTACAACCTCTAAGCCATCGGAACATCGCAACATAACCCGCTTCATCTCAAAATCTACTACAGCCTTATGCTCAGCCAACCAATCCATTCTTAAGATAACATCAAAACCATAGAAAGGCAACTCTATCTTATCAACAACAAAAATATGACCTTGAACCATCAAATGACACCTCCTATACATCTTTTTAACAACAACGGTCTCTCCAAAAGAACTCGTCACATGCATACCCACATCTAACAACTCAACAGGTATATCAAGCAAAACAGCATGCTCACGCAAAATATATGAATGCGTAGATCCAGAATCAATCAAGGAAAGTAATGACAAAGATTGCAAAGTAATGGTACCTACAACCACATCGGTGTCATTCCTCCCTTCTCGGTGCGCATACACCCCAGTTTGACCTCCTCCCTCAGGTTAAACAGCCACAACATGAGCCACATTCCTCTGCCCCTCATCATCCCTACGCTAAAAATTACCACGGCCACGCCCACGGCCTCTTTGTGGCTCAACAACTCTGAAAGGATACTGTCTACCTCCAGATAACTACGGACAATCTCTCTTCATGTTTCCCTACATGCCACATTGCCAACATGTTCCCACAGCTCCCCAACACTCACCACTATGTCGCCTCCCACAACGGTTACACTCCGCTATTCGAACAGGAGCGCTCTAGACCTGCTGCTGTCTTTGGGTAGCATATCCATTACCTCTATGCCTCTGATCTCTAGAGTACCTCCCATCACGCTGCCTCTTATGACGATCTTTCTCAGCATTAAACTCACTAGCTCTCTTCCCGGAGCTAGAATTCCTTGCGTGAGAGGACAAACACAGATTCTACTCAATATCCTTTGCCCGCATAACCAGGACATCGAAATCCACATAATCAAAAGCTAACATATACATCTTTACTTCCTTTACCAAGCCATACTGAAAACGGTCACATCTAGTTCTCTCATTAGGAACCAACTCAGGAGCATACTGGCTCAAACGGACAAACTAGATCTCATAATCCGTAACAGACATGTTGCCCTAAACCAAGGACATAAACTCCCTCTTCTTCTCATCTTGATACCTCGTACCAAGATACTTACGTCTAAAAGCAGTCCCAAAGAAATTCCAAGTCACCTCTGCAGGTTCCATCCCCACAATTGTGGTCGTCCACTATGTATAAGCATCACCATGCAATAGAGAAACAACACAACCAAGCTTATCCATATCTGTGCACCCCAACTGTCCCAAAATCCTCTAGGTACTCTCAAACCATGCCTCGAAATCCTTCGGAGACAACCCTCAAAACTCGGTACCACCTAGACTGCGTAAACGCTTCAAAGGTAAACTAGGATTAACAACAACTAGCGGTGGTGCAACCGTATACATACCCGCTACTATAGCCTGAAAGGCTCCCGTGATAGCCTGAATCAAAGACGTCATATCACCCACCGCCTGCCCCTAAACTACCTGGGGTCCATCACCTACTACCCTAGTACCACCACCCGGTGGAGGCGGAGGGGCGACAAATCCTCATTACGCTCAACGAGTTCCTCCTCAACTCCACGAGTACCAATTCTCAACTCTCATCTCGGTCCCATAATGAAAATAATATGAATCTATCATTTAAAAATAGTATATCAAAATAGTCGGGCCAGTGCGAAGCAAGATTCCAAGTTGCTCAAGTTTTAAAACATTATCTCTTTCAATAGTAATATGGAAATGGGTTACCCAATTCTCTATCCCAACAACAAGCATTAACCACACAACATTCTATCAATCACCGTGCATAACAATCAATCATTAAACAATCATAACATGCTTGAAACATAACCTCAACACCTTGCGGACAACAAATATTCAAACATCAACAAACTTACCTCAACTTACCTCCCAAATTTTTTGTAAACTTGGCTTTGATACCAACAAATGTAACCCCCTTGACTCGGTCTAGTCGCAAGACCGAATTGAGTGAGTCACACGGGGAATATTGAAGTAAAACCTGAAAGTTCCACTTTAATAAACAACCTTTTTTTTCTTTTTATCTTCCTAGATGCAACATTATTAACCTAAGTGTATATGCTAACCGCGAATGAAATTACAACTCGATCTGACATCGATCTGACATTTAATCGTCTCGTTTAGCATTTAGGGACCATTTTGTAAAACTTATAAAATTTAGGGGCCAAACTCATTTAATTGAACATTCATATACTAGTAACCTAAACGTAAGAAAGCAGAACTTCAATAAGCTTCAATTAACCAACGTAATGGTCAAGTGTATTGATACACTTGTGCACGTACCGATACGCCAATATCTCGTCAAAATCTCAGATTTCCAGTAGCACAAAAGGATATCGATACGGTCCCGTGTACCGATACGGTTCTCTAATTTGCCCTCTGACCGTATCAATACGAACCTATACCGATACGGTATGCCTAGTTTGGCTTTATTGTACCGATACGGTATGCCTGGTTTGGCTTTACTATACCAATACAGTAGCCCGCGTATCGATACACTTGGACCTGTAATGTCACAATTTGCTGATTTTTCAAGCTTAAACTCATTCGAAAACATTCTAACATGTTACTAAGACATGTACATCCACTTAGAGCATAAAACCATAGGCATTAAACACTAAAGCATGCTTTCAACATCAACACGTAATGATTATCAATCTATAGGCATGCTTCCTATGCAAAGTAACCATTCAAGCACCAAATTGCAAACCAAACCAAATACCAGCAATTAAAGGCCATTTACAAGTCCAAAACCATTATAGAAACTTGCAGCAAATCAAGGGAGTTCAAAAACATCCTCTCCCAAAACACTTGGCTAACCCCATTGCCATTATTAGCTATGTTTTAAACTATCAAACCATACTTAAGCTTACAATCGCAACTTGGATTGAATCTTTGCTTCCTTGCTGCCACCAACACTCTAATGATCTGCATTGTTGAAAAAGAGAGCGTAAGCATAAAATGCCTAGTGAAGGTCGCTCAAAACAAACACAACAACAATGCATTTAAAACCATTTTAGTCCATAAATCTCCAATATCATGCTCAAATCAAATCTCATGCTTGAAACCACTTTTCAAAGCAAAACACATTTCATTTCTCAACATGTATCATTAGTCTCATGCAACTCAATGCAAAATCTCAAGTCTTACATGCTTAGCCAACAAGCAATGCTTCCATTTTATATCTCATGCATAATCTCACCTTATGCAAAGTTTCATGTATAAACCTCATTATACAAATCTTTCTCATGTATAAATCACATTATACAAATCATCATTTAAAAGCATGATACATGTTTAGCACATATATTGGCAATACAAGTGATCTGGATAGAATTGCCCTTATCCTTTGGATGGCACTACCCTCATCCTTTCATGTTCGGATATGCGGACACCTTGATGGCACTACCCCCATCAAGTCTCATGGTGAAACTACCCTCACCATAATCTCACTTCGGCCGGGTTGCCACTACCCGCATTGCCCGTGGTGATAGCACTACTCCTATCACTTGTAACACAATAGCACTACCCTTATTGTGTAATCGAAGAATTAGCAACACACACGAATTTTGTATATTATAGTGCACTCTCATCCTATTGGTCGACCAATTATATCTGACATATTTTATAAGCATCAACACTTGCCAATATACAATTTAAAACCATGTTAACCTATTGTGTTTACCAATGCATCATCAAAACCATTTCCATATCCCAAATCTCATGCATTAGACCATGCAAAGCTTTTCAAAAGCATAATATATCTCATTGCCATAGCAATTCTATCTCATGGAATAAATCTCATCATATTTCACATATGAAAACAATGCATTAAATAGTAGGTAACAAAACCATAATCAAAACATGAGCATGATATCATTAAAATCATGGGAAACCAAAATTCGAGAGCAAATGTCACCATACTTACTTCTGAGCCTAGGTTGGCATTTCAAGCTCAATCTAAACTCCCATAAATCACTTTCAAACCTTTTTAAGGCTGTAAACAACGTTTCCACTTACCGACTTCGATTCGCTTGCAAGTCGAAGCGTCAATCAAGCATCTGATGCAATCGTAGCACCTTCAAACAACTCTGGATTGATCTCCCCTGTTTTTACCCAACCAAAACAGAGAATTAAAGCTCAATTCAACATCTAAACTCACAGCCCACAACCTCCTCAACATTCTAGCACAAATAACAACACAACACCAACCGAAAACTATCGAAACAAAGGTGAAACCATCCTAAATGATCTCCAGCCCTTGCCCAACGAAATCAACACTTAATCAACCTCAATATACATCAATTAAACACTTCCCAACATCCTTTAACTTCCAGCAACCATTAAACCTATTTATTAAGCCAAAAACCAAAGATAACAAGCTAGATCCATAGCAATTTAACTAGTTTCGGGTTTTCATTGATCAAAAACACTTATCCACCTCCTTTAACATCAACTTAATGATTAAAATCATCATAATACTCAGCATTCTCAGATCCATACGAATTTAAATCAATCTCTTCATTTATTAACCCAAAAAAACCTCAATTAGACCAATTTTCCTTAATCATCACAACAAAACTCATTAGAAAACATTGATAACGGATCAAGAACTTGTGAGTTTCAGTAAAGAACCTTTCATTAGAGGAGAAGAATGAAACATTACCTCTAATGGTTGTTTTCCCTTAATTGGTTGATTCACATGAGAAAACAAAGTTTAAACAATAAGATTTTGGTATGAAATCATTAGGAAATTATTTAGAAGTCAAAGATCAATTAAAATAAAATTTTACCTTAATATTTTGAAGATAAGAATGGTGTTTGGTTGGAGAGAAAGTTGAGAGAATTTTTTAGAAAAGAAAAGTTACGTCAAATTTGTTTTAAAAGAAATAACTCCCAATTAACTCTCCTAACCATTTTTAGTTAATTAAAACTCTTTAAAATAAGCCAATTAAGGAATAAAGTCTGATATTATACTTTAGGGTTATTAGATCCTTAAAGATTTTAAGTTCTCATCCTTTTACAAACGGTCACTAAAACAGTTTTGGTTTCTTTGCAAAACAATCACCATTTCAAAATGTCACCCTTACTCAATTTATTTTGCCAAATTGAGTTCACCATCATTTTCAAAACATATTTAAATATTTTTGATAATTTTTCCATATTTTATTTCAGCCAAAATCTATTTCTTTTTAATTAATTTCTCGAAACTAGTCTAGAACGCTACACCAGTTCACCGGAACCGTCCGAACTAATCAGGTAACTTTTAGGCCCAAAATCGGGGCGTTACAGACCCTATTGTATCGATACGGGTGATGATGTATTGATACAGTTATGCATATTTAGACCAAGTCAATGCTGGTCAACAAGGCGTATCAATACGGCCTTGGGCATATCGGTACAAAAAATCAACACTAGAATTTGGTTTGCAAAAAGGTTTCGTACGACTTCAAGGCGTACCGATACTTATTCATCTATATTGAATACAATTTTTGGTCACTAGAATTTGACAATATGTAAAATGTGTATGGCATAACGATTCAGGTAATTCAGTTAAAAGCTTTTGTAATAATTTTGAAAAGTAGTATGTTGGTCACCTATTAGTGATTGGCTTAATTGAAGGAGTAAATAGATTCTGACTAACACGAAAATTTGCATGTACACTGACTATAGACTGAATTTCATTGTGGAAAAGTTAATTTCAGTAAAAGACCTCTAATTTATTGAATTTGCATATTAGTCCCTAAAACTCATAAGGGTTTAAAATTGGTCATGAATTCAAGGTTGTTGTCTTATAACGAATCACCGCTCTACTGTATAGTCTTAGTATGGTATTGAAACACTAGAATAAACAATGTATTGACTTTTAACTCACTAAATCATTGAACAAGGGTTAAAATATTATATCGCCCATTGTATTGGACACCGGTAACATACTCTAACCCAGTTCTCGACCAGACCGGGAATGAGTGCTAAATTATACCTTGTAAGGGTTTTCTGGTTTGCTACTTGTTTTTCTCTTGTTAGAGAGGGTTTTCTCAAAGCTTTGAGGTTGTAAAGGTTTCCTCTTGAGCCTAGAAAATAGAAGAAATTCATAGTGAATTTGGGAAAATCCTTAGTGGGAAGCTAAGGTAGTGGATGTAGAGCTTGGTTAGAAGCTTAAACCACTATAAATCCTTGTGTACAAAATTTAAATTCCATTGCTTCCACCACTATCACTCAAAAACTAATTCACCCCTCTTGGTTATCTTGGTTGATCGATTGAGCCTCCCAACAATTGGTGTCAAAGCTTCTTCTCTACACTGGATTAACATCCTGGAGTTGATCCTTGAGATGCTCATTCATTCTACATCAACCGGAGTTCATGGCGCAATCTATCGACAAGCCTCCTTACTTCAACGGGACCAACTACGCCTATTGGAAGAATAGGATGATGTACTTTATGAGAGCTAAAGATTATCATCTTTGGGACATTGTGCTTGATGGCTCGTTCATTCCTCAAAAAAGTAAGGCATAATGGAGTGTGGATGATTGTAAGAAGATGGAGCTTATCCAAAAGGCCTTGTTCATTCTTTTTTGTTCACTTGGCCCGGAAGAAAACGCCAAAGTCTCTTCTTGTGAGAGTGACAAGGAGATTTGGGACAAGCTTAAAGTCACTCATGAGGGAACAAATGAAGTAAAAGACACAAAGATTGGTCTTCTCAACCTTGAGTATGAGAATTTCAAGATGGACCTAGAATAAGACATCAAAGCTATGTCTGATCGATTCTCTACGATTGTGAATGGACTCAAAGGCTATGGAGAAGTGATCTCAAAGGACAAGTTTGTGAGGAAGTTGATTTTCTCACTTCCCGAGTCATGGGACTCCAAGAAGACTGCCATCATAGAAGCAAAAAACTTGAAGATGAGTTTTTGGGATCTTTGCTCATCCATGAAATGATGATGTCCAAGGGGGAGAAGAAGATAGTAGAGCAAGGCATTGAATACTTGAATGGTGTTGCTCTTAAGTCCTTCACAAGCCAACAAGAAGATTCTAGTGGAGAGAATAGTAAAGAAGAAGAGATGGCCAAGCTCTTCAAGAAATTTGCCCGATTCATGAAGTGCCAAAAGGAAGAAGTAAGACATGAATCAGGAATGAAGGCGAAAGATCCCATCATATGCTTCGAGTGTAAGAAGTTGGGGCACACCAAGTACGACTGCTCTCATCTCAACAAGAAGGGATCAAGCCATAAGAAGAAGGCATATGTGGCTACATGGAGGGATAAAGAGGACTCCACCGGAAATGAGGTAGCTCACCTTTGTCTTATGGCCATCGAAAAAGATTCAAGGGTAACTTCTAACTCATCTTGTTCAAATTCTTATACTTTTGATGAGTTACAAGAAGCCTATGATGATTTGGTTTTGGAATTCAAGTCTTCCTTTTCTAAAAACAAAAGGTTGTTATCAAAGTTTAAAATTGAAAATGAATTGTTTTTACAACCAATCTCGAACTTGAAGCAAGTTTAAAGATTTTGAACAAAAGAACCTTGATTTACAAAACTTGTTTCTAAAAGTTCAAGAGGATCATCAAAGGGAAATTGATGACCTCAAAAAGAATTTGTCTAACAAAAATGTGAAGTTGGAGGTAGCTCCAAATCAAATTTTGTTAAAATAAATTTTTATCAAAGACAATCTAGTTCCCTTAGATTTTTGAATGGAAAATGTGTTAAAAACATTTGGGTCCCAAAAGGACTCAGTTTTTCAAAGAAAAATGATGAAATTGAAAAATGGATTCCTAAGGGGACTAAAATATTTGGAACTAACATCATTGGATCCAAAGCAAATTGGATACCGTAAATTACTTGATTTTCTTTTTGTAGGTGTGCTTGAGCAATGATTGATCAAAGTAGAATTATGGAAGCTCATGGCACACAAAGAATGAAGGACACTTGGAGAAGGAAGGCTTAACATCCTACCTTGGTTCAAGTGGTAAAATTTAAGTTCATGCAATTGCTCGATCATGTTTTTCATGTCTAATTTTCATGTTGATCTAAGCATGTTTGTATGACTCCATGTTGTGCCTAATTGCATATAGTTAGGGGGAATCTCAAATTGCATGAGTTACATGTTTTGGCCTAGTTTGTTCATTTCTATGTTTTTGGCCTTAAACTTGTAATGTTTGGTTGATTTTGGTTAAATCATGCTTTCTATGTGTTAATTGTTATATTTTGAGAAGCATGTGTAGAAAAATGTGCATAATGCACATCTAAGTCTTTATAGAGCCTTTGTATGAAATTTTAATTAAGTTGTAAGGTCTTTAAAGTTTATTTTGCTGCATTTTCACCAGATTTTATGCCTTCGGTACCGGTACCGCCCATACCGTACCGATACGACCATCAACCAGTACTGATACGGATGAATCCTTATCGATACGCATAGACAAAAAGAGACAGCTTTGAGCCTCAAAAACTAATTCACCCTCCTCTTGGCTATATCGGTTGATCAATTGAGCCTCCCAACAGAAGCATACTAACCTTCTTTCAAAAGCTGAAAAGGAACCTCTTTGCCACAAGCCTCAAGCATTTCTTTTTCCTTGAGCTTTAGAGTGTTCTCCAACTTCTTTCACTACAAAGAGATGTTGTAAAACGAGTTAAAACATTGTTGGCATGTCAAAATATACAAAAAAAGAACTTTACAACAAAAAAATAAAGTTAAAATTCTTCATTCTTGTTCTTCTTCTTCAACCCCCACCAAAACTCACATTTTTTCACTCTCCACCAAATTCTTCCATTCTTACCTTAATAGATAGATCACTTGATGTAGATTACACTCTCTTCAACCATCAACCATCAACCAGATTTCATTTCTTCCACCACTTTCACTCAAAAACTAATTCACCCTCCTCTTGGCTATCTCGGTTGATCAATTGAGCCTCCCAATAGAAGCATACTAACCTTCTTTCAAAAGCTGAAAAGGAACCTCTTTGCCACAAGCCTCAAGCGTTTCTTTTTCCTTGAGCTTTAGAGTGCTCTCCAACTTCTTTCACTACAAAGAGATGTTGTAAAACGAGTTACAACATTGTTGGCATGTCAAAATATACAAAAAAAGAACTTTACAACAAAAAAATAAAGTTAAAATTCTTCATTCTTGTTCTTCTTCTTCAACCCCCACCAAAACTCACATTTTTTCACTCTCCACCAAATTCTTCCATTCTTACCTTAATAGATAGATCACTTGATGTAGATTACACTCTCTTCAACCATAAATTTGAGATTCTCACTTAAAAATGACAAAGATTTTATCTTTTTTTTTTAGCTCTTAAGAAAATGGAGAAAAAAAGTGTTGGAGAGGATAAAGGGGACAACGATGAGATCATCTTCTTATAAATATGCAGACCATTAAAAATACACACCTTTTTTCCTCTTCAAAAAGGGTGATTTACACTTTTGCCCACCCATCATCTTCCCAACTCACATGGTAACCCAAAGACCCAAGCCCAAACTAGATGAATGCTTACCAAGACCCTCTTAAGCACTTAGTGGGCCCCCGACTTTCGGCCCAACACACAATGTTCACCGTTCGGGTGAACCGACCCACAAATTTCGAAATTCAAGTCATTACAATAAGTCATAATGTTTGTTCTATACAATGATCATTATTCTCTCCTAAAAAACATGTTTAATAGAATATACAACACTATCATCCTTTTTATACTTCAAATTTTTTTTCTTTCCGATTTAAAATTAATATTTTCACTGTCTCAGACATGACATTAGATTCTTCATTCTTAAACATTCTAACATAACATAATAATGACAAGAAATTCTTATTGTTAACTAGGAAAAAAACCAGACGTCAGTAGGGTCCAAAGCCAGAAATACAACAAGGGCAATTAATGATTTTAGTTGTTGACAGATTCAGCTTGTTTCAAGTCTACTGAGATTTCAGTCTTCTCAAGGAATTAAATAAACGAGAAAGTTGCCATTTCCACATTTCAAATTCACTAGTTTGGTGGTTTATATGAATATAATCAATTCAACGTTGAAAATAAGAAACTCAGAAATGGCAAATTCGGTTTACAGGAGTGTTATAATTTCCATTTCTGGAACATAGGTAAGTCTATTAACGATTTTTGTGTTGCAAAAAATCCTAAACTCTCACCGAGCAACGACTTCCGAAATCGTAGAATCATCGACCGAACATATTTCTACCTGCAACCTAGATCGGTTTTCTTCGTCATCGTTCCTTTTTGCCGAGAAAGCAGGCCTCTTCGGATCTGCCATAGCCTTGGTTTCGTTTCTCAGCATCGAAGAGACATCCAACATGGTAGGCCTGTCATTTGCATTTTCCTGGACACAGAGCAGAGCTACATGCATGCATCTCAATAGCTTGTAGGATGAAGTTGTGTCATCCAGTGAGATGTCCATGAATTCCATGCCTTTGCCCTCTCTCCAAAGCTCATATGCCTGAAAATCGGATTCGTTTAAGCATTTATCTCACAGAAAGGATGTACTGGAATTGATCATATGTTTGCAAACGAATCTTACAAAATCCCGAAGACTTAAATCCTCATGTAACCCGTATAAACGTGCATTCTTTTTTCCACTTATGATTTGCAGGAGCAAGACCCCGAAACCCTACACATCAGATTTGGTAGAGTATAAACCCTGTCTAACATATTCAGGAGGAACATAACCACTGAAAAAAAGGGGAAAAAAGATCAAGTGTTTAAGCAACAAAGTTCATTTGATTAAAACAGCTCTAATGCACTTACTATGTACCAACAATCCGGTTTGTGTTAGCCTCGACTTCATCTTTTCTGAAAATTTTAGCCATACCAAAATCCGATATCTTCAGTTTCATGTCTTTTTCTAACAAAATGTTGCTAGCTTTCAAGTCTCTATGAATGACTGTCAATCTTGAGTATTCTTGAAGATATAGAAGGCCTTGAGTAACCCCTTCGATGATTTCGACACGTTTTCGCCAATCCAAGATTAACCGTCTTATGTGGTCTGCAGATATCTCAAGAACAAGTAATCATTCATTAAAAACACATGCATGCCTATGTCTTGTTATTGGAAATAAGATTAGATTAAACAGCCTTACCATAAAGGTAGTAATCCAGAGTCTTATTCGGCAAGTACTCATAGATCAGCATCGGTTCTTCATTTTCAATGCAGAATCCTACGACTCTAACAAGATTTACATGCTGTAGTTTTGCTGTAAGCATAACCTGTTCTTAAACTCCTCGTATCCTTGTGTAAATGTCTTTGAAAGCTTTTTAATTGTTATCTCTTGTCCATCAGCTAATACGCCCTGCCAAATCAGAAATGACAAGTGTAAACCAACATATCAGTATTTCCCGTCTCTCGAACTCGGTCCATGGGCAGTTTCATGGCTAAAATGCAATGTGCACCTTGTAAACAGGACCATATCCACCCTCCCCTAGATTATTCTCTAGTGAAAATCCACATGTAGCCACCTCTAGATCAGATAAGCTATAGACCATCATATTAGGATCATTGTTGTGAAAATCTCCAGCAGCTGCCTTTCGATTTGCTTTGTGTTTCGAACTTTTAGCTACCTGAACTATCTTTGTCTTCCTCTTCCTCATCTTTGCCTTTAACAGGTAATATGTCAACATGCCAACCAAAATCATGACGACAACCCCCACGATAGGAATCAAAATAGGAAGCAACAGCCGCCTTCTCTTTTTTCGATTAATGTCACCATTGGCAGAAGCTGATGCATTGCAGAAAACAAAAGGTATATCAGGAAGATTGTTTGATTAGCTTCTATACATCATATTTTTCTCAATTATCTTAGTTTGTTGTGAATCTGCATGTTAAAATACGTTAAAATCGAACCGGTAGGAAAGAGTTAGCCTACCTGCAGCTTGAGAAAGCACCCAATTGTCATCTTGGGGAATTTGCCACACAAAGTAACCAAGTAACTTTTTTACCTTGGCATAGGAGACTTTCATTTTGACAACCTCAACATCATCAAAACCAATCCAGGTCGCTCCAAAAGTGCAGTAATTCATTACATAAGTGCCATTATACACTACATCGGCTCCATATCTTTGAATGTAATTCCTAATGTTCCCGTAGCTCACGGCCCCATCGCTTGAAATAGCTGGCCCGGTTGCCGGAGCGCCAATGGTATTATCATTGGGGTTCACAAGTGTCCATGCATAGCCATAGAAAGGCAACCCTAAAACCAACTTGTTGGCTGGTAATCCTCCATCAATCCATGAAACAATACCGAAATCTGTATTAGTATCACTGCCTGGGTCATACAGTGCTGCATGACCCCCGGTAAAGTTGTCACTTAATGGTGTATGGAAATCGAAAGCCAAAACATGTAACCAATCTAAGTTACTCCGCAATGAATCTATCGGATAAGTTGAATCCGCCGTATACTTGGAGTATGGAACTGCCGCAGTCAATATCAACTGAGACTGACTAGCGTTTCTCGTCTCTGATCCTATTGCGGCTCGCCATTCTTCTAAGAGAGTAGCTATATTGGTCATATCGGAGCCAGTGTTGGCAGACACCCAGCTAAAGTCTAGGCCGTGGAAGCCATACAGTCTAGCCATCTTTATCGCGGAATCGATGAAAGACTTCCTGTGGGAGGAATTGCTGGCCATTGAAGCCATGACCAACGGGTCAGCACTGCCACCTCCAATGGATAGAAGCGTAGTGATTGATGGATTTTTCAGCTTCACGGTGTTTGTGAAAACTGAGAACTGTTGCTCATCACTAGCAGAAATGGAAAGCTCATAAGAGGAGGAACTCAGGTTTGCAAAGGCACAAATAAGACGAGTGAACAGAGTAGAGTTTACTATGGTTTAATGTTAGGGTTTAGAGCATTGGGGTAGAGTGTATTTTCAGAGTTTGAGTTTAAGATTTAGGACTTACGATTTAATTTTTCAATGTTAATACATGAAAAGATATACTAAAAAAGGACAGATAAATTTTGTTCTTGTTGTACCGTGTTGTGTTTTGATAATCTCTAGGCGAGTATATGTGGTGTTTATTCTCCCGATGTGACTGTAACTTGGGCTGATGCCTTTGATTCCCTCTATTGGGGTCTCTAATCTCCAAGCGAGTATATATACAGATCTAAACGAATCAAACTATTATTAAGTGTTAAAAGCATATGACAGTATTACACATCTGGAGCAAAGAGAACCAAATTTCATATACAGAAATTCTGACTTGTCATAATCAGCTTTCTCTGATGAATGCTGCCTTGTCAAATACTGGCAATCGGAATTGTTCAACAATGTTTCCGATGACGGTTAATGATTGCTGAGGCACCAATCATTTGTTAACCAGCTAAAAGATCAGTCAATCAAGCTCAACAAGCTGAGCTCTTCTTTCTGCAGCTCTCTTTCTTATAAATATTCCCCACCTTAGAGCAGCTTTCAACTTAAGCCATCCGACAACGGCTTTCCCCGATCCTTTGCCACGTTCCTGAGCATAAGGATAAGGGTGGTCCATTTGATGATCATAAGGGATGCTGTATGTATAAGGAGACTCATCTGAATGACCAAAACTAGCTCCCATACCAAAAGTCTTCAGCAGTCTTTGCATGTCATCGGTCGCTAACATTTCTGTACTCCTAAGCCGGATTTCCTCAGCAAAGAAATCTTCAAATCCATTCCCGCTCCTCGGCTGAGACCAATCTCCGGCAAAACCTGACCCTCCAGCTGCTGTCGGGTTTCCTCCAATTGGCATGTAATTTATGGTGGTACTAGGTAACAATGCTTTCTGATTATTCATTGTCATTACTGCATTCTGATCAGACCTTCCAAAGGGAAATTCAATCAACTGATGGACTGCTTGGTTGGTATTATTATTATTCTGGCACTGTGGAGTTGGCTCCGAGGTTATATACTGCTGCCTACTCTTCTGAGTAGTCGTCGTGTAGTAATCTGCATTGTAATGGTTCTCGTTTACCGGTGCTGTCAACAGGTTGGCTCCCTTTGTGCTTGCGAGGGTGTTGAGAACCTTGTCGTCATATTCTATAACTTGGTGCCAATTTTCATATGCTCTCTTCATCAGGGAATCAACAAAAAGCTGCGGCCAAATTTTCATGTCAATTAGTCATATCATTCTTGCTGGGGCAGTTTGCTTTTTGGTTTTCTCGTTTCTGCAGAGATTGCAGACAGAAGAAAATCTTACCTTTTGATTGTGGTTAAGTGATTCCAAAGACAGGAACTGCCCGTCAGCAATAAGACCTCTGAGTTCATAAATGTGATTGAAAACAACACCGGAGCTATGTGTATGATCAGTGTAGTAAACATAAAGCTTTCCTCCCAGGACACAGGTCTTAGCATGCTCCACTGTATTTTCCCACATTCTATTTGACATTCCACTTCCCAGGATCTGATATGAACGTCAATGGCAAAGACCCAGAGAAGTACCCAGGTGGCCCCATTACTCGAGCAAGGGTCAAGGAGTTCCAAGCAGCCATGGAAAATATGTTTACATCAAGCTTGGGACGTGAGAAAGAAGAAATAATAAGGGAGGAACACTTTACTTTGCTTATGCATGAATTTGCATGAGTATTTAAAGTTTGCATAACATTCATTGCATTCAATAAACATGTTGTTCATTAAAGCATGTGTTGCATTTAAACATGTAGTTCATTTAGTTATACACTTCATTTAACTAAGTAGTTCATTGATTAAACTAGTTCATTCAAGATTATTAGTTCATTGAATAAAGTTAGTTCATTAATTAAACTAGTTCATTCATCAAACTAGCTCATTTATTAAACTAACTCTTAATTGTTTACATGCATGTTTTCAATTAAAGATTGAATAAAGTTTACCTTTGTGTCTAGGTGCATGAGGGAAGATGAACGGTTTTACGGATGCAAGAATATCAGCAGAATGTCTTCCAATTCTGGATGCGATACAGACGTGTTTGGATCCAGAAATCAATTGGACGTTATTCCTCCATCTCTTAGCTTTCCAATGCCTTTTGAATCACCTCAATCCGATATCGGGAGCTTGAGATACGAATAATTTATCAAGACAGTGCAGGCTGAAATTTTTATTACGGGAATTTTATGCATGGATGATTTGAATGAATTTGAGCCAAGGAAGAGTTCTTTCATCTTCTACCAAGAGACAAGCAATTGATGGCCATCTTAATTCAGCAAATTCAAGGCATTCAAGGTTGATGTTATCACCATTCAAGTGGGGTTTCAAAATTCATTGAGGAGACATGAAATGAAGGCTGGATGAAACTCACCTTTTATGACATTCAAGTCATATTAATCAGCTTGGAAGATGAAGAGTTGCACTTAAACTGGACAGCAAGGATGTCTACATTCATCCTTGTCCACATTCATCCCCTTTCTCTTCATATGATAGCAAAACAAGGCAGCCCAAGAGTCCTTCTTAATTTGGACGAAAATATGACTAAATTCAACCTCAATTTGTCTAAACTAATCAGCTTTGAAGATGAGAAGAAAGGACAAAGCATTCATGTGTATTCAAGTGCATTAAGATGAGCATTCATCTTTCTTGTAACACCTTTTCATATTCTGCCTACTTCTACTATAAATAGGCATCTTTAGGATCATTGTAAGACACACTTTGAATATATAAAACATCTTTGAAAGATTGCTTTCATTCTTGTTCTCTTGTGGAACTTTATCGGCTTCAAGTTAGTCTTGTAGTCTTCATCCATTTCCCTTTTGTTATAGCGTTGGTTCCTAGCTCATCTATAGCTAGTGGGTCACGTTCCATATCCTACCACTTCATTTCCACTTTATTATATTGCTGGTTCCTAACTCTTTATAGTTAGGGGTCACAATCCATCCTTTGAATTTCTTCATCTTAACGCCAACACCCCATCATCTTCACCTACATTTTCATCTTTTATTTTTTTTTTTCCATAATCACAACTATCACTCTTCCTACACCCCTTCTACATATCTTTCATCCCATTATTTCTATTTCTTATTTATCTATTTCTACTTACATTATTGTTTGAGTAATTTGAGAATACATTCAAAGCATCTGCAGAGTTCTTACTAGAATCACAATCGGGCATTCACATATATGATTCAAAACTCATAGTCGAGATCATATCATTTGGCATCGAGCCTAGACGATTCAGTAAGCGTATTATTTTTTTCTCTCCCCGTTAGTAAAAAAAAAAAAAAAAAAAAAAAAAAAAAATCTTAAAGAGAGAGGGAGCAGTCTATTCTTGTTTAAAAAAAATTACAATACATCATTTCTTATTGCTGAATTACAAATTCCTTTACCTATTCTTAGTAATTCTTTCTTTTTGAAGCCATTATCCTTTTATTATTCATCATTCTCCTACCAAGCTAGAATTGTTCCAGCCAAGTCCACGAGACACTTGTAAGCCTTGAGGAAGTTCCCAAAAGGACTTGAAAATAAAGCACGAGTGGTAAAAGGCATGAGTGTGCATTAAGGGGAAAAGCCTAACCCGAGTGAAACACGAGTGTGAGTGCATTTTCTTTGGAGTGGAAAGGTGAGATTTTGTGTTAGTAAGGTTTAATTTCTTTTGTTTCTTTATCTAACATGTCACAAAGATCTGGTCATAGTGGTGAAGGAGTTCCCAATTTGCAAAATCAGGCTATGCTTCAAGCAATGGCCAAAATGATCCAAGAGCAATTGGAGCCCCTAATTGAACGAATAGACCAGCTTGAAATTTCACAAGCTAATCAGGGTAATGAGGAGTATCCTGAAGAAGTTGAAGTAGATGATGTGCAAGATCAAGTATCCCAACATAGCATGGTACAACAAGGCCGAGAGCTCGACCACGAGTAGACGATAATCTCAAAGAACATCAAGATTACCATTCCTCCTTTTCAAGGAAGAACGGATCCTGAAACCTATCTTGCATGGGAAAAGAAGGTTGAGCACATTTTTGAGTGCCATAACTATTCGAGCTTAAAAAGGTAAAACTCGCTGCCATTGAGTTTACGGATTATGCACTAATATGGTGGGATCAATTGACATCAAGTAGGAGACGCAATGGAGAACATCCTATCACTACATGGGATGAAATGAAAGCGGTGATGCGAAGGCGATTCATTCCAACCCACTACCATCGAGAGTTATTCAACCGTCTTCAAAATCTTTCACAAGGTAACCGAAGTGTTGAAGATTACTACAAAGAGATGGAGGTGTCCATGATTCGAGCCAACATCGACGAGGATCGAGAAGCCACAATGGCAAGATTCTAGCGGGACTAAATCCGGACATTGCGAACGTGGTCGAGTTGCAACATTATGTGGAGATGGAAGACATGGTGCATATGGCCATGAAAGTGGAAAAACAGCTCAAAAGAAAGGGTGCCACACGATCTTATGGGAGTTCAACATCAAAATGGGGCAAAGTTCATACAAGAAGACTCCTCCAATACCGTCCCACAAAAAGGAGGACCACCGAAAAGGAAGTAAGCCCATTGCGAAACCAGCAAGGGTAAGACTACCGCTACTCCAAATCGTTCCCGTGACATACAATGTTTTAAGTGTTTGGGGCGTGGACACATTGCAAGCCAATGTCCGAACCGCAACAACACCATGCTTCTTCGAGATGATGGAGAAGTTGAATCGGAACAAGAAGAGGATGAGAATGAAGATGTTGCCATCGAAGAAGAAGAATTAGAGTATGGCGTGGAAGGAGAGGTTCTTGTTGTCAAAAGAAGCCTAAACGCATAATCCGTTGGAGGAAATGAACAACGAAAAATATCTTCCATACTCGTTGCCATGTTGGAGGAAAGGTATGCTTTGTTATTATTGATGGTGGTAGTTGCACTAATGTTGCTAGTACCTTAATGGTAGATACACTTGGCTTGGCAACAACAAAGCATCCACAACCTTATAAGCTACAATGGCTCAACGATGGAGGAGAACTCAAGGTGACCAAACAAGTTCGAATTGTTTTCTCTATTGGGAAGTACAAAGACGAGGTATTATGCGATGTCGTTCCAATGCACGCAAGCCATTTATTACTTGGAAGGCCTTGGCAATTTGATAGGCGAGTGATCCATGACGGGTATACCAACCGGTATACGTTCACCCATGAAGCAAAAGAAGATCACTTTAGCCCCACTTTCTCCAAAACAAATACATGAAGACCAAATTTTATTGAGAGGAAAAATTGAAAAAGCCAAAGAGAGAGAGACCAAAATGGAGGTAAAAGCAAAGGAGTGTGATCAAAATGAGGGAAGGAAAATCAGCATTCTTTCTAAAGAGAGAGAGTTGAAAAAGAGTTTAATGACAGCAAAGGAAGCACTTGTGCTCATGTACAAGGAAAATTTCTTGAATACTAACTACCTTGATCAAAATTTGCCTGCTTTTGTTGTGTCTTTATTGCAGGAGTTTGATGACCTATTTCCAGAGGAAATACCAAGTGGGCTGCCACCTATTCGTGGCATAGAACATCAAATAGACTTTGTTCCCGGAGCCGTCATTCCAAACCGACCAGCGTCAAGCAACAACCCCAAGAAACTAAGGAGTTGCAAAGGCAAGTATCTGAGTTGATGTCAAAAGGCTACGTGAGGGAAAGCCTTAGCCCATGTGCCGTGCGGTTCTACTTGTGCCAAAGAAGGATGGAACTTGGCGCATGTGTGTGGACTGCCGAGCGGTAAACAAAATTACGGTAAAAATATCGTCACCCTATTCCTCGCTTAGATGACATGTTAGATGAGCTTAGTGGTTCTAACCTCTTTTCCAAGATTGATCTTAAAAGTGGTTACCACCAAATACGAATGCGGGAAGGTGATGAGTGGAAAACAGCATTCAAAACTAAGCAAGGCCTTTATGAGTGGTTGGTTATGCCTTTTGGCTTAACTAATGCTCCAAGCACGTTTATGAGGTTAATGAATCATGTTCTTAGGCCATTCTTGGGTAAGTTTTGTGTGGTTTACTTTGATGACATTCTAATCTATAGTAAAACCATGGAAGAACATGTTCAACATTTAAGGTCAGTTTTGCTAGTTTTGAGGAAGGAAAAACTGTTTGCTAACTTACAAAAATGTACATTTTGTCTTGACAGGTTGTTTTCCTAGGTTTCGTTGTGAGTTCTGAAGGCTTGGAGGTGGACAAAGAGAAGGTTAAAGCCATTGAAGAGTGGCCACGACCAGCAAGCATTTCTCAAGTTAGGAGCTTCCATGGACTTGCAAGTTTTTATCAAGATTCGTCCCCAACTTCAGCACCATAGCCGCCCCACTAACAAGTGTTATTAAGAAGAATTCTAAATTCTTTTGGGGGAAGATCAAGAGAAGTCCTTTAATAGCATTAAAGATTGTTTAATACATGCCCCTTTACTTGCTCTACCTGATTTTAATCTAACTTTTGAAATTGAATGTGATGCATCGTGTAGGAATTGGAGCAGTTTTGTCTCAAGGTGGACGTCCTATAGCCTATTTCAAAGAAAAATTAAGTGGAGCTACGCTTAATTACCCTACCTATGACAAGGAGATGTATGCTCTTGTGAGGGCAATGGAAACATGGCAACATTACCTTTGGCCTAAGGAGTTCATCATTCACACTGATCATGAGGCATTGAAACATATCCGGGGCAGCATAAACTCAACAAAAGGCATGCCAAATGGGTGGAGTTTCTTGAAACTTTCCCATATGTTATCAAGTACAAGAAAGGTAAGGAGAATATAGTTGCCGATGCATTGTCACGGAGGTATATTCTTTTAAACACTTTGGAATCTAAGTTATTGGGTTTTGTTTTTATTAAAGACTTATATGTCTCTCGACTGATTTTGGAGAGATTTACAAAGCTTGTGAAAAAGGTCAATTGAAAAATACTATAAGCATGATGGTTTCCTATTTAAGGAAGGAAGACTATGCATCCCTCAAGGTTCCATGCGTGAATTGCTAACTAAGGAAGCTCATGGAGGAGGATTAATGGGACATTTTGGGATAGCAAAGACTTTGGCTATACTTCAAGAGCACCTATATTGGCCTAAAATGAAACGAGATGTGGAGAGGTTGTGTGAGCGATGCATCACTTGCAGGAAGGCCAAATCTAAAGTCATGCCACATGGACTTTACACACCACTACCCATACCGGAAGCACCATGGATGGATATTTCAATGGATTTTGTGCTAGGGCTTCCACGTACCAAGAATAACAAAGATTCCATCTTTGTAGTTGTGGATAGATTCTCCAAAATGGCTCATTTCATTCCTCAGAACAAAACTAATGATGCCTCACATATTGCTACTTTGTTTTTCAGGGAAATCTTAAGGTTACATGGCATACCAAGAACTATTGTGTCTGATCGGGATGTGAAGTTCTTAAGTCACTTTTGGAGAGCCCTATGGAGTAAGATTGGTACTAAGTTACTATTCTCCACCACTTGCCACCCTCAAACGGATGGCCAAACTGAAGTGGTGAACCGAGTACTTTCTATGTTACTTGATCCATCATTAGGAAGAATTTGAAAACATGGGAGGAGAGTTTACCACATGTGGAGTTTGCATACAACCGTTCGATCCATAGTACTACAGGCGCGCTTTTTGAAGTGGTGTATGGATTCAATCCATTAACACCGATAGACTTGTTACCATTACCCGCTGATCAAATTGTGAATAAAGATGGACTTAATAAAGCTGAATTTGTTAAGAAGCTTCATCAACAAGTGCGGGAGAACATTGAAAAACGAACCAAGCAATATGAGCAAAGAAGCAAATAAGGGTCGTAAGCGAATTTCCTTTGAGCCGTGGGATTGGGTGTGGCTGCACATGAGGAAAGAAAGGTTCCTGCTCAACGAAAGTCCAAATTAATGCCTCGGGAGATGGACCATTCCAAATAGTCAAGAAGATCAATGACAATGCCTATCAATTAGATCTTCCAGTGAGTTTAATGTTAGTGCAACCTTCAATGTTGCTGACCTATCTCCTTATGATGTAGATGACGATTTGGGGACAAATCGCCTTAAAGAGGGAGGGACTGATATGAACGTCAATGGCAAAGACCCGCAGAAGTACCCGTGTGGCCCCATTACTCGAGCAAGGGTCAAGGAGTTCCAAGCAGCCATGGAAAATATGTTTACATCAAGCTTGGGACGTGAGAAAGAAGAAATAATAAGGAGGAACACTTTACTTTGCTTATGCATGAATTTGCATGAGTATTTAAAGTTTGCATAACATTCATTGCATTCAATAAACATGTTGTTCATTAAAGCATGCGTTGCATTTAAACATGTAGTTCATTTAGTTATACACTTCATTTAACTAAGTAGTTCATTGATTAAACTAGTTCATTCAAGATTATTAGTTCATTGAATAAAGTTAGTTCATTAATTAAACTAGTTCATTCATCAAACTAGCTCATTTATTAAACTAACTCTTAATTGTTTACATGCATGTTTTCAATTAAAGATTGAATAAAGTTTACCTTTGTGTCTAGGTGCATGAGGGAAGATGAACGGTTTTACGGATGCAAGAATATCAGCAGAATGTCTTCCAATTCTGGATGCGATACAGACGTGTTTGGATCCAGAAATCAATTGGACGTTATTCCTCCATCTCTTAGCTTTCCAATGCCTTTTGAATCACCTCAATCCGATATCGGGAGCTTGAGATACGAATAATTTATCAAGACAAGCAGGCTGAAATTTTTATTACGGGAATTTTATGCATGGATGATTTGAATGAATTTGAGCCAAGGAAGAGTTCTTTCATCTTCTACCAAGAGACAAGCAATTGATGGCCATCTTAATTCAGCAAATTCAAGGCATTCAAGGTTGATGTTATCACCATTCAAGTGGGGTTTCAAAATTCATTGAGGAGACATGAAATGAAGGCTGGATGAAACTCACCTTTTTATGACATTCAAGTCATATTAATCAGCTTGGAAGATGAAGAGTTGCACTTAAACTGACAGCAAGGATGTCTACATTCATCCTTGTCCACATTCATCCCCTTTCTCTTCATATGATAGCAAAACAAGGCAGCCCAAGAGTCCTTCTTAATTTGGACGAAAATATGACTAAATTCAACCTCAATTTGTCTAAACTAATCAGCTTTGAAGATGAGAAGAAAGGACAAAGCATTCATGTGTATTCAAGTGCATTAAGATGAGCATTCATCTTTCTTGTAACACCTTTTCATATTCTGCCTACTTCTACTATAAATAGGCATCTTTAGGATCATTGTAAGACACACTTTGAATATATAAAACATCTTTGAAAGATTGCTTTCATTCTTGTTCTCTTGTGGAACTTTATCGGCTTCAAGTTAGTCTTGTAGTCTTCATCCATTTCCCTTTTTTTTTATAGCGTTGGTTCCTAGCTCATCTATAGCTAGTGGGTCACGTTCCATATCCTACCACTTCATTTCCACTTTATTATATTGCTGGTTCCTAACTCTTTATAGTTAGGGGTCACAATCCATCCTTTGAATTTCTTCATCTTAACGCCAACACCCCATCATCTTCACCTACATTTTCATCTTTTATTTTTTTTTTTTTCTTCCATAATCACAACTATCACTCTTCCTACACCCCTTCTACATATCTTTCATCCCATTATTTCTATTTCTTATTTATCTATTTCTACTTACATTATTGTTTGAGTAATTTGAGAATACATTCAAAGCAACTGCAGAGTTCTTACTAGAATCACGATCGGGCATTCACATATATGATTCAAAACTCATAGTCGAGATCATATCATTTGGCATCGAGCCTAGACGATTCAGTAAGCGTATTATTTTCTCTCTCCCGGTTAGTAAAAAAAAAAAAAAAAAAAAATCTTAAAGAGAGAGGGAGCAGTCTATTCTTGTTTAAAAAATTACAATACATCATTTCTTATTGCTGAATTACAAATTCCTTTACCTATTCTTAGTAATTCTTTCTTTTTGAAGCCATTATCCTTTTATTATTCATCATTCTCCTACCAAGCTAGAATTGTTTCAGCAAGTCCACGAGACACTTGTAAGCCTTGAGGAAGTTCCCAAAAGGACTTGAAAATAAAGCACGAGTGGTAAAAGGCATGAGTGTGCATTAAGGGGAAAAGCCTAACACGAGTGAAACACGAGTGTGAGTGCATTTTCTTTGGAGTGGAAAGGTGAGATTTTGTGTTAGTAAGGTTTAATTTCTTTTGTTTCTTTATCTAACATGTCACAAAGATCTGGTCATAGTGGTGAAGGAGTTCCCAATTTGCAAAATCAGGCTATGCTTCAAGCAATGGCCAAAATGATCCAAGAGCAATTGGAGCCCTAATTGAACGAATAGACCAGCTTGAAATTTCACAAGCTAATCGGGGTAATGAGGAGTATCCTGAAGAAGTTGAAGTAGATGATGTGCAAGATCAAGTATCCCAACATAGCATGGTACAACAAGGCGAGAGAGCTCGACCACGAGTAGACGATAATCTCAAAGAACATCAAGATTACCATTCCTCCTTTTCAAGGAAGAAAGGATCCTGAAACCTATCTTGCATGGGAAAAGAAGGTTGAGCACATTTTTGAGTGCCATAACTATTCGAGCTTAAAAAGGTAAAACTCGCTGCCATTGAGTTTACGGATTATGCACTAATATGGTGGGATCAATTGACATCAAGTAGGAGACGCAATGGAGAACATCCTATCACTACATGGGATGAAATGAAAGCGGTGATGCGAAGCGATTCATTCCAACCCACTACCATCGAGAGTTATTCAACCGTCTTCAAAATCTTTCACAAGGTAACCGAAGTGTTGAAGATTACTACAAAGAGATGGAGGTGTCCATGATTCGAGCCAACATCGACGAGGATCGAGAAGCCACAATGGCAAGATTCCTAAGCGGGACTAAATCCGGACATTGCGAACGTGGTCGAGTTGCAACATTATGTGGAGATGGAAGACATGGTGCATATGGCCATGAAAGTGGAAAAACAGCTCAAAAGAAAGGGTGCCACACGATCTTATGGGAGTTCAACATCAAAATGGGGGCAAAGTTCATACAAGAAGACTCCTCCAATACCGTCCCACGAAAAAGGGAGGACCACCGAAAGGAAGTAAGCCCATTGCGAAAACCAGCAAGGGTAAGACTACCGCTACTCCAAATCGTTCCGTGACATACAATGTTTTAAGTGTTTGGGGCGTGGACACATTGCAAGCCAATGTCCGAACCGCAACACCATGCTTCTTCGAGATGATGGAGAAGTTGAATCGGAACAAGAAGAGGATGAGAATGAAGATGTTGCCATCGAAGAAGAAGAATTAGAGTATGGCGTGGAAGGAGAGGTTCTTGTTGTCAAAAGAAGCCTAAACGTACAATCCGTTGGAGGAAATGAACAACGAGAAAATATCTTCCATACTCGTTGCCATGTTGGAGGAAAGGTATGCTTTGTTATTATTGATGGTGGTAGTTGCACTAATGTTGCTAGTACCTTAATGGTAGATACACTTGGCTTGGCAACAACAAAGCATCCACAACCTTATAAGCTACAATGGCTCAACGATGGAGGAGAACTCAAGGTGACCAAACAAGTTCGAATTGTTTTCTCTATTGGGAAGTACAAAGACGAGGTATTATGCGATGTCGTTCCAATGCACGCAAAGCCATTTATTACTTGGAAGGCCTTGGCAATTTGATAGGCGAGTGATCCATGACGGGTATACCAACCGGTATCGTTCACCCATGAAGCAAAGAAGATCACTTTAGCCCCACTTTCTCCAAAACAAATACATGAAGACCAAATTTTATTGAGAGGAAAAATTGAAAAAGCCAAAGAGAGAGAGACCAAAATGGAGGTAAAAGCAAAGGAGTGTGATCAAAATGAGGGAAGGAAAATCAGCATTCTTTCTAAAGAGAGAGAGTTGAAAAGAGTTTAATGACAAAAAAAGGAAGCACTTGTGCTCATGTACAAGGAAAATTTCTTGAATACTAACTACCTTGATCAAAATTTGCCTGCTTTTGTTGTGTCTTTATTGCAGGAGTTTGATGACCTATTTCGGAGGAAATACCAAGTGGGCTGCCACCTATTCGTGGCATAGAACATCAAATAGACTTTGTTCCCGAGCCGTCATTCCAAACCGACCAGCGCATCAAGCAACCCCGAAGAAACTAAGGAGTTGCAAAGGCAAGTATCTGAGTTGATGTCAAATGGCTACGTGAGGGAAAGCCTTAGCCCATGTGCCGTGCAGTTCTACTTGTGCCAAAGAAGGATGGAACTTGGCGCATGTGTGTGGACTGCCGAGCGGTAAACAAAATTACGGTAAAGTATCGTCACCCTATTCCTCGCTTAGATGACATGTTAGATGAGCTTAGTGGTTCTAACCTCTTTTCCAAGATTGATCTTAAAGTGGTTACCACCAAATACGAATGCGGGAAGGTGATGAGTGGAAAACAGCATTCAAAACTAAGCAAGGCCTTTATGAGTGGTTGGTTATGCCTTTTGGCTTAACTAATGCTCCAAGCACGTTTATGAGGTTAATGAATCATGTTCTTAGGCCATTCTTGGGTAAGTTTTGTGTGGTTTACTTTGATGACATTCTAATCTATAGTAAAACCATGGAAGAACATGTTCAACATTTAAGGTCAGTTTTGCTAGTTTTGAGGAAGGAAAAAGCATTTTGCTAACTTACAAAAATGTACATTTTGTCTTGTGAGGTTGTTTTCCTAGGTTTCGTTGTGAGTTCTGAAGGCTTGGAGGTGGACAAAGAGAAGGTTAAAGCCATTGAAGAGTGGCCACGACCAGCAAGCATTTCTCAAGTTAGGAGCTTCCATGGACTTGCAAGTTTTTATCAAGATTCGTCCCCAACTTCAGCACCATAGCCGCCCCACTAACAAGTGTTATTAAGAAGAATTCTAAATTCTTTTGGGGGAAGATCAAGAGAAGTCCTTTAATAGCATTAAAGATTGTTTAATACATGCCCCTTTACTTGCTCTACCTGATTTTAATCTAACTTTTGAAATTGAATGTGATGCATCGTGTGTAGGAATTGGAGCAGTTTTGTCTCAAGGTGGACGTCCTATAGCCTATTTCAAAAAAATTAAGTGGAGCTACGCTTAATTACCCTACCTATGACAAGGAGATGTATGCTCTTGTGAGGGCAATGGAAACATGGCAACATTACCTTTGGCCTAAGGAGTTCATCATTCACACTGATCATGAGGCATTGAAACATATCCGGGGCAGCATAAACTCAACAAAAGGCATGCCAAATGGGTGGAGTTTCTTGAAACTTTCCCATATGTTATCAAGTACAAGAAAGGTAAGGAGAATATAGTTGCCGATGCATTGTCACGGAGGTATATTCTTTTAAACACTTTGGAATCTAAGTTATTGGGTTTTGTTTTTATTAAAGACTTATATGTCTCGACTCGATTTTGGAGAGATTTACAAAGCTTGTGAGAAAAGGTCAATTGAAAAATACTATAAGCATGATGGTTTCCTATTTAAGGAAGGAAGACTATGCATCCCTCAAGGTTCCATGCGTGAATTGCTAACTAAGGAAGCTCATGGAGGAGGATTAATGGGACATTTTGGGATAGCAAAGACTTTGGCTATACTTCAAGAGCACCTATATTGGCCTAAAATGAAACGAGATGTGGAGAGGTTGTGTGAGCGATGCATCACTTGCAGGAAGGCCAAATCTAAAGTCATGCCACATGGACTTTACACACCACTACCCATACCGGAAGCACCATGGATGGATATTTCAATGGATTTTGTGCTAGGGCTTCCACGTACCAAGAATAACAAAGATTCCATCTTTGTAGTTGTGGATAGATTCTCCAAAATGGCTCATTTCATTCCTGTAACAAAACTAATGATGCCTCACATATTGCTACTTTGTTTTTCAGGGAAATCTTAAGGTTACATGGCATACCAAGAACTATTGTGTCTGATCGGGATGTGAAGTTCTTAAGTCACTTTTGGAGAGCCCTATGGAGTAAGATTGGTACTAAGTTACTATTCTCCACCACTTGCCACCCTCAAACGGATGGCCAAACTGAAGTGGTGAACCGAGTACTTTCTATGTTACTTGATCCATCATTAGGAAGAATTTGAAAACATGGGAGGAGAGTTTACCACATGTGGAGTTTGCATACAACCGTTCGATCCATAGTACTACAGGGCGCACGCCTTTTGAAGTGGTGTATGGATTCAATCCATTAACACCGATAGACTTGTTACCATTACCCGCTGATCAAATTGTGAATAAAGATGGACTTAATAAAGCTGAATTTGTTAAGAAGCTTCATCAACAAGTGGGAGAACATTGAAAAACGAACCAAGCAATATGAGCAAAGAAGCAAATAAGTGTCGTAAGGCGAATTTCCTTTGAGCCGTGGGATTGGGTGTGGCTGCACATGAGGAAAGAAAGGTTCCCTACTCAACGAAAGTCCAAATTAATGCCTCGGGAGATGGACCATTCCAAATAGTCAAGAAGATCAATGACAATGCCTATCAATTAGATCTTCCGTGTGAGTTTAATGTTAGTGCAACCTTCAATGTTGCTGACCTATCTCCTTATGATGTAGATGACGATTTGGGGACAAATCGCCTTAAAGAGGGGAGGGACTGATATGAACGTCAATGGCAAAGACCCGAGAAGTACCCAGGTGGCCCCATTACTCGAGCAAGGGTCAAGGAGTTCCAAGCGACCATGGAAAATATGTTTACATCAAGCTTGGGACGTGAGAAAGAAGAAATAATAAGGGAGGAACACTTTACTTTGCTTATGCATGAATTTGCATGAGTATTTAAAGTTTGCATAACATTCATTGCATTCAATAAACATGTTGTTCATTAAAGCATGCGTTGCATTTAAACATGTAGTTCATTTAGTTATACACTTCATTTAACTAAGTAGTTCATTGATTAAACTAGTTCATTCAAGATTATTAGTTCATTGAATAAAGTTAGTTCATTAATTAAACTAGTTCATTCATCAAACTAGCTCATTTATTAAACTAACTCTTAATTGTTTACATGCATGTTTTCAATTAAAGATTGAATAAAGTTTACCTTTGTGTCTAGGTGCATGAGGGAAGATGAACGGTTTTACGGATGCAAGAATATCAGCAGAATGTCTTCCAATTCTGGATGCGATACAGACGTGTTTGGATCCAGAAATCAATTGGACGTTATTCCTCCATCTCTTAGCTTTCCAATGCCTTTTGAATCACCTCAATCCGATATCGGGAGCTTGAGATACGAATAATTTACTCAAGACAAAGCAGGCTGAAATTTTTATTACGGGAATTTTATGCATGGATGATTTGAATGAATTTGAGCCAAGGAAGAGTTCTTTCATCTTCTACCAAGAGACAAGCAATTGATGGCCATCTTAATTCAGCAAATTCAAGGCATTCAAGGTTGATGTTATCACCATTCAAGTGGGGTTTCAAAATTCATTGAGGAGACATGAAATGAAGGCTGGATGAAACTCACCTTTTATGACATTCAAGTCATATTAATCAGCTTGGAAGATGAATAGTTGCACTTAAACTGGACAGCAAGGATGTCTACATTCATCCTTGTCCACATTCATCCCCTTTCTCTTCATATGATAGCAAAACAAGGCAGCCCAAGAGTCCTTCTTAATTTGGACGAAAATATGACTAAATTCAACCTCAATTTGTCTAAACTAATCAGCTTTGAAGATGAGAAGAAAGGACAAAGCATTCATGTGTATTCAAGTGCATTAAGATGAGCATTCATCTTTCTTGTAACACCATTTCATATTCTGCCTACTTCTACTATAAATAGGCATCTTTAGGATCATTGTAAGACACACTTTGAATATATAAAACATCTTTGAAAGATTGCTTTCATTCTTGTTCTCTTGTGGAACTTTATCGGCTTCAAGTTAGTCTTGTAGTCTTCATCCATTTCCCTTTTGTTATAGCGTTGGTTCCTAGCTCATCTATAGCTAGTGGGTCACGTTCCATATCCTACCACTTCATTTCCACTTTATTATATTGCTGGTTCCTAACTCTTTATAGTTAGGGGGTCACAATCCATCCTTTGAATTTCTTCATCTTAACGCCAACACCCCATCATCTTCACCTACATTTTCATCTTTTTTTTTTCTTCCATAATCACAACTATCACTCTTCCTACACCCCTTCTACATATCTTTCATCCCATTATTTCTATTTCTTATTTATCTATTTCTACTTACATTGTTGTTTGAGTAATTTCAGAATACATTCAAAGCACTGCAGAGTTCTTACTAGAATCACGATCGGGCATTCACATATATGATTCAAAACTCAAAGTTCCACAAGAGAACAAGAATGAAAGCAATCATTTCCTCCCAGGACACAGGTCTTAGCATGCTCCACTGTATTTTCCCACATTCTATTTGACATTCCACTTCCCAGGATCTATACCAGGAAATCAAAGAATGTAGAGGTAAAAATGAGTCTATATGATGACGCTTGAGATCGGGAAAGAGAGATCTGGTTGAAAGGGATAATGATATCACTTACATTTCTTAATTTTTGTGAATCCCGAACAAGAAGTCGAAGAAAGTCTTCAACTGTTACAATATCAGCTTTCAACAACTTCTTATGTAATGCTCTATCTTTGGCTATTCTGTCCAATCTCCACACTTCATCATGCAATGCAGGTGGATAATGTTTTTTGTACACTGCAAGTAAACAATAAATGAAGCCAAACAATGAAAACAACTGCATAAGGATTCAAACCAAATGCAAGTGCGGCATAAGGTTATTTGTAGTTGAAAACTTACATTCTCCCCTATGATCTTTAACAGCAAAAGCTTCAGTTTTAGCTTCTCGAACACGAATTTCTTTGCAATATCCGGGAGCAATCTTCAAACCAAGCCTGAATTTTCTACTCCTAATCCAGCTTGAATTATCTGTGAAAGAAAGATCTCCTAGAGTTCCAACTCCTTCCTTGAGGGTCACTTGTAGTTCCCCCGTCAAAAGCAGCCGTTTCCCCTCGCGTTCTTTAACTTCGTAGCTCTCAAACTGTTCTTTAGTCCAATCTTCATCAGATTCCTCGTTGAAGTCACCTTCAAGCACCACAACGTTGAGCTTGAGTATTGATTCTGGTCCGGTTTGAACCACAGTCCCTGAGATCACATCGAGTAAGACGACATGGATGGCGGCCCCTTGCTCACCCTCTACCTTCCCTCCTGTGAATAGGTGAGGTGGCATTCTTGTTCTGAAATGAAGCTGTAGATTTCTTCCATCTGCACCCTGTAGTCTCGGTGGTGAACTCCTATCACATGATAAATGTTGTTACCAGTATCTGTTTAGAGACCTCAGTGTCGGATACAGATCTTATGAAGAATGCTTATTTTTTAAAGAAAAACATTTCCAAATATTTGAAAGATTATACCCCTCCACATTCGAATATGTATATAACATGAATATTTCTGGAAAAACAAAGAGTACAGCTACCTTTTATGAACATGATGAATATGAAAGAGAGTGAAAGAGAAAATTATAGTTTAACGTCCAAATATTGGGTGTAGAAAAGCAAACCTGGCTGTCAATTTAGCATTCCTTATTCTTGTCAAAGCCCGCTCCACTTCTTCACTGACCTGTAATACATTCAAAATGTAGAACCAGTAGAAGCTTACTCGGATTCGGGAGTGGGTGTTGATTTAAGTATGTGTTCATGTTAATTATTTTGAAGTTTTTTTCTCGAATATTTAAAGAATCATACCCTCCTACGACACCAATCTCTGAATATGTATGGATAATTACAGATAGCATAAAGTATCATAGAGCATAACTTTAACTGCTCACGGTTGCTCCAACCAAATTGCTATTAACACAGTGTTTGGACTATATTTACAGAAGAATACAGAATTTAAACTCTTAAGGTAATAAAGGCTATAGTAAAAACAGATCATATTAACCTAATTTATGCCGTTTGGGGACCTATCAAGCACTATAAAGTTGACAGTAAATATATAATATAGTAAAATCATATGAAACCGAGCTTATTATCAAGAATTTTACATAAGCTGCAGCCATGGTTGCTCAGAGCTGGATTCTCCAATGTTATTCGGACTTGGAGGTGAGTGTCAAACACGGGTATGCTTAATTTTTTCCTAAGTTCATTCACATGTATTGAGAATGATAATCCGATATGTTCGGCATGTATTGAAAGAAACATTTGACTCACAATTCTGCGAAACATAGGTTCCAAAGATGAGCAAAGTCTTTGCATACTATCCACCTTCAGAGCTTCCACAATAACACTGCATATTCATATATGTATACTATCAACTCATATATCAACAGGAATGGACTTGCAGGTTGCATATGTTTATATAAACCATGTTAAGCAATTTCATCAAATTCAACAAAACCTGTTCAATTACATGATACTAAAGCTTTTGCCTTGTGTTTTCGACAGGACAAGAGTGAACACATTGCATTCAAAAGTCACTGGTTTTGTAACTCAAATACATATAATTACCATTCTTGACATAGCCATCTCCATAGCTTTCTGATCCACTGAAGTTGCTGAATCAAAAGGTCAAGCTTTTTGTTTAAGTCTTTGTTCAAAGTTCAAACATTCAAGTGAATAGCTGATATGCATAAAGTCAACGAAAACAATTCGAGAACCCATGCATCTCAATCGGATTTGATCTCTTAGACACTCTAATAAACAGCTAGTAATCATCCAATTCAGCAAACAAATACAGGGACTTGATAAAAATAAAAACTTGGCTTCTAAGCAAGAGAAAAAAGCAGGCATCAAGTTGAATATGGTACCTTGCCAAAGCGGGTAACTTTGGTTTCTTCGTTTCTGTAAGATAGCCTGCATCTTCAGTGCATTCCTCATGTCCTCTCTTGTTCCTTGAGTTTTCGTTTTCCATTAAGATAGTTGTAAATATCCCAAGAAGATTCAAAGAGGAGACTTTTAGAACATAAGTTTTGTGAGTTTCCTAAACCAAGGTCCAAAGATAAGACCAAATTTATTATTATTTAATCACAGTTATTGCAGATCTGGTCATTGGACAGTTTTATTTGGGTAGATCCAGATTTGTAATAGTTTTATTTTAGTTATGTCTGAAATAATGAATACTATATAATTGAAGAGGAACACAGGCCAGCTGTGTATTGAAACCGCGTTTCTTCAGCATCTCATCATGTCTTTTTAGCTCAAATGCTACGCATGTGCTCTCTTTGGTCTTTCGTTCTTGGTGAAAGTCAATGGTTGATCCACGTATTAATCATTGCTGCCATGATTATTTTGTTGTTTGGATGGTCAGAAAATGTTCAAAGGCTTTCCCTTTTGTGTCGGTCGAAGCCTTTAAGGAGATAAGTGGGAAACATGGATTATATTTATATGGCAATGGCAGTGGATATTAACTATATTCACTGCAAGTTTGGTTTGCTGGGAAACTATTTAATATTGCAGTTTTAGTGTCACAATCAACACTGTTAGACTTCACGACTTTGTACAAAAACATTTAGGGCCCGTTCAGTAGGGATTACTGAATGCCTGTTGTGAAACGGTCGATTATAGAGAAGCTGTGACCAAACGCCGGTTTGGGCACCAAATCAGGGGTGAAAACGCCTGTTCAGCGCGTATTTCATGGCTGTCTGGCATTGCTACTTCGTTTGGCGCTCCAACACCCGGAGAAGCATTGTTAAACGGAGCCTTATAAAACTAATCAAACTTTAATGCAGTAAAGTATGTCTAAACTTATTTTTGCAAACACAAAAGGAGAGAAAATAGAACATCTTGTACTATAACTTTGCTTCAAGTGAAGAAATTGAACACACTAGTATGACAGAATCAGGGGTGAAGATTGCTTAGATACATATTAAGGAGTTAAGGCAACTACAAATGAAACAGGAGATTGAGGGGCATTTTCCCCTAGCAAGACTACTCGAGGCTCAAGCAACTTCGCTTGTCTGCTTCGATAAATATCGGAGTGGGTGAAGGGACGCTTCAAATTATGGAGTCTAGGATATTCAAATGGTTTATATAAACAGTTATTCACCTTCCCAACCCATTTGTCGAGCTCTTTGTTCTCATACCGTAGTAATTTTCCTCTCCTTTATCAGCAACGCCTCGGCCCATTCTCTGGCTCCCTCACAGGTTTCTGTGGCAGCAATACACTTTTCTGCCTCCCTTTGATACTGGGAAGCCACCCTTTTTGCTTCACCAAAGGTGATGTTCATATGGCGAGCATGCTCTTCAGCAACGGCCTCCTGCAACTTCAACTCTTCGGTCAGAAGGTCCACGAATTGCTTCTCCATCTCTTGCTTCAAATCAGGGTCACTGCTTCCACAATCTGTGTCACCATTAATCATATTATTCCGTACATAATGGCCATTGGTCGATAGGAAGTAGGGCGGGCAATGATTTGATATAAATAAAACGACAAGTATAAAGCGTTAATCATAAACACCAATCGATTTGAGTTGAAAGAATAAACTCTAACCTGTGACCGAGAGATTGGCCACAAAAGAACAACAAAAGCACAAAAAGCATGTGAGTAATTCACATCGATAACCAAAAGTCTCAACTGCCAAGAAGCATGAAAACATGTAACAAAAACTTTACAATCACTGCCCTGATTACTAGAAGGAACACAAGAAGATTCTGTTCACATTACAAGGTAATATTGTCCAGATGCAAAATATCAGGTGCGAAAGAAGGAAGGAAAATATAAGTTCATGTAATGTATAGAAATTTGACAGTTTTCACTCTGTACTTGTTATTTTGTATCAACGTAATTTATGAAGAGTAGAAGCAACCCGAATGCAAGTGCTGTTTCATGATCAACACCAGATTTATTCATATGCTTGACACTTGTTTAAAAGGCGAGATCAATGATGCAAAAGCACGAAAATAATCAAAGAAAATAGCTGAATTATAATCGATTCACATCATTCACAGAAAATATATGTTATCATGTTTCATTCTCGAGTGTCAATCAATAAACTCATCTTCACAAGCTCAACAACACAGGCAGACAGAGTAAAATCCTGTGAAATCTCGACAGTTGTTCCCTTGAATAAAAACCCAATAAAGTTTTACTTTCCTAGAGTGAAAAAGACCAAACTCACTAGGAAAAAGAAATAACGGTTCTTGAAGACCATGAAATCTTATAGCCTAAATCCAGAAAGGTTATCACAGAAATGGGTGTAGAAGGAACCAAAGGGCTACAAAGCTGAGACAGAGCAAAGACCTTGGGTTCTGTAATTAGTTCCCAATGACAACAGAAACGAGTTCTTTTAAATCCCTCGACTGAACATATGACTAAACAAGCGCCAATCTGAATTGAAATTGAAATTTGGTTTTAGTTTGTTACATCAGTTGCATGTATCCAAGCGAACTGATGCCTTGAAAACTAGCAGCAGCAGCAATAGATCAAAACCTCAAATCAAAATTGCAGGCATTTGAAAGAGAACGGAAGTGTCAAATCTAACCCCAACTTCGGTAAAAAAAAAAAGTTACTTAACACGACATTTCCAGAGCAGAGCTCAAAATTAGCAACAAAAGCAGATCAAGGCCTCGAATTCAACAAAAAAAGGGGTATAGCTGAACTTTAATCCAATAAACAAACAACCGATCCAAATCAAATTGTGAGGACAACACAGAATCACAAAAGGAAAGAAATTCGATGATGAATAATAATGAGAAGCGAGAATACCAGGGGCAATCTTGAGAAGGGAAAGAGGAGGAGGGCAATCACAGATGCACGGAGGACAAGAGGATTTGGAATCAACGAATCTGAGAGTTTTCTTGAATCTCCAATAAAGAGCAGGTCCACATACTCCCAATGCTGAAACTACCGCAAACATTACTAGGCATGCCCTCAACATTGTCCCTGATGATCGCCATGACATGCTTCAATCTCTCTAAGTGTTTAGTCTGGGTTTTGTGCAGCACTCGGGATTTAGCCAGCGGATGAACAGATTGATCGCTATGAATATATGAATCTACTGTTTACTTCAACTGTCATTTTTATTCATTTGCCCTTTTTCTTTAACCTTTGGTTTTTGAAGAAGTCAGTGTAACCATTACCAAGCCAAACCAGGAATCTAAAAGGCTGAGGTAGATTCAGCGTCACAAGTGGCCCAACATAATCTTCTTCTATGAAATCCTAGCGGTCAAGGTGCTGTTGGTTTTGACTTTTGAGCATGCGCAAGGACGAAACCCCGGCCCCAACCCCAAATTTAACCCTCATTCTGTCTCTCTATTTAATTTTTTTAAATTAATTTATTTATAAATTTACACATTCACTTTCAAATATTTATAATTTATTCCTTCGACTTTAAATCATGACTTCATCCCTGAGCATGTATTTCTATTTTATTTAAGGGGATATGATCTAGTTATACAGTATAAAAATTTTTTATTTTTACATATTTTTGTATCGTTAGATAAATAAAATAGATGTCTAAAATTAACAGCAAATTATGCAAAAATTATCACTTAAAAAATAAAAAAGTAAATTTCAACTATCTATTTTACTCATCCAATCAAAGAAACATAGTTTTACCCTCAGTGTGAGTGGATCTTATCCTTTATTTTAAGGTAATATTTCTAATATGTTTCTTTTATCGAAATATAGAATTATTTCTAATACGTTATTCCAGTTCGAAATCGTTTGACATCGTTTAAATTATAAACCTATGTTTGGGTCATTTTAATACTAATGAAATTTACATAAAATGTCAATGTGTTGTGTTTCGCATCATTCTTCGATAATCACTCCATTTGCATGGCCATGGAGCATGGTCATGAAGAAAGGGATGGCGGCTGACGAAGATTATTTTTGTCGGTGATTTAAGAAGGCCAATCTAGGGGCATGGGCGTTGGCAGGGCACAACTCAGTCCGAGCTGTTCACTAATATAAAGCAAAATTTCCCTTATATAGTGCGTTAACACCTAACCTAACCTAACCTCATCAAATCAGTAAAATATCGTATCGAAAGAGTAATATTTATTTACAAATAATAATTTCTAGTTTTATTGAATAGAGTCTTACAAAATAATAATAGACAAACTAAGATTTCTCTTAAAACTATCGTAGTGCACAAATTAACTACTTGAAAAATAAAAGGAAAAGGGAAAGAATTAAAAATCCAACCAAACAACTTCGGACAAGCACCATAAATTACTACAATAATTAAGGATTCATCGAAAACAAGATAACGGATTTGATCAAACAACACAAAACAAGCCACAACACAAATTATTATATTATATTATCCACAGAAACAAGAAATAAGAATCTACTATTTGTCACACACCGCCAATGGCAAGACTATTTGTTTTCCCTTCACTTTTCATCCAAAGGAAAGGGAAATATCAGGAATTCTCTCAAGCAAACAAAATCTTGATAAACCATGTATAAACAGCATTGTTGCTTTCTCTAGGAACTTCACAGTATGGTACAACATTGATTGGTTTTCTTAGCCTGCTTGTAGAACATCTGTTTCAACAACCACAATTATGTTCAGTGTTAGCAACAACATACGGTAGTTTGATTGGTAAAGAAGTGCTAAGACAGAAAGAGAAAGGATACACTGCAATGGAAAACTACAAATAAACATGATTAATAGGAAAGAAACACAGGGGTCTTGAAAAGCAGAGTTTGATGGATATGCAAAATGGTGAATGTTTTAAAGTGTTGCACATGTACCTGAGATGCAGCACTCAGGTCTGAACTCTTCTCAACCAAACTGTCCAACTTCTCCCCTCGTGCAAGCACACTATCAATAGTTTTATGCTGCATATATTTAAATAATTTTTTCAAAGTGGCAGAAGAATTAATAATCAGTCACTTGCTAACACAAACATAGTAATTATTTCATCAACATTTCAGCTTCAATTCAAGTTGCATGTTTAACAGCAATAGTCAACAGAAAATTATGGACTGTGAAGATGTGGCATAGGCTGCTATTTAGGTCAAACTATGGTACTCTCGTTAATTGCTTATGTGCCAAACATATCAAACTAGAAGACAATCTGCTGAAGGTTTCAGTATTTTTGGAATTGCCTCAGATCATTAGCAATATTTACAAATGTGAACTAATTTAACACAACCACATGCAAAGAATGGAACCTAAATATACTTCAATCGGCAGTAACCATGAACCTTTTTCTTCTTATCTAAATAGCCATTTAGCAGCTGATATCCTAAACTTGAATATTTCACCAACAACTTCCTTTCCCCCAATGAAAATAGGCTATAACTTCAACAAACCTTTGGTTTCCCAGATAACAGAGTAAGAAATTGCAATTTTGCAAATTGTAAACCAAAAATGGACAAAACCAGTTATACAACATCCATGATGACCTTAATTAGTGTATCTAGCGTCTGTTCAAATTCGTGATAGTTAGTAAGAAGTATAGCATGAATCTTATTTATCCAAAACGGATCCGTGTTTTTTTTAGAAGTTTGATTTATGCTTAAAGGTGAAACCCATTTTTTGATTCTTCCGCGGTAGAGTCCATGCAAGAAAGGATCATATATTTTAGGTAAGTATTCTATCATTTATCACAACATCAATGCAAAATCAATTCCAATCTAAAGCATGTCTTTTGCATGTCCGACAACCAAACAGTCAATACAAGTATAAACTTCCAATGCAATGATGATTCGAAGGTGAAGATTCCATGCTATGATATCTGAAAGCTAAAGGGAGTGCATACAAAATCACCAATCTTTTGCATCAACAGAAAGTACTTACAAGGATGATTTTAGTTTCATCCAACTCCCTCTGAATTTTCAATAATTTATCCGCCTCCGCTGGGTCCTGAAGGACAAAAGCGGGTTAGAAAAGGATTTTCAAAACAACTTGCCTAAATCACCAAGGAAAATCCTTTAAATAGCTTTCGATATGATTAGAAATGCTTTCACATATCACATTAAAACTACAGCAGATACTCATGAAAAAGAAAACAGATACCTGAAATTTGGTCAAAGCATCATTCAAATAGGGCCAAGATTGAGTGCTATCTGCTTGCACATTTCTCCACGAATCCCCAAAATTTTTCTGATACTCCTCTAACACCTGGCAAATATCATCATTTGGAATTTATCAAAGAAAGATACAAACTAACAGAAAATTTTCACAAGATCAAAGCAAAGAACAGTTTAAAAAATGCATATAAAATGTGATAATATGCAACCCACAGGCATTTGAAATCATCTTACACTCTTAAGGCATTGCATATGCACCCCATCTTCCTCAACTAATCCATTTATCTATCTATAACACTAACAATAACATCCATACCAAGCATCAAGCACAAACGTGATTGGTTCACAAGTGAAACCAAAACAAAGCATAATCATAGTTAAAAGTAAAGGAACAAGCCTTAGCCTTCATATATTCAAGATCAGCTACAAGAACTAAGACATAAAGCTAAAATTTTGTTTACTTGGTTGCAGTCAGTAATAATAGAAGACACTGAAACGTAAAGGAAATAATGAAACCTAAAAAATGGAGCACTTAGTTTCTTATACCTGGTTGAGAAGCGAAAAAGCACTTCGAACAGGATCAACCAAATCATACTCTACATTAATATCACCAAACAACAAAATTAGAATCTCTAGAAAAAAATACAATCATAATTTCACATAGTCTAATCAGAATCAACCAAATCATACTCTCAAACCTCAAGAGAAACAAAATCCAAAAACATAGAAAAGATCAGCCTTACTTTTAAGGTCAAAAGTCTATTAATTGTTAGAAAAGGCATTCAAATTATGCTTTTCTTTTGCTATTAAATCTCGTTTTGGAACAGATCAAAAAAATAACAATCTAATACAAGATAGAAGACGGAAGATCTAAACACAGTGTTATGAATCCAATCGCCACAGATATAAATCGTCAACAAAGCAAGTACTGTCCTTCAAAGACGGAATCAAGAGAGTTAAATAAGGTTGAACCAAAATGACCTACCTTCGTGCTGGACGGACTGACGCTGACCAGGAGGGGTCCGTTTAGCGACGGTTCGAGAAACGAAGACGATAAACTCCCTGACGCTTGGCCTTTGGAAGTAACCGAAACGGCTCACATCGGTTGCGTTGGCTAGTATAGTCGGATCGGATCCTTCCGGGTTGCACTTCAACACCACTAACGCCGTGATCTTCATCTTTTTTTCACTTTCTCTCCCAATGTTCCACCAAACAAAGATTTAATAAAATAATTAAATTAAATGTTCTTCCTTTTTCTCCCTCGGCGTGAACAAAATTCTCTGCGTTTGATTGGGTTCTCGGGTAAGAATCGTAAGAGGAAAGAAGAAAGAGTGGGGAATAAGAATCTGCTCTAGTCTAGACATTTTCTCGATTCATTGCAATCGCTGAGTCGGCTCGCGTTTTAATGTGCCGGCTAAGGAGTAGCGGTTGCAGGAAGTTTGATAGATCCGTCCGTTGATCTGTTGGGTCCCACTACAATCCCCTTTAATATGGCCGTTGATCTACTTTAATTGTTTATGTTTCATGCTGGACTCGTCCTGTCCAGTTGAACCCAATCCACTTATAACAGCCCGAAGAGTTATGCGTTGTTTGTTATTGATTTTGCTTAATAGTCAACAAAGTGCCTAATTTATATTTTTTTTTTCAGTTTAGTATTTAATATTTTTCGGGTCACTTTTGTGTTTAACGTTTTATTTCGTAATTTAAATTAAAAATTTTCTACGACGGACGTTAAAATCTTTTGTTATCCAATAAAAACACGACACGTGACATATTTTGATATTTTCTTTCATTTTTATTTTTCTAAAAATAAAAAATCTTTAATTTTTCTAAAACCCTTAAACTCAAACCCTAGATCTCAAAATTCTTCCTCTCCCACCACCGATTCAACCACCACCGGCCACCCTTGCCTTCGTCGGCCCTCCACGACTGAAAACCCCATGATCTCGTCATCAAATACCGGCAAATGAACCGTCGATTGCTCCATCAACAAACATCTAAAAATAAAGAAAAGAGATACTGATTGAGCTTCTAACTGACGACTAGAGAGTGAGGATGTTGAACGGTGAGGTACCCGATGCTTGGGTGGTGAACGGTGAACCGTAAGCGTGTAGGGGATGTCGGACGGAGAGGGAGATGCGATTTGAGGGTTTGTTTGAAAGAAATTAAAACTTTTGGGTTTTTTAAAAAATACATAATTTTAAAGTAATTCAAAAATTAAATAAATAAATAATAAATGTCACGTGTCATGTTATAAGTGGTTAACGAAAAAAATCTAACAGTCGTTGACGGAAAAATCCAATTTAAATTACAGAATGAAACGTTAGGCACCAAAGTGACCCGAAAAAATATTAGGCACTAAACTAGAAAAAAGTATAAATTAGACACTTTTTTGACAATTAAGCCTTTTGATTTATACGAGGATATAGACAAAAGTTTGTTCAAACTTATTTAATTAATGGTTTTAGGTTAATTGTCTTTTAAAAAATAGTTTTAGGTTAAATCAATTTGTTTTTTCCTCAATAAATCAATATGTTTTAATCAGTTATAATGGTAATTTAGTTTTGTATTTTTAAATTAATCGATATTGATTATAATTTTTTATAAACAATTCTATAAATTTGAGAGTACAGGACACAACAAACTTAATCAACTTTTAATATATAATTTTAAATAGGTTTATATTACAAATAAGTACTTAATGTATATTAACTTTTTATTTAGATACTTAAAGTATTTTTTGGTTAAAATAAGTACTTAAAATAGGTTTTTTAGTCAAAATAGGTACCTAAAATATTTTTTTTATCAAAATAAGTACATAAAGTATTTTTATGGTCCAAATAGATACCTAAAGTATATACATGTATTTCATCTAGGTTCCTAAAAGTTGTCATATTGTAACGACCCTGATTTCGGAATTCGAAAGTCAAATTTACCCAAAGAGTGGGCTTCGCATTTGGGTCTTTGTGAGCCATAGTGGGCTCCTTTCTCTTTGTTTGGTATAGGCGTTGGGTTGGGTATGGGTTAGGAGAAAGACACAAAGGGGCAAGAGGGTAAATTCACCTCATTTTGAAGAGGTAAGACTGCCTCTTTAATTGTTTATGCAGAAAAGTGAAGGGAATGATATCATCTTGTTCCCTTGGTTGTTCTTCATTTCTTTTTCTCATTTCCTTGCAAGTGAACCAAGTAAAGGTATAATCTTCATTCTTTTAAGAAAGAATCTCAGATTTCTTGTTGAGAGGAAGTTAATCATCACTCAATGATCCATATTTTTATGTAAAAATCACCTAGTTGGGTAGAAGATGAGTTTGGGTGGAGGTTGAGTTTGAAGAAAGAGAATGGGGACTATTAGCTTCATTCTTGTTGTAGAAGCATACCTTTAGTCTTTTTAATCTCCCAGCAATATTGTAACTCATTTTACCACATTTTCTTGTAGTGAAAGAGGTGAGAAGTGTTAGAGTATGCCCAAAGATCAATCATAAGATGATTGTAAATGACATTTGTTTTTACCTTGTTCATTCATAAAGAGGCATTGTCATTACTATTTTCAGTTATAATTCTACGTGCATAAATAAACTAAATTATAATAAGTCCTTAGAATAATATGATTATTCTTAAATGTTCTTAGTCGAGTATTATTGTGGGAATGGACAACAATAATGCATTAAGGCTAATATGTAGTTGATTGATGACAAAGTGTTGTCATTGACCCATGTCAAAATTAATACATAAGTATGTGTTAGATATCGACATACTAGACTAACCCGCTATAAGCATGTTTCTTGGATTATTATGTGACAGACGCAACATTGTTCATAGTGATAACTACATGTATGATCATCATACTTGAGATCATCATTATTTCAACATCGCGAGTGACATATTTTGATACAGTCAAACGTGTGTCGTAATTGACTACTCTATAAAGACTGATATTGGATATATCACAATCTATGTAGTGGGATATGGTTGATCAAGATAGGATTTGTCCCTCCTACATAATAGGAGTAATATCGTAGGCCACTTGATTGAGTGAGACTAGAAATGCATGGCCATGCTCGAATAAGTTGATATGAGATATCATAGTTATTCGTTTATAATAGTCTACTCAAGATATCAAGAAATATTAGATGGACTATACAAGTGTGACTGTTCCATGACTTGTGTCCAATCTAAATATAAAGGACAAAAGGATGTAATACATGAAAAAGAGTTAATCACGAAAAAGTTATGTCGAATCATGATTTCTTGTAACTTAGGTGACAATGACATATTGCTAGATGTCACTCATTGTTTGTAATATTATAAATGTTCTAATATTTATTACTAACGTTACATGAACCTACAGGGTCACACCCACGGTTGAAATGAGCATATATTAAATGACTTATATATGTACAAATTTGTTGTACACAAATTTATTTAAATTAATATATATTTGATATACGCATATATAATTTAACTATTGGATTAATATTAAAAGAAAATACTTATTGTAATTATGACTCTTTTAATATATATATATATAAAATAATATAATTTGATTTAAATTAATATATATATATATATATTGAAATCCTCATTAAAGTTGAATTGAGATTATATATATATTATATATATATATATATATATTAAAATCCCAATTAGTTGAGTTGGGATTATATATATTAATATACACTAAAATCCTAATTAAGTTAAATTGGGATTATATATATTTAATATATATATATATATATATTGAAATCCTAATTAAAGTTGAATTGGGATTATATATATTTAATATATATTGAAATCCTAATTAAGTTGAATTGATATTATATATTTAATATATATATATATTGAAATCCTAATTAAAGTTAAATTAGGATTATATATATTAATATATATTGAAATCCTAATATGAGTTGAATTAGGATTTCAAAGGCTATATAAAGCCATGTGAGATCTAGCAATCATTAATGCTTTTGGAAAAACCCTCTAAATAGTTTAGAGAGTTTTATATGCTCGTTTCAATTGGGTGAACTACGTAGAGGTCAGAGCGTCATCGTTGCGGCTTAGGAATCGACATCATGGAATCGTGATTGGATATCTATCTCCTCCAAATTCAAAATTTCAGATTTTAAACAGGTAATTCTTCACCCTTATTCACCCCGATTCATTCCTCGTACATGGATCTTTGGTGGTAATCGCTGGATAATTTTTCTGCTGCGCCATGGGGTGTACCGGCGTGACCCAACAGTGGTATTAGAGCCACTTGTACGATACAGATTCAGATTTTAATTACTTGGGTGATGTAATTGTATGAGATACATGTTTTTTTGATTTATTTAACGAATATATGATATTTTTTTGAGAAAATCTATTCAATCATGCTTAATCTGTTAATCTAGTTAAAAGATGTTCCAAAGATCGATGATTAAGAGTTAACCATCAAGATCTTTGTCGATAGGGTTTGAAAATATTATATGTTAATTGTTAACATATTAAAAATATAGTTTTAGGGTTTTAGATGTTAAGTGTTAACATGCGCGAATTATAGTTATATATTAGACTAATGGTTAGTCTATAGATTTCGTGAGGGAAAGTAATAAGAGTTGTTTCAGTAAAAACCTTGTGGGTTTTAAAATCCTAAAAAACACGATAATGTTGATAAAAGTTATCAAATCGTGAGGTTTTTACACAACAATTAAGATGTTAATCTTTAAAAATTTCCCGCCGCTAACCAAGCAGCGGCAACCCCGCCGACGGCTATACGGCTGCCGAAACCTCGCAAGGGGCTTGACACATACATAGGAACAATCTGGTAAGACTTTAATAACAAACTGCGTCGTTATTATGTTCGATATGCACGGTGTTTGGAATGCATTGTTATAGCCCATTTAGTTTTATTTATAAGGTTTTATAAATACGGCCTACGTGTCGTACCTTTCTCTACTTCTATTGTAATTCTCTTCTCATCTTACTCCCTCGTATGTAAAGCGAGTTTTTGAAATTGTAATCTATATGAAGAAGCATAGACCAGAGGAACAGAAGTGTGGCCCGACAAAAAGATGCTTGAGAAGTGTTTTTATCCTTAGAATAATTTGGTTCTCCCATTGGCTTGGGGTGTGCCACCTTAGGATATGGGCTATAACTATTGCATTTATATTTACTGCTTTTCATATATGTGATAAAATGAATGTATGAGATTTTCGCAACCCTTTTTTAGGAAGGTTTTGACGTTTTGGAAAACTTTATAAAATCACGGAGTCGCCACCAATCTTTTAAAAAAAGTGTGATTGGATCACTTTTAAAACAAGGTTATTTTGATAAAAATGTTTTATTTATCAAAATAATATTTTTGGTCCATGAAAACAAGAGAAAACAGGTCTGGGGGTCGATTACGTGTGGGGAAGGATTAGCACCCCCACAACGCCCAAAAAATTGGTACCTAATTGATTTCAAAAAGCGTTTTTAAAACTGGAATTTGCAAATTTACAAATTTTCGATTTTATTTGTTCGTAAAATGAATGTAGATCTATTTTAACGGCCTTATCGCTCGGGAAATGAACTTTAATCACCGCCAACACTCCTGGCGCTAACCCGTCATTCCCGTTTGATAAGACACCGCATTAATTAAGTTTTCACTTTTTTAACAAATAAACAGGAAAATTAAATGTGTTAATGAATTTTAATTAAAGTCTAAGTAGTGAATAATCCTAAGGAAATGTCTATATTTTTTAATTATTAAGGTTTAAATATAATTAAGTGTATTTTATTGAAAATGAAGAATATTTTACAACATACATGTCACTAATCTAGGTTTTAATTACCTAATCTTAAAGTTCATTGCACAAATATTTGCATAAAAGACAGAAAAGAAATAATTAAATAAATAAATAAATAACTAAGTAATTACTTAAAATTAAATAAAGAAAAAAGATTTGTTTTTTTATTATTTTTTTAAAATATAAATCTGAATCAGGGACAAATTTGAAAGAAAGTAAAATGTGGAGGTTAATTTGAAAACAATTTAAAATTAGGTGCCAATTGAAAAGAAAAAGGACGAAATTGAAACAATTGAAAACTGAAGAGCTACGGCGCCAGATCTGGGAAAGAAAGGTGCGGGTTATATCCGGGTTGGATCAAACGGGTCACTATAAATAATAAAAAATATAACAGATTTCATTTCATCTTTATTCATCAAAACAGATCAAAAACCGCCCCTTAAAATTTTCTCTATCGTGTTCATCTTGTTCTTCATTTTATGAAGAACACGATGAACATCCGCGGTGTCAGCCGCCGCCTCCGATGCCGGCCGCCTTTGCCAGTGGTGAAATTCCCATATTCTGATCAATTTCCCAGATTCTGACGATCTCGAAATCGTGTTTTTCCACCAGATTTTACATCAAAACCAAATTCCTCGGCGTTTCAAACAAAAAAGGTAAAAACAACTCATTTCTTTTTATTTAATTCGAAACAGAAAGTAAATAGATAGGAAAGTTACCAGAACTTGCTTCTTTTTATTGCTTCTGAACACTGATTACAAGTTGCTTGCTCTTACAAATTCCAAATGCTAGTATGACTACTATAGTTGCTATGTGTAACTCTTGTGAAATTGTTGTATGTAAATTCTTGTTGTTACATGAATTACAAAGGGGTTTATATAGTACAAGAATTGCTTGAATTGAATCCTAATTTCTTCCCTGGATTATCTTGAATTGCTTGATCTTTGCCAGAGGCTTCAATTTAGGGATTAACTTTTTCTCTTTTGGTTTGATTTTGCCTTTTGCATATCCGATTATAGCTTGATTCTTGCTAGGGCTTCGAATTAGGGATTATCCCTTCTCGTTTTGCTTCTGGTCTTTCCAGCTAGGGCTTTGATTTAGGGATTTTAATTACCTTTTGTCTTTATCTTGGATTGTTGGGCTCTAATTTAGGGATTTAACCCTTTTGCTCCTTTGTTTACATGTTTCTGGTGATTCAGACGGTGCCGGCGAGGAACAATCAGAGCGAGTGAAGCGTCGGACAAGATAAAGTGATCGGCCAGAGCTGAAATGTCGTGCGCGTGGCTGCCACGCGCGAGTGGTAATCCGCGTGATATATCTCGAAGCGATCTGGGCCTTCAGATTACATCATGATCGAATGACCGAGAAGTTGAGGCACTATATCATCCCCAAATGGCGTGATCTACGCCGTTGGATCAGCCCCTTGATCCAACGATCCTGCTTCAGCTGCGCATAAAGAAAGAATGCGGGATTAGGGTTTTTGGGTTATAAATGGACTAGCTGACCCTTTGTATAATGTATAGGCATGTTGTGTTTTTTTATAAGTTAATGGACTCTATTTAATCTAATGGATCTTTTTATTTAAATGGGCTATCTATTTATTATTTTTTTGGGTTTTGATAGCTTATTACATTATCTAATAACTAGGGTACTAATATACAACCTAAATTAATTCTAACTATCACAATATACTAAACTATTCTAACATTAATATTTACCACTATAACTAAGTTATCAATACTGTACCTAACTACATTATCAGTAACATTTACAACTATAATGTTATCAATATTATATAACTACAATACATTAATACTAAATTAACATAACTAAAACAAAGGTGAAAATCTAGTGACAACAGCTGCTCCTCTTTGGTCATTCCGGTGGAACAAGAATAGAGCAAAGAAAAGAAGACACTGATTTTCACTAATTACCAAACCGTTTATGCCTGAAAAGCCAGGCGAGTTCTATTCTCCTTGTGCTCGAATAGATGAGCAGGTTCTATTCTCCAAATGCCCGAATAAATAGGCGGGTTCTATTCTCCTCATGCCCGAATAGATAGGTGGGTTCCATTCTCCAAATGCCCGAACGGATGAACGGGTTATATTCTCTAGATGCCTAAATAGATAGGTGGGTTCTATTCTCCTTATGCTCGAATAGATAAGCAAATTATATTCTCCAAATGCCTGAATAAATAGGCGGGTTCTATTCTCCTCATGCCCGAATAGATAGGCGAGTTCTATTCTTCTCATGCTCAAATATATAGGTAGATTCCATTCTCTAAATGCCCGAATAGATAGGCAGGTTCTATTCTCCAAATGCCCGAACGGATAGACAGGTTCTATTCTCCAAATGCCCGAATAGAAAGGCGAGTTCTATTCTCCTCATGCTCGAATAGATAAACAACTTCTATTCTCCAAATGCCCGAACAGATAGGCAGGCTCTATTCTCATAATGCCCGAATAGATAGGCGAGTTCTATTCTCCACATGCTCGAATAGATAAACAGATTTCATTCTCCAAATGCATGAACATATAGGCAGGTTCTATTCTCCTCATGCTCAAATAGATAAGTAGGTTCCATTCTCCAAATGCCCGAACGGATAGGCGAGTTCTATTCTCCTCATGCTCGAATAGATAAGCAGATTCCATTATCCAAATGTTGAACGGATAGGCGGGTTCTATTCTATTCAAGCTCGAATAGATAAGCAGGTTTCATTCTCCAAATGCTTGAACGGATAGGGGGTTCTATTCTCCTCATGCTCGAATAGATAAGCAGGTTTCATTCTCCAAATGCCCGAACGGATAGGCGGGTTCTATTCTCCTCATGCTCGAATAGATAAGTGGGTTCTATTCTCTTCATGCTCGAATAGATAAGCAGATTCTATTCTCCAAATGCCCGAATAGATAGGCGGGTTCTATTCTCCTCATACTCGAATAAATAAGCAGATTCTATTCTCTAAATGCCCGAACGAATAGGTAGGCTCTATTCTTTAAATGCCCAAACGGATAGGTAGGTTCTAAAGATGACTTCATCCTCCATACACTTTGATGAATAAGCGTGTTCTAAAATCTTTCAAAACAATTGCAAATGATCCAATCAAGATGCATATACCCCTATGGATGCCTAGTCATGAATGCATGTCATATTTCTTTTGTTCTTTTTCTTAACAATTTCCTAATAAACACAGAAGAAAACTGTGAAGCTCCAGGAAACTTGGATTATATAATCTCAAACATTTTCTCAACTCTGAAAACTAATGGCATGTGTCTGTTTTGGCCTATCCCATCAGAAAAGACGGTATGATTTCTGAATGACTCATTCTTCAATACTAGCTGGCTTCACCAATTTCTTGTTGTTAAAAATTCCATCGTCTATTCCTTGGAAAGTAATCTTCACCATTGCTTGCTTCATTGCATCATGGGTTCGAAATTACTTTGGACAATACATTCATCCTTTACTGTGACTTCTACCTTGGTTTTTCAAATAGGAAAGCTCTTTGTTGCTAAAACACCTAAGAACGAAACTCTGTGAGGATATGGGAAATGCATCGGTTTGCCATAATGCATGGGAAATCCTATCAAAATAGCGACTGTATGCTTCAATGGTAGACTAAATAATCATAGATAGTCATCTCCATCACTTCTGTTTTACCATTCTCATTCTTAGCACTTCCTTGCTCCATATGATCTGTGCACATTTGCTTGCTCAATCCAGTTATCTAGTACTTCTGGTTGGAAGGACTGATTTCATCCTCATATTCTTCAACACTCTTTTATCATTGTAGTTGAAACATCAATGTTCAGTGACAAGCTTCCTAGAATCTTGTTGCTCTTCCAATATCTCACAGCCTTAGCTATTTCCTCCAATGTCTGTAAAACCGTTCTCATTGTTGTAGAAGACAAGTTATCTTATGCAAGCATCTCTATTTTGCAACATGTTGCCTTAAAGTAATGTCAAAGCATCTCTTGAGGGTTTTCCGCAGAGGTTTGTAGCAAAACCTATTTCCATCTTGAATTTCCTTATAAGTTTTGCTGTTTTTTACGTCCTAAGCTCTAAATTTGACCATTGAATACCTCATATTTCCAATACCCTTTCAGGCAAATTTCAAAGTAATGCTAAAAAATCTTATGTATATTTCAAGTGATGTCAAACTTTAATTCTCATTTCAATGCAAGATGCTTTATGGAAGGATGTCAAAGAAGAAAAGAAAAGGTCTATACAACAAATTTTATTAGTATTGTGGCAAACACAAAAAGAAATTACAAGGAAAGGAATAGGTATTCAGATATCATAAACCAAAACTCCTCCTGTCATGACTTCATAAGTTGCCTTGAATGTCCACCATGCTGAGCAGACCCTAGACATAATGATTATGCGGAAAGATATGAAGCTCCCAGGTGCCAAACCCCAAGATCGATTTATGGAAGGACCACTTCTGCAAATTACCTAAGCTGCCCTTTAAGGGTTTTCAACTCGGATCCTCATTTGGTTTCAAAACGCCCTTTGCAAATTTTCATTTTGAATCCCATTTTTCTTTTTTTCTTTTCTTTTTTCTTTCTTTTTCTTTTTTATTTTTCTTTTCTTCTTCAAACATAATACTTTTTAAATCGGATCTCAATTTATCGAGTTCTGGAGTTCATCTCTATCTATTTCGGCTAAAATTAACGCTCCATCTAAGAAAATCTTTGTTACAATGTAATGTCCTTGCCAATTTGGTGCCCATTTTCCTCGAGCATCGCTTTAGATTGGCAGCTTCTTCCTTAACACCAGACCCCCCTCTTGGAATTGTCTTGGGCAAACTTTCTTCTCATGAGCCCTTATCATCTTTCTCTGATACATTTGCCCATTAAGACATGGAGTGATGGTATTTCAAGCTCAATGGGTAGCACTGCTTCTACTCCATATACCAATGAGAAAGGTGTTGCCCCAGTGGAAGTTCTTATTGCAGTTCGATAAGCGTATAAGGTAAAAGGCAACTTCTCATGCCAATCCTTATAAGTATCAGTTATTTTTGCAATTATCTTCTTAATGTTCTTATCACAGCTTCCACTGCCTCATTCATCTTTGGGCGATATACCACAGAATTATGATGCTTGACATTAAACTGCTCACAGACTCCACTTATCATTCTGTTGTTCAAATTAGAACCATTGTCAGTAATGATACTTTCAGGCAAGCCGTATCGACAGATAATTTTCTTTTTCAAAAACTTGCAAACCGTGGATCTGGTGACATTTGCATACGAGGATGCTTTTACCCATTTCGTGAAATAATCAATGGCTACTAGGATAAAACGCTGCCCGTTTGATGCCTTAGGGTGAATCTGACCAATAACATCAATGCCCCACATAGAAAATGGCCAAGGGGCTGTCATAACATGAAAAGGTTGAGGTGGCGTATGGACCTTGCCAACATAAATTTGGCACTTGTGGCATTTGCGAGAATAGTTGATGCAATCACCTTCCATGGTTGACCAATAATACCCAAGACGCATGATTCTCCTGGCTATGGTGAAACCACTAGGATGAGTTCCGCAAACTCCTTCATGAACTTCTTCCACAATTAATTGTGCCTCTTTTGCCCCCACACATCTTAGAAGCACTTGATCACGACTTCTCTTGTATAAAATCTCTCCATCAAGGACATACCCTGATGTCATCTTCCTGATCATTTTCTTTTCATTCTCTGTAGCTTGAGGTGGGTATTGCTAGAATTTTACATATTGTAAGATGTCATGGTACCATGGCAATCCATCCGTCTCTTCTTCCACATCATAACAATGAGCTAGTGAGTCAAGCATATATAACCTGATGGGCATCATCTCAGAACCTTCATTTACCCTAAACATGGCGACTAAGGTGGCTAAAGCATCAGTCATTTGGTTGTCTTCTCTGGGGAGATATTTGAAAGTAATCTCATCAAATTCTTTGGTCAACTCAAGGACCAGCTTGTGGTACCCCAACAACTTTGCATCTTTTGTCTCCCATTCACCACGTACCTGATAAATGACTAATACAGAGTCCCCAAAAACTCTTAAAGTATGAATTTTCCTTCTTATGGCTTCTCTTAGACCCGTTATACAAGCCTCGTACTCTGTCATATTATTAGTTCAGAAGAACTTCAAACGACTGGTAAAAGGGTAATAATCTCCATCCAGTGAAACCAGAATCGCCCATTATACCTCTTCCTAATGCATTTGTTGCACCATCAAAGTTCATAAGCCAAGATTTCGTGTGAGCCTTCTCATCTTCTAAGCTACACATCAAGTCTTCATCAGGAAAAATAAAGTTTAATGCTTCATAGTCATCATAGGCGCGACTTGCCAAAAAGTCTGATATGGCACTTCTTTTTATCGTTTTTCGGCTCGCATACTGGATATCGAACTCCGATAGTAACAGCTGCCATCGTGCTAATATTCCTAATAAGGCTGGATCTTCCATCATGAACTTCAGTGGGTCTAACTTCGAGATTAACCACGTAACGTGATAAAGCATGTATTGCCTTAGCCTTCTAGCTATCCAAACCAGAGCACAACATTGTTTTTCAATTGACGAATATCTGGTTTCACAATCAGTGAATTTCTTGCTCATATAGTATATCGCCTTTTCTTTTCTTCCAGTATCGTCATGTTATCCTAACACAACCCATGGAATTTTCATAGACCGTTAGGTACAAGATCAATGGTCTCCCTAAAACAGGTGGTACTAAAACTAGAGGAATGGTCAGATGTTCTTTGATCTTTTCCAAAGCTATTTGACATTCCTCATCCCAAGTCCTCGGGTTATTCTTCCTGAGTAGCCTAAACATTGGATCACACTTATCAGTTAGCTGAGAAATGAAGCTGCGATATAATTTAATCATCCCAAGAAACCTCAAACTTCTTTTTGTGTTTGAGGTGGGGGAAGTTCATGTATGGCTTTTATCTTATCTGGATCAATCTCAATTCCTCTTCTGCTTACAACAAAACCTAATAATTTCCCAGACGTGACCCCAAATGTGCACTTAGTCGGATTCTGCTTTAACTGGAACTTTCTCAATCTTAGGAAAAACTTTTCTAAATTGACCAAATGTTCCTCCTCAGATCGAGATTCGGTGATCATATCGTCGACATATACCTATATTTCTCTGTGCATCATATCATGGAAAAGGGTGACCATGGCCCTTTGATAGGTTGCCTTCTTAAGTCCAAAGGGAATCACTTTATAGCAAAAAGTTCCCCATAGCATCACAAAAATTGTCTTTCCCATGTCTTCTAGGCACATCTTAATTTGGTTATACCCGAAGAAACCGTCCATGAAAGAGAATAGTGAATGGCCAACTGTGTTGTCGACTAAAGTGTCAATATGTGGGAGCGGGAAATTATCTTTAGGGCTTGCCTTATTGAGGTCCCTGTAGTCAACACACATTCGTACTTTTCCATTATTCTTCGGTACTGGAACAATATTCGCCACCCATTCTGGATACTTGGCTACCTCAAGGAATCCTGCATTGTATTGCTTCTTACCTCATCCCTAATCTTGAAGAGTGTTTCAGCCTTCATTCTTCTAAGCTTTTGTTTTACAGGTTCACATCCTTCTTTAATATGGAGCGTATGCATGACAATGTTAGTGTCCAAATCGGGCATATCTTGATACGACCACGCGAAAATATCTTTAAATTCTTTTAAAAGCTCGATCAAACTTTTTCTAGTTTTGGTCGTGATGGTAGTACCAATCTTCACCTCTCGCTTTTTGTTAAGTGTCTAAAAGTACTATTTTATTCACCCTTTTTGTTCATATTATTGCTAGACTTAGGCTCATATTAGTTGCATTACAGCCATTCATGCATGTTTGCATTGTTTCCTTGGTGGTTAGGCTTGATTTCAATTTTTGCTTAATTTTGTGGAAAAAGGGTGCTGCCGGTAGTTATTTTTGTGTGTGTGCAGAATTACTTGCCTAAACAAGGCTGGAACCAGTTGCCAGGGTAGTGCATGAAGGAGATGCCGACGCAGTTGCCAGGGTAATGCATGAAGGAGATGCCGAGCTAGTTGCCAGAGCAATTGTCGATAAGGGATAAGATGATATGGTAGTCAAAATTGATGACTAGATAAGCCCAAGATGACTTGGAGCAAAGTTAAATCCCAAAGGAGTTTGATTTCCATGAAGAGGTCAAAGAGAAATTAAATCTCAAGAAGATAGAAGAATATCTAGAAGGAATTTAAATATAATAAAGAATTATATTGTTTTAAAGTATTTAATTCCAACTTAACTTCTTCCTCAAGAGAGACTTTGACCTAGCCATCTCCTATTTAAAGGAGACCAAGCCTTCAACTCCAAGAGAGGGCAAATGGGAGAGATTTCGAAAAGGGCTTTCAACCATTCTTCATCTTTTTCTTTCTTGTTCGATTAGGTTTATGTTAGGGATTCTTTGTTTTGTGTTTCTTTGGAACCTAGCCATGAACTAAATCTATTTGGCTAAGGTTATTGTGTTTTGTGGTTGTGAGAAACAATTGGATTTTGTTTAGGTAATAAGAGTTTGCACTTTCAATTCAAGGTTTACTCATTCTTGGTTTTTATTCTTGTTTGCGAGTGAATTGGGAGAGGATCTCGTAACTCTATCTATTTATCTAATATTGGGAGAGTTAGATTCAAGAAACGAATGAGTATGGTCTTTATTCAATCTATTGATGGTGAAGATTAATCTGGCTTAGGAATAAGCTAAGGATTTCAACGGCTAAGAGGAGCGCAAGATTGGTTGTTGTTCACCCTTGATTCACGCAGGGATGTATTGTCAAGGCATGCACAATTAACTAGAGTTTTGACTTAGGGATAAGAAGAAACCATTGAAGAACGCTCTGCCGAACCTTGAAGTTGCTGCCCAACCGCCCAAATAGTTGCCCAGTCAACCGTTCGATTAGTTGCCAAGGCAACCCAACCGCGCAAGTTGCTCTTGCACTCTTTTACCAAGACGATCCAATTGGCTATCACACCTTAACTCACGATAACCTGGCCTATTCTCTCTCATTTGATTACATCTTCTTTTACTTTATTGCTTTCTAGTTTAGTTGTTAGTTAATCTTCTACTTGTGTTCTTTTACTTTTTACAGTGCAAGAGATTAGATTCTTGAAGTGGCACCAATCCCTGTGAAGATGATATCTTTTATACTATAACTTGCGACGTGTACACTTGCACAATTGCGGAGCACTTATTACGCGCAACAAGTTTTTGGCGCCGTTGCCAGGGATTGGCAATAGAAACTTTGTTTTTATTTTCTTGCACTTTTTATTTTTCTTGTTTAAGATTCAAAGGGTTAACAAACTTTGGTTTTGCATTGGTATATGACCAGGGCGAGACCGATTACACCAGAATATCCCTTTGATCCAGAAATCGAACGAACCTTGCAAAGACTCAGACAAAGGTTAAGAGTAGCAATGGCTAATCAGGACGGCAATATGAATCAGGATGTTCCAGCAGGATGAGGAGTGACTCTTGCACGAAACAAAACTATTCGAGAATATCTTGAAGAAGATCTTGAAGGACTTAATCTAGGAGTTGTCACACCTGAGATTAAAGCCAACCACTTTGAGTTGAAACTGGTGATGTTCAATATGATCAACACAATTGGTCAATTTGGCGGCTCAGCAACTGAAGATGCACGACAACATCTTAAATCTTTCCTCGAGATTTGCAATTCATTCAAAATACAAGGAGTCACCCCCGATGTTTTACGACTAAGATTATTCCCCTAGTCACTGAGGGATAGGGTGAAAGCATGGTTGAATAGTATTTCTGCCGGATCGATAGGATCTTGGACCGATCTTTGTCGTGATTTCCTTGCTCGATTTAATCCTACAAATTTGACTGATAAGCTTCGTAATGAAATTACTTCTTTTCGACAGGCAGATGATGAATCCATGTATGAGGCTTGGGAGCGATATAGAGAACTTCTACACAAATGCCCCCTACACGGATTCCTAGTGTGGACACAAGTAACAATATTTTACAATGCTGTGAATGCACCAACAAGGATAATGCTAGATGCCTCGGTAAACGGCATACTCCTACACAAGTCGCCGGAAGAAGCAATGCAAATTCTAAACAGGCTTGCCAAGAATGATTATTAGTTCCCATCTGCCAGAAGAGGAGTTAGAAGCCAAGTCACAATACATGAACTAGGATCATCAGATTCAATTTCGGTACAATTGGCCACTGTAACCAAGATGGTTCAGAGCATGCAGAAACCAAAAAACACACAGGAGGTCAAGGTAATGGATTCCTTTTGTGAGTTATGTGGTGGTAACCATGATTCTTCTGATTCATGCAGAATCTGGAATCCAGCTTTTATGCGGGGAATTACAACCGAAACAACAATGTGATGTCCAATACATATAATCCATCTTGGAAGAAGCACCCGAATTTTTCGTGGAGTAATCCCAACAATGCTCTAAACTAGAACAATCAGAATGCACAAGCATCGGGATTCCAGGAGAATATGCCACGGCAATAGCTACCGTAGCACCAACTGACAACATCTAGTTCTTTGGAAAATTCTCTCAATACTTTTATATTGAAAACTGAATCTTATATGGCTAAGATTAGTAACTTTATAAAAAGAACTGATGCTTTTATTAACAGGACCGAGATGAGATTGCAAAACCAAGAGGCGACAATCAAATCATTGGAAAATCAAGTCGGACAATTTGCTCAAAACCTGAATACTAGACAGCAAAGAAGTTTACCTAGCGATACTGAAGTTGCAAGAGGAACTGACCATGAGCAATGTAAGGCGATCACCACTAGAAGTGGCCAACAACTTAAAAAGGCTCAAGCTCGCTCATCAAACAAAACTCCACAAAAAGAACAAGACGAACTCAGCGGCAAAGCCTCAGATGCTGAACCAGGAATTGTCGCGGCAACCAGCAATAAGCATGCCTCAGTAACCAAATATAGGAACGCCACAGCAACCCCAGTTGACAATGCCTTAGCAACTCTAGTTGCCCCGGCAATGCCATCAATCAGGTTCCAGACCAATGAAAGAATCGAAGATATCCCACTTCCACCACTATTCCCACAAAGGTTGAAGCGACAAAAGCAAGAATATCAATTTAAGAAGTTTCTTGATATCCTAAAACAAGTCCACATCAACTTGCCGTTAGTTGAGGCAATTGAACAAATGCCGAATTATACCAAGTTTCTTAAAGACATTGTGTCCAAGAGAACAAGGTTATGAGAGTTTGAAACAGTTGCCGCAATAGAGGGATGCATGGCCATGTTGCACAATCGCATGCCACCCAAGTTGAAGGATCTCGGAAGTTTCACAATACCTTGTTCCATCGAAAACCACTATGTCGGGAAAACATTATGTGATCTTGGAGCAAGCATAAACTTGATGCCTAAATCGGTTTTCCAGAAACTAGGAATCGGGAAGGCAAGACATACAATAGTTATGCTACAGCTAGCCAACAGATCTTATGTGCATCTAGAGGGGAAAATCGAAGATATACTGGTAAAAGTTGATAAATTTATTTTCCCCGCTGACTTTATTGTTTTGGATTGTGAAGTGGATGACCATGCACCTATCATTATCGGGAGACCTTTCCTAGCAACAAGGAGAACCCTGATCAATGTTAAAAAGGGATAACTCACAATGAGGGTGAATGACCAGCAACTTAAACTAAATGTGTTCCAAACACTAAGGCATGCTGATGATTCAGAAGAATGCCAACTTCTTCATGCCACGACAGAGTTTAACTTCGACGAGGAATTTAGTTGCCTCGGCAACTACATTGTCGATCAAAAGGAACCTGATGAGTATGAAGAACCGATTGATGATGAACAACAAGAAGAGGAAAATTGGTTATTCAATACCGATTGATGATGAACAACAAGAAGAGGAAAATTGGTTATTCAATCGACCAGGTACATACTTGAACCACTAGATTACTCAGGTAAGGAAGGTAAACTTGAAAAGCCCTCTATTGAACAACCACCGATTCTTGAGTTGAAACAGTTGCTAGGGCAATTAAAATATGCTTACTTGGGAACCGATAATCATTGCCTGTAATTATTTCCTCTAGGTTACAGCCTGAGCAGGAAAACAAGTTGATCAACATGTTGATGCTACACAAGAAGGCAATAGGGTGGACAATTGCCGACTTGAAGGGAATTAGCCCGGTAGTGTGCATGCATAAGATTTTATTGGAAGATGATCACAAACCTTCGATTAAGGCCTAGAGAAGACTGAATCATGCCATGAAAGGGGTTGTAATGAAAGAAATCATCAAGTGGCTTGACGCCGGTATTATATACCCTATCTCTGATAGTACTTGGGTAAGTCTGGTACACTACGTACCGAAAAAGAGAGGTATAACGGTGGTAAGTAATGAAAACAATGAACTCATTCCAACCAGGACTGTGACAAGTTGGAGGGTTTGTATGGATTACTGAAAGCTAAACAAAGCCACTAGGAAAGATCACTTCCCCTTACCCTTTATTGATCAAATGCTTGACTGTCTTGCATGTAAACCCTTTTATTGTTTTCTTGATGGTTATTCAGGTTACAATCAAATTGCAATAGCACTAGAAGATCAAGAAAAGACAACCTTCACATGCCCATACGATACTTATGCTTTTCGAAGGATGCCGTTCGGATTGTGTAATGCCCCTACAACCTTCCAAAGATGCATGATGGCACTCTTTTCAGACATGGTCGAAGACTTCCTTGAAATCTTCATAGATGATTTTTCTGTATTTGGTAATGACTTTGACAGTTGCCTCGGCAATTTAGAAAAGGTGTTGGCAAGGTGTGAAGAATCTGATTTAGTTCTTAATTGGGAGAAGTGCCATTTTATGGTAAAAGAAGGAATTGTGCTCGGCCACAAGATTTCATCCAAGGGAATTGAAGTAGACAAAGCCAAGGTGGACGTGATCGAGAGATTACCCCACCAAGTTTGGTTAAAGGAATCTGAAGCTTTCTTGGACATGCAGGTTTTTATAGGAGGTTCATTCATAATTTTTCTAAAATTACTAAACTCTTGTGCAATTTGCTTGAACATGATAAAGTCTTTAATTTTGATGATTCTTGTACCCCAAGCATTCAAAACCCTAAAGGAAAAGCTTGCCTCGTCACCCATTGTCGTTCCACCCGATTGGACGCTACCTTTTGAGCTCATGTGTGATGCAAGTGATTTTGCGGTAGGAGCAGTCCTAGGCCAATGCACAGGTAAGACCTTTCATGTGATATACTACGCTAGTAAAACTCTTAATAGCGCTCAAGTGAATTACACAACAACGGAGAAAGAGTTACTAGCCGTAGTGTTCGATTTGACAAGTTCCGATCATATTTGATTGGTACAAAGGTAATTGTCCATACGGACCATTCGGCAATTAAGTATGTATTTGCTAAAAAGGATTCTAAACCTCGTTTGATTCGTTGGATATTGCTTTTAAAAGAGTTTGACATTGAAATTAAGGACAGGAAAGGAACAGAAAGTCAAGTGGTTGATCACTTATCACGCTTAGAATGCAATAGGGAGGAGGACGCGGATTTAGAGATATGTGATGCATTCCCGGATGAGCAACTGTTAGTTGCCTCAGCAACCATGGATGTGCATGCCTCGACATCCATGGATGCGCATGCCTCGACATCTATGGATGCGCATGCCTCGGCAACCCTCGACAACTTTAGACGTGCATGCCTCGGCAACCCTTGACGCGCACACCTCGGCAACTGTGGAAGCAGTTGCCACGGCAACACATGCCTCGACAATACCCTAGTACGTGGATTTAGTTAATTTCCTTGTGTGTGGTATTTTACCTTATGGCCTTACTCACCAATGAAAGAAGCAATTCTGCCATGATACTAAGCATTACTTTTGGGACGAGTCTTTTTTGTTTAAACAATGTGCAGATTAGGTTATATGCTGATGTGTCCCTGAAGAGGACCAGCAGAATGTACTCCGGCAATGCCATTCTTCACCCTATGGAGGACATTTTGGAGGAACACGTACCGCGGCCAAAGTTTTGCAATCCGATTTGTATTGGCCAACACTGTACGAAGATGCCCAAGAGTTTTACAAGCAATGTGATCGTTGCCAGAGGACGGACAATATCTCTAGACAACATGAGATGCCGCTCCAAAACATCTTCGAGGTGGAATTGTTCGATGTATGAGGGATCGATTTTATGGGACCTTTCCCATCTTCATTCGGAAACCTCTACATTCTACTTGCCTTCGACTACGTGTCTAAATGGGTTGAGGCAGCTACAGTTCCTGCTAACGATTCCAAGACCGTGCAACGATTCTTACAGAAAAACATATTTACACGGTTTGGGATGCTAAGAGCAATTATCAGTGATGAAGGCAAGCACTTCGACAACAAACTAATTACCAAGATATTACAACGCTTTGGTGTATCTCACAAGATTGCCACGACATATCACCCACAAACCAATGGGCAAGCAGAAATTTCCAACCGAGAATTGAAGGGTATACTCGAGAAAGTTATAAATCACTCTAGGAAGGATTGGTCAGTAAGACTAGATGATGCACTTTGGGCATATCGCATTGCATTCAAAACACCCTTAGGTATGTCTCCCTTCCGAATTGTCTATGGCAAAACATGCCATCTACCGGTGGAAATCTAACATAAGGCATATTAGGCAATCAAGACCATGAATATGGATTGGGAAAGTGCCGGGCAAAAGCGTTTGTTAGACCTCAACGAGATAGAAGAATTTCGTGCACTCTCCTATAACAATGCAGGAATCTACAAGGAAAAAACAAAGCAATGGCATGACAAGAAACTATTGCCGCGACAATTCACGCCAGGGCAACTAGTTCTCTTATTCAATTCTCGGCTAAAACTTTTCCCAGGAAAACTAAAATCAAGATGGTCGGGACCATTCGAAGTTTTCAAACCATTATCCCATGGTGCCGTAATAATCAAGTCCATCACTGACGAACATGAATTCAAAGTTAACGGACAAATATTGAAGCACTACAACGGTGACCATGTGGAACGTAACAAATAAGTGGTCACCTTAGGAGATGCATGAGCATGCTCTCATTTTGATATTTTCTTTTTCTTTTTATTTTTTTTGAACTATTTAATTTAATTTTTTATTTATTTTTATTTATTAATTTTGGTTATTTCTCTTTTTAGGATATATTTATTTATTTTCTTTAAGATTAAGACTACATCTTTGTTTCATATTTATCTAATTGTTTTTGAATTTTAGGTTTAAGAATTTCTTTGCACATCTTTATTTATTTTCTTTTATTAGTTTATCTTTAATTTTAATCCTTATTTTATTTGTTTTTGAATTGTAGGAAAAGAGTTCAAGATAAAGAGGATTTGATTCAAGAAGTAAGCTTCTTCAACAAGGAAACTAATGGGATAAATCGAAGGCTTATATTAAGAATCCAATTTACCCTAAATAAACCCTACATAGCCGGCCAAACCCTTCCCCTTCCCCAAATCCCCTAGCCGCCCCCTTCCCCCAATCAAAACCCTTGTTTTTTCTTTCCAATTAATCCCACCCACCATATTTACTACCTATCTTTTCTATTTAACCCATCACCCATAACTTCCAAGAAACCTATTCCTATTTTTCATCTTGCAACTCTTTAGTTTCTTTTGCTTTCTTTTCTTTGTTTCAACCAAACTCATAACCAAGATCATCCATGGCATCCAAAATCGAATTTCTGGTTCATCCAAGTTCCTCCAAAGAACCAAAATACAAGAAGTTTGCTACATCGGTGGTTCAAGAAAGATTTCACTCCAAGTTTGAAAGCCGAAAGATTTGGGAAGAACAAGGCTTCGAATAATCCAACTCTCATCAAGATTTCAGCCTTGAACCATTCATCTTCGAAAGGATTGCACATCAAAAGTGGCAAATCTTTTGCCATCAATTGGAACCGGGTAACATCTCATGGGTAAGAGAATTCTATGCTCACTCACCTAACCCGGATAATCCTTATATTTTTGTTCATGACAAGGCTATAATCATAAGCCTCGAAAACATCAACACCTTTTATGGGCTCTACGTTGAGAAGAACGAGCATCAAGCTTTTGTTGATCAACTCACGCCCAAGCAACTCGACAAGGTGCTTCAAGAACTCACTCTATCGGGAACTCATTGGAACGACGATAAATACAAGGGCACGGTAAATCCTTCGGCTTAAACCTGAGGCAAAATTATGGAATAAGTTTGTTAAAACTTCTTTAATGCCCACCACACACAATACCACCGTTGATACACCTCGTCTTTTGCTTATACATTTTATCTTGCATAATCACATTATTAACATTGGAAAAATTATTTGTGATGAGATTTTTGTATGTAGCACAAAAGACAAGGGTTCTACTTTCTTCCCTTGCTTAATTTCCAATCTTTGCAAGGAGATGCATGTCCCAAGTAAGTACACTGATGAAAAGGCCCTACCAAGTCTGGTTGGAATCGACCACAAATCCGAAAGCTAATGGGAGAGGCACCGATAAAATCCCCAACACCTTCAATTTCTGCGGCAACTCCTAATGCCCAAGAAACTGATGCCAGGACAGCTCAGACAACAACCCCGGGACAACTTGAAGCACTCTTACAACCGTTGGAGAACCGCCTTAGGCAAATTGAAGACCAGCAACTAATGTTCATGCGGTACATAAAGGATTACAACAATGCCATCACCCAAGTTATCCTAGAAAAGTACTCGGACAGCCGCGTGTCATTCCCCATCTTTCCTGCCAAAATCCTTGCCATGACAACCAATGAAGTAGTTGCCACGGCAACCGTAACAGAAGATGCTGGGCAACCAAAGCTAAAGATGCCCCGGAAACCACTGCAAAAGCCAAAGGTATAGCACATATGCCCGAATCAACTCGTACTGAATCATTGTCTAATTTTTCAGATTCAGATGAGTACTTCAGTGCACCAACGAAGACCACACCAGTCTACTCCTCCAAGCCAAAGCAAAAAGCCAATGAGATTGAGGAAGATGATGATAAGGACGATGAGGACACCCCCCGTATGAGGATCAATTCCACCATCGGCAACAAGAAAGCAACCACCGCGTTCAAGTAAAAGAATCAAGACACCGGCCAAAAGGAAACTAATCATCAACGGCGACAAACTCTCGGAGTAAGTCCTTGTTTGCATTTTACTTTTCTTTATTTTTATTTCTATTTTTCTCTGTTACATACATTGAGGACAATGCCTCACTCGAGTTTGGGGGGGATTGTTACTAGTTAGTTGTCATGTTTAGTTGCATTCATCATAAGTATTACATTTAGGATACATAAATTGCTTGTCATGCCTTTAGTTGGAAAAATAATTGCCTAGATTTGATGAATATCCGATGATGACTTTACCAACATACTTAATTGATAGAACTTTTTATTCTAGGATAACCGTGGAAACACTTAGAATCTTACTATGATGCTAAACTTGATGAAACACTGTTGTGGCTTGATTGATTTAAGGAATTCTAGCGAACTTAGGTTGATAGTTAAAAAAATGCTGGATTAGAATAAAAATTGGATGAATGCTAGAGGTGCCTGAAATTGACTCTAGTATGAGCTAAAAATTGATTGCTAGAGGTGCCCGAAACTGGCTCTAGTCGAATAAATTAATTAACTTAAGAAAACTAAAATGAAACACTAGAGATGCTCGAAACCGGCTCTAGTTAAAACATGTTAAGAGAATCCAATGAAGTAATTAGAAAACCTCTTGTTTGCATAGAATCTGAAAAATCAACTTGCACACAACTCTGCACACACTCACAAGCATTATAGTTTGATTCTGAGTAATTCCTAAGTTGTCCGAAAAATGAAAAGCCAATCATACTTTGTGCCACGGTTCTGAGGATTGAAATCAAGTTTAAAGCTAAGTTTGTGAAAATTGAAGTCTTGGCGGGTAATTATTAGTTTGCATTGCTTGAGGACAAGCAATAGTTCGAGTTTGGGGGTGTGTTAAGTGTCTAAAAGTACTATTTTATTCACCATTTTTGTTCATATTATTGCTAGACTTAGGCTCATATTAGTTACATTATAGCCATTCATGCATGTTTGCATTGTTTCCTTGGTGGTTAAGCTTGATTTCAATTTTTGCTTAATTTTGTGGAAAAAAGGTGCTACCGATAGTTGTTTTGTGTGTGTGCAGAATCACTTGCCTAAATAAGGCTGGAACCAGTTGCCAGGGCAGTGCATGAAGGAGAAGCCGACGCAGTTGCCAGGGTAATTCATGAAGGAGATGCCGAGCTAGTTGCCAGAGCAATTGTCGATAAGGGATAAGATGATATGACAGTCGAAATTGATGACTAGATAAGCCCAAGATGACGTGGAGCAAAGTTAAATCCCAAAGGAGTTTGATTTCCATGAAGAGTTCAAAGAGAAATTAAATCCCAAGAAGATAGGAGAAGATCTAGAAGGAATTTAAATATAATAAAGAATTATATTCTTTTAAAGCATTTAATTCCAACTTAACTTCTTCCTCAAGAGAGACTTTGACCTAGCCATCTCCTATTTAAAGGAGACCAAGCCGTCAACTCCAAGAGAGGGCAAAGGGGAGAGATTTCGACAAGGGCCTTCAACCATTCTTCATCTTTTTCTTTCTTGTTCGATTAGGTTTATGTTAGGGATTCTTTGTTTTGTGTTTCTTTGGAACCTAGCCATGAAATAAATCTATTTGGCTAAGGTTATTGTGTTTTGTGGTTGTGAGAAACAATTGGATTTTGTTTAGGTAATAAGAGTTTGCACTTTCAATTCAAGGTTTACTCATTCTTGGTTTTTATTCTTGTTTGCGAGTGAATTGGGAGAGGATCTCATAACTCTATCTATTTATCTAATATCAGGAGAGTTAGATTCAAGAAACGAATGAGTATGGTCTTTATTCAATCTATTGATGGTGAAGATTAATCCGGCTTAGGAATAAGTTAAGGCACTTCAATTTTTCCTAACACATCCTTCTGAGTTCCATCAAATGCTCTAACCGTATTTTGATAGGTTCTCATATGAGAACTATCTATTGGTAGTTTCTTCAGTTTGGCTAATGGTAGAACATTTAGTGTCGAACCATTGTCAATAAGGATGCATGGTAACATATGTCCCTTACATCTGGTAGTGATGTGTAAAGCTTTGCAAGATCACGTTCCCTCACCTAGTATTTCCTCATCATTGAATGAGATGAAGTTGTTGACAGCAATGTTACCGACTAACATATCCATCTTATTAGTTGTGATCTCTTTTGGAACAAATATCCGGTTCAAAATCTTTAACAAGGCCTCACGGTGGCCCTCAGAACTTAGTAGCAACAAAAGCATAGAGATTTGAGCTGGAAGCTTGTGGAGTTGCTCCACGACTCTATATTCACTATGTTTTAAGATCTTCAAGAACTCTTGAGCCTCTAATTCCTCTACGGGCTCATGATATATTGTCAGTTTTTCCTTGAAGAAATCTTTGTCATCTTCTTTTTCAGGCTCTTCAGCATCAGCCTTTCTTTGTGCCGCATCCCTATCCTCTGCTATTAGCTGGGAATAGAGCCTTCCACTCTTTGTGAAACGGCTCACCTCATTGACTAGTTCTCCTTTCTCTTGGACAAATGTTTCTCCTGGGGCTGTCACATCACAAGCGTAAGTCCAAGGGACCTACTTGCTATCCTTGTATGGAAACGACATTGGTGCCTTAATTATGAGCCGCGGGGTTACATTCCTTGCTAGCTCACCAACTTTTTTTTTAGCCTTAATAACTAATGGCTTCATTCCGGTGTAGTCTCTTTCGAAAAATGACTCTCCAAATGCATAAATGTCCACCGTTCATTTATTGTCTTATTTTTCAAAGAACTCAAGTTCTTTTTCATTCATCTTGTTTTGAACTAGTTGTCTAAACTCTAAGCAGCAATCAATCTCATGTCCTTCCTTCATGTGGTATTCACAGTACAATTCATTCTCAATCTTCAATTTCTGGGCTCCTTCTTCTAGCATCCCTACTACCACCATTTGAGCCCATATCCACCTCATGGGAACTCTAACTTCAGTAACATATTCCTTAACCACCTTATCCTCCTCCTCTATGATTGCATTTACATATGCCTTTTGATGATTTGGCAAGGGATTTCCCTTATCTTCCGACGTATCGAATGATAACCTCCCTGATTTTCTTAAATCATCTACCACTATTTTGAATGCAATACAATTTTCAATGGTATGCCCCCTAACTCCTTCATGATATTCACATTGTGCCTCACATCATAGCATTGTGGATATGGTGGTGAGAATGGAGGAACATGTCTTGGCAACACTATTTGGGATTTGATCAATTCAGCAAACAATTCTGCGTATGTCATCGGGATAGGAGGAAAATATGGTTTCGAGCTTCCTTGATACCTTCGTTCTTCTTTTGGCGGGTTTGTGACTGTTGGAGATGTGGTCGAGACATTAGGTTTGTTGAAGACTACCCCCTTCGAGTAACTGGGGTTATAGACATTAGTGACGTTAACTTTATTGTCTCTCTTCTTGTAGGATTTCTTAGTTTCCCCACTATCCAACCTTCTATTTTTCATTACCGCAAGTATCAATTCTCCATTTATAAGCATGTCCGCGAAGCTCTTTATGGCATGATTGAGCATACAATCATAGAAAGAACCCTTTAATGTCTCCACGAACATTGGGGTGATCTCATTTTCCAACAATGGTGGCTGGACTTGAGCAGCTACATCCCTCCATCTCTGCGCGTACTGGCGTAAGCTCTCATGATGCTTTTGCTCTAATCCTTGCAGAACTAAGCGGGTTGGAACCATGTCTGAAACATGCTTGTATTGTTCACTGAAGGCTCTGGACAGATCTTTCCATGATCTGATGTTAATTCGACTTAGCTGCGTGTACCAGCGTGTAGCTAGCCCTACTAGACTATCTTGGAAGCAATAGATAAGCAGCTTTTCATTCTCCAGATACATTGACATCTTCCTGCAATAAATAGCCAGATGTGCTGCAAGGTACGTAGTTCCATTGTATTTTTCAAAGTTAAGAACTTTAAACTTTGGTGGTACTATCAGATCAGTCACTAAGCTTAAATCCTTGGAATCCATTCCTCCATATATACCTCATTCTTGGAAGGACTTAATCATTTCTTCCAATTTCTCATAGCGATCTTCCCATTTCTTCTCAGCATTCACTTTGTCGACAATTTCATCGAGATCAGACACCTCAATGACTTCCTCAGAACTTATCTTCCTATAATTCCGCCCCGACGCCTCAGCAACATGTGGGGAAATTTTGACCTTAGACGATTCAGCTTCCCTTTGTATGTTCAGATGAACAAAGGCCATCCCCTAAAATTTTGGGACAACATTTGCTTCTTCACCAGTTTCCACTGCATCAGGGTCCTTGAAACCTAGCATGGTTGTAATTAAACCAACCGTCTTTTGGTGAACTAACTCCATCTATTGCTTCAGATCTGTCTCCAGTTTGTCTAACCTATCTTGGGTACTCTTATGGTTGCTTTCTAAGGCCATCACTTTGTCTTCCATAGCTCTGACTTGAGACCGAGTACCGTACTTATGATTTGTTTTTGCTATTTTGATTTTCTGTCATTTTATTTAAGTTATATTCTTATTATGTCATGTATGCATGCATAAATAAAAAGAAATGCTATGAAACAAAGAATGAAATGTAAATGCATGGATGCAAGCAAAGGTCCATCAATTCCACGAAACATCTGCTCAGGAAACAACTATTTTATTGAACATGAAATGGTCCTTATTACATCAAATTTGTTTACAAATATTTTTCAGCTTGATTTCCCAGTTCCTTGATTTCTTCAATGAGCCACATAAGCCTCGATCCCACTTCTCCTGGTGGCTTGACATACTGACAAAGAGATGCAGCTTTAGTGGCTAGCATCATCACATGTCGAGCCACATCTTGTACCTGGGTCATGACAGTCCTAACAAACTCATCTTGTTCTTGGAGTCTTCTAGCCATGTCCCTAAGACGAGTGAACCAGTAGTCATTACCTCCCTCAGCGGTGTCTTGAAGGACCAAGATCTTCTTCCTATATTCTTGGATGGTGTTATCCATTCCTTCAACCTGTTTCTTCAAATTATCGTTCTCACTTAGACAGGCTTGGAGTTCAATATAGGTGTGATGATTCTAGAGTCTGTGTAACGAGTGGTTCAGATCATCTATCTTAGCTTGCAACTTAGCAACACAAGCCTGAGTCTACTTTAGCTTCACACTGGTCTGGTCATATACCTTCTGCAACTCAAATAAACGAATCTTGTTGTCGTGGGCCTTCCTTTTCCATGCAGCCACACTTTCCTTCTCACTTTCATAGACCTGTTTTCCATTTCCATTTTCAGTTGCCAACTTACTCTTCTTCTTCTCCTCAGCAAGGGCTCGTTTATATTTCTCAACTTCGCGCCTTCCTCGTTCCTTCTCTTTCCCTATACCATGCTCGATTTCTTGCTTCCATTGTTCTGGAGTCTTCCTTAGATCAGCATTTCGAACAAGTCTGGAGCTTGAGGAAATCAACCCTTTGGATCACAAACTTCTTTTCTAGGTCTTCATACAGCTTCACTACTCGCTTCATTTCCCCTTTATATTTTTCAACATCGAGACCTAACTTAAACTTGTCTATTTGGTTATGCTCTTGTAAGGCTTCTATCTCCAGCTTAGCCCTTCTTAACTCTTCTCTTAAGATGTCAGCTTCTGTAGGGACTACCTTTAAGTGTTCTTCTAGAGACTTAGCTTGCCCAAATGTAGGTGCTATGACTTTGTCATTCATTCTCGTATGCCTCCAAATATCATAGTTCGGGGTGTACATGCAGTGACTATTAGATTCTAGCTTCATATGATAACAATGGTTCCATGCATCGCTGATTGTCTGAAACTTCTATCTGAATTTACCTTGGAACTCAAATTCTGATGAGCCAATACCATTAGTGAATGGGATGAACTGTCGAGACCCAAACTGACGAGATATAGCAAAGGGGCGCATCCAATTCCTCCACACAAACCTAGCAGCATTAAGAAGTTGAAATCTCCACATTTATATAGGACTTTGGTGTGGCCCATCCAAGGAACCCTCCATCTGATGTCCTCGTCAAGAAGATCCCTGAATATATCAATCCATTTATTCTTCTTAACAGCGGGCCACTCCTTTTCCAAAAATTCTCGAAGAGGTGAGAAGTTCAGGGAAAACACATTTGATAAAGCTAATGTCGGGCACTTCCAGAAATGACTGAGGGCCCAAACTTGCAGAAGCAGAGCACGTCCTCCAAAACGGACACCTTCAACTTTTTGGCAGGTATTAAGGGGAGATGAAGGTTTCAGCAAGCACGGCTGGTACTGGATTGACTCCTCTCTTTAGTTGTTCTAGGAAATCAAGTAGCGCCACATCAATGTTTCCTAGAACCCTCAGAAAGATGATTAAACCATAAATTGCAATGGCTAGGAGATCAACCCTTTTTCCCTGTCGGAGTGGATTGAAATTATACTTCTGATGCTCAACCAAGGAAAATTAAAGGTACCTCATCTCTTTTGTATCAACCCCTTAACCCAACCATCACTCATACCAGCGAACGCCTGAAGCTTTGCATGTGGCTTTTTGTTTTTAGGAGGCTTGGCATAGACCCAGTTCTTTTTCACTTTGTATAGGTTGAAAAAAGGCTAAGTAATCCTCAAATGTAGGCATCATATCTTCTTTATTAAAAGTGAAGCAGCAATTTCCTGGATTCCAGAATTGAACCAAGGCTTTCAGTAACTTCATGGAACAATTGCTTGGTCTTATAATAAAAGTGCTCCCAAATTTCCTGCAATTCTTGCACATTGTTCTGCTTGATGCTGATGTGGGCATATTCTGAAGTTTCTGTCTCATGATCAGCTGCTAGACTATCTCCAAATGTTCGTTGGTTCACCTCGGACCAATGTCAGACCTTTTCATTCTCATCTTCATTTTTTCAAAATTATTTCGTCCATAACAAGAGCTTTTCAAAGTTGAGCAATGATTTTGAGAATTAACCCCTTCTAAGTATGTAATGATGCGGCATGGATGGTTATGCAAAACAACAAGACAAAGGGAAGAAAGATTAGAATCAAGAAAACATAGAGTATTCACAAACAACTCTGGGCAGCACATTCCAATACTCTAGGACATGTCTCCCTTTATTACTAAAACCCTAGGTTTTCCACATGGCTCTATTGGGGTGGGCTCTAAGTTCTCAAACAATTAGGTTCTAAAAGGTACATGAGCTGTCCTTGCTATCCTCTACTAAGGGTAGCAAGGCCCATGATTCTCACCCATTATAGGCTTCAAACGAACCAAGTTCAACTCAGGAGGACTCACTTCCTATGTCTTCCTGAAGAATCAGTATTCTTACGAAGACATGAGGCATATGAGTCCCGAAGGTACTTGCTAGGCTCATACGGAGAATCAATATTTTGACATGAGCAAAGCATTTTCCCCTCACTTAACAATTGTGTAGAGCCCAGGAATAGAGCTTTTTGCAACAATTTTTTTAAGTGATTAAAATATAATTATATTTATTAAGCAGACGAATAAACTAAAACCTTTGTGAACTTGCAAATTCATTTTTAAAAAAAACATTTTGAAAACAATTTGTGGCCTGACCCTCTTTTGTTTTTTTTTTAAAAAACAAAATCTCCCCAGCAGAGTCGTCAAGCTGTCGCAACCCTTTTTTAGAAAGGTTTTGACGTTTTGGAAAACTTTATAAAATATCGGAGTCGCCACCAACCTTTTTTTAAAAAAAGTGTGATTGGATCACTTTTAAAACAAGTGTATTTTGATAAAAACGTTTTATTTATCAAAATAATATTTTTGGTCCATGAAAACAAGAGAAAACAGGTCCGGGGGTCGATTACGTGTGGGGAAGGATTAGCACCCCCACAACGCCAAAAAATTGGTACCTAATTGATTTCAAAAAGCGTTTTTAAAATTGGAATTTGCAAGTTTACAAAATTTTGATTTTATTTTTTCGTAAAATAAATGTAGATATATTTTAACGGCCTTATCGCTTAGGAAATGAACTTTAATCACCGCTAACACTCTTGGCGCTAACCCGTCATTCCTATTTGATAAGACACGGCATTAATTAAGTTTTCACTTTTTTAACAAATAAACAGGAAAATTAAATGTGTTAATGAATTTTAATTAAAGTCTAAGTAGTGAACAATCCTAAGAAAATGTCTATATTCCTTTTAATTATTAAGGTTTAAATATAATTAAGTATATTTTATTGAAAATGAAGAATATTTTACAACATACATGTCACTAATCTAGGTTTTAAGTCTTTAATCTTAAAGTTTATTGCACAAATATTTGCATAAAAGACAGAAAAGAAATAATTAAATAAATAAATAAATAAGTAATTACTTAAAATTAAATAAAGAAAAAAGATTTTTTTATTAATTTTTTAAATAGAAAATATGAATCAGGGACTAATTTGAAAGAAAGTAAAATGTGGAGGTTAATTTGAAAACAATTTAAAATTAGGTGCCAATTGAAAAGAAAAAGGACGAAATTGAAACAATTGAAAACTGAAGAGCTGCGGCGCGAGATCTAGGAAAGAAAGGCGCAGGTTATATCCGGGTCCGGGTCTGGTCAAACGGGTTACTATAAATAAAAAAATATAACAGATTTCATTTTATCTCTATTCATCAAAACAGATCAAAAATCACCCCTTAAAATTTTCTCGGTCGTGTTCATCGCGTTCTTCATTTTATGAAGAACACGATGAACATCCGCCATTGTCGGTGGCAAAATTCCCAGATTTCGACGACCTTGAAATTTGTTTTTCCACCAGATTTTACATCAAAACCAAATTCCTCGGCGTTTCAAACAAAAAAAGGTAAAAACAACTCCTTTCTTCTTTATTTAATTCGAAACAGAAAGTAAATATATTGGAAAGTTACCAGAACTTGCTTCTTTTTATTGCTTCTGAACGCTAATTACAAGTTGCCTGCTCCTACAAATTCTGAATGCTAGTATGTCTATTGTAATTGCTATGTATAACTCTTGTGAAATTGTTGTCTGTAAATTCTTGTTGTTACATGAATTAAAAGGGGTTTATATAGTACAAGAATTGCTTGAATTGAATTTCTAATTTCTTCCCTAGATTATCTCGAATTGCTTGATCTTTTTCAGAGGCTTGAATTTAGGGATTAACCCTTTTCCCTTTTGGTTCTGATTTTGCCTTTTGCATATCCGATTGCAGCTTGATTCTTGCTAGGGCTTCGAATTAGGATTATCCCTTCTCGTTTTGCTTCTGATCTTTCCAGCTAGGGCTTTGATTTAGGGATTTTAATTCCTTTTTGTCTTTATCTTGGATTGTCGGGCTCTAAATTAGGGATTTAACCCTTTTGTTCCTTTGTTTACATGTTTCTTATGATTCGGACGGCACCGGCGAGGAACAATCAGAGCGAGTGAAGCGTCGAAGAAGATGAAGTGATCGACCGGAGCTGAAACGTCGTGAACGTGGCTGCCACGCGCGAGTGGTGATCCGCGTGATATATCCCGAAGTGATTTGGGCCGTCAAATTGCATCCTGATTGAACAGCTGAGAAGTTGAGGCGCTATACCATCCCCAGTTGGCATGATCTACACCGTTGGATCAGCCCCTTGATCCAACGGTCCTGCTTCAGCTGTGCATAAAGAAAGAATGAGGGATTAGGGTGTTTGGGTTATAAATGGACTAGCCGGCCCTTTGTATAATGTATAGGCCTGTTGTGTTTTTTATAAGTTAATGAAGTCTATTTATTCTAATGGATCTTTTAATTTAAATGGGCTATCTATTTATTATTTTTTTGGGTTTTGATAGCTTATTATATTAACTACTAACTAGGATACTAATATACAACCTAAATTAATTCTAACTATCAGAATATACTAAACTATTCTAACATTAATATTTACCGCTATAACTAAATTATCAATATTGTACCTAACTACATTATCAGTAACATTTACAACTATAATGTTATCAATATTATATAACTACAATACATTAATACTAAATTAACATAACTAAAACAAAGGTGAAAATTTAGTGACAACAAAGATGCATGCTAGTTAATTGATAAGATCAAATGTTAAATGGTGAGATACTATCCACGAAACCTTTCAATAAAATATTAAGTCTTTTATTGATTCCCAATGTTAACCCTCGTTAAAGTCTAGATCGATACAATGTAGGTTATGCTAAAGCGATGTACTTGTATCTATCTTGGCCAAACGTGAAGAATAAGCAAGTGATTTTCGTTGGTTGTAACATTGGTTAAAGACTTAACTAGGTTACTCTAATACGATTAAAAACCTAAAGGTTAGTTATTTGGATAATCATACGATGGTTATGAACAAGAGTTGTTCACCAAATGAAGGAGTTACATGAGATGTAATTAGCAAGTATTGCTTACCTAGATAGACCATAATCTTAAGAGAAAAGCCAAAGCTAACTTAAGAGAATGTGAAATTTGGATCCTTGCCCACTAGAAAAACCTTACAGAAAGTATTTTCAACATTAATATTTGAGGTTTCCTTTCAGTTAAGGATTTACGGTTAGTACACTGCTAACTCTCTTGTATTCTTGGAAATCATTAATTTGATTGCCTTGTGATTTAGTTGATATTTTGGTTACTTGAATGCTTGAGAACTCTAAAATGGTAAATCCTAAGATCAGTGTTAATATACGTAAGAATAGTAGGAAACCATTTAAGCCACTTCCCATAATTTTTAGGTTCCTTTTAGAGTCTTAATCTTGAGTTTTAAGGGTTGTGGAGGTGATTTACGAACTCTAGAAAGTAAGTTTTAGGTCTGGGTTTCGATATGGGTTGAACGTGTATTGGTACCCCGTGTTAAAACTGGTGAAATCAAGCTTTTCTTAAAGGGCTTATCAGTATGCCAATGGGGTATCAGTACCCCATGTTCCATCTAAATTGCAGTAGCAAAAAAGTGTACCGGTACGTGTTCGAGCTTATCAGTACCGTAAGGGTATCGATACACAGTCTCGTGTATCAGTACGGGTTTACAAGCTAAACCCACTTCGAGTAGTAGCTGAGTATCGATACCCAAACCGTATCGGTACGCGATGGTGAGTATCGGTACTCACTGGGCAATTTGCCCGAAAATTACATTTTGAGTTCAAAAGACCAATAATTCAAGAACTAAGGCCCAATGGGTTTCTAAAGTGGTAAAATAAATAGTAAAATCGAGAAACTAAGATTTAAACCTCATGTATGAGTTTCATGGGTAATAACTTTGTTGGGAGGCTTGAACGATCAATTGAATGCCAAGAAGGGGTGAATTGGATTTTGAGTGGTAGTGATGGAGGTGATAGGAAATTAAAAATTGGAAGCAAGGATTTATAGTAATTCGACTTTCTAACCAAAGTCTACATCCACTACCTAAGCACACCACTAAGGATTTTCTAAAATTCACTATTTAATTTCTTTCCTTTTCCGGGCTCAAGGAGATAACCCTTACAACCTTTTCTTGCAAGAGAAAACAATAAGCAAGCTAAGAAAACCTCTTTAAGGCTGATATGTTTGCAATTCTAAGAACTCACCCAAATCTTAACACTTGAGCATATGTAACAATTAAGCTCACAAGTGTGTTCTACAAAGAAATATGACAAAATTAAGCACTAAAACACTTTCTCTTTCATTGAATGTTGGTAGTTGGTTTCTTGATATTTCATGGTTGCTTGAAGGTCCCTTTTAAGTCCTCTAATGAGTTCTTGACCTTTACTAGTCGTTGGGGGTTGATTAGAGCCATTGGGAAGTCATAAAGTCATGCTTTAAATGCTCACATGCATAAAGGTTTCGAAACCATTGTAGGGGTTTCAAAACCATTAGGGGTTTTCAAATGAAAAACTAGTTGTAACAGGGGCCTATTATAGAAACTAGGCAAGGGGTTTCAAAACCTTTAAAGGGTTTTCAAAACCTGTTTCCCAGGTTTGGTTTCCAGGCCTTACTACCTCACTGGTTTCGAAACCACTTATAAGGGGTTTTGAAAACTTGTAAAACTGGCTAAAAATTGACTTTAAAAGATATATTCGATATAACAAAGTCAAAACATTTTAAACATATTTTTCAAGTTTTGTGAACTTTGAAATATTTTTGCAACATTTGAATTTAGCCCAAAAACATTTTTCAGTTTGTTATGTCAAAATAAACATCTCAACAATCTCCCCTTTTTCGATATAACGAAACTACTTGAAAATTTGTTTTTGAAAATCTCCCCCTTAGAAAAATAAATTTAGAAAAAGAGAAATATTTTATAAAATATTTAAAGCTCCCCTTTTTCTTTTTGAAAGTTAATTTTTCAAACATATCTCTCCCGTTTTTTGTTATATCAAAAATAATTCAAATCAAAGTTTGAAATCACTTTAAAGTTTAAGATAACAATAGAGAACTAGACCAAATTTTTTTTTGACAAATGAAAGAGTTTTGATAAAATGGCTCCCCCTTACTCAAGCATCAAGTAAATTGTTAGTCCAATAATTTAAGAGAAATATATTGAATTTTAAAAGAATAAATAAATCAACTAAATGCAAGAAATTAAATAAACATGCCATAAATTGAAATTACATCAATAAGCATACAAGGCATGGCAAAAATGAGAAAAAAATCCATTTTGGACTGTGCGTACCGATACGGTATCGACCGCATCGATACCTTGGTTGAATGTCGTATCGGTACAGTATGGGCGGTATCAGTACTGAAGGCAAGAAATAGTAAAAATATGCAGCAAAATCAACTTAAAAGCCTTACAACTTAGTATTAAGTTCATACAAAGACTTTAGGAGATCCTAAGTTTACATTTTGCACATTTTGCTACACATGTTTCTCAAAACATAACATTTAAAACATACAAAGCATAAATTTCACTAAATTCAACCAAACATTACAAGTTTATGGCCAAAAACATAAGTGTAAGAACAACTCATGCAATTGAGACTCCCCCTAACTATATGCAATTAGGCATAACATGGAGTCATACAAACATGCTTGGATAAAAAAATAGACATGAAAAATATGATCAAGCAATTGCATGAAATTAAAAGTATCACTTGAACCAAGGTAGGATGTTAAGCATTCATTCTCCAAGTGTCCTTCCTCCTTTGTGCATCATGAGCTTCCAAGATTTGACTTTGATCATCAATGGCTCAAGCAAACCTACAAAAGATAATCAAGTAATTTTTAGTATTCAAATTGCTTTGGATGCAATAGAGTTAGTCCCAAATAATTTAGTCCCCTTAGGAATCCATTTTTCAATTTCATCATTTTCCTTTAAAACAATGAGTCCTTTTGGGACCCAAATGTTTTTAACACATTTACCGTTTAAAAATCTAGAGGAACTAGATTGTCTTTGATAAAAATTTGTTTAAACAAAGTTTGATTTGGAGCTACCTTTAACTTTACATTTTTGAACATCTTTGTTAAACAAATTCTTTTTGAGGTCATCAATTTCCCTTTGATGATCCTCTTGAACTTTTAGAAGCAATTTTTGTAAATCCGAATTATTTTTCTCAAAAGCTTCAAACTTTGCTTCAAGTTCAAGATTGGTTTTAGAAAGCAATTCATTTTCGATTTTCAATTTGGAAAGCAACTTTTTGTTTTTCAAAAATGAAGCCTTAGATTCCAAAACCAAATCATCATAGGCTTATTGTAACTCATCAAAAGTATAAGAATTTGAACAAGATGAGTTAGAAGTTACCATTGAATCTTCTTCGATGGTCATGAGACAAAGGTGAGCTACCTCATTTCCGGTGAAGTCTTCTTCATCACTCCATGTAGCCATATATGTCTTATTCTTATGGTTTGATCCCTTCTTGTTGAAACGAGGGCAATCGTACTTGGTATGCCCCAGCTTCTTGTAATCGAAGCATATGATGGGATTCTTCCTCTTCATTCTTGATTCATGTCTTAGTTCTTCTTTGTGGAACTTCATGAATCGGGCAAATTTCTTGAAAAGCTTAGCCACATCTTCTTCTTCACTATCCTCTCCATTAGGATCTTCTTTTTGGCTTGTGGAGGATTTAAGATCAACAACATTCAAGTCAATGCCTTGATCGATCATCTTCTTCTTCTCTATCTTCTTTTTATTTCTTCATTATTGCATGAGTGAGAAGAGAACCCATGAGAGCATCAAGCTTTAAGGACTTGAGATCCTTGGCTTCGATGATGGCAATCTTCTTTGAGTCCCATGACTTAGGAAGAGAATAGATAAGCTTTTGGATAAGCTTGTCTTCCAGAATGATTTCTCCATAGCCTTTAAGTCCATTGGTGATGACGGAGAATCTATCGAGCATCTTGGTGATGTCTTCATCTGGTTCCATCTTGAAGTTCTCATGCTCAAGGTTGAGAAGACCAATCTTGGTCTCCTTTACTTCGCTTGTTCCCTCATATGTGAATTCAAGCTTGTCTCATACTTTCTTGGCATCTTCACAAGAAGAAACTTTGGCATACTCTTTCGGGCAAAGTGCACAAAGGAAAATGTGCAATGCCTTCGTGTTTAGCTCCATCTTCTTGCGATCATTCATACTCCATTTTTGCCTTGCATCTTTGAGGCATGAATGGGATATCAAGAACAATGTCCCAAAGACGATAGTTTTTTGCTCTCATGAAGTACATCATCCTATTCTTCCAATAGGAGTAGTTGGTCCCGTCAATGAATTGTGGCCTATCGATGGATTGCGATGATGTCCAGTTGATGTAGAATGGTTGAGCACCTCAAGGATCGACTCTTGGATGTTAATTTGATGAAGAGACGAAGCTCTAATACCAATTGTTGGGAGGCTCAAACAATCAATCGAATGCCAAGAGGGGTGAATTAGATTTTGAGTGGTAGTGATGAAGGTGATAGGAAATTAGAAATTGGACGCAAGGATTTATAGTGGTTCGACTTTCTAACCAAAGTTTACATCCACTACCTAAGCACACCACTAGGATCTTCCCAAATTCACTATTGAATTTCTTTCCTTTTTCCCGGGCGCAATGAGATAACCCTTACAACACAAGACTTATACCCCAAAGTCTTGCTAAACCCTCTCTTGCAAGAGAAAACAATAAGCAAACTAAGAAAACCTCTTAAGGTTGATATGTTTGCAATTCTAAGCACTCACCCAAATCCTAACACTTGAGCATTTGTAACAATTAAGCTCAAAAGTGTGTTCTACAAAGAAATATGACAAAATTAAGCACTAAAACACTTTCTATTTCATTGAATATTGGTAGTTGGTTTCTTGATATTCCATGGCTACTTAAAGGTCCCTTTTAAGTCCTCTAATGAGTTCTTAACCGTTACTAGCCGTTGGAGGTTGATTAGAGCCGTTGGGAAGTCATAAAGTCGTGCTTTAAATGCTCACATGCACAGAGGTTTCGAAACCATTGTAGGGGTTTCAAAACCATTAGGGGTTTTTAAATGAAAAACTAGTCGTTACAAGGGCTTGGTATAAAAACTAGGTAGAGGATTTCGAAACCTGCTAGTGGGGTTTGAAACTAGGGGATTTCAAAACCTGTTTCCCAAGTTTGGTTTCCAGGCCTTATTGCCTCACTAGTTTCGAAACCACTTATAGAGGGTTTTGGAACCTATATTAAAAACTTGTAAAACCGGCTAAAAACTGACTTTAAAAGATATATTCGACATAAGAACAAAGTCAAAACATTTTAAACATATTTTTCAAGTTTTGTGAACTTTGAAATACTTTTACAATATTTAAATTTAGTCTAAAAACATTTTTCACTTTGTTATATCAAAATAAACATCTCAACAAACTTGATTTAAAACCTTAGGTGACTTGTATTGTTGTTTTAATAAAGATCCTTAGTGGATCGAATGAGGAATGTATGCCACGTAAGGGATTATTATGGTTGAGTCACCTTGTTTGATGGGATTTCGAATACCCATGTGAAAAGAGAATGTTGCAACATCATGGTTAGAGATTTCTGAATGTATGAACTCAATGCTTAGTGGGACTAGGACTCATTCGAAGATGCTTGATGAGAGATTTCGAGCATGAGTGTATGAACCCGATGCTTAGTGGAACCGAGCCTCACTCCAGGTTTGTTGGTATTTTATGTATGGTTACTATGTGAGATTGTTTACATCCTTATTGTTGATATATGTGTTTAGGTGGCTAGAGGTAGCGCCCCATTGATATGATGTTACTGCCATGTTATCATCTTTAGCTACATGCTCTTATTTATGAATTGCATGAAGCATGGTTGAGTGCAAGTGTATCCACTGAGCTTTGTTAGCTCAGCGTTTGGAATTGTTGTTTCCGTTCACATGTTTGTAGGTTGACGTGCATCGTTGGAGCACCATCGGAGTAGGACTTTGGCATCGACTTGTTGTTCGAGTACAATACTTAGCATGTTTGAGCTATGTATTCGTAGGACCCTATGATTGTATTGTAACTTATATTTTGGATTTAATTGAAGTGTTGAATGCTTTTAATTATGTATTTTAAATGGAGTTCCCCATGTAACGTTTAACTAATATTTCTACTTGAACTATTTAAACTTAATGGATTTTATCAAATGGATGTGTTTTAGGCTAAACTAGGTTGGAAATTTTATGGTTATAGTTTGGGTTTGAGGCTCAAATGTGACATCTGGGTCGAGGGTGTTACACATATGACATTGTTTAAATAATACATTAAGTACTCATTTTGACAAAAAAAAAAATATGTCCAACTTTGTATTTATTCACATTAGTTTAAATATGACCAAAAAACACTTTCGGTACCTAAATAAAAAAATTAATATATAGATACTTATTTGTGATATTCGCTTTTTAAAAACATAAAAAATTAAAATTTCTCGAACTAAATTAATTTATTGCTCACTACTACAACACATAACAAATATTCTAGAATGATTTAGCAGTCAAAAAGGTGCCCAATATATATCTTTTCTTTCAGTTCGATGCCTAACGTTTTTTAGGTCACTCTAGTGTCTAACATTTTATTCTGTAACTTAAATCAGGTTTTTCTGTGACAAACGTTAAAATTCTTTCGTTATCCAATAAAACACATACGTAGCATATTTCTTGTATTTTCTTTAATTTTTATTTTTTAAAAATAAAAAACTTTAATTTTATAAAAAAATCTAAAATCTTTAATTTCTCTAAATCCCTAAACCCAAACCCTAAATTTTTAAATTCCTTCGTTAAAATTCTTTCTTTATCCAATAAAACACGCTACCTTTGCTTTCGTCAAAATCGGCCACTTTTTTACTATTAAGCGTTCTAGAATCGATTAGTATAATATACAAAATTTAGATCCTTTGAGTGGATGAATTTTGATCAGCGTTGAAGTAAGAATTCATATTTTTGAGTAAAATCTGTCCAACTTTGTATTTATTCACATTAGTTATGTTGTATTTATTCACATTTGCTGCATTATCCAAAAAGCATCAAACTGGCCCTCAACAATTTTCTCAACTTCCAAACAACAATATCAGGATGTAGCCATAGAATATTTCTCCACCAACCAAGAAAATTCAACAAAAAGGACTGGAGGAAAAGAGAAAGCGAGGGAAGAAAGGGTTGAGAAAAGGAGGCTCAGATTCACTTTTTCAGACAAAGTAAAGGAACAAGGCCGGTGGCTGCAATAAACAGGGGTTTCTGCCCCGCCAAGCAACGGCCTTTTTCCCTCAAAGCCTGAAAAAAAGAAGATATCATCATAGCCTCATTTCGAGAGGGAGAGAGAAGAAGAAGAATGCGAGGAGAAGAAACATCAGAAACTGAAGAAGCAAAAGACAAGACAATGGCGATGGATGATTCATTAGCTGCTAAGGGCAGTTGTTGTGGTGGAAGGTCCGATCGGTGAAATCATAGGCTCCGCTTCTAATCAAAGGAGGTGAGTCAACCGCCCTTAGGAAAACCAGCCACCTCCTCGAGAGCAAAGCCTCATACTTAAACTAATGAGCTAACCCTAAAGCACGCTTGCTCTGATTTTATTTATGCTACTTTTACCCTTGTGCTCTCTTGTTTTGTTTTATTCCACTTTTGTCCTTCCAGAAGTGTCCAAATTTCGGTGCCTCTGCTTTCTAAACTAATGCTATTTTATAATGGCTTAACTATACAATAAATCCGTAAACTATGATTTTTTTTTTTTTGCAATAGGTATTTAAAATAAATTTTAATTAAAATATGTAATTAAAATTTTATTTTTAATTAAAATATGTATTAAAATAAGTATTTCAGTTGATTTTAAATAAATTAAAAATAAAATTTTAGTCACATATTTCAGTTAAAAAATATTTTAAACATTTATTTCAATAAAAAATAAAACTTTAAACACATATTTTAAAAAATATATTTTAAATACATATTACAAAAAAAAAAACTTATTTTTGTAGTAAAGTCTTCTATAATTTACTTTTGTTTTTTTTAATAATGGGTTAATTGTTATTGTACCATTACTCATGTACTTTAACAATTTTTTAATGTGTGTTTTTTTTAACTCTCTGAATGCTCAATGTATTTTTGTATTTTACTTTAGTTTTGTAAAGGCGTAATGTAAAATTCTACTTTATACTGTTTGACCTGAAAATCATTTTGGGCTTTTATTCGTGATATGAAACATTTTAGCTATTGATGTTTAACTTAAGCAAAATGACTATCGGTTGAATGAAAATCATTAGTTGATTAGTGGTCAACGTATGTTGTTAATATATTTTAAGTGGTCAAAGTGATGACATGACATATGTTACATGTATTAGGGACTTGAAACATCTGATCACCCTAAATGATGAAAGTGAGGCAATTGTCTATGTGATGGGGCAAGAAACAAAAGATTAGTAGGGCATCATGGCACGTAAAATTTCAAATCAGAATAGACAAGAAGGGATGCAGAACCTGAAAGAGTTCGACTTCATAATCAGCTCAAGAAAAAGAATAGATTAAAGATAAATCCTCGGATAAATTTTGTCGGAGCATGAAAACAATAAGAGCCTAAGTCAAATATCAGGAAGATCAAGTTGAACAAGACCTGATAAGAATAATAAAAGATCCCAACAATAAAATCTTGGGGCAAGGTTTGCTGCAACATGAAGACAGTAAGAGCTTAAGACAAAGTGCAAGAAGATCAAGTTAAGCAGGATTTGACAAGAAGAATATCAAGAAATAAGGTGCAAAGGAAAATCTCAAGAAGATCAAAACTCATCCGAGTGGGTCTCAGTTGTTAAAACTCATGCATCATATAGTTAGACATCCATAAGATAAGAGCATGCTAATTGAAAACATTTGTGCATATTTGGACATGAATTTAAAAGATCTAGTAAATGAAAAACAAGGATTTCGAGCCACAACTTCGAAAATTAAAGAAGTAAATTCAGTAAAGATTCAGTAAAGAAGCAAGACATTAACTCGTCAGAAGAGGCGAATTTCAGCAAGACATCAACCCGTCAGAAAAGGCAGATTGTAGCAAGATATCAACTCGTTAGAAGAGGTAGATTTCAGCAAGATATCAATCCATCAGAAGAGGTGGATTACAACAAGACATCAACCCGTTTGCAGAGACAAATTTTGGTAAGAATTTTTTGATTGTCTGTACAAGACTGTGTAGTGCAATCTTAAACCCTTCGGGTCATCAGTAAGTCCTTTGGGCATGATGTTAAGTCCTTCGAGCCATCACCTTCGGGAGTGATGATTGTATGCATAAGACAGAAAATGCATTACAATTTTAAATCCTTCGAGTCATCAGTAAGTCCTTTGGGCCATCACCTTCAGGAGTGATGATTGTATGCTAAGACAGAAAATGCATTACAATTTTAAATCCTTCGGGTCATCAGCAAGTCCTTCGGGCATGGTGTTAAGTCCTTCGGGCAATCACCTTCGGGAGTGACGAGGATACTCAATTGTTTGCACAAGACAGACATTGCATTACAATCTTAAATCTCTCAAGTCATCAATAAGTCATTCGGGCCATCACCTTCGGGAGTGATAATTTTATGCATAAGACAAAAAATGCATTACAATTTTAAATCTTTCAGGTCATCAGTAAAGTCCTTCGGACATAGTGTTAAGTCCTTCGGGCCGACACCTTCGGAAATGATGAGAATTTCTTGGATGGCATCACAATAAGATAGTTGGGGCATGATATTGACAAAGATGTTAATCTTTTGGGACCTCAGCTTCAAAAAAAAGAGAAGAAAGTAAAAGAAGAAGGAAAAAGAAAAAGAAGAGAAAGAAAAACAAAATGGTTCATGGATGGAAGCACGAAAAGGATCAGCTTCAGGCATAAATGAGGAAGATTCATGATTTAATTGATCAAAAGTTTCAGTGTTTCTTGTTGAACTTGACTTTCGCATGTCACATTTAAGTTATAAACATAAAGATTGACCAATAGAGGAAGAGAAAACAAGAGACCTTATGCGACTTCCAAATTGAAAGATAGAGATACCTTTGACAGAAAGGTTCAATTTTTTTTCCCAAATGCGGATCTCAAGACATTCTATTTGCAGAGGTAGATTTCAGGACATTTTGTTTACAGAGGTGGATCTCAAGACATTTCGTTTACAGAGGCGGATTTCAACAAATCTTTCTTTCAAAGAGATGGACCATAAAAATGAATTGCATCAGTCACATACATTCCAACTGCAAAATCGATCAATGGAGAAACAAAAGAGATGAGATGTTCCCTAGAAGAGTGGTGAATTTGCGTTTACAGTAAAGGATTCAGGGTTCCTAATAAGAACTCACTAAGAGATGAACCAGCAAAAGACTGGGGAATGAAGAAGAAGAACTTCAAACCTCAGAAAATAAAGAATTTCAATGAGCAATACCAGACTTCAGAAGATGAAAAATTTCATAAAGAGAAGAACAAATTCGGACTCTATGGTTTAGAAGAACATTGGAGAATTTCGGATAACTTCAAGCTGTGGTTGTTTAGAAATTGACCAACACTTCCAAGAAGAATGAATAATGTTCATAATAAGAAGAACTGGTTCAGACTTGATAGTTAGCTTATGCAGAAAGGTTGTCAAGTTCATAAGAGCTTGTTCAAGAATCAAAGGAGGCAAAAAGTTTCAGCATCGTTTGTCGGAGGAGCGTTCAAGGATTTATTCGAATTTTTCCCTATGACTAATACTGAAAGATTAATGATAGTTCCAACTTTTGCAGGTCATGTTAACATTCTCAAGAAGAACGAAGGGTTCCTAATGAGAAGAGCTCGTATGTTCAACACTTTTGCAGAAAGGAGGATCAATATTTCAAGAAGACTAAAAAACTCTCAATGAGAAAAGTTCGCGCCAAAGCTCTTAATGTGAAGAGTTCGCCAACAAAGATAGAGCTCCTATTGTGAAGAGCTCGCTCAGCGAAGATGGAACTCCTAATGTGAAGAGTTCGCTCAGCAAAGAAAGAGCTCATAACGTGAAGAGTTCGCCCAGTAAAGATAGAATTCCTCATGAGAAGAGTTCATTCAGTGAAGAAAGAACTCCTAATGTGAAGAGTTCATCCCCAGCAAAGAAATAACTCTTAATGTGAAAAGTTCGTCCAGTAAAGACAGAAATTCTAATGAGAAGAGTTCGCCCAGCGAAGATAGAGTTCTTAATGAGAAGAGCTAGTCCAGACCCTATGATAACCCTTGACAAGAGGATTGGGAGGTTCCAAATGAGAAGAGCTTGTTTAAGCTTCTAGAGGGAAGAAAAGAAAGAAAGTTCATAAGAATAAGATCTTGCAGCTCAAAGCAACAGCTGACAAGTTCAAAAAAAAATTGTGTATTTTCAGTCTTTACCCTATTCCTATTCCAATTCCACAACAATGAGCAAAGAGGGGCAGTTGTAATACCCTAATTTTGTCCGAGTACCCCTATATAGTATATTTTCTCTATAAATAAAACCTAAAAAACATATATAAATAAACAATAAATAGTTATGATAAGTAAAACCCAATAAACAGTCCAAATAAACCCAATGTCCATAAATAAGTGACCAATTTACATATAAATTTCATAAATCTTATTACAATACAAAAAGCCCAATAAAAAGGCCCAAACTCCATTTTTAAACAGCTCTTATACAACCCATTTTGGGTAAAACCTAGTAAAAAAAACACAAATCCAAAGATTTCCCGCCCATTTTATGCCACGTGGCAGTCACTGGTTGGTCCATTAGAATTTCACATGGATCTGTGTTTTCTCCCCGCTGATGTCATGGCCGTGACATCATGTGCGACGACATTTTCCACTTACTATATAAAGGAAAGAGAGAAAAGTTGTCAGGGGAATTAATGACCACTAATAATTACTATAATTAAAATATAATAAAATAGAAAGAAAAGGGTATTTCGGGAATTACCTACCATTGGGAGTTGGATCGCCGAAATGCGAGGGATCGTGGAGGATCAGAACCACCAAGCGTCGCCGGGAAGTTAAGAGGTCACCGAAAGCCTGTTTGTGGCCAGAGTGAGATTGTTGTAATCTCGTTGGACAACATCGAAGGTAAGTCCTCAATCTATCTCCCTTTCGATTTCCTGTAAAAACATAACCAAAATCAGTTCGCGTATACATATAAAAAGAAATGAAATAAAAAGAGAGATCGGAAAGTCGGGGCTCGTGTTGGTGGTTGTCAGAATGATTTGAGGCGTGGTTAGAGTCGAAGAGGGCCGAGAACGGGTAGCTTAGGCTTAGGAGCAGTCGGAGATTGGTGGCTCAGACGAGCTGGGGTTAGGTTTAGAGAAATCGAAGTTAAAAATTAGGAATTTTAGGATTCTGGCTGGCGGTCGAAAATTGCCTCACGTCGACCGGCCGGAGAGAGTGGTGGCCGGTGTGAAGGTTCGGTGGCCGACGAACGGCTGAAGGATGATCGGTGTTGGTGATTGAGGATCCAACGGAGGAGCAGGAGGCGGAGTGTGACCGGAGTTTGTGGTGTTCATCGTGTTCTTGATGAACACCAAACGTTTTGGTGTGTTTTTGATTCATTTTGGATCATTTTTCTGGGAATAAGGTGTTTGTGGCAGAGAGTTTAGAGAGAAGGGAGAGCTATTGAGAGAGCAAATCCAAAAAAAAGAAAAAAAAGAAATGAAAGGGGCTGAAAGAGGCCTTTTATAGTGGTGCTTAAATGCACCATTTTGGGTGCCAGGTCAGATCCTAAGATCTGCGCCCTTCTTTTCAGATTCTTAGGGATTCGACCCCAAGTTTTGCCTCTTTGTAATTCGGTCACCTATATTTGTAATTTGACACTTGAATTTTAATATTAATGCAATTTGGTCTTTTTTTACAGTTTTAATTAATTGTTTTAATTGTTGTATGTTGCATGATTTTAATGTCAAGCATATAGTATATTTGTATAGAGAATTAATTACTTAGTATAATTAATTAGAGCATTTTAAGAACATGTATTTTAATTAATTTAATTTAATAGGTGAGATCAGTATAGAAAGTAAATGGATATTGAATGGAAACTAGAATGCTCAAAGTTGAGTACTATCTCAATGTTTAGTCAAGGGAGTATTTTAGTTGAATATTTAATATTCTATTTTAACATAGAAAATGGTAACCACACATAGCAAGTTTAATTTGATTAAATTAGAATTAGGTATAAATAATTAGATTCATTAATGATTAGGAATAATATTGATTTAAGGCTTAATATGGGTAGTGCCCAATCATTTGGGTGTTATCACATAAACCCTAAATTTGATAGTATTCATAGTTTTAATTAATTAATTAATTGAAGCCTTAGTTAGGTTAGAACTTAAAATTGACAAGAAAATAAATGGACATACATTAAAAACCTTTTGTGTTGAGATACATTTTTGAAAATGAATTGAAGTATCCTAAAGTAACTGGATGTTTCAAAACTCATGTTCGTTTGAAAATGTATTTTCTTACAAAAGGATATTATCCATTTGTAATGAAAATTCAACTAATGATTAAAGGATTAATTAAATTTAAATTATCGTTCGAAATGCCAAAATGCCACGTGAAATTAATAAGGTACCGATAATGGGCGTTTGTGGGAGTGTTAATCCTTCCCCACACGTAACCGACTCTCGAACCCTAATTTTAAAGAAATGAATATCTAGTTGTTTTTATGGTGTCCAGTCTACCAAAGTGACCGATGGCGACTTCAAAATATTTTAAAGATCAAATAAAATAGGTAATCTTCTTGATTAATAAATAAAATTGATTTAATACAAAAAACCCTAATTTTCAAGATTAAATGGAAGGAAAATCAATTTTATGGTTAATTAAGTGAAAAACTTGATTTAACATGAAAATCCTAATTTTCAAGTTCTAATAAATTAAAATGAATAAAAACTCGATTTTCAAAAGAATTAATCGTCAGACTATTTTCCATACGTTTCGGTTTCAAAAAATGGTCGCGTCAGAAGCCATACATATAGGCAAAAACAACCCAAAAACTACCAGTAAGCAACACGATATGCATAGTGTCACGGCCTTAGCCTTTAGTTCACTCGGTCGCTAAGCCGTGCGGCACTTGAAAGGGACTCTTCCCGATCAAGTCAGCCTTTTTCCCTCGATTGATCTGCTCAAAATAAGCAAGCAACACATTAGTCTCACGCCACAAAACCATTCTTCAAGCCCTTGGCGAAACCGTGGGGCATAGCGGATGCACACAATGACCCCGACCTTCCCCCCGTAGGAAAAGAACGGTTTTTATTTTATTAGAAAAAAAAAGAAACATCGGTTACATTAGAAAACTCACCCACACCATCGACTTGGGCGGTAGGGGCCGCCTCGATGGTGTGTAGGATACATACCTTTACCAGTGGATCAGCCCAAACTCTGCCGATTTGTCCACCCCCACATATATGAAAAAAAACATAATAGAAATGACCAGAGTAAACATTCTATTGTTTGAAACGAGGACACTTTTTCCTAACTAAAGAAATAATTGAAAACAAAGACTCTTCTTCCTAAAACATTGATGTGCTTGAAAATGGGGCATGGTAGAAGTGACTCGGTTGTGGCCCCGGAACTCGGTTGTAACACCATGTGAGGATGGCCACAACATCCTCCCCACCTAACTTGTCGACGCCCTCGTTGGTGAGCTGCAAGGAACTCCTCGATTTTTCGCTGAACGCCTTTAGGTCATGATCTCTCTCCCAACTTGTCTCTTCGGCTCCGAGACCTTCCCACTTGACCGGTACTCACGAACAGGCTTCTTCTTGGACACCGTAACAAACCTATCAGCAAGGATCTCCTCAACTCGACGTTACGATGGGGTTTGGTACAGATGGGGCCCCGATCACTCTGTCCTCGGCTAATATCCGAGGGGCTCGCATGAAAAGCCTTCAAATTGCTCACATGGAACACAGGGTGAACTTTCATCCATGAGGCGGCTTGATCTTGTATGAGTTATTTCCAACTTTGGCCACAATCGGTCTTCGGTCCTTCATACTTTCGCACCAATCGCCGATCTCTATTCCGTAAGAACCATAATCGTTTCGCCATTAGCTTCACAAGCACTAGATCGCCAACTTTGAATCTGCTGGTCCCTTCGGCTCTGATCTGCCCACTTCTTCATATGTTTTGCAGCTTTCACTAGATAAGCCCGAGCAATCTCTGTATTTTGGCGCCATTCCTTTGAGAAATTAAAAGCTCGGGACACTTTCCTTTGTATGACTCTATCTTTGGTGTGTGGAAGCGCGGCTGTGACTGTCACAATTTCAAAGGGGCTTTTATTAGTAGCGAGAACTCTTTTGTGAATTAAAACAAAGTTGTGCCACATCCAACAAAGAAGGCCAATTTTTCTGGTTGGCCGGATAAAATGCCTTAAGTACTCTTCTAACAACCCATTAAAGCGCTCCGTCTGCCCATCCGTGCAGGGATGATAACTTGACGACAAATTCAGTTTGGATCCCAACATCTTGAATAACTCTCTCCAGAAATTTCCAAAGTGAACCGACCATCCACACTGTCACTAACGATATCTTGTGGGACACCCCAATACTTTACAACATGTTTAAAGACTAATCGAGCTGTCTCCTCCTCCAAACAATATTTGGGGCGGGGATAAATGTAGCATATTTTGAGAACCGATCCACCACCACAATGGCAGCTCAAGATCCCCAACCCGAGGCAAGTTCACTATGAAGTCGAGTGAAATGCTCTCCCAAGGTCGTCTTGCAGCGACAATGGCTCCAACAATCCTGCAGTCTTTTGTCGATCCACTTTGTCTTGCTGGCAAATAAGGCAAGTCTTGGTATAGTCCATAATATCCTGTCGCATGTGCGGCCAATAATATCCTTGTTCCAATAGGGCCAGAGTACGCCGCCAACCTTGGTGACCTGCCCAGGGAGTGTCATGGCATTCGCGTAGTAGTTTCTGTCTAAGTTCTCCTGCTCTCGGGACATACATACGCGGACCTTTTGTCATTAGGATCCCATTCTCTACCCAAAAGGTCTTTGATTGGCCACTTTCCACCATCCTCAATATTGCCATCATCTGCGGATCCTTTCCCATATTCTCCATTATGAGTTCCCGAATGTCATTCGTCACCCTACTAGCTGACATAGGAGCAATTAATCTAAGGGTTGCCAGATCGGCCCTTCGACTCAACGCATCAGCTACCTGATTCTTCTTCCCAGCTTTATGCTCAAAACTAAAATCAAACTCCGCTAAGCGCTCTTGCCATCTTGCTTGCCTTGCCGATAGTTTTGGTTGTGTTAGGATATGACTAGCAGCCGTGTTGTCTGTTTTAACAACAAACTTTGAGCCCAACAAATAATGCCTCCAAGCCCTGAGACAATGGATCACAAAAGAAGTTCCTTTTCCGAAGTCGCATATCTCGTCTCGGCACCACTCAACTTCCGACTCTCAAAGGCCACAGGGGTGACCACCTGCATGAGTACTCCCCTATGGCAAAGTCGGATGCATCGGTTTCAACTTCCATTGGTTTCTCAATGTCCGTAATACTAGGATTTGGGTCGTTCATCACAATTTTTTTATTTCCTCAAAAGCATCTTGACACTTTTTTGACCAGGCCCACTTCTCACCTTTCTTTAACAAATTGGTAAGTATAGCTGTCCTCCGAGAGTAGCCTTCGACAAACCGTCTATAATAGTTAGCTAATCCCAAGAATGATCTGAGCTCACTAACACTCTTTGGAGTCGGCCATTCTTGGATTGCCTTCACTTTTCCTCATCCATTCGAACATGTCCCCCTTGAGGTGTCCTAGGAACTTAATTTGAGTTTGGGCGAAAGCACATTTCTCCTTTTAACAAATAGCTGATTATCTCTGAGTCTCTGCAACACTAACCGCAAATGGTTTTCATGATCTCACAAAGAGGAACTATATACCATTATATCATCCAAGTATATCACCACAAACTTGTCCAAAAAATCACGGAACACTCGGTTCATCAATGTGCAAAAGGTTGCAATTGGTTAGCCCAAATGGCATCACAAGAAACTCAAATGCCCATATCGAGTAACACAAGTTGTCTTGGTTCATCTCCCTCGCCACTTTACACGATGATACCCGATCGAAGATCCAGCTTTGTAAAATATTTCGCGCCACTTAGCTGGTCGAACAAGTCCGCAACTAAGGGGATGGGATACTTGTTCCGGACAGTCACTTTGTTCGAGGCTCTATAGTCCACACACAATCTCGAGCTCCCATCATGTTTCTTACGGAACAACACGGGCCCCAAATGGCGCTTTTTAGGCGGTCGAATAAACCCGACTTTTAACATTCATCGAGTTGTTTCCTCAATTCAGCTAATTCGGAGGGGACATACGATGCGGGCATCTCGCGCGGAGGTTTGGCACCGGGGACCAGTTCAATCTCATGATCCACCGTCCTTGAGGAGGGGCCCTTCCGGCAACCGATCTGGCATGACATCTTTATAGTCCTCCAACACTCTCAAAATCCCATTTGGTACCCCTTCAAAGGTTGACTCCCCATGTAGGATAGGCAATATGACAAAAGAAGGTTCCCCCTTCTTCACCCCTTTCTTAAATTGTATTGCTGACAACATCTTTCCGCTTCTTGGTAGAATGGTAGCGGGTACCACCCCCGGGCAATCCCCAGAAACAATAGGCAGCTCATGGCGAGGACGGGGATGGCCTGGCTTTTGTCATAAAATCCAGTCCCAACACAACATCAAAATCGTCCATAGGGGAAACAATGAGATCCACGCTTCCTCCCAAGACCCAAGCTTGGCCTTCACCCTCTTAACACTTCCACAAATTTGCAAAATGAATTAACTTTTTCATCTGTCCCATCTCTAGTAATTGTTAAACCGCATCTCTTGACTTCCTCGGGTGAGATAAAAGTATCTGTTGCTCCCGTGTCAACAAGAGCCCTAGTCGCCTTCCCATTTATCACCAAGTCCACGTACATCAAGCCCTTTCCCGTTTCTTTCTTTATTTGTCCAATTGCGATTGTAATGCACTCGAAATAGACCAATCCTGGCGGATCGGTCTCACTATTCTCTGTAGGTGGGTTAGGGAGTGTGTCCCAGTGGCGTGAAAGTTCCAAAGCACTTAATGCACCCCTATGTGGGCACTCACCCACGCGATGAGGCCCTTACACAAGAAGCATGCTAGGGGTAGCCTATTTGGCCCATTCCTCGGCGTAAAGCCACCATTCCCCCTATTCTGCATGGCTCCTTGTTTGGAAGTCCTCTCCCGCTCCCCAAGTTATCGGCCTCTCCCCTAGCCATCTTACTCCCATTACCTGCATGGTTATTGCTCCCACTAGTTGGGGCCTTGCGTTTGTTTGAGCCATCATTGTAATCGTTAAGCCGCTCGGCGTGGCCATCAAATGACTACATCCTGCACTCGTTGTCTTTGAATCTCAGTTCTAGCCCATGGCTTTAGGCCTTCAAGGAAAGCAAACATCTTGTCTTTCTCCGACATGTCCTTAATATCCAGCATCAATGCCGCAAACTCTCTCACATAATCACGAATAGTCCCCGTATGGGTCAAATCCCTCAACTTCTTCCGAGCATTATACTCCACATTCTCTGGAAAGAAGGTAGCTATTAATTCTTGTTTCAACTCGTCCCAACTTTTAATGGAACACACGCCATTTGTGAACTTGGACCTCCACCACAATTTGGCATCCCCTGACAAGTACATAGAAGCCATCGAGACCTTGTCTTCTTCTATAGAGGTGCGAGTAGCCAAAGTATTGTTCAATATCAAATAGGAAATTTTCAAGCTCTTTGGCATCCTGTTCCCCTCATACCCATGAGGCTCGGGGACCCTATTCCTCTGCCCCTTTCCATGGTCACTTTGAATTTCCCACAGCCACTTCAATCAAATTAATTTGAGCCTTAAGCTCCTCTATCTCAAACTTGAGTACTCATTGCCTCCTTTGTCTCATCAAATGTGAGGTGTTTCACCATGTGAGCCAACTCACGATGAAACTTCAATTGCTCGAACTCGTTCACTTTGGTCACCACATGAGCCCCTCGGGGCCGCCACCGCGGACTTCTAGCTCCTCATACCTATCGGGGTCTATGGTCCTACCCTCTTGTGCAACTCTAGCGCCATGTTGCGCCGAAACCTGCGCCACTGGCACCTCGGTTCTCGGGACGGCTCTTGGCCCCCGATTCTTCGCGTAGTCACCATCCTTGGGTTGACTCCCACAACACTAGTTCCTGCAAAGGAAGAATAATAAGCACCACAATGCCTATTAATAACTCAGCACCCATAAAGAGGAGTAAGCACCACCGTGCTTTCCCACTCAAAAAAACTCGGCACCACTTTTGCACAAGAAGCAAGAGAGCACCACTTTGTGCATCAAGAGGAATAAGCACCACCGTGCTTTCCCAATAAAAACTAGGCACCGCTGTGCACTAGCAACAAGAAAGCACCGTTTGAATGAAAAAAAAAAATTGAGCACCACTGTGCCACAATTAAAAAGCACCTCTGTGCTATTGATTACGCACCTCTGTGCTTTTCACCGCAATGAACAGGCAACACCACCCGAATTTGAGCGCTACAACCTGGCTCGGATACCACGTGTCACGGCCTTAGCCTTTAGTTCACTTTCGGTCGCTAAGCCGTCATGCGGCACTTGAAAGGGACTCTTCCCGATCAAGTCAGCCTTTTTCCCTCGATTGATCTGCTCAAAATAAGCAAGCAACACATTAGTCTCACGCCACAAAACCATTCTTCAAGCCCTTGGCGAAACCGTAGGCATAGCGGATGCACACGATGACGACCCCGACTTCCCGTAGGAAAAAAAAAGAACGGTTTTTATTTTATTAGAAAAAAAAAAAACATCGGTTACATTAGAAAACTCACCCACACCATCGACTTGGGCGGTAGGGGCCGCCTCGATGGTGTGTAGGATACATACCTTTACCCGGTGGATCAGCCCAAACTCTGCATTTGTCCACCCCTACATATATCTGAAAAAAAAATATAATAGAAATGACCCGAGTAAACATTCTATTGTTTGAAACGAGGACACTTTTTCCTAACTAAAGAAATAATTGAAAACAAAGACTCTTCTTCCTAAAACATTGATGTGCTTGAAAATGGGGCATGGTAGAAGTGACTCGGTTGTGGCCCCGGAACTCGGTTGTAACACCATGTGAGGGGATGGCCACAACACATAGCACAACTCCAAGCCATGCGCATAGCACCAGCCGCACCAACCAGCCAAACCACACTTAGACAGTACCCCAAACATAATCTCATGTCATCCGCGCAGTGCACAACTCACACACCACAAGCCTCCTAAAACCTCTCACATACAAGCTTGAAACAACATACTCTTTATCACCCCTTCTTTAGCTAACGCATCGGTATGGTGAAAATTAACACTCTGAAGACCATGACATGCACGATCAATTTCACCAAAAAATTCCCACAACGGCCACAACTGCTTATAAGTTTGCATCATCCAACCCAACGCAATCCGTGAATCCGATTCCACCAAAAAACAACGATCCGACCACTTTGAGCCAATAAACAAGGATAACGCAAACGCAATCGCGCTCAACTCAGCCTCATTTGACTCCAAACAACCGAGTGGGCCCCAAAAAAATTGCCAAGACCCGACCATGCTCGTTACGAAGCACCCCACCAAACACCGCCGGCTCTGCTTTGCCGCGAGCAGACACGTCAACATTAAATTTCAACACCCCAGGAGGCGGAGGGTCCCATCTCACCCCAATACGAGCCATGCTAAAATCACTTGTAAGACTACACATGCTTAGACAGCTCTACCACTGTAGTTCACTAATATTCACGTTCTCCTTAAGGGTCTTCACCCAGTAAAACGATCTTAATTTAATCAAAAAACATAACTCCTCAAAAGGCATGCGCTTATTATTAAACACAGACCTCATTACGCGCCAGCTAAATTGACCATAAAAGAGAGCCCCCACACATGACACCTACCACTGTCGCAACTCGCCTGAAAATGAAATGTAAAATCCAGACAAAAAAAATCTGAAAAATGAAAAGGCAAAGGTAAACTCATACCACCATGTACGAAACCAATCCCAAATAATCGAGATACTCGGACAAGAATACAATAAGTGACCGACATCCTCATCCACCTCCTCGCACCAAACACAACATCCTTGCTGCTCCCCAAGCGGCACACCCTAAGCCCTCAAAAAATCAAACGTAGGCAGCTGACATAACCAAACAAACCATAAAAAAGATTGAACCTTTAGAGGAACAAGAACCTTCAAAGCGAAGCAATCCGCCAAGTCACTGTCTCCTACTTTATCCAACATGATCATTCGTGAAATAGAACGAATGGAAAATCCCCCATGAGGATCAAGTTTCCAAATTAAAACATCTTGCTTATCCTCGCCCAACACCAAATGCACCACGAATGAACGCAACTCAGTAAGTTGGCGATCTTCAAAAGAAAGCAGCCTTCTACAGAAGAATCCAACCCATGAAGCATGATCAAAACCATCCCCAACAGAGTAATCCTTCACCAATGCTAATTTGTTGGAAGCGATCGAAAAAAAGTCTGGGGTAAACATCCTTCAAAGGTTGTTCTATACACCATGGATTGAACCAAAAAAACACACTGCTCCATCGCCCACTTTCTAAATAAAATTAGAAACATCCATATGGGCAAGCACTTCCTCACAACATGCAGAAGAGACTATTTGCTACCATATAGTTGACATCGATCCCTTATTAGAAGTATTAAACCTCCACCATTGAGGATTCTCTTCATATTTCGCCACGATAAGAGATTGCCATAACGAATCAGGGTCCGTAGCATACCTCCACGAACACTTAGAAAGCATAGCCAAATTTTTCACACGTAGATCCACAACACCAAGTCCGCCAAGGTGATGCGGACGACAAACAACCTCCCAACTCATCCGACAAAGCTTGCGTTGTAAACCAACACCTCCGCACAAGAACGCGTGACGTATCTTATCAATAGCTGTGATTAGTCCTTTAGGAACAATAAACAAGCCCATATAATAAATCGGTAGTGAGGAAAGGACCGAGTTTACCAATGTTACTCACGCGGCAAAAGATAATGAACTCCTTTTCTAACCAGCCAGCTTTCAACGAAAGTTTGCAATAACTGGCTCCCATATAACCTTACTTCTCGGATTGACTCCTAGTGGTATCCCAAGATATATAAAAGGTAAACCCCCTTCTGAAAACCCAAAATTGAAGCCATTGATTCATAAATATCATCTGCAACACCAAACGCGAATAAAGATCACTTATTAAATTTTATATGCAGCCCTGAACACACTTAGAAACAATGAAACAATCGATGAACATTTCGAGCACATTCCACTGATGCTTCAAAGAACATGATGGCGTCATCAGCAAATTGCAAATGTGAAATCAAAACTCCTTGTGCAATCTCTATCCCACAGATCACCCCAATATCCTCAGCTTTTGTCAACATCTGATGCAACGCTTTGGCAACAATGACAAATAGCAATGGATGGTGAAGTCCCCGACCCATACCAAATTCTTTAGTCGCACAACCATTAAACAAAACAGACATACGGACTGTGCTAATACATTCTCACACCCAAGATCTCCAAGTCAAATTAAAACCCATACATTGTAAAATGAGGTCGAGGAACTCCTATCGCACAGTCATAGGCTTTCGCGAAATCCAATTTTAGTACAAATCTACCCCTCCATTACCACGCATGGAATGAATTACCTCATTCGCTAATAAGACACCATAAACAATTTGACGACCTTTCACAAAAGCTTTCCTCGAGTCACTGATTAAAACCCCTAACACCGACTGCAAACGCTTTGCCTGAATTTTATACATCAAATTCACCAAGCTTATAGGTCTAAATTCACCCAAAACAGTTAGGGATTCAACCTTCTGTAACAACACCAAAAATGAACAATTCACACCCATCAGCAATTTACCAGTGGCATAAAAAATCTCAAAAAAGCACATCACGTCAAATTGCACAATCTTCCATCCCTTCTGATAAAACTCAAGACTAAACCCATCCGGTCCTAGAGCTTTTGAGCCATCACAACTTTGGATAACCCCACGCACCTCCTCCACAGTAAAAGAAGCCACTAAATTCAGGTTATCCAGCTTCTCAATTTGTTTAAATTCCTGCTCGAATGACCATTCACTCAATCGTCTATCCCTTGCAAAATGTTTGCCAAATTCTTATACCAAAAATCGGCGTAACCTCCCCGAATCAGTTTCCCACCGCCCTTTGATAAATAAACCCAAAATTGTGTTTCTAGCTGCTGGTAATTTCTAGTACGATGAAAAAATGCAGTGTTTCTATCACCCAACCTCAAACAAGACACCCGCGACTTCGATACCATAAAGCTTCCTTACGCTTTAACGTGCCCCATAATTCCTGCATCCACAATCATCGACTTTTAATCAGCCCCCCATCCACCCCACTTGAGCTTATTACGCCATCGGCGGAATCAATCTAATTTTGCAAGTCCTCAATCGCATCATTCACATTACCAAAAAACATTTTTGTTCCACACTCGTAGAAAACGCTTCAATTATCGTAATTTAACCATAATGTTATCATTTCCAATGCCCATACCCAATATTCTACACCACTCTTCTGCAATTTGCACTATGTTACGTTTACAATCCAACCAACAATTCAAGAATTTAAATGGCCGAGGACCCCAATCGCGAACATCACAAAGCAAAAGCAAATGAGAGTGGTCTGATGCCCCCCCGACAAAGATAATTGTTGCACATTCGAGAAACAATCCATCCAATCCATCGTTACCAAAAATCTATCTATACGGCTACAACGGTTCCAAACCATGTAAATTGTTCCCCAACCAGCGGCAAATCAACTAAGCATGCATTTTCAATGAAAGAAGAGAACTCTTCCATACCTTGCGGACGAGAAATACAACTAGCTCGCTTCGATGACCAGCAGATCGCATTAAAGTCTCCCGCTACACACCACGGACCATCAAAACTGTCCATCAGATTCAAAATCCGCGACCACAACAAAGCTTGTTCACCACTGTCGCATGGAGCATACACCGTTAAAATACAACAGCTAATATCCTTATGAATCCAACGTCCCTGAAGCAACACAAAATGTCTATCAACCTCCACAGATTCCATGATAAACCTCGATCCCTCCCATATAGCCAAAACATCACCAGCCACTCCAATCGACGGTGAGAATGCAAACTCAAACGTATCAGTTACCCATAAATTCGCAATCACAAGAGAAGGAATCTCTTCAAGTTTCAATTCCTGTAACAACACCATGTCTACCTTTTGTTTCCGAAGAACATCTCGTACCCCCACCTCTTGGCCGCATTGCCCAAACCCCAAACGTTCCATGATATGATGTGCATTTTTCACAAGCCACGACCTCCCTCGGCTATAACCCAAGAGATGTCCTTAATGATATCCTCTTCTCGGCCAATCGATGTCACCCCAATCAGGTTTCTTAAATTCACTGTTGCTTCAATCTCACGACGTAACACTTGTTGACTAAGGTGGACATTCGAATCAGTGACTGATCAACAATTGCCTTGTGCGATTTCACACTTGTCTTACTCAGCCTTCCCCTACGCTTCTTGCCTGTCACGTTTGCACTGGATCCATCATTTACCCCCTTTACCTTGTGCAACAGCCCATTAATCTGAACTTCTTCAGTTGTTCCTAAACCTATTTCCTTGTTCTTCACACAAACAATCCCAGTAAGATTCTGTTTCATAGAAGCATCACATAAACAATCAGCCTTATCTTGAATTTCACAAAAACAACCAGCCTTATCCTGAGATGGAGAGTCAAGCAACTGAAACTCTAACATCATTAGGACTCCTAGTACCACCAATCATCATATCACGAATCTCCTCACCATCAATCATCCGTACCCCTATCTCTTATTGTGAATTATGTACCAACAATTCATCCTCGCAATTTACCTCTGGAATTAAGCTATCACTAGTAATGTGCAGGTCCGTTTGATGATTGTCTTCCCAAATTTGATTCAAACGCCAAGAAACAGACTCGTTGGCATAGTCACAAGAAGCTCCCAGTGTCCCTCGGCCATCATCCACATCAAGTACATGAGCCTAAGACGGACTCTTACAGCATGTATCGTCAACTGAGTTAGAGATATGAGTAACGCTATCAATGTCATCATTCTCCTCCGATATCCTGCAATCGCATTCCACAACCGGTCCACATAAATCTAATTTCACAACACGCAAGGGAAAAGACTTGGTGCCCACCTGCAAATCGATCAATTCATCAATTCGAGTAATAACAACTGTTTCAATTAACATCCTGCCCCGTTCAAAGAAAGAAGGTGCTGCAGTATCATCGTCGATGCACACAAGTTTTCCCCAAAACTTCGCTATATTCTCAAAAGATTTTCGTGTCCACGCATGGATTGGCATTCCCCCAATCGCTACCCATACTCGTCGCGTATCAATCGCAATATTTGGCGACCATTTCTCAACTTTCGAAAAACAGTCTTGAACCTCCTCAGAATTCAACACCCTGTCCCTAATATCCACAGACGTGAACATTAACATGATCATCGATCCAGCGATCCTCAAAATTGAGAAGCCCTGACATTGTGTTATCTTCAATTTTCATGCTAATTCTGCGAGATTACACGGCCTCTCGCACCACCCCATCATACAAAACTTCAGAATGTCCCATTTATCTTCATCTACCACCCCCGAAACAGTACGTCTCTTCTCTGACTGAACATCTTGAGGGCCATTCTCCGAACTCCCTAAATCCAAGTCTGCCTGCATTGGAGATTTCTTCCGTTGTGATTTGCGCCTCCAAAAAGAGGCCCTTTCCCCCTTCCAAGCCATCGACACTCTGATCCTCGATCCATAAATCCAAGCGCCATCTAGTCGTTCAATCGCCTGATCAGCGTCACGACTGGATCCCAACCTAACAAAACCAAAGCGTGCTCCATCCTTCGCCACTTTTTTTGAAATGAAGGCGTTGACAACCACGCCGTGTCGATCAAATACTTGCCATAGGCCTTTCTAGTGCAAATTTCGTGAGATATTCCCCACATACAAGGTCCAAACACGAAGCCGATCCTTTGATTTTAACCTCACATTCTGATCATGATCCGCCGCCGCATTCTGATCACGATCCGAAGCCGCCATTCTTTGTTATGGTTTTGTTACTTTTTTTTAAACTCTAGTTTCAATTGTTTTAAAGGATAGGTAGGGTCACACTCCTCTAAAATTTTAGAAAATTTAAACTTTATCTTTAAAATTTTTAAAAAATTTAATTTGGCCATTTCAAAATTTTTAAAATTTATATTAAACTTTAAAACTTTAAATATTTTTTTATTAAATTTCATCTCAAATTTTAATTTTTTTATAAATCTTTCAAAATGATTAAAAATTTTAGTTAAACTCTATTTTTTTTTTAAAAATTTTTGTTTAAGCCTCTAAAAATTTTAAAATTTAAGTTAGCTCCCTCAAATTTTTACTTTAAGTTCCGCCACTAAACCTATGCTTTCGAAAAATACCTCTAATAGAGAGTCATCGAATCCTCTTCATAACAGCTTCGCAAAGTAAGTCCTTTAGTTGACGCCTCTAAATATCTTCCTTCACCTACACTTATTTCAATGATTTCGCCCATTCTTCCGATAATTAAAAGATGTGACAACAACCAACAAATCAGATCCTACTATTCAACTATCTCATTACAAGATAAATGGAGATGAGATAAATTTCATGATAATTATAACATACTTAAATTAATCTCATCAATTCATTTTCTTCTAATCTATCTATCTATTTATCGTCTTCATATATTTTAAGATAATCACAAAATAAAATACAAAGGGACTAAATCCTCATCTAATGATCAAATCCTTTCCTCCTCTTAACTCTCTCTTCACTTAGTCTCTCTTACACCACCTCTACATCTTCTGACTATATCTTATCTAATAACTTTTCGTCTAAATTTACCGGAGTAAACCGCTACGAACCACAATCTCTAATTATACCATCAACGCAACTCACCTGTTAGCACTAGTTTTTCTTCCAACTTTCATGGAACTTAATTCCCACAAGATTGCGTCATTGAAGTTAATAATTACCAGTTCTTTGCGATAATCTTCCAAATAATCCTTATTTAGACTAAAGTTAAACGAGTCAAAGAGATGAGCACCAGAATATTTTCATTTTCATTTTCATTTTCATTTTCATGGCTTCCCATGAAACAATCAATGTGGACATCAAATATAGTCCGATAACCCCCTCAAAATATCAATTAGGCAAAACCAAGCAATGAAAATTAAAAATTATTTGCACATGATATTAGAACAGTGAAACATAACAAGGTTTGATAGAAGCCAAAATGCATCTAAATAATTATTGTCTCTTCTTTCAACCTCTGAAATATTTAATTTGTATTAAATCTTTATAAAATGGGAAACAAATTGCTTTCATAACTCAGTTGATTAGAACACTTGTTTAGGAAGCGGGAGGTCTTGAGTTTGACTCTTAATGAAAGCAGTTTGTCATTTTTTTTTTATATCTAAGTTGAGTTTAGCAAGATAATACATTGAACAATTTTCAAAGTCAAAAAACAAAGCTTTAGTAAGCGGGAAGTCTTGAGTTTAACTCTCATCTGTTTCTTTATTTCTGTTTCATTCATTCTCAAGTTAGCCCCATTCATTGGGTCATGATATTTTTCCCCCCAACAAATTCATGCTCTTGTTTTTCTCACTCGTTGAATAGTTGCTTTGATCTTTCATTTGCTATATTGATTCTACTAAAAGCATTTTCTTTGTTGGCTTTGGCTTTCTTTTTGACGAACAGAAGTCAGCCAACAATCCCAACCCGCGACTTCAGCTCAAAAAATGTGGGCGTAAGTGAAACCTATTCATCTGCAAAAGTTGAAGGCGGTGTTTATATGCTAATTGCTTTCTCTCCTTGATTCTCCATTCTATCAATTCTCTTGTGATTTCTAGTCGCAAGATGGGAGCATCACCCCTGCAGACTAAAGAAGCAAATGTTATGGAAAGTAAAGGAATTGGTTACATTCCAAATGAATGGTGAGTGAAGATAGATGCATTTATTAAGTTGAGTTTAGCAAGATAATACATTGAACAATTTTCAAAGTCAAAAAACAAAGCTTTAGTAAGCGGGAAGTCTTGAGTTTAACTCTCATCTGTTTCTTTATTTCTGTTTCATTCATTCTCAAGTTAGCCCCATTCATTGGGTCATGATATTTTTCCCCCCAACAAATTCATGCTCTTGTTTTTCTCACTCGTTGAATAGTTGCTTTGATCTTTCATTTGCTATATTGATTCTACTAAAAGCATTTTCTTTGTTGGCTTTGGCTTTCTTTTTGACGAACAGAAGTCAGCCAACAATCCCAACCCGCGACTTCAGCTCAAAAAATGTGGGCGTAAGTGAAACCTATTCATCTGCAAAAGTTGAAGGCGGTGTTTATGTGCTAATTGCTTTCTCTCCTTGATTCTCCATTCTATCAATTCTCTTGTGATTTCTAGTCGCAAGATGGGAGCATCACCCCTGCAGACTAAAGAAGCAAATGTTATGGAAAGTAACGGAATTGGTTACATTCCAAATGAATGGTGAGTGAAGATAGATGCATTTTTTCTATATTTATCATCTCCAACTCCTGGTTTTGTTAAGATACTGAAAAGATAGCATTGCCTGGTTTGAAGGTTGTAATCTCCTAATGCATGTCTAAACTTTTTACAAGGGCAAGAGGAAGAAGATTAGGCAAAATAAGCACAAGTTTGGTGGTCCAAATCTTTTCCAACAAAACACATTTAAAGAAGGCTAAGTTGAACCATTCCAATCCAGAAAAATCGACCATTCAAGATATGAAGTATCAATTTGGAGCAATTTTTGCCTCTGTTTACTCTCAGTTCACAATTAATTCTTGCTGTCTTGTTGAAATTAGTTGAACTGTAATTTGCAACCAGGAGTGTCTAAAGTGGAGACAGAAATGAACAGAAGAGAATTTTAGTTTTTCTTTGGGGAAAGAGAGACATGACATTGTGTGAACTTAATTTTGTAATGACGGGCCAAATGCCTTTTGTTGGTAATAAAGAACTAGTAGTACTTCTGGTTGTGGTTGATTTGTACGGTTATGTGTATAACACTTGATAAATTTACTTTCCTACATGTTCTTTTGGGTAAATTTGTTGACCATCTAATGCTTCAAGATGAAGTAAAAAACTTAGCTTTGTTTGTAGTGACACCAGTTGCAGTAATGCTTGGAAAGATTGCCGATTGCTGTCTCCGTTCAGACATAATCCAGTTTCTATAGGCTGTTCTGTCTTTCTCTCTCAAAACATTTCAACCAACTAGTCTTTTTTCTTTTCCTTTTTGAGCAACTAAACTGTGTTGTTAAGGAAAATAAATAAATAAGAATTCAAATTAGTGCTTTGCATGGTATAAGCAAGCTCTACAAAGATATATCTGCCAGAAACAATGAGAAGTGAGAACTCAAGTGCACGAAACCAGAGTTCGTTGGTGAACATCTTTAAATCTAAATAAATATTCAATTATAATTTACAGTACATGGAGAATAGAAATAAAGAAGCGAAGGTTGTCAAAGGGTCAGACTACCATTTCAGCTTCTCTAAGACTGGTGGGGATCCCGATATCTAACCTCATGGTTGGTTTATATTGATCAGGCGCAGCAGCACCAGCCTGCACACAAATTTCCACCACAGCAGGGGCTTGCCCATAGAAAGACCTGAGCTCCCGCTGCAATGGCGGTCCATTCACATCAGGCAAATGCCACACATATCTTGGAGGTATCAAGTCATCCAGCACTGCTGCTTGCCAACCATGTTGCCCATTTCGTTGCTGGTGCTTGTGGGCACCACAGTTCTGTGCTTTGTGCCCTGAGGGACCAACGTGCACCTCCGGGCAATATCCACAAACCCTCACAGGATACATCCTCATTAGCTTCTTGGCTCCTCTCCTCATCTGTTCCCATGCTTCGAGTGTTTCCTCGGCAAGCCGGATTGTTTCCTCTTCACCGCAAGGAGCTACTATCTCCGAATCGGGTATTTCAGTCAATAATGGTTTCAAAGGAACTTCAGGGACAGGATCTGGTAGTTCACTTTCATCAGCATCAACAAATTCGCTTTTACCAATCCAAATGATTGGCTTTCTTCTCCTCTTTGTTGGAAATTCAGGAACATCAACACCAGCTTGGATGCAGAGCTCAACGACCGCGGGAATCCGAGGAATGGAGAATCTCTCATCGTGACGTATACGCTTTCCAAGGCGATCATATAGATGGTAGGTATCGACTGGAAAGACTACATCATCAACAGTTGCATATGTCCATTGATGAAGGCCCTTACGGACGGAAGCACGGTAACCCCTACATGACTTGAATGGATGTGCGGCAGGACCAACATGAATTTCATTACAATAACTGCAAACATGTGAAATGAAGATATCACTACAGCATACTATCTATACACATTCAATGTTGAAAAAAAAACTAATCAGCTCTGATTATAATTACAAACAAATCAAGTCTAATTACATGGTAAACATAACAACAGGGGCCTGAGTAAATCTCAAATACCTAGTCATTATGATTAGAACACCATGATTTTGTGAATAAGGAAATAAGTATGGTAGGGGGAGAAATATTACCCGCAAGCATGAACTTTCACCACCTTCAAGAGTTTCTTGAGATTGTTAATTAATGTAACCCTTGCATTCAGCACATCGTAGGCAAGGGGTATTAGGCTTTTAACAATTAAGCCATTCTTCGGAGGTGGAAGCGGTTTTTTAGGTTGGCCTCTGCTCTTCTTGAACCTCTCCCTAGCAGCTCGCCTCAGTTCCACTATGGGTACAGGGAAGGGTTTCTTCTCTTTCTTAGAATAATAGCGAGGCAAATCCGCATTTTGAGGGTGATCACATCTAACTACCAATGCACATGGTTGATGAAACTTTCTTGAAGGAACTATAGGCTTCGACTGGAGTTTGAGTTCACCACTGCTACGCTGCGGAATGCACCAATTCCGAAAATATGCATATCTGTTAGAAGTATTCTAAAACTAACAGTTAAATCAGGAAACTGACAGTTCTAAAACTGCTGGGCTCTAACTAGTCAGTTCTAAAACAATTATAATTACACAGTTCTAACACGAAACTGACGTCCGGTAGCTTCATTTCGACAGTTCAATCAACCGTTCTCTAGGCCATGGACGGAAGCTTCATTTCCGACATGCTCTCCATTAGAAACAACATTATTTAACAAATGGAACTTCAACATTATCCAAGCATGGAGCATAAGGGAGGAAAAATGCAAAGCCAGATGATGCATACCTCCAAAGAAGAAAGCGAACTAAGGCCCGGGCAGAGGTTGAGTCTCATAAAATCATCTCTTGAGTGGTACGAAAGCAATGGTGGCCAAACCCTGGGAGGCAAAGTCAGATGATTCTTGGAATTACAACCCACCCCTGAAACCAGAATTAACAAAACAAAAACAAAAGTTTTAATTATCTGGAAGAAACGAGGAAACCCTTTTCTTGATTAGTGAAATAAAGGAAATGAGAAGTTTGGGTTTGGGAGTTGGAAAGAAAAGCTTACAGCAGCGAATCGAAAGCGAAGCCGACATTAACAGGAACAGTGGTTTACAAACAAAGAGGGAAGATAACACGGGACTTTCTTCTTTGTAAATCTTTTGTTATCTAAATTCTCACCCTTTCAACAGAAACAGGGATTATTCAGATTTTTGGTCCACTGATAATGAAGAACAAACTAATAAGCCTATGCTTTAGGCTTAGCACTTTGTATGCATAATTTTTCTTTTTTCTTTAGCCTTAAATTTGAAGGATCCATCGGGCCCAAAGATGACAGTTGTATGCCTCTCATAGTCTGGGCCAAGCCCAACATCTTATTTCCCATTTCCCCCTTTTTATTAACAATTGATGGAAAAAATATACTCACCCGTCCCAATAAATTTATTTAATATTGATTTTTTTTAAAGTCAATTTAAACTTTGGTCGTTATTATTCTAAATATTTTAATTCATTACATTTTATAAGATATATTTTTGTACTGTTTGATTGTAATTTTTTAAAATATTTTTTATATTTTTATCATTAATAAATTTAAAGTAAAAATGAGTTAAAATTAAAAAAAAAACAGAAAAAATTAATACTGAACAAATTTAATGGACGAAATGAGTATTTGTTTATAATATAATTAATTATATGCTTTAATCTATGTATAAATTAGAATTTGTTTTTTTAATTTTTTATATTTATAGTATAAATTTGTATGACATCATTCGATCATACAAATTTACCACACTAAAAAAGGTTAAAATTCAAAAGAAGAAAAGATGATGATATTCATCTTATGAGATTTAAGTTTAAATTACTTTGTCTGTAAGGTGTGCGTGTATTATCAAATAGTTAAGAATATATATGACCATATATTATCTTGTAATCACCTTAATAACACTATTAAAAAATTCAAAGGCAATCAAGAAAAACGAGTATAAATCCAGTTAGACATAAATTGAAAAACCGGTCAAAATTGACTTTTCAAACCATTTAAATTGGGAAATTAATAATTTATTTAATTTCGTAAGTTAGACCATTTATTAGTTAAACCGATATAAATCTAATAAATACTAATTATATAAAGATTGTATTTTGATATACATAAGTTATTAAATAAAAATAAATAAAATAAAAGAAGAACAAGAAAACAAGAACATATAAAAATAAAAAGAGAAATTTTTATAATATTCTCGGTATATAGTGTTTACAATGCTTCTCCGAAATTTGCATTTATAAATCTTATTATAAAAACTTTTTCGGGTACTAAATTGATAATGAGATACGACTTTAGAATAAAAAATTCATTTAACCCAATAATAAACAATGAAAATGTATATTAATAAGGTCATATTAATAACTTATTTATTTTCGAATGTTTTGAAAAACAAAAAAGATTTCAACTCCCTAGAAAAAAAACATGACCAAAATGGTCTTGAGTTAGAGCTCAGACTACACGATATTTCCAAGCCAAAGCAGAAATGGGAGTTGAACAACAGCCAGAAGAAGAAGAAGAAGAAGAAGAAGAAGAAGAAGAAGATAATGGCGCTTGCTTGAATGTTTTTCAGAGCTTCTCACCTCCGCAATCAAAATTCTCTTCATGATTTTCACAAACAACATCCCCATACACAAACATTCCCACACTGCAACAACATACACACTGTAACTCCAAACGGTCCTCCAAATTAGAGTCACCGAAACCGCAGCGAAAGTGTATCCTCCATAGCCAACTATGTCGAGCAATGGCACGTCTCCGTCTCCGAGTGTATGCACAATTGCTTCAAGTAGAAGGACTTGGATTAACCAGCAAAGCATTCCAATTTTAGCTTGCACGCCTAGAGCTTCGGGACTAAATCTGTGAAAAACAAGCAATTGTTAGTCACTACATCTGGTTTGCTTTCAAAAGCAGCCTAAAAGAGGTAAAATTTTTGTTACATCGCAAATCGGCTTAGTTCAATTGGTTCATGCAATCACTAGTCGCACTTAAAGTTAACAAGTGGTATTCAATTGGTCCATTTGATGATTAAATGAAATGAGAAAGATTAGAAAGGGAAGTTGGACTTGCTTTCCATTGATGCCTAAAAGGAAGCCTGCTAGAACCACATATGTGCCAAATGCCATCAATGGACTGTATAAATCGGGAGCGTTTATATCGTCGATAGGCGGCTTGTAAGACCATTCACCCCCTGCTTTTTCAGTTGCTCTCACCCAGTGTCCCTGGAGGAAACAAAGAAGTTTGAGTCAAATTTCTAAGATGGACTTCCATACTGATTTTTTAACGCAAAAGTATTTACTAGTGCATAGTGCATACTTTGTGCAGAAATGGAAACAAGATTAACTTCAACTTATTCATCACATACTGCTCATTCACTTGGAAGTAATATCGCAGATTCGAGAAATATCGGCCAATCTGCGATATGTTTCACGAGTTCAAATCTCACATCATTCAAGGAATTGATCATGTACTTAAGAAGTTATATAGAACTTCATCTTACATTGTCTGATCCTAAGAGCTTCGTCCAGTAGGCACCGAGTTGGGTTTTGATCAAATCGGTTCCGGCTCCATATAGAGCACCAGCAAATGGATCCATCTCATTCTTTGCTGTAGCAGGCTGGACAAAGATTTGCGCACATCCTCCTGAATTACATAATAATGTTACATATAACATGCAGTAGCTAGTTAATTAGTTAATCTTAATTAAACTTCAGAACTAAAAAAAACACTTACCTTCTCCTCCTTCTGAGTTAAAGATTGCCATTGAAACCTCCAAATTCGACCAACTCAGCCTTTCTTTAGAATCAAAAGTTTTACTCCAAATTCCTTCTCCTTCTTCATGGTGCCCGATATTTTCTATGTTTTATAATGATGGCGTGGCATTCTGATGGGTCCGCTTCCCAATAAGCTGTTTTTAGTCATGGAAAACAGTATTCAAACTGATACGTAATTGGACTCACTAACTGTAAAAGGCCTTTAAAACCCAGTTTTATTGAGACCCTGGTTCTTTTGGGCCTTCATACATCAATCCAAAAGCAAGGGAGAGAAAAATAGAGCTTTGACTTTTAAAAGAGTAGACAGTTGACAGTTGCAGGGTCTATTATCATAGAGAAATGGTACATGTTATATGAACTCGGTACAAGTCTAGGTCAGTCATTTGCCATTGCTTTTTCTTCTTTCTTTCTTTTGGGTGGTTCTGTGTCACTTTCAGCTTTTTATAGGATAGGGACCGCTAACAGTGATGGCCAAAGTGATGATGCATTCAGAATTCAAGATCTACTTCAGAAACAACAGGGAAAAAAAAGCTAACCAGATCTTTCACTTGCTCCAAACCAGAGTTTCTAGGTTGGTCAATTAGATTAAATTTGGTGTTTAAAAACTAAGTATTCACTTTGATGATCAAGTATTTACACAAGACAATTGCATTTGCTGAGTTCTGGCTATCATTTCCTTCACTTTTTCACTTTGATGAGCACTACAAGTCGTGAATGGTGGGGGAGTGGCCACTTTGTTTTCTATTTGTCATTTAATGACCCACTGGCTTAACTCATAAGCAAAGTTAGCAGCACTTGAGATTTTTTCCCACAAAAAAAGTTTTGAGTGCATGCTTGCTAGCTAGCCAGGCCAGCTCTGTGCCTCAAAACAGTTCAATAGAAGAAATATTAAACAGTGGAGAAAAAATTAGAGGAACAGTCATAAAGTACATTATTTTCTTAGCTCATCCATCTAAAACTGATGATGATGGAGAATCCATGGCATAAGCTGAAAGTATATTTATTTCCTTTGATGAGTCATGGATGCTGATGCATTGCCAAATGTTCACACTTCACACAATCACATGTCTATATCAGATAAAAAGCCATTCATATGCATCACACATGTGATCTGTTGGGTCTTTTGGATAGAGTTGCATAATTTTTAATGAATAAATAGCAAGAATCCGGTCACCCACAGTGGTGTTTGCAGTTTTCAAGAGAACCTCCACAGCAGCTTTCTTTTTTTTTTCTTCTTCCCTTTTTCGCATCCTTTCAAACTTTCTTAAACCATGAATTCAAAGGGTCTTTGTGGTATGGCTAGGAAGATAAGATTTGGTGGGTGGATTTTGATGGAGGAGATTACTAGTTTAACCCTTTTAGTAGCAGGGGAAACTACCAACGCAGCCTGCAAATTGAATTCACTTGAGTTGTCTGACTGTGACTTTCTATCTTGAAGCCAAATTTGGGGCGGTGGGAGAGAGAAGAAAGAATCCCTGTGAACAATGTAAACGGTAGATTAGGGCATTTTATAATGGGACTGAAATATTTTAAAAGTAGAGGTATCGTATAAAGATATGATAAAATAGACGGGGCAACAGTGTCATTATCCCAAAAGGAACTCATCACTTTGTGCCTAAAAATAAGGTTCCTTGAGCAGGTGAAACACCCCAACACAAGAGCAGCACCAACAAGACAAGGAGAACAAACACATCAGAAAACAGCATCATCCTGTTTTATCTTCATTGCTTTATTTTCAGCAAGAAAGCATGGAAACTCCACGCACCCTCCAAGAGTCCACACATCACCAAACTCTCTCTTTCTTTCAATGGCCCAGCTCAGCTGGACCAGAATTTATGTTTAGTACAAGAAAAATAAAAGGAAAAAGAAAGCAAAGACCGTGAAGGTAGATAGATATAGACGTCTTCGGGTGTGCTCCATCCAAAAACCCATGTTTACCAGAAATACCCTTCTGCAAAGCCATCTTCATCACTGTCTCAACTCTCTAAAGATACATTTTTTTTTCACCCAGTTGTGGTTTCTTTGTCTTGCTCCCTCTCTACACTTATTCTTTGCCCTTTTATTATCTCTTGCTCGCACCTCATTCTTTCTTATCAAATACCCTTCTTCTTTCTCCCTTTTGACTCTTTCTCTTCTGCATATTTGCTATTTTTGGCCCTTGTGGCTGTGTTCTGAATCATGAAGAAGATGAAAATGGGTGCTGCTTCTATGGAGTATTCTCCATATGCCGTGTATGAGGACCAAAGGACCAAGTTCAAGCACCGGAGCCTTATGCAAGACTTTCAAGACTTGCACAAGGTAATAACTTTCTTGCTGATTGTTTTGATTTTGAGCTAATTTTGTTTAGTTTTTATTAGATCCGGTGGTTTTAGTCCTCTGGGGTTTTTTGGTATATGTTCATGGCTTCAGTCTTTTAAGAATAAGAACTGGACATGATCGTTTGGATCTCATTGTTTCAAATGATAGTTAGCTTTCATAAGTGTGAATGATCAACATGATTGTATATATTGTTTACTGCAAAGTTTGATGATAAAATTATTGATAGTTTGCACCAAAATCCTCAAGTTTCATGGCTTTCGTGCTGTATCAAATTTAACTTTTTTTTTATTGTTTATGGGATTGATAGTTTGTTTATAGACTTGCCTCATACCCTGATTTTAGTCTCAACTTATTTCTGCTTCGTGTTTTCCAGGAAGCAGAGGCCATGAGAAAGAAATTGCAGATGTTGAAGGAGCGAAAATCGACCCTGTTGGCTGAAGTCCGGTAATGACCTTGTTCCCCCATAAATTTGTATGATTTGCATAACATTAGCATTGTGATTATTGATGTGGAGTTAATATTTTGAGTTTTGATCATATTTTTTGTTCTTAGGTTCTTGAAAAGCAGGCACAGATTCTTGATGCAAAATCGATCTTCAAACACCCTGGCAGAACTATTCTCTGCGCCGCCACAGAATACGGTGATCAGAAGTAAACCAAATATGAAGGGGGAAAAATCTACAGGAAAGGAACACTCTTTGCGACACCTAGCTATAGCTTTTGATTTGAACCAGAAGGGAAAGACTTATGGTGAAAAGGAAACCACACTCGTCCTTCTCCGTTGATTGACTTAAACCAAAAGCAGCAGAAAGTTTTCGGTGAAAAGGAGGAAGTTACACTGCAAAGTTCTTTACTGGCTCTCGACTTGAACCAGAAGGACAGGCTTTACAGTGAAAAGGAGGCTGCTACTCGAAGCATGGCACCAGTTTTTGATTTAAACCTGATTTCGGTAATCAACTTGTAGTTAGTATGAGTTATTGTCTTTAAATTTGTATGTTATATAATATTTTGATCTTGAGCTAATTTCTTCTTAACTTATATTCCATTATAGACAGACAGGCTAATGCTAACTCAATGAGAATAGAGGAACTCGAGAGTTCAAGCAGAATTGGAAATGACGAGCAGCACATCGATATTAAACTATCTGCCTGCTCGAACACTGGAAATGCCCCAAAAAGAGTCGGAAAACGAAACATCACATGGCAAGATCAGGTGGCAAGCGCTTATTGAATTTATGTGCTTTAAGTCTCGTACTCGACTTGTACTCCACAAAAACTATCTCCAATGCCATTAACATCAGTCATGCAATAAGCAACATATATAAATTCCAACCGCTAATATTACTAAGAAATGGCCATAACAGCAAGCTTATGCAATGAATTGGAGACCTGTAAACCAACATACCAAAACCCAAATGCAGCCAGCCAAAAGAGCAACATTTCCTTCTGCTTTGATCATCCTCTAAACCTGTCTCTTTTAGCCCTTATTTGAACATCATTCATCATCTAATTCTGGGATCTAGTCTTGGTGCCAGTCTCCTCACCTTCTGTATCCTTCAGAAACCTCACGCTTCATCATCAGCCTGTCCAGTCGTTTTCTGAGCTTCTTTAGCCTTCAAAGCCTGTAACTTGGAATGATTATAGTAAGCAACACCCAGAAACGCCAGCCCGTATCCGAACAAGTTGATGGGCGTCACCGTATCCTTAATCACAGACCATGAGAAGGCAATCAACAACCAGTCCTTGACAACCCCAGCCACATTCATGGTCAAAGCAGACGTCTTTCCAACCAGTAGGAAAACAGATAGATTCAGAGCAAAAGCACACAGAGAATTGGTGCCGAAAATGAGGAAATCGAAATGGAACCCTGAAGTCTCTTTCAAAACCGGGAACTCAACATGAATCCACGGCACCAACAAGAAAACCAAACAACATGGTGCAACATAATACAGAGAAGTAATGGGATTCAAGGTGATCCCTTTAGAAGTAAGCAAGATTTGGATCATAACCAACCTGGTAGCCTCAAAAGCAACGGCTCCCAACTGCAAAACCACTCCCCAGGTATCAAATCTAGCTTCCCCGTAAGAAGCAATGGCGACCCCGAGAGAGATGGACAACATGTTGGCCATGGTATCGGTCTTAAAGGCCTCCTTTTTGAAAAGAACCCCAATGGAATAAACAGCCACCGGCATTAGGGCTTTGAGCATCTGAATAAAGGAAACAGACAAGTAAATGTAAGCGGAATTGGAGAGCCAGAGGCTGAGAGAGTAAAGGGCACCGATGGGGACGACGGAGGAGAGATAAAGGTGGCGAGACATGGAAACGGGCTCGACAAATCGGAAGACCTTGATGAGGAAGAAAGCGAGGGTGGAGCAGAAGGACATGTGGATGATGGTTAGAGAGATGGGGAAAGGCCAATTGTACATCTTCTTGTCGAGGATGTACTTGTTGTAGACGATGACGGAGAAGCTGAGGAAGATCCAGATGGCGACATAGGAGTAGGAGAGAAGGATGCTCCTGAGGACGCCGTGACTCAAAGATTCTGCCTTTCCCATTGTTGGGTTCGGTTTTTGGGAGACACCCAGATGGGGAAAATGGAGGAGGAGGAGATGTAGAGAGGAAGTAGAAGGGGTCAAGACAAAGAGCGGATTTATGGGGGGAAGTTCAAAAGGTTTGGTTTTTATAATGTTCGTGAGGCTTTCTTGGTTTTTTTTTCTTCTTCTTCTTCTCATGTTCTAATAAAATAATTATTTTAATATGTTTTATTCTAAATTTTTGCTCTTGTAGTTACTATTATTAAGAAGATTTATATTCAATGCACCGCGTCGAAAACTAATTTTTTTTTTATAAATGACTTAATTTTAAGGTTTAGGAATTTAATTTAGGGTGTAAGTTTTATGAGATTAGGTGTAGAGATTAGAGTTTAGGGTTTATGGTTTAGAGTTTAGTTGTTAGGGTAATATGGCGAGAATTTAGGTTTTTACCTACAAACCCCCAAACCATATACCCCAAATTGGATTCCTAAAACTAATGTGCTTGTGGAAACTTTTAGTTTCCACTGACAGTATATAGAATAATTACCCTTATTAAAAAATTATAATAATATCTATTAAAAAATAATTATTTTATACACAAATGTTTGTTTTTACATGTGTTGTAGTTTTGAGGTTTGAGGATTTTATTTAGGGTCTAGTATATCCACAAACGCCTTAGTTTTTAGGGGTTTAAGTGTATGAGTTTTGAAATTATATGGTGCGATTATAATTTAGGTTTTAGGGTTAAATGTAACATCCCTAACTCGGATGCCACAAATTGGGCCTCAAGCCCAAACCCAACGCATAAAAATTTCGCGACTAGATTTATCCCAACATATACATTTCATAAAAGTCCATTTAAGTCTAAATATTTCAAGTTGATAAACCAATTAAAACGTTACATATGAGCTCCATTTAGAAATAAACAATTTAAAAGCATTCGACACATAAGTTAAAATCTAAAATAAGAGTTACAATACAACTCATAGGGTCTTATGAATACCTAGCCCAAGTAGTCTAAGTACTATACTCTGACAACAGGTCGATGCTGAAGTCCTACTCCGATGGTGCTCTAACAATGCACACCAACCTACTAACCTGCGAACGAAAACAACAATTTCGAACGCTAAGCTAACGAAGCTCAGTGGATACATCTCCACTCAACCATGCATCATACGAATCATGAATATGAGCAAGTAGTTAAGAATGACATCATGGCATGAAATACTAACATTGGCGCTACCTCTAGCAGCCTAAACACATAGCGAAGCAATAGAAGATATTAGTAAATCACGCAGCATATAGTACCATACCAACAAACCTAGAGTGAGGCTCGGTGCCACACAGCTTTGAGAGCATACACTCTTGGGTGAGGCCCAGTGCCACACGGCTTCAGGAGCATACACCCATGCTCGGAATCTCTCGTCGAGCATCTTCGAATGAGACCCGGTGCCACACAACTTTGGGAACGTACATTCAGGAAACATTTAACCATGGTGTTGCAACACTCTCCTTGGGTATCCGAATCCCATACTCAAAGGTAACACAACCATACAGTGCCCTTACGTAGCACACAACATTTACCCAATCCACCAAGGATCCTTATTATTTCATACAAGAAAGTCATCAAGGTTTTAATTAATTCATTACACATTATGTACGTATATTAGGTTAGGAACTCGGTTTCTCAGCTTTACTATTCATTATACCACCTTAGAGGCCCATGGGGACCTAACTCTTGAATTATAAACCCTCCGAACTCAAAACGTAAAATTCAGGCAAATTGCCTAGTGAGTATCGATACCTACACACGAGTATCGAGGCATTATAGTGGATACCGATACCCACTTACGTGTATCGATACCTCGTTTATCTTGAAAGGGGTTTAACTCTACACCTTGTATCGATACACGAGGTCATATACTGATACCCCAAGGCGTACCGATACACCCATAAGCGTATCAATACCAAAATTAGCTACTAGAATTTGGTTGGGAAAAAGGTATCGGTACACCCTCTAGGTGTATCGATACGCCCTTTGATGAGTGTTCAAAAGTACTATTTTTATAACCCTTTTACTCATATTATTGTTAGACTTAGGCTCATTTTAGTTGCATTATTAGGCATTCATGCATGTTTTCATGATTTCCTTCACTGTCATGCTTGATTTCATAATTTAGTTGATTTTGTGGAAAAAGATACTGCTAGTGTGTATTTTTGTGTGTGCAGGATCTAATTACCCAAGCGAGTAGGAGATTGCCGTGGCAACTAAGGAAGGAAACTGAAGGGTCTGCCAAGGCAATCAGAGCTGTCTTCTACATGCCATGCTGAGCAGATTGCTAAGGCATGTCGGGGCAAATCCACCTTATTAGGGATAAGCACGAAAAGCAAGAGATAAATCCCAAAGATTTGGATTTCCATTCAGCATTTAATGACAATTTAAATTCAGATTTATGAGGAGTTCTTGGAGATCAAAGGGAGATTAAATTCTAAGAGTTTTAGGAGAAGTTTTAGGAGGAATAAATATATAATAAAAAAGATCTATTTCTTTTATTCTATTTAAGTCCAACTTAACTTCCTCCTCAAGAAAGACTTTGACCTAGCCAACTCCTATAAATAGAAGACCTATCTGCCTACTTCAAGAGGGGTGCGATTGGGAGAGAAAACTAGGGCTGCTCGACATCTTCTTTCTTTTTCCTCTTTTTTCGATTAGATTCATGCTAGGGAATTTTTATCTTGTGTTTCTTTTGCACCCGACCATGAACTAATTTTATTTGGCTTGGGTTATTGTGTTTTTGAGGTTGTGAAAACGACTGGATTTGTTTAGGTATTTGAGTTTGCAATTTTACTTCAAAGTTTGTTCATTCTTGGTTCTTAAATTTTACGAGTGAATTGAGAGAGGATCTCGTGAATTCATCTATTTATCTAATATCGGGAGAGTTAGATTCAAGAAACGAATGAGCTTGGTCTTTATTCAATCAATCGATGGTGAAGACTAATTCAACTTAGGGATAAGTTGCAAATTTCAACGGCTAAAAGGAGCGCAAGATAGGTTGTTGTTCACCCTTGGTTCACGCAGGGATGTATTATCAAGGCATGCACAATTACAGTGTTTTGAGTTAGGGATAAAGAGAAACCATTGAAGAACGCTTCGCTGAACTTTGAAGGTTGTTGCCCAATTGCCCAGGCAATCGCTTCATTCCCAATTGCCCAGGCAATCGCAGACTTGCCCAGGAATTCACAGAATTGCGCAGGCAATCCGGTTGGATTCAATTGTTGAAGCAATTGAGCTACTCTAGCACTCAATTACCACGAGGGTCCATTCAACTATCACACCACGACTCACGATAACCCGGCCTACTCTCTCTTATTCGTTCACATCTTTTTTTATTTAATTGCTCTTTTATTTACTCGTTAATTATAACTCCTACAATCACCTACTTGTGTTTTTACTTGTGCGAGAAGTTAGATTCTTGAAGTAGCACCAATCTCTGTGGAGACGATATCTATACTATACTATAACTTGCGACGTGTACACTTGCACCAATTGTGAAGCACTTAATACGCGCAACACCCTTCAACCCTGACTTGGTTTTAGCGATAAAAACCAAGGGGAAACGATACGCGTTCAACCCGTATCAGTATTCAAACCCATAAATCAGTTTTTGGAGTTCGTAATTCACTCCCAACATCCCCAAACTTTCATGGTATAACCCTAAAATGAGCCTACAAGTTATGGAGGGTAGTTTAGGTGGTTTACTATCATTTTACACCTTTTTTAACACCAAATATAAGATTTTCCATTAATAAAGGTTCAAGTTTTTCAAACAATCAATCTAACAATCTAGCAACCAAGCAATCACATTGATGATTTTCAGGAATACATGAGAGTTAGTACTGTACCAACCTTGATAACAACTTGAGAGAAAAACCCCCAACTTCGAACTTCAAGCCTTGCTCTTCCCTTGCACCTTGGATGCCTCCCAAACCTCTTTCACAACAAATGGAGGTTGCAAAATGTGTTATCACATTGTTGGGAAAATTAAGTGATGAGTGATTTAAATAGTTATTATTTTGTTATTAATTACTCCTTGTTTGTCGGTTTATGTTGCTAATTTGGGTGTTTTCTCTTATTTTCTGTGCATGACATTGGATTCCAGAAACTGTGCTAAAAAGAGCAAAATTCTGCAGCTTTTACTTTTCTAGAGTCAAGGCTGGGCTAGTGGGCATGAATCTGGGCATGAAATCTAACGTGGCGTCCGGTCAACAGTTTCTAGAAGATGACGTTAGTAGCGTCAGATAGCTTATTAGCCGCGAATCGATAGCTTATTAGCAGAGATTTTAAATTCAAACTTGGAATTATCATTTGTATTTAATTTAAATATTTTTAGGATTTATTCTTTATTATTTTTAGGGTTTTAGAAGACTATAAATACCCCGTTTAGGGTAAACTCTAAAATTATCACTCATTCTTACCTTTGTTTTTACTTTGGAAGTTTTATAAAATTCTCTATTCTTTTCATTTCTGTTATTTAGTTTTTATTTATTTTCTTTTAAATGCTAAGCATGTTTTTTACCATAATCATGCTTAGCTAATTTTCCTATTAGCCAAGGGCTTAAAGCGAAGCTTCAATTCACCTTGTGAGAATTAAAAGCATTCAACAACTTCGTTTTACATTCTTAATTTTCTGAAAACTTAGATCGGCAATCGACCTTTCTATTAAAATCTTTTCGCTTTCATTTCAAAAGTGCACGTTGACTTGATTGCTGTTCAGATTTATAGTTGGGAGGAAGGATCGGCTTGTAGCAAATTCGATTTCCTATGAATACACTTAGCGACGGATTCGCTAAAGGAAATTGAGATCAGATTCGATTCTCATCGAGACAACATAATCCGATTCCAAATTCTAAAACTGTTTTATTCTAACGGCGATAGTCGTGGTTAGTCTAACCAGAAAACTGGAATCTAAAAATTGATTTTAGATTATTGGTTTAATAGAGAGAAAAACAAGTCACAAGGGTTGGCCCTTGTAGACTGTAAACGGCATGTATCTGGAGTAAAAATTCTTTTCGATGATCATTTTGAATTGAAGTAGAGCAAAGCTTGAGGCTAATAAAATTTTCTCTTCAAAATTTACTTCCATCGTTTTCGCTTTTACTCTACAGTTATTTTCTAGCTTTCTTGCTCAAACCCCCCATTCACTATATTGCCTCGAAACAGTCAGAATCAAAACCTCATAATATCATAAACTCCTTAGTCCCTATGGACTGACACCTTCTTCTCTATACTACGAATTTATTTATTTAATTTGAGAGTAAGGCTTAAATTATTTGACAAAATACGACGCTTGTCATTAAGTAAGTCCAAAACACAACATAACCTAAGGATTGAGGTCCCAAGACTCAATCCCGTTCTTCCCAAAACACCTCTACCAAAACTTCTTCTTCCACTATTTTAAGCCATTATTACCTTGGATTATAGATCCTTGATTGCTAAACAACTCTTCTTCAAGCCAAAATCTAAGACTATGACACTAAGGGAACAAAGATTCAACCTTTACCTTCACCTTTCCTTGCCCAAGATGAAGATGAGAGATGGAAGAGGAAAAGAGCAATAATGAGGGCACCCCTTCTCTTTTCTGCATAAACATAAATGAAATTTAGCCCCTTTCTTTTGAAATGGGCAAGAATATACATTAGTACCCCTCCATCCTCTTCCTACCTCAGCTACAAACCCCACACATAAGGCCAACAACACATGGAAGCCGACAAAACCCCCAAGAGTCCGTCATGGCCCAAAATCTTGTTCCACTCACCCAAGGCCCACAACTCGGGTTAAACTAACTCTCGAACTCCAAAATTCGTGTCGTTACATTAAAATTTATGGTTTATAAGTTATCCATAACCATATTACCCTAAACCTAAACCCTAACCTCTAAACTCTAAATTCTAACTATAAACCCTAAATTCTAAACTAATACACTTAAACATATAAATCCTAAACCTTAAACCAGATCCCTAAATCTTAAAAGTAAGACACTTGTGGAAACTTTTTGGCTTAACCGTCAAATAACTGCCCAAACTATATCGTTATTTTCAAATAGGTGCCCAACCTATATTTTGGGCCAAATAGGTGCCTATTATTTCATTTCGTGACCTTATTTAAGGTTTGGCCATGACGAACGATAATTTTTTCTCTTTATCCAATAAAAATTAAACACGTGGCAATATTAAACATTTTCTAAATTTTATTTTTTTTAAAAAATTAGAATTTTTAAAATATTATGAAATTTTCTAATAATCCCAAAATAGTCCCTAAATCCCTAAAACACCCAAATTCGGCCACTCCCACCGGTGTTGGTCGTGTTTTCAGTGACATAATGAAGTGTCCTCCCCTCGCCGAACAACCCACTCACCGTTCATCATCCGTTATGCCACCGTTCGTCGTGAATCATTCCAATGAACCATTCAACGATTTTGGTGTTTTGCACGACATCAGTTGATTTTCAGCGGCGAGGTGGTGGGGTAAATGGTCGCGATGGTCCGGTGACAGATGTGATGAGCGGTAGCGAAATTAGGTGAAATTGGGATTTGAGTTTTGGGGTGTTAGGGATTTCAAATTTTGGGGCTATTTTGTGAAATTTGAGATTATTTTGTTTTATTAATTTTTATTTATTTTCAAATATAATTTTGAAAATTTAGAAAGATGACACATGTCAAATAACGGTGAAAACTAACAGATAGTAACGGCGGGACACCTATTTGAGTAACGTTGAAAACATTAGGCACATATTTGGCCCAAAACAAAATTTAGGCATCTAACTGGGATAAAAAGTATAGTTTGAGCACTTATTTGACGGTTAAGCTAAACTTTTTATTTCCACCACCAGTGCATGAAATATTTTCAGATAATATAAATCTAATATGATTGTATTCTTATATTTTTGAAGGGAAATATTTAAAAAATAATTTTAACAAAAGATCATAAGTATATTGTTAAAAATATTATGGGTTTGTTTGATAAACAGAGGTTAGAGTCAAAATTAGAGGTATGAGTTGATGTTTGGTGAATAGCGGATTGGAGTGAAACCTTTAATTTTGAAAAAGCTTATAATAGGAGCTTTTTGAAATTAGAGGTTTTGACATAATAGTTATAAAGACTCTTTTACCCTTAACAATTATCAAAAATCTCCAAATAACCTAAATTTAACCTTTTTCTATTTTAATTTTTCACCCTCACGTATTTACTGTGATATTTGTAAACTAATATATTTTTTCTTTTTATTCTCACACATTTATATTTGTATTTAAATTTAATAATTAATTAAATTTTATTTAAAATAATTATGTAAATAATAAATTAATATATAGATCCTTCAACGTAATATTGTATTAAAAAATTATTTTTCATAATCTAATTAATATTAATAGATACAAAATATTGATAACTAATAAACTATTCAAACAAGTATCAAATATAATCATGTCTTTATATGTCATTTTGCATGTTTAAATAATCAAATAACTATCAACTATTAGTTAATTTTACCAAACACTTTTATACAACCAGCTAATATAATTCACTAGTCAAATAAGCTAATGTAATCAATTATAAACTATCATCTAATGTAATCCGTTATATGCTAATTGTCAAACAGGACCTACATAAATCTATCTTCAATTCTCAAATAATATTTTTTTAATTATTTTATTTAAAAAATATAAAATATAAATAACAAAAAAACTTTATAATAATATAAACACTTATTTTTAGAAAATGATTCCTTACATGATTTTATAATTTATCCATGACACCAATTTAATCCTTGGTTAATAATAGAGAGAATTAAAGTTGTCACGTATTTATTAAGTACCAATAAATTTAACAAGATGAAAAGTTATATCCCTTAAATAAATAAGGAAAAATGTTTGAATTCTAATGCTGTGAATATAATGAACTAAATTAGAATATTTACATGCGATAAACTTCTACATTACTCGATTCAATCAAAATTTGCAATATAAATACATGCACACTTTGCAAATTGGAAAAGCAGGGAAAGAGGGTAAGGTCATATATAGGATCTTTGAATCCTATTATGACCGATGCACCACCCAGAATCATAAAATGCCCTGGATAGGACCTTTACAGTAAATTCGCCGCATCGCCGTGGCGAGTTCCAAAAAATATTCTTTTTTATTCAAACTCGCTGTGTCACCTAGGCAAGTTCCTATTTTTTCTCCAAAAATTATAATCTTGTTTTAATCTTAATTTGGTGATTAACCAAATACTAAACCGAACTCGCCACATAGGTATGACGAGTTTCTAATGGGTTAACGACCATCCAACGTCTCAACAAAATGCCGTAATTGGGGAATTTGAAACTCGCAGTGTATGTACGACGATTTAGGTAAAGTTTTAGGGTTATTTAATGTAAATAGGGTTGGTTTGGAATTTTGTTCGATTTGGGTTTAGGGTATTATCAACATGTATGTTAATTGTAGTCAATGTTGTTAGAAAAATGTGGTAAATTTTATCTCCCTACCGTAAACGAGCTGAAAAGGATAATTATAAGATGATTTGTACCAAACAACGTTTCGCATAAATAAAGGAGGGTAAACTATACCGTTGCACATACTTAGAACATCCGACGAAAAACCAACGCATAAAAACATTATTTTATGATGATTTGAGCAGTGGAAGGTTAATCGAATTCTGGCTCGGTATCATTATAGTCAGTTAAGACATCTGAAGTTAAGTTTTTCGATCAACTATTATTTCTCTTGTCTGCGCCTATACATAAAAAGCTACAACGCATCAACAACTGCATCAACATCTGGTGAAGATAGAGCTTATTCAATGGTCGCTGCGAGTGTGGACGGAGCAGCTTCTCTGGGCGCAGACGTACTACCTTTGCCGGTGTTGACCTCATCAAACTTAATACTTAAGTGGATGTATTTAGCTCCTGCAGAATTGAGTTGGTCATACATTTTGCGCACTTCGCTTTCATTGGTAAGCCTCACAACGTAGTGCATTTCAGATGCCGTCAATGTTGGGATTTTACATTCCAATTAAGAAATTTGCTTGTCTGTATGCTTACTAACCTCGTTTGATATCAACTGCAACAAATCGTGGAGTGACATATTGCTGGTGATTATTGAGTCGAAATAGGTTCCAAGAAAATAAAATGTTGCGAAAAACTTAGCCATGAGGGGAACAAAGTGTTGGATGTTTTGGTGAAATAGACACAACTGGAGCGTGGGTTTTATAGTAAAGGAAAAGCACCTCGTGAGTTTCAGAATAGATCATATTTAATTTTATTTGTAGAAGAATTAGCACCGCATGCGAAAAATAAAAAATACAACCGATATGAAAAACATAAATTCTAAATGTAGAAATAGTAAAATTTAGAAACATTATACAGAATCTAGTCATTACAATTATTTTAATGTGGTCGCGGTTTGATGTTAGATTATTTCGGACGTCCGTGTCCGTAAATACACCGCTATGTCATGCTTGGTAAACCCATAAATTCCAAATGAATCAAGACCATAGATTTGGACTCATTACACAAAGTTCTCCTTAGAACATTAAGTTTTGCAATACCTTCGAGAAAAAAGGAATAGTGATAGGTTATGGTGCAAGGAGAACTTTGTGTAACTTGTCTGAACACATGGCGCGTAAAATATTCTTGGTTCGTTTGGAATTGACGGGAATAACAAGCTTATCTCCTCAGAATAATGTTGGTCCAATTAAACACCCACACGGTCAATTGGACAAGAAAAAAGTGAAGGTAAAAACTTGGTTTTTATAGGCAATTTATCGAATCTTTTACTTGCAAAAGCATGCAGAGGGGGACGACATGATAAGTGGAACTCGTTGTGCCTTCACGGTTCCATTTACCATGTCTTCCCCCTCTCCATGCTTTTGCAGGCTATATATTCTTCAAAATTTCTATAGAAGGGTTTAGGCATAGGACATTTGTAACTCGGTTTAATGCAAAGTGAGTTTTGAATCAAAAGTCCTACCATAAATATCTTGTAAACATCTCAGAGGGTGATCGCATAAAATATAATTTACAAAAAATGATTATAATTTTGTTGTATCTTAATGCATTTGATCAAAACAGTGGTCGTGGCTTGTGTTGGTGAAGCTTAGCTTGACGCACGAAGTTCTCCTTTTAACATGATGTGCGCACGGAGTAGGTGGCAGCTGTTAAGGCTGAAAGTGTATTACGGGACCAACCCGGAGCATACAGTTGTACAACTAGGCCTTGACAGATGCATATGCCCTATTGGCTTACTCTGTGTAGCACGTGTAACGCCCTAATTTTTGGCCTAGCGGTTTATAGGCTGGTTAGACGGTCCGATGGACCAGGTTAGAGATTTTAGTCAGATTCAGGGTTAAAATTGAATTAAATAATTTCGAGTGAGAAAATATTTGGTAAAAATATCTAAAAATCATTATTAAATATATGGATATTTTTGGTAAAGTCAATTCTGGAAAATGAGTTTTGGAAATCAGGCATTTTGATCTAGTGACTAAAATGTAAAAATGGAAAAACTATTTTTGGTGACTGTTTTGTAAAAAGGGTCAAAACTTTGAATCCTTAAGGAGCTATTTGACCAAAGTCTAATATCAGACTTTTATCCCTTAATTTTCTATTTTAGAAGGGTTTTGGAAAATATAAATAGGTTGGGAGAATTAATTTTATAATTAATTGCTTAAACAAATTTCACATAACTAACTTTCTCTAAAAGGATTTTTCTCTCAAATTCTCTCCAGCCAAACACTCCTCTCTTGTTCAGAATCTTAAGGTAAATTCTTTTTTTCTTTAATCTTTTGATTTCAAATGCATTCTTGATGGTTTTCTATTAAAGCCTTATTGTTTTAATCTTGTTTTCTCATGTAAATCAACTCAATTAAGGGGGAAAGCAATCTATTGGAGGTGAGCTTCATTTTCTCCTATAATATACGGTTCTTTACTAAAATTCCCAACTTATTGACTCCTTATAAATGATTTCTAATGAGTTTTAATGATTTAATTATGGAATATGATTAAATCAAGGTTTAATTGATGAGTTTATGTGATTTTCGAATTGGATCTATTTTGCTGTGTTTTTTTATTGGTTTTAATCAAGATTTTGATGTTATATAATGTTAATAGATTGGTTTTAACATTGGAATGTCAAAGCTATGTGAATCTATAATTTTCTAGGTTGCTAGTTTTGTGTTTTGAGGAGTTGTAGAGGTTTAATATTTGCTGGAGATATAAGGATTTTTTTGGATTGTTTTTGAATGTCAATTGATGGATTGAAATGTTAGATTATGGCTGGGTTATCTCTAGGTTAAGTTGGAAGGATTTTTCGGAAGACATTTGATAGATGTTTGCGAGGCAAAGTTGAGGAGTGGTGTTGATGGGGTTATGAATGTATTATGATGCGTAATCCTCTGTTATTATGTGATTAAAATAGGGGAGAGCAATCTTAAGGCTGTCGGTGAAGCTTTAGAGGCTTTAGACGCTTATTTTTGCATCAACAATTAAAGCTTTGCGTGTCGGTGAGTGAGAACGTGGATTTTAGCTTTGAAATGGTTTAAAGGTGGTTTATGGAAGTTTAAAGTTAGCTTGAAACGCGGGTTTAAACTTGAAAGTAGGTATAAATGGATTTCTCTCTCGGTCGTGCTTTTACGAAATGGTTTTATGCACTTGTTTTGAATTACATGGTACCTACTATTTAAGCATGTTTAAAAGTATGTTTAATACTATTTTTGATCATATAAAGATGATGGATACATTTGGTAAATCATCCATGTATGTAAGATACTTGTTTTAAAGCATGGTTTTTTGCTTTGGAAACGGTTTTGAATTGATGCATATAAAAAAAGTGAGGTACATGGTTTATAATGAATTATATTGGCAAGTGACGTCTTTTAAAATGTTATCGGATATAGTTGGTCGGCAATAGGATTGATAGGGCACAATAAAAAGTCACATTGGATGTCGATGGGTTTATATGGTGTACCGAATACTCTATCCAAGTTCCCTAACGGTTGAAGGGTTATATGGTACCGACAACTCATGTTAGTGGATTTTGCATCTAACCAATGACTGGGGTTGGTGTCCCTGGGTTGTGAATGTACCCTTGTATTCTAGTTGAGATGGCACAAAGTGTTGAGAGGACACTTGTTAAATCGGTGTATCCGATGTAATATTTGGAAAGTGGAACTTGGTTTATTATCACTTGGAAGCCAATATAATTGTTGTTGTATCATGTTGATGGATGTTAATGTATAATGTTGGTTTATACATGTTTTACTCTTTATGCTTTGCATATGGTCGTTATGTATGAGAATGCTTAAATTGAAGGTTAGCACTGAGACATGCTGTTGATCCATGATACATGTTGCATATGGTTTAATATGCTAATTTTTGACAGTGTTAAGTTCATGGTTTTCAAGGCATGATGGTTTAAATGATAATTGAAATGGTGATTTCAATGTGGTTTCAGAAATGGTTTAAAAATACATTAATGGTGTGTTGTTTGAGCACTCCTCACTAAGTCTTGTGTGCTTACGCTCTTTTTGTCCATCACTGCAGAGACTTAAAGGTTGCAAGGCAGTGTATGAGCAAGTGAATACCAAGGACATCGGGATTTGAAAGTATGATTTCAATTTAGACTTGTAGTAATAAAGACAACGAGGTTCATTGTTGGTTTGAGAGGCATTTTGATAAACTCCTTGTGTTAGCATGCTTGCTATGCTGTGTTTGGGGTTGTAAATGGCCTTTAATGCTTGGTATTGCTTGGATTTATGATTCATGCTTTGGATGTTTTGGTTTTTAGGAAGCATGCCTCTAGTTTACTTATTGAAGAATAATGCCATGATTGGATGGTGATTCTGTGATAAGTTGTTGTGGATTGATCCTTGGTAATGCTGTGTTTATGTTAGAAGTATGTTGGAATGTTATGGTATCTTAGAAAGCTTGGTAAATCAGCAAAATTAGACATTATAGGTCCAAGCATTTTGTACACGTGTCCCTATACCGGTATGGGTAAGTTGTTTTAGGGTCTGTGTTTCAGTACGAGATGAAGTGTTTCGATACAGGCAAGGGTATTTCGGCAAGGCGTATCTATATGCCATAGTCGTATCAGTACGATTTTAGGCCGCTGGAATTTGGTTTTTGAGAAATGCCAAAGCGTACCGATACGCTTGCCCGTGTATCAATACGAGTAGATGTTAATTTAGTTATTATGATGTTTGGAAGTTTATGTTTCTTCCGTGTTGGTCCCTAAATGTTATGTATGCAATTGCATGAGTTTGAGTGATCGTTTTAAGCTGATTTCTAACATGTGAGCATGAAACCTGATTAATTAAGGATCGGTGACTTTAAAATGAGTTAAGTCCTTGTAGTTTTCTAGAATTGCAATTTGGTCCTTGATTGTAATTATGTGCAATTGGATATCGATTCGATGCCCAATTGAGTTGAATTTTCACCCGCTGCCAGTATGCACACCATAGATTAATAAATTGCATCTAGATAAGATAGAAAAAAATAGACTCAATTTGAGTTAATCTTTACAGGTTTATTTTGGCTAACCTAATATAACTCGCTCGGTTCGGTCTTGCAGCTAGGCCAGGTCGAGGGGGTTATATTTGGTGGTATTAGAGCCAGGTTTACGATACGTGGGATGATGTTATGATTGTTGAAATGTTATATTTAGTTGATCCCTGTTGTTTGCTATGTACGGTGATTGTTATATGCACATTGGTTGCTATATGCCATGTTGGGGTATGTTTTGGGGACACATTGCCTTATTACTACAGTTTATAATATTTTGATTTGAAAAGGAAGTCTTGGATCCTTGCTTGAAGCTGGCCTGATTGTTTTGTTTTGATGTATTAACATGCCTTAGATATTTTAGCACTATGGGATCGAGGAGAGAGTTGCGATCTGGTACGATTATTGCTTCCGTTGGGTAGGGAAATCAGGAGGATGTTGTACCTTCTGGAGGGTTGCCACCCCTTCTGCCTATTTCACCTGAGAATGTGGAGCAAGCACCACTTGCGCCAGCTGGGCCAGTGTTGGGTGATATTGGCACCTTTGATACAAACAATGACTGTAATTTTTTAGGCTGTTGTTGTTGGAGCGCATGTGCTTGTGCCAGTGTTGGGTGATATTGGCACCTTTGATAGTTTGGGAGGAGTTGAGTACCGTGGGTTGGCACCCGAGGCATCTGAGGCGTGGATGGCCGGTACTGTTCAGATTTTGGATCAAATAGGGTATAATGACGCCCGTAAGTTGGGATGTGTTGTATCCCTATTGCAAGGTGATGCCTATAGTTGGTGGAAAACTGTAACTTCGAACATGGAACCCAATAATATGGATTAGGAGTTTTTCCAAGCTGCCTTTAAGAGGAAGTATCTGGAAGTTAGATACTTGGATGAAAAGAAACGCGAGTTCATGGCTTTGGTTTAGGGCAGTATGACTGTGGCTGAGTATGAGGTTCAGTTTGTTCGGTTGAGCCAGTATCTCATGAACTGGTACCAGATGAGAGGCATCATTGTGACCAATTCCTATACGGGTTGGTATAGGATGTGAAGACTTACATATTGGCTTCTGACTACACCAATTTTGACGTGTTGTTTACACGGGTGAAGGATATTAAGCAGAACTTGGGTTTATCATCTCGTGTGGGTAGTTTTAGCTCGGACAAAAGAGTTGCAGACTATAGTTTTGGTGGTGGTTAGTATAAGAAGCATCGCGATAAAAAGGAATCGCTCTGATTCGAGACGAGGTGGATGTAGTGTTGGGCACAGACCGTGTAGTCAGGATACCCATGTTAGATCAACATTAAATACCTATTGGGTATGTGGATCACATGATCACATGAGGTGGGACTGTTCGCGTTTGGCTCGTGAGGGGCAAGCTCCTACTGTTGTTGTTGCTAACTCTTGTTAGAGTTGTGGATCGAGCGATCATTTGAGGTACGATTATCGGTTGTTGGTAAGTTGTGGACAGGTTAGGGCACCTGCAATTGCACCACGACGAGGCTATGGTCGTGGCCGAGGGCAGTTTTAGCGTAGGGACGAGGGTCCAAGGATGGTGGCTCATACCGTTGCTATTCAACCTAAGAGTGGTGGTCTTGTGAGGGTGTACGCACATCGTGAGGGACACAAAGAAATTGATGTGATTGCAGGTACATTTACTTTGCAATCTTTGCTGTTGTTTTCTTTAGTTGATTCTGGTTCTACGTATTCATATATCTTGCGTGAGCATGCACGTTTGCTTGATATACATACTGAGGTGTTAAATGTGGGAATGCAAATAACTAGTTCTTTCAGTGAAACGATTATTACAAGAAGGTTGTTTAGAAGATATCCTTTAACTGTTCAAGGCATGTGTTTGCAGTTGATTTGATGGAGTTTCCGTTTACTGTTTTGATGTCATCCTAGGTATGGATTGGTTGATCGAGCATAGAGTTGTGGTTGATTTTGAAGCTAAGCGAGTTACCTTGAAACTTACTGATGATTATGAGGTAGTAATCGTGGGTGAGAATGGTAAGTTCTTGTCTAATGTTGTTTCGACTCTAGAAGCGAGTCGTTTGATAGATTCAGGTTGTGAGGCATTTTTGGCCTATGTTGTGAATCTGACATCAAAGAAAGTGCATGTTCAAGATATCCGTATAGTGTGTGAGTTTCCAAGTGTTTTTCCAAAGGGATTGCTTGGTTTGTCGCCGAATAGAGAGGTTGAGTTTGGTATTGAGTTGTATGCGAATACATCTCCAATGTCTATTGCTCCCAATCATATGGCTCCGAAAGAGTTGAAGGAGTTGAAGATACAACTTCAAGAGTTTCTTGATCGTGGGTTTATTCGGCCTAGTGTTTCACTGTGGGGTGCAACGGTGTTTTTTGTGAAAGAGAATGATGGCACAATGCGGATGTGTATTGATTATTTGAAACTGAATAAGTTGACGATTAAGAATAAGTATCTTTTCCAAGGATTGGTGGTTTGTTTGATTTAGAGGTGCATCGGTGTTTTCCAAAATTGATTTAAGGTCCGGGTATTATCAGTTGAAGGTAAATGATGTGGATATGCCTAAGACCACTTTTCATACAAGGTACGAGATTACGAGTTCTTGGTGATGCCGTTTGCTTTGGCTAATGCCCCTATTGTATTCATGGATATGACGAATTAGGTGTTCCATGAGTTTTTGGATAAATTTATGGTCTGTTTATTGATGGTACTCTTGTGTACTCTCATACTGAGAATGATCATGTAAACACTTGTGAATTGTGCTTTAGGTTTTGTTGGATAATCAATTGTATACTAAGTTGACCAAGAGTGAGTTTTGGCTTAGGTAGGTTGTTTTCCTTGGGCATGTTGTGTCGGCCGAAGGAATTCGGGTTGATCCTTATAAGATTGAGGCAGTGATGGTTTGGAAGTCACCTAAGTCGGTATAAGAGGTTCGTAGTTTTCTTGGTTTAGCGGGTTATTACCGTAGGTTTGTGGATGGTTTTTAGAAGATTGCTGCTCCTTTGACCAAGTTGTTGCAAAAGAATGTCCGTTTTGAGAAGACAGGAAATAGGCAGCGAGCTTCTGAAAAGTTGAAAGAGGCTTTGACGCAAGCTCCTATCTTGATTCAACCTGAATCGGGTAAAGAGTTTGTTGTTTATAGTGATGCATCGTACGTTGGTTTGGGATGTGTGTTGATGCAAGAAGGAAAAGTTGTTGCTTATACATCTGGACAATTGAAGGTGCACGAGTGTAATTATCCTACCCATGATATTGAGCTTGCCGTAGTTGTGTTAGCTTTGAAAATTTAGAGGCATTATCTCTATGGTGAGAAGTGTATGGTGTATACAGATCATAAGAGTTTGTAGTATTTGATGACTCAAAATGATTTGAATATTAGGCAATGTCGATGGTTGGAGTTGCTTAAGGATTATGATTTGACGATTGAGTATCATCCAGGAAAGGCTAATATTGTAGTCGATGCTTTGAGTAGGAAAGTCGCGGTGGAGTTGAGGGCGATGTTTGCACGATTGAGTGTGAAGTGAGATGGAGTCTTGTTAGCTGAATTGCAAGTAAAGCCATATTTGTCACAGTTGATTAATGAAAAGCAACCTTATGATGATGCATTGGTACCGCATGTTAAGGATATCATGGATGGGAATCCAACAGATTTTCATTTTAATGATGATGGAGTGTTATGTTTTAAAGATCGGATAGTGGTGCCTAATGATGGTGACTTGAGACGTACTATTTTGACCAAGGCTCATGCTAGTCCTTTTGCCATGCATCTCGGTAGTACTAAGATGTATCAAGGCTTGAAGGGAGAGTACGATTGGGTTGGTTTAGAGAAAGATATGGCTGATTTTGTTGCTAAATGCATGGTGTGTCAGTGTGTTAAGGCTGAGCATCAGTTTCCTTCCAAATTGTTGCAACCGTTGAGAGTACCGGAATAGAAGTGGGAAAGAATCACCATGGATTTTGTGTTTGGGTTGCCGTTGATGCCCACTAAAAAGGATTCCATTTGGGTGATTGTTGATAGGTTTACGAAATGTGTGCATTTTGTGCCTGTGCATACGACGTATACTTTGGATAAGTTGGCAGATTTGTATATTGACAAGATTGTGAGTTTGCACGGTGTGCATAAGTCCATAGCTTCTGATAGAGATCTGTGGTTTATATTGAGGTTTTGGGAATGTTTGCATCGAGCTTTGGGTACACGGTTGAGTTTTAGTACTTCGTATCATCCTTAGACAGATGGTCAATCTGAACGAGTAATCCAAGTCTTGGAAGATATGTTGAGGTGTTGTATCATTGAGTTCCATGGAACCTGGGAGAGGCAGTTGCCTTTGGTTGAGTTTGCCTATAATAACAGTTATCAGACTAGTATACAAATGACACCGTATGAGGCCTTGTATGGTAGGAAGTGTCGTACGCCTTTGTGTTGGGCTAAGGTGGGAGAAAAGTATGTTTCTTTGCCTGATGTGTTAAAGGACACAAATAAGAAAGTGAAACTCATTTGTGATCGCTTCAAAGCGGCTTCAGATCGCCAGAAATCCTATGCAGATTTGAAGCGTAGGGAGATTGAATATGCGGTTGGTGATCGCGTATTCTTGAAAGTGTCGCCTTGGAAGAGGGTGATAAGGTTCAGACGTAAAGGTAAGCTTAGTCTGAGGTTTATTGGACTCTATGAGGTTGTGGAGCAAGTTGGTCATGTGGCTTATCGTTTGAGGTTACCTCCTGAGTTGGAGAAGAATTATGATGTGTTTCATATGTCGATGTTGCAGAGATATCGGTCAGATCCATCGCATGTTATACTGGTGGAGGATATTGAGTTGCAACCAGATTTTTCCTATGACGAAGAACCGGTAGAGATCCTTGATTCCAGCAGTAAAGTTCTTCATAACAAGATGATTGAGCTTGTGAAAGTGATGTGGCGATATCGGGGAGTTGAGGAGGCCACGTGAGAGAGCAAAGTGGACATGTTGAAACAATTTTCGCATTTTTTCCTTTAGGTAAAATTTCAGGGATGAAATTTCCTAAGTGGGAGAGAGTTGTATTGCCTCGATTTTGGGCCTTGCAGTTTATAGGCTGGTTAGACGGTCCGGTGGACCGGGTTAGATATTTGAGTCAGATTAGAGGTTAAAATTGAATTAAATATTTTCAAGTGAGAAAATATTTAGGAAAATATCTATAAATCATTATTAAATATATGGATATTTTTGGTAAAGTCAACTTTGGAAAATGAGTTTTTAGAAATCATACATTTTGATATAGTGACTAAAATGTAAAAATGGAAAAACTATTTTTGGTGACTGTTTTGTAAAAGGATTCTAAACTTTGTATTCTTAAGGAGCTATTTGCCCAAAGTCTAATATCAGACTTTTATCCCTTAATTGGCTATTTTAAAAGGGTTTTTGGAAAATATAAATAGGTTGGTAGAATTAATTTTATAATTAATTGCTTAAACAAATTTTATGTAACTAACTTTCTCTAAAAGGATTTTTCTCTCAAATTCTCTCCAGCCAAACACTTTTCTCTTCTTCAAAATCATAAGGTAAATTCTTGTTTCTTTTGATTCAAATGGATTTTTGATGGTTTTTTTTATTAAAGCCATATTGTTTTAATCTTATTTTCTCATGTAAATCAACTCAATTAAGGGGAAAGCAATCTATTGGAGGTGAGCTTCATTTTCTCCTCTAATATAAGGTTCTTTATTAAAATTACCAAGTTCTTGAATCCTTATAAATGACTTCTAATAAGTTTAATGATTTAACTATGGAATATGGTTAAATCAAGGTTTAATTGATGAGTTTATGTGATTTTCGAATTGGATCTGTTTTGCTGGGTCTTTGATTGGTTTTAATCAAGATTTTGATGTTATATAATGTTAATAGATCAGTTTTAACATCAGAATCCCGAAGCTATGTGAATCTCTAATTTTCTAGGTTGCTAGTTTTGTGTTTTGAGGAGTTGTGGAGGTTTAATGTTTGCTGGAGATATAAGGATTTGTTTGGATTGTTTTTGAATGTCAATTGATGTTAATTGATGGATTGAAATGTTAGATTATGGATGGGTTATGTCAAGGTTAAGTTGGAAGGTGTTTTCAGTTGTTTTCGGAAGGCGTTTAATAGATGTTTGTGAGGTGAAGTTGAGGAGTGGTGTTGCTAGGATTATGAATGCATGATGATGCATTAATCATCTGTTATTATGTGATTAAAACAGGGGAGAGTGATCCTAAGGTAATCGGTGAAGCTTCAGAGGCTTTAGACGTTTGTTTTCGCATCGACGATTAAAGCTTTGCGTGTTGGTGAGTGAGAAAATGAATTTCAGCTTTGAAATGGTTTAAAGGTGGTTTATGGGAGTTTAAACTTAGCTTGAAACGCTGGTTTAAGCTCGAAAGTAAGTATAAAGAGATTTCTCTCTCGGTCGTGCTTTTACAAAATGGTTTTATGCACTTGTTTTGAATTACATGGTACCTACTATTTAATCATGTTTAAAAGTATATTTAATATTTTTTTTGATCATATAATGATAATGGATTCATTTGGTAAATGATCCATGTAAGTATGTGAGATACTTGTTTTAAAGCATGGTTTGTTGCTTTGGAAATGATTTTGAATTGATTCATATAAAAATAGTGAGGTACATGGTTAATAATGAATTATATTGGCAAGTGATATGGTTTAAAATGTTATCGGGTATAGTTGGTCGGCTATAGGGTTGATAGTGCACTATAAAAAGTCACTTTGGATGTCAAGGGGTTTATACGGTGTACCGAATACTCCATCCAAGTAACCTAACGGTTGAGGGGTTATATAGTATCGAAAACTCATGTTAGTGGATTATGCATCTAACTGATGATTGGGGTTGGTGTCCCCGGGTTGTGAATGTACCCTTGTATTCCGGTTGAGATGACATGAAGAGTTGAGAGGACACTTGTTGAATCTGTGTATCCTTTGTAATATTTTGGAAAGTGGAACTTGGTTTATTATCACTTGGAAGCCAATATAATTGTTGTTGTTTCATGTTGATGGATGTTAATGTATAATTTTGGATTATACATGTTTTACTCTTTAAGCTTTGTATATGGTTGTTATGCATGAGAAGGTTTAAATTGAGGGTTACCATTGAGACATGATGTTGATCCAAGATACATGTAGCATATGGTTTAATATACTAATTTTTGAAAGTGTTAAGTCCATGGTTTTCAAGCCATGATGTTTTAAATAATGATTGAAATAGTGATTTCAATGTGGTTTCTGAAAATGGTTTTAAAATGCATTGATGGTGTGTTGTTTGAGCACTCCTTACTAAGCCTTGTGTGTTTAGGCTCTTTTTCCCCATCAATGCATAGATTTAAAGGTTGCAAGGCAGCGTACAGACAAGTGAATACCAAGGACTTCGGGATTTGAAAGTATAATTTCAATTTAGACTTGTAGTAATAAAGACAATGGGGTTCATTGTTGGTTTGGGAGGCGTTTGATAAACTCCCTATTTTAGCATGTTTGCTATACTGCGTTTGGGTTGTAAATGGCCTTCAAGGCTTGGTATTGCTTGGATTTATGATTCATGCTTTGGATATTTTGGTTTTTAGGAAGCATGTCTCTAGTTTACTCATTGAAGCATAATGCCATGATTGGTTGCTGATTCTGTGATAATTTGTTTTGGATTGATCCTTGGCAATGTTGTGTTTATGTTAGAAATATGTTGGAATGTTATGATATCTTAGAAAGCTTGGTAAATCAGCAAAATTGGACATTACAGGTCCAACTGTATAGGCACGCATGTCCTTGTACCGGTATGGGTAAGTTGTTTTGGGGTCTATGTTTCAGTACGCGAGAAAGTATTTTGGTACGGGCAAGGGCATTTTGGCAAGGTGTATTGATGCGCCATAGCCATATTAGTATGGTTTTAGGCTATTGGAATCTGGTTTTTGAGAAATGTCAAAGCGTACCGATACACTTGCCCGTGTATCGATATGGGCAGCTGTTAATTCAGTTATTGTGATGTTTAGAAGTTTCTGTTTCTTTTGTTTTTGTCCTTGAATGTTATGTATACAATTGCATGAGTTTGAGTGATCGTTTTGAGCTAATTTATGACATGTGAGTAAGAAACCTGATTAATTAAGGATCAATGACTTTAAAATGAGTTAAGTCTCTATAGTTATCCAAAATTGCAATTTGGTCCCTAATTGCAATTTGGTCCCTAATTGCAATTCAATTGGATATCGATTCAATGCCCAATTAAGTTGAGTTTTCACCGCTGCTAGTATGCACACCATAGGTTAATAAATTGCATCTAGATAAGATAAAAGAAAAAATGGTCGTAATTTGAGTTAATCTTTACGGGTTTGTTTTAGCAAACTCAATGTAGCTCGCTTGGTTCGATCTTGCGGCTAGGCCAGGTCGATAAGAAGACCGATATTTTATTTCGGTCAAGTGAAGAGGGTCGAAGCCAACTAAATCTCTCTAGATTCTAAGGTATGGGAGGAGGGCGTGCATTTCTCATACTATGTTGCGTAGAAGTCATATTCTGTGCATTTCTCAAGTGATACGTTCCCATCATTTTTCGAAATAGATGTTTCTTTTGCAGCTTGTATATTGAATTCTAGCTGTGAAACTTTAGAACTAACAATATCGTGAGTTCCACCAATGAAGTTGTCCTTACAACATTAGGTATGTTGAGTAAGTCTCAGCTTACAGATTTCAATGTCAGCCTTGACATGGTCTTCTTATAGGGATGAAGTAGTACACTGATGCATGAAGTAGTACACTGATGCGCTCGTACGTGCACCGACATCTCATTCTCATTTAAATGAGGCTAAAAGAAACCATACTCGAACAAGCTTAATTGTACGTTGCCTTACAACACTGTAGCAAGTGATGAACATTCGGACAACTGTGTAGCACGAATTACGTACGCAAAATTCTCATAACAACATTATTTTACGAATTTATTACATTTCCCTATAAATCTTGTTAACGATAAATGTAATAAATTAGTTCCAATTTATTAACATAGTTTTGTTCGTTCTAGCTCCGTTCATTTACACCGCTATAAATAGGCTGCCTTTACATCTTCAAACACACGCACCTTTGATTTCATAGTAATTTCCTGTATAGTTGTTTTAGTCAATTTCGTACTAATTCCCTCTATAATGGCTGGAAACTCAGATGATTTCTCATCTATAGGGAGACAGTCATGTGATGCTACAGTCGGTATTGACGATGAACTATAACTTGGAATAATTTTCACGAAAAAAAAATCGTAGAGGATGCAATTAAGAACCACAACATACGGCGATCAGTTGTGTCGACAGTGAAGAATACAAATGCGAACAACTATATTGCAGAATGTGTTGAAAAGGACCACGAATATAACTGGAGGATTCGTGTACCACGAATCGAGAGGGTGAACAATGTGTGGCAAATAACAAGATACGACGAACCTCATACATGTTAGTTCTTCCAATGTAATTGGGTGATTCGTACGTTTTTTAATTAATTTTTTTAAATGTTAACAGATTGAAAATGTTATTTCCTTCGGTGATTTAAATGTAATCTTTAGAGTGTTGAACACTTAGACGAACACGTTAACGAACACTTAAATGAACACATTCTGGAACACTTAAACGAACACGTTTGTAAACATTAAATAAACGAACATGAACACTTAAATGAATGTGTTAATCTATGAGGATGCGTGACCCCCGTTATTTTGCGCATTCAAAAATTGCTCCGAATCTTGCCTTGAAAAGCCTAACATTCATTCATTTGGAAGGTAAGAAATGGAAGGAGCAACTCACCTTACACGGAAGGCGAGTTTAACAGAACTCACCGTTCTGGTAAGGTGAGTTGCACCTATCATTTCTTGTCCACACAGAATTATACATCTTTTGGACGAATCTATACAACTCCTATAAATACTTTGCTATTTTATACAGCTTTCAGATGAATCTATGCATTTCCTAATATTTTTGAATATGGAAAAAAATTTCTTCAAATCTTAATTCTTCTATTTCGTACCACACGAAACACTCTGCCATTTTATATGTGGATTTTCTTTGAATGTGATAATCTATATACCGATTTTTCAACAAAAAATCAAAAGTGTGTCTTTGAAATTATTGAAGTTCTTCTTACAACATTATTTACGCTTCACAAATCATCCTCATATCCCCTGCACCATAGATGTATGGCATGCGGCCTCATGACTCACAAGTCGGCCTTGATTGCTGCATATGCCATGTTGGCTTACTTTGTGTAGCATGTAGAGGGTCAGAGCCAAATAAGGAGGGCATGTATTACTCATAATGGGCTAGCCAGAAGTCATATTATCTGCCTAAATTGTACGCCGATTTACATCACTCTCTCAAGTGATGAAGGGTCAGACAGTTGTATATGCATCGTCGGAGCTTCTCTGCTGGTATAGTAAAGAGGATCAAGGTGAACTTTATTGTAGATCCCCAACTGATGTAGATGAGAAAGCAGAGCGTTGATCATAATGGGGCTGGAAAATATCATATTGTCAGCCCTAATAGTAATGTAAGTTCTTCTTACAACATTGTTGTTCTGTGAAATCACATTGTTAGACGTATATAACATTTATTTCTAACCATTCTATAATATAAGAAATGCATTAAGTTTTGCAATAAAAGAATGGAAATTTATATCTATGGTACGACGTGTCCATTGCTCATTCGCGCATTCGAAATACGCTCTACTTGTTTTAAAAAATAGGTTTTAGGGTTGTATTCGTCTTAAACCTGTATGTGTGGCACCTAAAAAAACAAACTAGAAATGATGGGTGCAATTCGCCATGAAGGCATGACGAGTTTTATTGAACTCGCCTTCCGTAGAGGTCGAGTTCCACCTATCATTTCCATTTTTTGTAGGTACCACACATGCATGTTTCAGACGAATAAATGCATCTCCTATTTTTCTTGAACTCATAGAGTGCACATTTCCCTATAAATAGCCGTGACAACTAATGTTTGAGAAGCAAAAATGGCTTACAAATGTTAAATCTTCTTTTACATACCATATACCATATGTCGATTTTCTTCTACATGTGTCTGTCTTTTAACATTTACGAAGTTCTTCTTACAACATTAAGTATTCTACAAAGTTAGCTGTACAACTACATTGTTTGGGGCTTCTTTTCCCGAGACATCTTTGCCAAAAGCGTCAACGACATTGTTGGACTCCAACGATGTCAATGTTGCATTGGCTTTGAGAATGGTGTAAGGCTCTAGGATTACTATACGCCATGCAGATTGACTGATGCCTTGGTGTACTGCGGTCCTGCATGTAAGGCTTAGGTGGGTACATAAATAGATGATGGGTGATTTTCCACAATGAATACTGGACTTCAAGAACTTTTGAAAGCACTAGCTATCTTAATTGTCTGAGCCTTTTCGGTGTACGTCAACACATGTGAACAACTTAAAACTGGACTATCAACACTTTTGCAAACACTAGCTATCTGAAAATGTATTTTCCAACAATAATTTAAATGTCATCTTCGGAGTGTTCTTCTGGCATATATTTAACACGGGTTTTTACACCCTTTAGATGCCTTACACACACAAATTTTAGCACCATTGTAAACATATATTTCAGTAGTACGACGTAAAATTGAAACAACAAGAAAAAAGTTTCCCCCCAACAAACCACAAAATCCATTTAAACACGCCTACTAACTAATGTTTGCTTGTTCTACATGCAAAAATCATGGCTAGATAATGTTTTTAACGTGATTTTTACACCCTTTAGTGTGCTTTATACGCGTCGATCTTAACACCATTTTCAAGACATGTTTCATTACTATGACGTGAAAGTTTAGAAATACGAAATATTATCCCCTAACACCCCATAAATTCACCTAAAACATGCCTATCGAAGCTCTGAATATTGCCTTGCAAAGCCTACCATGATGACTTCCTTAGGGGTCCTTAAGTAACTTTTTTGCCATGTTAAGATGTCATGCTTGCCACATTTTTATCGTCACCCTAACATACACGTGTTTATCTATCGAACGACGTGAACACCTTTCTTTTGCGCGTTCGAAAAATGCTTAAAATATAGCCTTTAAAAGCCTACCATGTACTAGACTGTGCAAGAAATGATAGGTGCAACTCGCCTTAGACTCACAACGATTTGAACTTGCTATGAGTGTAAGGCAAGTTGCACCTATCATTTCTTGCTCAGTCATCTTTATGCATCTTTCAGATGAATCTGTGTATCTCCTATAAATGTAAAGATAAATATATGTTAAGCTCAAACGTCGTCAAAAAAATTGCAAAATAAATTAGATCGAATTTAAAGTTCTTCTTACAACCATAAGAAATCAATATCCAACAACTATCCATTAAATTTTTCCAATACTAATTAAACAAAAAAACAAGTACTGCAAAATTAATTTATTAAAAACAAAAGAACAAATCTATCTTTCTCTTCTTTGTCCTCTTCCTCTCTTCGGCCTTAGGGTTTACCAGTGTCTTGAGTGCATCTGATCATAGAGATGCTATGCTTGTCGAATTCTCAGTTTAATTGGGGCTTGTTCGTCGTTATCGTCATCATCATCATTATCATCAACATCCCCACTCTCGTCCTCGTCTGTCTCATCTTCATGATTTGAAGTCATATGACGCAGTTGACTAAACACACTTGGACCAGGTCCCCTAAAATCACCGAAAAATGTAGGACCCGATATAGACATCATCGAAAATAATGTTGTCATAGACTCCACATCATGATGATGCATTTCATGATACTGAGCTTGCAGGACCACAAACTCAGACACATAAACAACTTCAAAAAAATTACATGTAGAACCTTGCACTTGTGATGTAGATCCTTCTCCTTGACTCGCCCAATTACCAGGCATACCTCTCCACACAACTGCTTCATATGAAATATGCAAATTCCATGACCCTTGAGTTATGGAAACAACTTGATCCCAACTCAGGGACCCATATGACGGTTGAAAACCGGCGACATCAAAATGGCTGCAATGTTGGTTCTGGTTCAAGTTCTGGTTCTTGTTCCAGTTCTGCTTGTCTTGTGCCGTGTCTACCTCTACTTGTAACTCTCCTCCTCTCGAATATGCCTCATGATGACCCCGCACTAGATGTCGACGCTTCTTGGGTTTGTCAGATTAAAAGTATAGCATCCCGTTGTTCTTGGGTCGTCAAGTATAGTTTGCTGTTTGCGGCAAACCACTGTTGGTACTCAAAAGTAAAGAAATCAAAATCATCATCTCGAATGGTTTCGATAGGAGGCAACGTGTTTGCCCTTCCATGCCATTCTCCTATGTAAGCCGAATGTTTGGTTGGCCAGTCCTTTTTCACTTTTACCACATTCGTCTAGGTCTTCCAATTCATCCAAGATTAGCGGATCAACCGGCATCGGCTGGTGGAATCCGAACAACTTAAGGACCCAATTGCCATAAAACATCTCAACAATCGCAAATTGTAGCAACGATATTACGGAAAACCAATTGTTGCCATCATCGTACGTAATGCCCAGAATCAGGACTTCAGAATCAACATCCAAATATGGCATCCATATGAACTATAACAATTTGTCCATTAAAGAAATTCATTTGCATATAAATTAACATAATTTTTCAACTACCAACGAAAACCAAATATGAGATACAAATTTCAAAGTACAAATTTGCATTACCTGATCTTGACAATAGAGGTCAATCTTCTTTCTCACTTCAAGGATTAATTTCGTACGATACACATCATTTTTGCTATTTTGTCTCCATCTGCATAATACAATACAAATGCATACATACATACATATATATATATATATATATCATAGTTTCTCTAAAAAATATTTAAAATAATTATAGGAATAAACATTATTACCTTGTTGCGAGCGGGAATTCATACAAAGGTTTAGAAATTGGAGCCAATAATGGAAGCCTGAACCAAGCCCATGATTGAAGCAGCACCAAACACCCACCAATATCGGCATACACGAGTCTATCTTTTATGAATGTCTTGGTAGCTGCCTTGTACAACTCTCGATAGAGGAAAGCTAATATTGCAGATCCTCAACTGAATCTTCTTGCTTCGTGCACAATTTTCAAGAACCGGAGATACTGCGTGTGCACATGGAAAGTCAATTTGTCGGGCATTAACATCCCACTAATAAGGCGTAATATATACGCTTGAGCAGCAATTGCAATTTTGGGTACTGTGGTATTTTGTTTCACTTCAATGCACTCTTGAGCCACGTCATCCTCACCCGCTTGCCACCTATTTCCGACCACACTAGTGTCGTCCCCAAATATTGCACACAAAGGGATTCTAGAAAGTAGTTGTTGCACGCTGTTAACACCTATTTTATTTGGCCCCCTTTTATTTGCTTTTTGTATCCAAAATTAAAAACAAAAAAGCACATGTGTAAACCCCTAAAAAATAAAAAGTAGTCCATTTCAATATAATATCCATTTACAAGGTCCAATTTGGCCATACATTGAGAAACCCTAGAGCCTAAGCCTTTTCCTTCATGAGCTGCCACCCTCTCGTTACCGGTAGATCAAATTTGATCCAACGGCCCCGATCAACGTCTTAAAACCCTAGCCTCTTAGCTCCATGCGCCACACAACTTTATACCGTTAGATACAGGGGAAGATCGACGGCTGGGATGACTTGAAGGATGAGCACACACGCGCGTATAAAATATGCGCTCATCGTTCGATCATCCGTTTGAGCCTGGCTGAAGCCTTCCAACGCTGGCAGCTGCATTTTGCCATAATCTCCAGTGTGCTCACCTATCTCCCTTGGCCAGTCGGGACATGCAAGCAAGAAAAAGGGATTAGCATTCCTACCTAAACAAAAAAGGAAGGAAATTGGATACGAATCAAACAAATATGGGAAGGGGATCGTCGAATTTAACCAAGCAAATCGGGCGAGAATCAATTCCAAACCGGGCAAAAATCAAAGCCAAATCGAGTAAGGAAATATTCTAGATACTAGGGTTTTTCACTTGTAAATCTAAGAAGATTTTTCTTTTCCTTGTTCATACACCTTGTAATGGCTACAAAAATCCTTGAATTTCACTGATGTAAGACACAATTTACATGATTCAGAAGCAATATACAAGTAATTTTCAGTCGAATTTTTGAGGTATCATACTCAAATCTTTTTTTCTTTTTCTTTTCTATAATTTTTTGCCAGTCAAATCAAGAAAAGGGAAATGGGCGTGGGTTGTTACTGTTAGGAGAATGAGGAGCCATCACCGGAGGACCGATCCGTCGACGCTGCTGGAAGCACGAGCCAAAATGGAGACGAAACGCCGCCAGAAAGTCACCACCGGTTGAAAGCCACGACAGCCAGAGCCGGAGACACGCGGTGGAAGATGACCCGATTCTGGGTTTAGCGGCGGTGTTCTTCATCCCACTTGGCCAGGGGGTAAGGAAATTAAACATGTTTGTGATTTTTTGGGCTTTATACTCAACCCGCGAGTTGACCCAGATTCGACCCGCGCTACACACGGCCCGTGCTCTTCTTCTGCCCATCTTCAACAGTATTTGCATTTCTTTCACTTTAGCCCCTTTTATTTCAATTTGGTTACTTAATTCTTTATTTCATGCAATTTAATCCTTTCTTTGTGTATGTTTAAATTATGATTTATTTGTTATATTTTAATATCTTCTAATACATTAAATTTCTAGGGTAAAGAGACTTCATGATAATTAATAATATGATTTTCTTGCAATTAAAATTTGTATAATATTTAAAATAAAACACTTTTAGTCTAAGTTACTTAAATATATGTAAATATGAGGGTAACTTTAATTTGATTAAATTTAATAACGTATAGTAATTAGCCTTGTAGGTTTAGGTTCTTTAAAATAATTCATTCTCCTAATTAATTTGGTATTCTTTTTAAAAAAATTTAAATACATTTTTGAATTTAAAATTTGTCAGGTTGAGCCTTTTTAGGATTAGCTTCCTTAAACACTTAAAAAGATTAATATCTAGGTTTAGAAATTAATAAGGGCCAATAAAACATCATTTAAAAAAAGGTTTTTACTACATCATGAAAAACGAGATATTTTCTCAATTAGGGTTAATTTGGTCTTCCCCTAGCTGTTGGGGAACGGTCAAAACTCCTATGCGAGACTATATTGTTGGATTTTAGGGATTAATACCTTAATTCCCCTGCGTCTAGATTGATTTGGGTTTTCTTAGCCGTGAGCAAATTCGAGTCGATTTTAGAACTTTGTGGATTTTTGTATTAATTCTTGCATGCATTCATCTGGGTTACAAGGAAAATATTAGTGATCAAGTAAATGCCGTTCTGTGGGCGTGATGGGGGTGCTAATCCTTCCCCACATGTAACCGTGCCCCCGAACCCTCGATCTGGTTGGTTTTTAGGTTTTCGGTCTGCCTAATACAGTAAAAGGGACTGATGGTGACTCCGTTGTTACATCTTGGCGACTCTGCTGGGGACAATCTAAGAGGGCACAACTTTTACTTGATCACGAGTTATTTTCTTTACTAATCCGTTGCATTTTTTGTGCATTTTCTTGGTGTTTTAAACTGTTTGCATCATAACATAAGCCTTCTACCCGGGCTTTGCCAAACTTAAGTGGAAGAAAATAGCTATGCCTTCGTGAGTAACCCTCCACATGGGCTAGTGAAAGTCTTTCGCGGTCTAGAGTACTTATGCTTTCATGAGTAATCCTTTGCATGGGCATAACAGAAATGCATCCCCTCGAGTCGTGTTTGATTCATAAGCCTGTGACGGGATAGAATCAAACATCTTATCCATCTTGGAGTAGGAGTGTAATCACTAATTTTATCCAAGGTGTTAACCCACTTTTACATCTTGCAATAAGGGGCTTTGTTTATCTACTTTATCCATCAATGTGTTATTCTAATTATTATTAAAACTCAAAGGAACGAGAAAAGATTACTAGTACTAAAAGTAAGGTATTGCTAGTTCTTTAGCACTATTTTGTTACCATCGTATTAGGTGCATTATTATAGCCATATTATTATTCTAAGACAGAAGTAAAAAAAGATTAAAAAGGAGGTTAAAAAGATTATTGTATATATCTAATTAAATAAAAAACACATATCTTTAAGTCCAGTACATTTACATAATCATAAAAGAAGCCCAAATTCATTAGTCCATTTACAATTAAAAGCCTAAAAACTAATTACTTTTTGGCCCAATAAGGCATGAATTGGATAACTCACTAAACCCTAACTAACGCCCTCATCCTTGCGCAGCCTAATCTGGACCGTCAGATCAAGGGCATCATCTTCAACGGTCCAGATCGAGCCGATAAGATGAAACCCTAAATAGCACTTCTTCATCATTGCATCGTAGCCCCAACAACCATTGGATCCAGATTGCATCAGATGGCTCAGATCGTCCCCACCGCGCGTGCAGATCCCACCCGACCATTTAACTCCACTCACGCGCGTGTGCAACAAGGATTCCTTGACTGATCTACTCCTGACGTACGACCACACGCTTGGCGTTTCAGAAGCCAACCTCTCGCCAATTCTTTATCTCCCTCCGTGCTCTGACCAGGTCGCATGCAGTACCAAACAGGCAAAGAGTCAGTATACGATAAACAAGCATTAAAATCCTATATGAACTAAAATGGAAAAAGAAAAGAAACATCAACATAAGGGGCATGCGAGTGCAAACAAAATACTCAGAGCAACCAATAGAAGATTTCCATTCTATTTTTCCTATTTTAAATTCATGTAAATATCAGGGGCTATATAAACAAAAGCCCCAAAACATTGTAAAGGCCGGATTCGAAACGAAAAATTGGGGCATTCCCGAGAGGAGCAATACAAAGCAAAAGAACCTTTTCAGAGGTATTTTGGGGCTCTACTATTCATTTTCTGAATCATGCATGTAGAGACTAAGGTTTTCGAATTATTTTACCTAGGTGACGGTTCCTCCGCTTCAATTGACAGTAACTCTCCCTCGCCGATAATAAGCTCCACGGCCTTCTCGATGCCGCACAGGGTGAATCCTTGGGAGGGCAACTCAAAAGTTTTTGGTTTTCTCTAAAAAGGAGAGGGGTTGCCTTTTTTTGTCGCTTCTGTTTTTCAAAGATTTAAGAGGGAAAAAGGGCTTTGTTGAGAAACTAAGGTAGGATTTAGCTTTCTTAAAAAGGGGCGAGAGTTTTAGTTAGGGTTTTTTGGGTCACCGGTGTCGGTGAGCTGTAGTCGGTGATTAGCCATGGTGGTCACCGCCGTAGAGAAGCCGTCAAAATCTGGGAAACATGTTAGTTTCTAGGTTTGGGGATGAACACTACGGCGGTGTTCATCCCCGTTTCATATTAAGGGAGAGAGGATCTACCATTTTTTTGTACTCATATCAAAAACTTTTTTTGTTCATTTTGGCTTTTATATTCGATTTTAAGAATGGGTTATTCAACCATTTAAGTTCCCCCGCCCTTTGGTAATTACACCCGCATTCTTCCGCCTTTTTTATCACAACTTTAGTCCCTGGGTTTTTTATCTATGCCGTTTCGCCCTCTTTTTTCATGCCCGTTTTAATTGCAGCACTATAATTTGTTTCATTTTTATTTCGGTCCTTTATTTTGTGTGTTTGTTTTTTTTTGCAATGACATGTATATGCTTAATGTGAATGTTGTGTGTATACATTATGTTAAAGTGACATATGCCTGATAAAGTGTAGGTTTTACATGTAATGCATGTGTTTTTTTAAATACATAGTTTATATGTGATATATGTAATATACGTTCTTAGTATATAATATAATATAATATAATATAATATAATATAATATAATATAATATAATATAATATAATATAATATAATATAATATAATATAATATAATATAGTTTTTTATAGTTTTTAGGTACATAATATATAGTATAATATATAGTTTTCACGTATAATGGATAGCTTTTTATTATAAGTATAGTTTATATATACATAATACTCTATATGACACATGTTTTAAGTATATGATATGGTTATAGATATTACATATAATATGTATAATATATGCTTATAATACCTATATAATATGTGGTTTAGTATATGATACTATCTTTATATATTACTATATGATATGTTTTAGTATAAGTTATTTATTATACATGTTAGATACGTTTCGTTATATCCTTTTGTGCGTGGTTTATTTTCATATTTATTTTATTTTATTTTATTTTAGGTAGTTAGTCTTTAGAATTTAATTTAATTAATTTAAAATATACCCTTAGCTTAACGGAGTGTATGTTTAATTTAATTAAACTAAATTAGGTTTAGAGAAAGTTTTAGGGCCATAGTTAGATTTAAGGTTTGAATTAGTTTAATAAGTTTAAATTTATCCTTGGCTTATTGGGATAAATGTTAAACTCATTAAATTAATTGAACACTTCTTAATTACTCCTTAGGATAAATTTGACAAAGCCTAGGTGGACACTTAATTCAAATCACGATTTAATTAATTTGTCTCACTTTAAATGGATTCATTGGCTCATGGGATACTAGTTTAAAATTAGTCAAATTAATTATTGCTCAAGAATTTGTAAGTCATTAGGAGTTCTTTTTAGGGGTAATTAATTTAGGGTTAATTATTAGACTAGCCTAGCAAATAATTAGATCACTAATTAAACTTCTATAATTTGGGCCTCTTAGGATAGGAACTTAGTGGGCCTACGGTTTCTTTTTAAAGCACTTCTTTGCCATGCATTTTTTTAAATTGTCATTCATACGACCTTCAATATTATAATGAGACAAGATAATTAATCAACTTTAAACCCTAAAAAGGAGGTATTCATTAATTCCGATATTTGTGTTGTAACAGTCTGGGATTAATGGATGTTGACCAAATATTTGAATTAATCTCTACCATCCGAAGGTAAGCATTAATTAAAGGTTGATAGACCATGACATCATACTTAAATGCTTGCATCATGCATATTTGAACCATAAATTAACATGGCAGTCAGCCTTATTCGATGTCGGTTTAACCTATGGTCCATTGTATTGTCACCCTTATTAATTAAACGTTTGATTAATTTGGATCCACCAATCTGACTAAGCCTACTTAACTAGAGCTCATACTCAATTGAACAAATTTAATTAACGTTAACTTGAATTCCATATGTTTCCATCGATTAAAAGCAATATACAATTTGGTACCGATTTCGGGCGTTGTAGGGGTGCTATCCCTTCCCCACACGTAACCAACTCCCAAACCCAATTTCACGAGTCTCTGGTTTTCTGGTGCCCGGTCTAACTTAGCCAAATGACCGGTGGCGACTCTAAGTCCCCCTATTTCCCAAAAAGAACAAGAAAAGATTTTTCAATTTCAAAGTAGAGGTCACTACAAAGGGATATGGACTGTTTGACAACCCTTTCTAGATCCAACCCCGCATGAATGTATGTTTTAAAAAGCCCACCCCATTAAACGATGTGAAGCCATAGGTTTTATTTCTGTATTATTATTTTTTGTACTTTACCCTTGTGTTTTACCTCATTATTTGCACATACTAACACTTTTCTGAATTCCTTAGAGAATACATCGCATTGCATCCAGTTGGTGTTCCGAAACACTAGTCAATAGGAGATCATGAGTATTCGGGTCACATTATCCAGCTTCAGAGTCCTTTGCTCGAATACCGATGTCCGGAGTAAGTTCACAAAGCTTCAACGCTTACACAGAAATAGTGTACGGAAGGAAACCACCATCGATCTACCGAAACAAGTACAGTTCGACTATAAGAGTGCTTGGAAAAAGGGTAGAAAATGTTTTGGAAATGTATAAAAATAGTGCCGAGATTTAGTCTTTTGCATGCATGGCAAAAAGGTAGAAAATGTATAAAAACAATGCCAAGATTTAGTCTTTTGTGTGCAAGTATACACGGTCGGCAAGTAATGCATTAATAAGCTGGTTATCGATCCCATAGGGATTGGGTAAGAGTTTACTTGCTTTGCTTGTTTACTTGTCAAGGGAAGAAAAAAGTTGTTTGATTTGAAGTTGGTTTTGAAAACAGTTTAAAAGAAATGAAAATAAAACAACGTTGGCAATGTAAAGGTATTCTTATGGATGATGAGCGTTGGCAGGGGATGCCTGGATTTCATGCTATTCATGCCAACCTTTAATAACGTTCTGCCTTGGTTATATTGCCAAGCAGATTAAAAGTAGTAATGCCTCTGTCGATGGAAATACCCTAAATTAACCACGATAAAGCCCTATATGTCTATAGTGAGGCTTATCATCAATTAATTTGATTAAGTCTCTATCTTTACTCCTAAGGGGTAGACTCACTCCTGAAGTAAGTTCATCTACTTGAACATCTTCTGTCGAAGCATCTCGCCTTAGTATCTAGCAACTGATCATTGCCCCTCAAGTCTGTTACGATATTAAGGTGCAATAAGCATATTGTGCCAGCGGTCGCATGTCATAGAATTTAGAAAACTAAAAATCATGCCAACTGTCGTATGGCAATGGATTCTAAAAATAGTTGAAGTGCGTGCCAGATAGAAAATAAGACCAAATCATATAGTTTATGAAAAACCAAACTTAAAATCAACGTTCATCGCAAACATCCCCTAACCAACTTAAGAAAATTAGTTCATGGTTGGGGGTTCCATCCAAAAACCAAAATCGTTTAACATCATCAAATAAAAACCAAATAAACTAAGAGGGAGTGTAAGAAGGCAGCCTTTTCTCAATTCGATCTCCAATCTCCGTCCTTTATGTGCTTGCTTGATGTCCTTTATATAGGCATGCGTGGGAAACCCTAGGATAAGCCTTAGGGTTTTAGTTTGGGCGGGATAAGGCTTATGATCATCTTAATCGCACTTTGAATCCTAGGGCTGACATCATCTTGACTAGGGCTGATGTTATTAGTCTTTGATCTTTTACCAGGCGAGCTCGGCATTGTTCGGTCCATCTGTGCCATACTTGCTTGGCATCTAATTTTTTCGCTATCCTATTTTTTTGGAGCTTGACCAAGTGCTATTTTTCTACAGTCTAATCTGGTCCTATTTTTTTGGGTTGGTATTGCCAAGGGTTCTTGGCAAAACTCTTCTGGCAACGTATTTCCAAGGATGCTTGGCATTGGTCTTCTGATCCTCTTGCTTCCTGCTCCTGCGCTGCTCTACCATGTCTACTTTACTTTGCCAAGCCTGTAATGATGCCAACAAACAACCCTTCACACTGGCAAATCACAAAAATTCCCTATTTCCTATCTCCTTATGTAAATGCATGAATTTAACAACTAAACGCAACTAAATATACTTAAAGGGCTAGCAAAGGCTTTGTAAAAATAAGCATAAAAATAGTACTTTTGAGGAGTTTGCACACGCCCAAACCTAGCTAATTGCTTATCCTCAAGTAATGCAACTAAAAATATAAAAAACAGAAACACAAGAAAGTACCTCGACAAAGATTGTCTTGGTTCCCAACACCTGTCAGCTAGCAAAATATGACCCTAGGTCTATCCTCAGATATTCAGTATACCAATGCCAAACAGATAAATAAATTCAAGTGCAACAATATAGCTCTAGTCTAAGGTCGTCTAGTATGCATAAAATGCGGGTAATATGCATCAAGTTTACTCAACTCCTTTAGTCGACTTTACTACCCAAACTTAGAATTTATTGTCATCATTTTTGTTTTTATTCACCAAGGTTTTTTTTTTGCTTTTTTTATTTTTTAACAATTATTCCGAGATTAGTTTCAAGAGAACCTAAGTTTTTTTGCAGACAGATGCATACCCCGTGTAGAGTGAAACTAAAGTTCCCTAAACTAGAGTCCAATTGCCAAGCTACTTGGCATTGCTAACCTGTCGACATACAAGTTCTAAAATTTGAGTTTCTTCATTGGAAAGATAAATCTAGAACAAATTTAATAGGCTAGCAGATTATTGAAAAAATTTACAATCTTAACTGAGGCAACAAATTTTTTTAGTGGTTTGGTATGCAAATTTTAATCCTATATGGAAAACTATTCTATATGGAAAACTAAAATTTAAACATGAATGCATGGCATATGAATGTAAGGATGTACACCCCCAAACCAAAGGCGTGCATTGTCTTCAATGCATGAGAACAACATATATACAAATGAAAACAGTAAAATACATGAATAATATGAAATGCAAAGGATTTTAGGAAGAGAGGACTCCCCTTTGATGCGACAATAGAAGCTTCGATGTCTTGGAGAACTTCCTTAAGAAGCTTTGCCAGCTCTGAGGCGGCAGGGACATCGGTGGCAGCAGATGAGACAGGTGCTGCAAGTCTAGCCACAACCTTGGCTTGGCTTTGGACTCCTTCATCTTCTGACTCAGGTGGTGTGGCAGATTCAACACTTGGAAAACATTTTCAATCTTTTCATGCCAATCTTTTGCTTTGGTAGTCCGCTTGGCAATAAAAATCTTACACTCACTCAAGAAAAACCTTTTAACGCAGCAAATGAGAATGAAAATTAAAATAAATGAAGGAAAAATAAATAAAAACTAGAAAAAAACATCTATCCTAATATATACAAGAATCGAACCATGACGATGATGATGATCACGGTAACTCTGCCAGGAGGATAACCTCTTTGGCATCCTTTTGAGTGCCATCCAAATAGTGCTTCAAATACTGGCTGTTTACTTTGAAAATTGCTCCCGTTTTCAAATCCTTGATATCCACTGCTCTATGAGCACATGGCTTCACAACTTCAAAGGTTCCTGACCATCTAGACTTGAGCTTTCTTGGAAACAACTTTGACCTCGAGTTAAATAACAAAACAAGTTGGCCTACCTCAAATTACCTAGGTAATATCCGTTTTTCTTGCCAACACTTTGTCCTTTCCTTGTAGAGTATGGCATTCTCGTAAGCATGTGTTCTGAATTCCTCCAACTCATTCAAGTCTAATAACCTCTTTTCTCTAGTAGCACTCCATACCACGTCAAGCGTTTGATTGCCCAATAAGCTCGGTGCTCCATCTCCACTGGTAAGTGGCATGCCTTCCCGAAAATAAGTCTAAATGGGGAGGTTCCCAAAAGAGTTTTAAAAGCAATCCTATAAGCCCACAAGGAGTCATCTAGTCTCAAGGACCAGTCATTCCTTGTTAGATTTACAGTCTTTTCCAAAATGTTCTTGATCTCCTTGTTGGAAATCTCCGCTTGGCCATTTGTTTGGGAATGGTATGCCATGATAATCCTCTGTTGAATTCTATATCTACACAAAGCTTTAGAGATTAGATTGCATTTAAAATGGGTACCCTTATCATGAATAATCACTATAGGGGCACCAAATCGAGTAAAAATATGTTTGTGCAAAAACTTGGCAACAACCTTGGCATCGTTTGTTGGCAAAACAACAACTTCAACCCATTTTGAAACGTAGTCAACAACCACAAGGATGTATAGGTTACCAAATGACAGAGGAAATGGACCCATGAATTCTATCCCCCATACATCAAACAAATCCATTGGCGTAATGTTTTAGAGCGACAACTAATGTCTGCCGAAAATGTTTCCTATCCACTGACATCGGTCACATGCCTTGGCAAAGTTATGGACATCTTTGTATAGTGTGGGCCAAAAGAATCTTGTTTGCAACATCTTGGCAGCAGTCTTCATCCCAGCAAAGTGACCTCCATACGGTGCGGCATGACATAATTGCAATATACTATGTTGTTCATCCTCTGGCACACACCGATGAATCACTTGATCGGCATATTGTTTAAACAATATTGTTTCGTCCTAATAATATGGTCAAACATCTTGCAGGAACCATTTCCTAAAATTATATTCCAAATCCGATGGCAGAATATTGCTTGCCAGGTAGTTGACTATGTCAGCGTACCATGGCACGACGTTGACTACAAGTAAAATACTCATCAGGAAATTCTTCTCTTATGGCAATGGTCTTACCATTTTCAAGGTGATGCTCTAGGCGTGACAGGTGGTTAGCTACTATGTTCTCATTACCTTTCTTGTCTCGGATCTCGAGCTCAAATTCTTGTAGTAGAAGAATCCATCGGATTAGTCTGGGCTTCGCATCCTTCTTCGCCAAGAGGTACTTTAGTGTTGAATGATCTGTATACAGCACAACTTTGTTACCAACTAAATAAGATCTAAATTTATCAAAATCAAATAAACCTGCAAGAAATTCTTTCTCAGTTATGGAGTAATTCAGTTGAGCTCCATTCAATGTTCGACTGGCATAGTAAATGGCATGAAAAACTTTGCCACCTCGTTGTCCCAGTACTGCTCTGACGACATAGTCGCTGGCATCACACATGAGCTTGAATGGCTCATTCCAATCTGGTGCCACGACTATAGGCGCATTAATCAACCTCTCCTTAAGTTCCTAAAACGCTCTTAAACAGGAATCATCAAATACAAAAGCAAAATTTTATTCTAAAAGCAAGCATAAAGGTTTAGAAACTTTAGAAAAGTCTTTAATGAAACAACAATAAAAACCTGCATGTCCCAAAAAACTTCTAATACCTTTTATACTTGTCGGTGGTGGCAATTGCTTGATTACCTCAACTTTTTCTCAGTCAACCTTCAGTCCCTTCTTGGTCACCTTGTGCCCAAGAACAATGCCCTCCTGCACCATGAAGTGGCATTTTTCCCAATTTATGACTAGGTTTGTCTCAGTGCATCTCTTCAAGACTTGCTCCAAAATCTGAAGGCACTCCTCGAATGTTTTGCCAAACATTGAGAAATCATCCATGAATACTTCCAAGTTGTGGTCAATCATGTTAGAAAAAATGGACATCATGCAACGTTAAAACATTGCCGGGGCATTACACAACCCGAATGACATTCTTCTAAAGGCAAACAACCTATATGGACACGTGAATGTGGTCTTCTCTTGATCTTCTGAGGCTATGGCAATCTAATTATATCCCGAATAACCATCTAGAAAGTAATAAAATACCTTACCTGCCAATCTGTCCAACATTTGGTCAATGAAGGGAAATGGTCTTTTTTGGTGGCATTGTTCAGCTTCCTGTAATCCATGCACACTCTCCACCCGGTCACAGTCTTGGAAGGAATGAATTCATTGTTGCTATTCTGAACCACGATCATGCCACCTTTCTTTAGCCCATATTGCACCAGGCTGACCTATGAGTTATCAGAAATGGGATACGTTATCCCTACATCCAACCACTTGATAATCTTGTTTTTAAAAACCTCTTTCATGCTCGGGTTCAATCTCCTTTGACACTCAATGGTCTTGCCATGATCTTCCTCCAAGATGATTTTCTGCATGCATATGGTTGGGCTTATACCTTGGATATCAGCCAAGGTCCATCCCAATGCTTGCTTGTAATTGCTTAGAATTTCCAGCAATCTTTCCTCCTAATCATTAGTTAGATCAGCAACAATGATCACTGGCAAGGTTGAGTATTTACCAAAGTAGGCATACTTGAGATGGTTTGGCAATGCTTTCAATTCCAACTTGGGTGGCTCCTCAATATATGGTTTTGGTGCCACGATCTCTCTGCCAGCCAACTCTAATGGTTCTGGCTGCCCAAAATAGCTTACCTCTTCTAAAGTTGCTCCTTCAGTGTCTGCACTTGTCTCGTCTCGTCGTTGGCATCATCATCTGCAGCTTGGCACAGTTGTGCCATGTCCACTTTAAAAATGGGCTTCATTATTTCTTCAGCTCGGCATTCCTCAAATTTATCTACATATTTAAGAGCTTGAAACACATTAAATGTAACACGTTGATCATTCATGCGCATAGTTAATTCACCTTTATGAACATCAATCAAAGCTCTACCTGTGGCATGGAATGGTCTTCCCAATATAATTGGGACATTAACATCTGCCTCATACTCTAAAGTAATAAAATCGGCTGGGAATATGAATTTGTCTACCTTTACCAACACATCTTCAATCTTACCCTTAGGATGTGCAAAGGATCGGTCTGCCAACTGAAGTGTCACCGTGGTAGGTCTTGCTTCTATGCCAAGCTTTCTGAAAACTGACATTGGCATCAAGTTGATGCTGGCTCCCAAGTCACACAATGCTTTGCCCATAATTTTGTTCCCAATTGTGCAGGAAATAGTGAAACTTCCTGGATCTTTTAGCTTTGGTGGAAATTGGTTTAGGATCATAGCACTACATCCCTTAGTGAGAGCAACAGTTTCAAAGTCTCACAACTTCCTCTTTTTGGATATAATGTCCTTCATGAATTTTACATAGTTGGGATTTGCTCAAGGGCTTCTACCAATGGAATGTTAATTTGCAACTGCTTAAGAACTTCCAAGAAACGCTTAAATTGATGGTCCTGTTTGTGCTTTTGATGTCTTGGTTGAAATGGTGGCGGTGGATAAACATATACTGGCATTGCCAGCTTTGCCGAGGCAGAACTGGCATCTGTTTTGGCTTAGTATGTTGTTCAGCCTCAGTCGGTTTGTCATCAATGTTGGCATCATTTTTGGCATCAGTTCTGGCACTGGTACTGCATTACCACTGTCGTCATCTATTTTAATTTCCTTTTTCTCTGCTTCTCTGGCTTGTTTGCAGGCACTGGCATTTCACTTTGGCAGTTAACTGGCTACTTGGCAGTCATCTCTGCCTCGCACTGCTTACCACTTCGAAGGGTTATGGCCTTGCATTACTCATTGTCTTTGTGCCAAGCATCCTCTGTGTCACTTGGCAATGCTCATTGGGGTCGATTGCTAAGTGCATTGGCAATCGACCCAATTTGAACTTCCAAGTTTCTCATTAATACTGCCAAACTCTAGACTGTAGCATCATTCCTCTCCATGTAATTAGTAAGAGTGCATCCTTGGTTGAATCTTTGCCCTTGCTGGAAATGTTTTTGAGCTTTTTGTGGCATGGTATTCTGATAGAATGCTGGCATGAAATTATTCCTCTGGGCATTTTGGCCTTGTGCATTGTACTGGTCACCTCATTGATTTCCCCAAGCTAAGTTAGGGTGTTGTCTCCAACCTGCATTATAAGTATTGGAGTTAGGATTAGAGTAACTGTTGTGCGTAATAAGTGCTCCGCAATTGTGCAAGTGTACACGTCGCAAGTTATAGTATAAAAGATATCGTCTCCACAGGGATTGGTGCCACTTCAAGAATCTAATCTCTTGCACTGTAAAAGTAAAAACACAAGTAGGTGATTGTAGGAGTTCTAAATAACAACTAAACTAGTAACAATCCCCCCCAAACTCGAGTGAGGAATTGTCCTCAATGTATGCAAAAAAGAGAAAATAAAACTAAAAAAGTAAAATACAAACGATGACTTACTCCGAGAGCTCTTCGTCGTGGATGATTAGTTTCCTTTTGGCCGGTGTCTTGATTCCCTTGCTTGAACGTGATTGATGCTTCCTTGTTGCCGATGGTGGAACCGATCCTCGTATGGGTGTGTCCTCATCATCCTCATCATCATCTTCCTCAATGTCATTGGCTTTTCGCTTGGGCTTGGAGGATTCGATTGGTGTGGTATTTGTTGGTACAATGAAGGATTCGTCTGAATCTGAAAAATTAGACAATGATTTAGTGAGTTGATTCGTGCATAGGTGCTTTACCTTTGTCTTTTGCAGTGGTTGCCGGGGCGTCTTCAGTCTTGGTTGCCGCGGCATCTTTAGTGTGGGTTGCTGGGGCAACTGCTGGGGCAGGTGCTGTGTAGGTTGCCGCGACATCATATGTTGTTGCCGTGGCAACTGCTTCTGTGGTTGCCGTGGTAAGAATGTCGGTAGGAAAGATGAGGAACGACACTCGGCTGTCTGGGTAATTTTCCAGGATGACTTGGGTGATGGCATTGTTGTGGTCCTTCATGTACCGCATGAACATTAGTTGGCGGGCTTCAATCTACTTAAGGCGGCATGCCAATGGTTGTAAAAGTGCTTCATGTTGTCCTGGGGTTCCTGGTCGAGTTGCCTGGGCATCAGTTGCTTGGGCATCAGGAATTGCCGAGGCGGCAGGGGTTGCTGCGGCAACTGTAGGCGTTGGGGATTTTACCGGTGCCTCGCCCATTAGCTTTTGGATTTGTGCTCGATTCCAATTGGACTTTGGTAGTGCCTTTTCATCGGTTGACTCACTTGGGACATGCATCTCCTTGCAAAGATTGGAGATTAGGCAAGGGAAGAAAAGAGACGCCTTGTCTTTTGTGCTACATACAAAAATCTCATTGCAAATAATTTTGCCAATGTTAATGCTACGATTATGCAAGATAGAATGTATGAGAAAAAGGCGTGGTGTATCAACGGTAGTATTGTGTGTGGTGGGCATTAAAGAAGTTTTAACAAACTTATTCCATAATTTTGCCTCGGGTTTAAGCTGAATGTGGTTTACCGTGCCCTTGTATTTACCGTTATTCCAATGAGTTCCCGGTAGAGTGAGGTCTTGAAGCACCTTGTCGAGTTGTTTGGGCGTGAGTTGATCAACAAAAGCTTGATGCTCATCCTTCTCAACGTAGAGCCCGTAAAAGGCGTTGATGCTCTCGCTGCTTATGAGGATAGCTTTGTCACGAGAAAACACGTAGGGATTGTCCGGGTTAGGTGAGTGAGCATAAAATTCTATTACCCATGAGATGTTGCCCGGTTCTGGTTGATGGCAAAAGATTTGCCACTTTTGATGTGCTATCCTTTGGAAGATGAAGGGCTCAAGGCCGAAGTCTTGATGAGAATCACAATATTCGAATCCTTATTCTTCGCAAATCTTTCGGCTTTCAAACTTGGAGTGAAATTGTTCTTTAACTGCTGGTGTAGCAAATATCTTGTATGTCGGCTCCTTAGAAGAACTTGGGTGCACCAAAGTCTTGAGTTTTGTTGCCATGTTGTTTCTTGATTGTGGATTGGTTTGAACAAGGGTAAGAAAATATGGAAAGAAACTTTGAGAGTAGCAAGAAGAAGAAAAGATTATGAACCTTGAAGTTTAATTGTGATGGGAGGTAGAAAAGAAAGAATGGATGGGTAATTAAGTTGGTAGGCGGGATTGATTGGAAAGAAAGAAAGCAAGGGTTTTAATTGGGGGAAGGGTGCGGAAAAGGGAATTGGGGAAGGGTTTGGCCGGCTATGTAGGGATGAATTAGGGAAAATTTTAGGCTTGATTTGGGCCCTAGAATTAGTCCTTAATTTCCCTTGTATGGATAAACTTCCATCTTAGATCCAATTCCTCTTTATCTTGAACTCTTTTCCTAAAATTCAAAAATAAAATAAGGATTAAAGATAAACTAATAAATAAAAAGAAATAGATAAAGATGTGGAAAGATAAATAAAAGAAATTCTTAAACCTAAAATTCAAAAACAATTAGATAAATACGAAAGAAAGATGTAGTCTTAACCAAAAAGAAATAAATAAATCTATCCTAAGAATAACCGAAATTAATAAAAAAATAAGTTCGAATAAAAGGAAAATAAAAAAAATCGACAGGAGAGCATGATCATGCATCTCCTAAGGTGACCACTTCTTTGTTACGCTCTACATGGGCACCGTTGTAGTGCTTCAATCTTTGTCCATTAACTTTGAATTCATGTCCGTCAGTGGTGGACTTGATTATCATGGCACCATGGGAGAACGGTTTGACTACTCCGAATGGTCCCGACCATCTTGATCACAGTTTTCCCGGGAAAAGTTTCAGCCAAAAATTGAATAGGAGAACTAGTTGTCCTGGCATGAATTGTCGTGGCAATACCTTCTTGTCATGCCATTGCTTTGTTTTCTTCTTATAGATTCGTGCATTGTCATAGGCGAGTGCACGGAATTCTTCTATCTCGTTGAGATTTAGTAAACGGTTTTGTTCGGCACTCTCCCAATCCATATTCACGGGCTTGATTGCCCAATATGCTCTGTGTTCGATTTCCACCGGTAAGTGACAGGTCTTGCCATAGACAAGGTGAAATAGGGACATTCCCAGGGGTGTTTTGAATGCGGTTCGGTAAGTCCAAAGTGCTTTGTCTAGTCTTGTAGACCAATCTTTCTAGGATGGATTGACAACCTTCTCGAGGATATTCTTCAATTCCCGGTTAGAAATTTCTGCTTGCCCGTTAATTTGTGGATGATATGCCATGGCAATTTTATGTGACATGCCGAAGCATTGTAGCATCTTGGCAATAAGTCTGTTGTCAAAGTCCTTGCCTTCATCACTGATAATTACTCTCGGCATCCCAAACTGTGTAAATATATTTTTCTGCAAGAATCGTTGCACGGTCTTGGAATCATTAATGGGAACTGCAACAGCTTCAACGCACTTGGACACATAGTCGATGGCAAGTAAAATGTAAATGTTGCCAAATGAAGATGGGAAGGGTTCCATGAAATCGATCCCCTAAACATCAAACAATTCCACCTCAAGGATTCTTTGGAACGACATCTAATGTCGTCTAGAAATATTGCCCGTCCTCTGGAAACGATCACATTTCTTGTAAAACTCTTGGGCATCTTTGTAAAGTGTGGGCCAATACAAACCGGATTGCAAGACTTTGGCCGCGGTACATGTTCCTCCAAAATGTCCTCTATAGGGTGAAGAATGGCATTGCCAGAGTACATTCTGCTGCTCCTCTTCTGGGACATATCGGCGTATAACTTGATCTACACATTGTTTAAAAAAAAGAGGCTCATCGCAAAAATAATGCTTAGCATCATGACGGCACCGCTTCTTTCCTTGGTGAGTAAGGCCATAAGGTAAAATACCACAAACAAGGAAGTTAACTAAATCAGCGTACCAGGGTATTGCCGAGGCATGCGCTTCTGAAGTTGCTGAGGCATCAGGCGTTGTCGAGGCATGTGCACTTGGGGTTGCTGTGGCAACTGCTTTAGTGGTTGCTGAGGCAACTAACAGTTGCTCATCTGGGAATGCATCGTATATCTCTAAATCTGCGTCCTCCTCCCTGTTGTGTTCTAAGCTTGACAAGTGATCGACAACTTGATTCTCTGTTCCTTTCTTGTCCTTAATTTCAATGTCATACTCTTGTAAAAGCAATATCCAACGAATGAAACGAGGTTTGGCATCCTTTTTATTAAATAGATACTTAATTGCCGAATGGTCCGTATAGACAATTACCTTTGTACCAATCAAATAGGACAAGAACTTGTCAAATGCAAAAACTACGGCTAGTAACTCTTTCTCCGTTGTTGTGTAATTCACTTGAGCACTATTAAGAGTTTTACTAGCGTAGTATATCACATGAAAAATCTTACCTGTGCGTTGGCCTAGGACTGCTTCTACCGTAAAATCACTCGCATCACACATGAGCTCAAAAGGTAGTGTCTAATCAGGTGGAACGACAATAGGGGCCAAGGCAAGCTTTTCCTTGAGGGTTTCGAATGCTTGGGTGCAAGATTCATCAAAGTCGATGGCTTTGTCCTATTCAAGAAAATTGCACAAGGGTTTAGTTATTTTGGAAAAATTATGGATGAACCTTCTGTAAAAACCTGCATGTCCAAGAAAGCTTCAGATTCCTTTGACCGAACTTGGTAGGGGTAATCTCTCAATCACGTCCACCTTGGCTTTGTCTACTTCGATACCCTTGGATGAGATCTTGTGGCCGAGTGTGGTTCCTTCATCTACCATAAAATGGCACTTCTCCCAATTAAGGACTAGATCGAATTGTTCACATCTTGCCAACTCCTTCTTCAAATTGCTGAGGCAACTGTTAAAGTCATTACCAAGTACGGAAAAATCGTCCATGAAGATTGATAAGTGTTCAAAAGTACTATTTTTCTTACCCTTTTTACTCATATTATTGTTAGACTTAGGCTCATATTAGTTGCATAATTAGCTATTCATGCATTAATCCATGTTTCCTTCCATCGTTGAGCTTGATTACATAACTTGGTAGTTTTTGTGGAAAAGATGCTGCTTTGGTGTGCTTTGTGTGTGTATGTGCAGGATCACTTGCCAAAGCAATGCCGAGCTAGTTGCCAGGGCAATGCATGAAGGAGACGCCGAGCTAGTTGCCAGGGCAATGCATGAAGGAGACGCCGAGTCAGTTGCCATGGCAATTGTCGACAAGAGTAAAGGTGATATTGTAGTCGAAATTGATGACTAGACAAGCCCAAGATGACGTGGAGCAAAGCCCAAACCCAAAGGAATTTGATTGCCATGCAGAGATTAAAGAAGAATTAAATTCCAAGAAGATAGGAGAAGTTCTAGTAGGAATACAATTATAATAAAGAATTATATTCTTTAAAGATAATTTAATTTCAACTTAAACTCCTCCTCAAAGAAAGACTTTGGCCTAGCCCTATAAATAGCAAGGAAATTTCGACAAGGCCAAGGAGGGCAAGAGGAGATAGGGAAATTTCGACAAGTCCAAGGAGGGCAAGAGGAGATAGGGAAATTTCGACAAGTCCAAGGAGGGCAAGAGGAGAGAATTTTCGACAAGCATCTAGGGCAAGGAGGATTTCGACAAGCCTCCTTCTTCATCCTTTTCTTTCTTGTTCGATTGGGTTCATGCTAGGGATTGTTTATCTTGTGTTTCTTTGGAACCTAGCCATGAACTAAATCTACTTGGCTATGGTTATTGTGTTTTGTGGTTGTGAGAAACTATTGGTTTTTGTTTAGGTAATAAGAGTTTGCACTTTTCTATTTCAAGGTTTATTCATTCTTGGTTCTTATTCTTGTTTGCGAGTGAATTGGGAGAGGAACTCGTGATTTCATCTATTTATCTAATATCGGGAGAGTTAGATTCAAGAAACGAATGAATATGATCTTTATTCAATCTAATGATGGTGAAGATTAATCTGGCTTAAGAATAAGATAAGGATTTCAACGGCTAAGAGGAGCGCAAGATTGGTTGTTGTTCACCCTTGATTCACGCAGGGATGTATTATCAAGGCATGCACAAGTAGCTAGAGTTTCGACTTAGGGATAAGAAGAAACCATTGAAGAACGCTCTGCCGAACCTTGAAGGTTGCTGCCCGGACGCCCAAGTAGTTGCCCAACTAGTTGCCCGAGGCAACCATCGATTAGTTGCCAAGGCAACCCGTTGTAAGTTGCCACGGCAACCGAGTTGCCCGTGCACTCTTTTACCAAAACGATCCAATCGGCTATCACACCTCAACTCACGATAACCTGGCCTATCTCTCTCTCATTTGAATTCATCTTTTCTTTTACTTTATTGCTTTCTAGATTAGTCATTAGTTAAACTCCTATAATCCTTTACTTGTGTTTTTACTTTTTACAGTGCAAGAGTCTAGATTCTTGAAGTAGCACCAATCCCTGTGGAGAGGATATCTTTTATACTATAACTTGCGACGTGTATACTTGCACATTTGCGTAGCACTTATTACGCGCAACAAGTTTTTGGCGCCGTTGCCAGGGATTGACAATAGCGACTTTGTTTTTACTTTCTTGCACTTTCTTTTTACTTTTCTTGTTTAAAATTCAAAGGGCTAACAAAGTTTGGTTTTGCATTGGTATATGACCAGGGCGAGACCAACTTCACCAGAATATCCATTTGATCCAGAAATCGAACGAACCTTACAAAGACTTAGACGAATGATAAGAGAAGCAATGGCAAATCAAGATGGCAATATGAATCAAGATGTTCGAGCAGGAGGAGGAGTGGTTCTTGCACGAAATAGAACTATTCGAGACTATCTTGAAGAAGATCTTGATGGACTTAACCCAGGAGTTGTCGCACCTGAAATTGAAGCCAACCACTTTGAGTTGAAACTGGTAATGTTTAATATGATCAACACAATAGGTCAATTTGGCGGCTCAGCAACTGAAGATGCACGGCAACATCTGAAATCTTTCCTCGAGATTTGCAACTCGTTCAAGATACACGGAGTCACCCCCGATGTCCTACGATTAAGATTATTCCCCTATTCACTAAGGGATAGGGCGAAAGCATGGTTGAATAGCATTCCTGCCAGATCCATAGCATCTTGGACTGATCTTTGTCGTGATTTCCTTGCTAGATTTAATCCTACAAATTTGACTGATAAGCTTCGTAATGACATTACTTCTTTTCGGCAGGCAGATGATGAATCCATGTACGAGGCTTGGGAGCGATATAGAGAACTTCTACACAAATGCCCTTTACACGGATTCCCGGTGTGGACTCAAGTAACAATGTTTTACAACACCGTGAATACACCAACATGGATGATGCTAGATGCCTCGGCAAACGGCATACTCCTAGATAAGTCGCCAGAGGAAGCAATGCAAATTTTAAACAGGCTGGCCAAGAATGACTATCAATTCCCATCTAACTAGAAGAGGAGGAGTTAGACGCCAAGCCACAATACATGAACTAGGATCATCAGATTCAATTTCGGCACAATTGGCCACTTTAACCAAGATGGTCCAGAACATGCAAAAACCAAACAACACACATTAAGTCAAGGTGATGGATTCTTTTTGTGAGTTATGTGGTGATAACCATAATTCTTCTGAATGTATGCAGAATCCGGAATCCAGCTTCTATGTGGGAAATTACAATCGGAGCAATAACGTGATGTCCAATACATACAATCCAGCTTGGAAGAAGCACCCAAATTTTTCATGGAGTAATCCCAACAATGCTCTAAACCAGAACAATCAGAATGCACAAGCATCGGGATTCCAGCAGAATATGTCACGGTAACAGATGCTGCAGCAACAACCGACGACATCTAGTTCTTTGGAAAATTCTCTAAATGCTTTTATGATGAAAACTGAATCTTATATGGCTGAGAATAGTAATTTCATAAAAAGAACTGATGCTTTTATTAACAGGACCGATATGAGATTGCAAAACCAAGAGGCGGCAATCAAATCATTGGAAAATCAAGTCGGACAGTTTGCTCAAAATCTGAATACTAGACCACAAGGAGGTTTACCTAGCAATACTGAAGTTGCAAGAGGAACTGGCCATGAGCAATGTAAGGCAATCACCACCAGAAGTGGCCAACAACTTAGAGAGGCTCAAACCCGCTCATCAAACAAAACTCCACAAAAAGATCAAGATGAACCTAGCGGCAAAGCCTCAGATGCTGAACCAGGAATTGCCGTGGCAACCGGCAATAAGCATGCCTCGGCAACCGACAATAAAGACGCCTCAGCAACTTGCGATAAGCATGCCTCGGCAACCCCAGTTGATAATGCCTCGGCAACTCCAGATGTCCCGGCAATGCCGTCAATCAGGTTTCAAACCAATGAAAGGATCGAAGATATCCGACTTCCACCACCATTCCCACAAAGGTTGAAGCGACAAAAGCAAGAATACCAATTCAAGAAGTTTCTTGATATCCTAAAGCAAGTCCACATCAACTTGCCACTGGTGGAAGCAATTGAACAAATGCCAAACTATGCCAAGTTTCTTAAAGACATTGTGTCCAAGAGAACAAGGCTAAGAGAGTTTGAAACAGTTGCCGCAACAGAGGGATGCATGGCAATGTTGCACAATCGTATGCCACCTAAGTTGAAGGATCCCAGAAGTTTCACAATACCCTGTTCCATTAGAAATCACTATGTCGGGAAAGCATTATGCTACCTTGGGGCTAGCATAAACTTGATGCCTAAATCGGTTTTCTAGAAACTAGGAATCGGGAAGGCAAGACCTACAACAGTTATGCTACAGCTAGCCGACAGATCCTATGTGCATCCAAGAGGGAAAAATCGAGGACATACTGGTAAAAGTTGATAAATTTATTTTTCCCACTGACTTTATTGTTTTGGATTGTGAAGTAGATGAGCATGCACCTATCATTCTCGGGAGACCATTCCTAGCAACAGGGAGAACCTTGATCGACGTTGAAAAGGGAGAACTCACAATGAGGGTGAATGACCAGCAGGTCAAACTAAATGTGTTCCAAACACTAAGGCATGCCGATGATCCAGAAGAATGCCAACTACTTCATGCCACGGCAGAGTTTAACTTCGATGAGGAATTTAGTTGCCTCGGCAACTACATTGCCGATCAAGAGGAACCTGATGAGTATGAAGAACCGGTCGATGAGGAACAACAAGAAGAGGCAAATTGGCTAGTCAACCGACCAGGTACATACTTTGAACCACTGGATTACTCAGGTAAGGAAGGTAAACTCGAAAAACCCTCTATTGAACAACCACCGATTCTTGAGTTGAAACAATTGCCAGAGCAACTAAAATATGCATACTTAGGAACCGATAATACATTGCCTGTAATTATTTCTTCTAAGTTACAACCTGAGCAGGAAAAGAAGCTGATCAAGATGTTGAAGCTACACAAAAAGGCAACAAGGTGGACAATTGTCGACTTGAAGGGAATTAGCCCGGCAGTATGCATGCACAAGATCTTGCTGGAAGATGATCACAAACCTTCAATTGAGGCCCAGAGGAGACTAAATCATGCCATGAAAGGGGTTGTAATGAAAGAAATCATCAAGTGGCTTGACGCCGACATTATATACCCTATCTCCGATAGTACGTGGGTAAGTCCGGTACAATGTGTACCGAAAAAGGGAGGTATAACAGTGGTAAGCAATGAAAATAATGAACTTATCCCAACCAGGACTGTGACCGGTTGGAGGGTTTGTATGGACTATAGAAAGCTAAACAAAGCCACTAGGAAAGATCACTTCCCATTACCCTTTATTGATCAAATGCTTGACCGTCTTGCAGGTAAACCCTTTTATTATTTTCTTGATGGTTATTCAGGTTACAATCAGATTGCCATAGCACCAGAAGATCAAGAAAAGACAACCTTCACATGCCCATACGGTACTTATGCCTTCCGAAGGATGCCGTTCAGATTGTGTAACGCCCCGACAACCTTCCAAAGATGCATGATGGCACTCTTTTCAGACATGGTCGAAGACTTCCTTGAGATCTTCATGGATGATTTTTCGGTTTTTGGTAATGACTTTGATGGCTGTCTCGACAATTTAGAGAGGGTGTTGGCAAGATGCGAAGAAACGGATTTAGTCCTCAATTGGGAGAAATGCCATTTTATGGTAGATGAAGGAATAGTGCTCGGCCACAAGATTTCATCCAAGGGAATTGAAGTAGACAAAGCCAAGGTGGACGTGATCGAGAGATTACTCCCACCAAGTTCGGTTAAAGGAATTCGAAGTTTTCTCGGACATGCAGGTTTTTATAGGAGGTTCATTCATAATTTTTCTAAAATCACTAAACCCATGTGTAATCTGCTTGAACAGGATAAAGTCTTCGATTTTGATGATTCTTGCACCCAAGTATTCGAAACCCTAAAGAAAAAGCTTGCCTCGGCACCCATTATCGTTCCACCAGATTGGACGCTACCTTTTGAGCTCATGTGTGATGCAAGTGATTTCGCGGTAGGAGCAGTCCTATGCCAACGCACAGGTAAGACCTTCCATGTGATATACTACGCTAGTAAAACTCTTAATAGTGCTCAAGTGAATTACACAACAACGGAGAAAGAGTTACTAGCTGTAGTTTTCGCATTTGACAAGTTCCGATCCTATTTGATTGGTACAAAGGTAATTGTTCATACGGACCATTCGGCAATCAAATACTTATTTGCTAAAAAGAATGTTAAACCTCGTTTGATTCGTTGGATATTACTTTTACAAGAATTTGATATTGAAATTAAGGACAGGAAAGGAACAAAAAATCAAGTGGCCGATCACTTATCACGTTTGGAACGTAATAGGGAGGAGGACGCGGATCTAGAGATATGCGATGCATTCCCGGATGAACAAATTTTAGTTGCCTCGGCAACCCTTGACGTCTCGGCAACCCTTGACACCTCGGCAACCTTCGACGCCTCGGCAACCATGGATGCACACGCCTCGGCAACTCTCGATGCCGCAACAGCCTTTGACGCGTACGCCTCAGAAATTTTGGGAGCAGTCACCACGGCAGCACATGCCTCGGCAATACCCTGGTACGTGGATTTAGTTAATTTCCTTGTTTGTGGTATTTTTCCTTATGGCATTACTCACCAAGGGAAGAAGCGGTTCCGCCATGATGCTAAGCATTACTTTTGGGACGAGCCTCTTTTGTTTAAACAATATGCAGATCAGGTTATACGCCGATGTGTCCCTGAAGAAGAGCAACAGAATGTACTCCGGCAATGCCATTCTTCACCTTATGGAGGACATTTTGGAGGAACTTGTACCGCGGCCAAAGTTTTGCAATCCGGTTTGTATTGGCCAACATTGTACAAAGATGCCCAAGACTTTTACAAGCAATATGGTCGTTGCCAGAGGACAGGCAATATCTCTAGACGACATGAGATGCCGCTCCAGAACATCATCGAGGTGGAATTGTTCGATGTATGGGGGATCGATTTTATGGGACCTTTCCCATCTTCATTCGGCTACCTCTACATTCTACTTGCCGTCGACTACGTGTCTAAATGGGTTGAGGCAGCTGCAGTTCCCAACAACGACTCCAAGACCGTGCAACGATTCTTGTAGAAAAACATATTTACACGGTTTGGGATGCCAAGAGCAATTATCAGTGACGAAGGCAAGCATTTTGACAACAGACTAATTGCCAAGATGTTGCAACGTTTCGGCATATCACACAAGATCGCCATGACATATCACCCACAAACCAACGGGCAAGCAAAAATTTCCAGCCGAGAATTGAAGGGTATACTCGAGAAAGTCGTAAATCCCTCTAGGAAGGATTGGTCATTAAGACTAGATGACACACTTTGGGCATATCGCACTGCATTCAAAACACCCTTAGGTATGTCCCCCTTCAGACTTGTCTATGGTAAAACATGTCATCTACCGGTGGAAATCGAGCACAAGGCGTACTGCGCAATCAAGACCGTGAATATAGATTGGGAAAGTGCCAGAAAAAAGCATTTGATGGACCTCAATGAGATAGAAGAATTCCGTGAACTCGCCTATAACAATGCACGAATCTACAAGGAGAAAACAAAGCGATGGCACGACAAGAAACTATTGCCGCGACAATTCACGCCAGGGCAACTAGTTCTCCTATTCAATTCTCGGCTAAAACTTTTCCCGAGAAAGCTGAAATCAAGATGGTCGGGACCATTTGAAGTTGTCAAACCATTCTCCCATGGTGCCGTGATAATCAAGTCCATCTCTGACAACCATGAGTTCAAAGTTAATGGACAAAGATTGAAGCACTACAATGGTGCCCATGTGGAACGTAACAAGGAAGTGGTCAATTTAGGAGATGCATGAGCATGCTCTCCCTTTGATATTTTATTTTTATGCTTATTTTTATTTTTTTCAATTTTTTATTTTTTTATATTTCTGATTATTAGTAATTTTTTTAGGATAGATTTTTTTAAGAATCCTATTACACAACTTTATTTATTTTCTTTATTAGTTTATCTTTAATTTTAATCCTTATTTGATTTGTCTTTGAATTGTGGGAAAAGAAGTTCAAGATAAAGAAGGAATTCTAAACCAAGTAGGAAAACATCTTCAACAAGGAAACTAATGGGCTGAATCTAAGGCTTATATAAAGCCTCCAATTCATCCTAACCAAAACCCCTTGTCGACAACTTCTACCAAACCCTAAACCCTTTTTCGTTTTCCCCTAATCCCACCCACCTATCTTTTCTATAAAACCCATCACCCATCACCCTTAACCTATTCCTACTTTCTATCTTGCAACTTTGTAGTTTCTTTTCTTTTCTTTTCTTTGTTTTTACTCACAACCAAGATCATCCATGGCATCCAAGATTAAACTTTTAGTTCATCCAAGTTCCTCCAAAGAACCAAGATACAAGAAGTTTGCTACACCGGTGGTTCAAGAAAGATTTCAATCCAAGTTTGAAAGTTGGAAGATTCATGAAGAACAAGGCTTTGAATACTCCAACTCTCATCAAGATTTCGGCCTTGAACCATTCATCTTCGAGAGGATTGCACATCAAAAGTGGCAAATCTTTTTCCATCAACCGGAACCGGGTAACATCTCATGGGTAAGAGAATTCTATGCTCACTCACCTAACCTGGAAAATCCTTATGTTTTTGTTCGTGAAAAGGCCATACTTATAAGTCCCGAAAGCATCAACACCTTTTACGGACTTTACATTGAGAAGGACGAGCATCAAGCCTTCGTTGACCAAATCAATCCCAAGCAACTCGACAAGGTGCTTCAAGAACTCACTCAACCGGGAACTTATTGGAACGACGGTAAATACAAGGGCACGGTAAATCGCCTTCGGCTTAAACCTGAGGCAAAACTATGGAATAAGTTTGTTAAAACTTCTTTAATGCCCACCACACACAATACTACCATTGATATACCACGTCTTTTGCTCATACATTCTATTTTGCATAATCACATCATTGACATTGGAAAAATTATTTGTGATGAGATTTTTGTATGCAGTTCAAAAGATAAGGGTTCTCTTTTCTTCCCTTGCTTAATTTCTAATCTTTGCAAGGAGATGCATGTCCCGAGTGAGTCCACCGATGAAAAGGCCCTACCCAAGTCTGGTTGGAATCAAGCACTAATCCAAAAGCTAATGGGAGAGGCACCGAGAGATTCTTCAAGGCCTCCAATTGTCACGGCAACTCCTGCCGCTGCGGCAATCCCTAATGCCCAAGCACCTAACGCCAGGGCAACTCAGCCATTAACCCCGGGACACTTTGAAGCACTTTTGCACCCATTGGCAAGCCACCTAAGGGAAATTGAAGACCGGCAACTAATGTTCATGCGGTACATGAAGGAGCACAACAATGCCATCACCCAAGTCATCCTAGAAAAGTACCCGGACAATCGCGTGCCGTTCCCAATCTTTCCCACCGAGATCCTTGCCCCGGCAACCAACGAAGCAGTCACCGCGGCAACCTACATCGTGCACGCACAAGATGATGCCACGGCAACCAAAGCTAAAGACATCCCGGCAACCACTGAAAAGCCAAAGGTAAAGCACCTATGCCCGAATCAACTCCTACGAAATCATTTTCTGATTTTTCAGATTCGGACGAGTCCTCCATTGAACCAATAAAGACCGCACCAATTGAATCCTCCAAGCGAAAAGCCATTGACATTGATGAAGAGGACGATGAGGACAACCCCGTACGAGGATCAATTCCACCACCGGCAACAAGAAAACAACCATCGAGTTCAAGCAAGAGAATCAAGACACCGACTAGAAGGAAACTAATCATCTACGATAATGAACTCTCGGAGTAAGTCCTCGTATGCATTTTTATTTTTGTTTTTTCGGTATTTTTATGCATGCATTGAGGACAATGCCTCACTCGAGTTTGGGGGGATTGTTATTAGTAGTTACCATGTTTAGTTTCATTCATCTTAAGTATTACATTTAGAATACATAAATTGCTTGCCATGCCTTTAATTGGAACAAGAATTGCTTAGATTTGATGAATATCCGATGATGACTTTGCCAATGCACTTAATTGATAGAATTTTTATTCTAGGATAACCATGGGAAAACTTAGAATTTTACTATGATGCTAAATTTGATTAAACACTGTTGTGGTTTGATTGATTTAAGGAATTCTAGTAAACTTAGGTTGATAATTAACAAATTGGGGGATTAGAATAAAAATTGGATGAATGTTAGAGGTGCCCGAAATTGGCTCTAGCGTGTGATAAAAAATTGATCACTAGAGGTGCCCGAAACTGGCTCTAGTATGTGTTAAAAATTGATCGCTAGAGGTGCCCGAAACCGGCTCTAGTCGAATAAATTAACTTAATAAAACTAAAAACAAAACACTAGAGGTGCCCAACACTGGTTCTAGTTAAAACATGTTTAAAAGAACCCAATGAAGTAATTTGAAAACCTCTTGTTTGCATAGAATCCGAAAAATCAACTTGCACACAACTCCGCACACACTCACAAGCATTATAGTTTGATTCCGAGTAACTCCTAAGTTTTCCAAAAAATAAAAAGCCAATCATACTTTGTGCCCCGGTTCAGAGAATTGAAATCAAGTTCAAAGCTAAGTTTGTGAAAATTGAAGTCTTGGCAGGTAATTATGAGTTTGCATTGCTTGAGGACAAGCAATAGTTTGAGTTTGGGGGTGTGATAAGTGTTCAAAAGTACTATTTTTCTTACCCTTTTTACTCATATTATTGTTAGACTTAGGCTCATATTAGTTGCATAATTAGCTATTCATGCATTAATCCATGTTTCCTTCCATCGTTGAGCTTGATTACATAACTTGGTAGTTTTTGTGGAAAAGATGCTGCTTTGGTGTACTTTGTGTGTGTATGTGCAGGATCACTTGCCAAAGCAATTCCGAGCTAGTTGCCAGGGCAATGCATGAAGGAGACGCCGAGCTAGTTGCCAGGGCAATGCATGAAGGAGACGCCGAGTCAGTTGCCATGGCAATTGTCGACAAGAGTAAAGGTGATATGGTAGTCGAAATTGATGACTAGACAAGCCCAAGATGACGTGGAGCAAAGCCCAAACCCAAAGGAATTTGATTGCCATGCAGAGATTAAAGAAGAATTAAATTCCAAGAAGATAGGAGAAGTTATAGTAGGAATACAATTATAATAAAGAATTATATTCTTTAAAGATAATTTAATTCCAACTTAAACTCCTCCTCAAAGAAGGACTTTGGCCTAGCCCTATAAATAGCAAGGAAATTTCGACAAGTCCAAGGAGGGCAAGAGGAGATAGGGAAATTTTGACAAGTCCAAGGAGGGCAAGAGGAGATAGGGGAATTTCGACAAGCATCTAGGGCAAGGAGGATTTCGACAAGCCTCCTTCTTCATCCTTTTCTTTCTTGTTCGATTGGGTTCATGCTAGGGATTGTTTATCTTGTGTTTCTTTGGAACCTAGCCATGAACTAAATCTACTTGGCTATGGTTATTGTGTTTTGTGGTTGTGAGAAACTATTGGTTTTTGTTTAGGTAATAAGAGTTTGCACTTTTCTATTTCAAGGTTTATTCATTCTTGGTTCTTATTCTTGTTTGCGAGTGAATTGGGAGAGGATCTCGTGATTTCATCTATTTATCTAATATCGGGAGAGTTAGATTCAAGAAACGAATGAATATGATCTTTATTCAATCTAATGATGGTGAAGATTAATCCAGCTTAGGAATAAGTTAAGGATTTCAACGGCTAAGAGGAGTGCAAGATTGGTTGTTGTTCACCCTTGATTCACGTAGGGATGTATTATCAAGGCATGCACAAGTAGCTAGAGTTTTGACTTAGGGATAAGAAGAAACCATTGAAGAACGCTCTGCCGAACCTTGAAGGTTGCTGCCCAGACGCCCAACTAGTTGCCCAGGCAACCATCGATTAGTTGCCAAGGCAACCCCGTTGTGCAAGTTGCCACGACAACTGAGTTGCCCGTGCACTCTTTTACCAAAACGATCCAATCGGCTATCACACCTCAACTCATGATAACCTGGCCTATCTCTCTCTCATTTGAATTCATATTTTCTTTTACTTTATTGCTTTCTAGATTAGTCATTAGTTAAACTCCTATAATCCTTTACTTGTGTTTTTACTTTTTACAATACAAGAGACTAGATTCTTGAAGTAGCACCAATCCCTGTGGAGACGATATCTTTTATACTATAACTTGCGACGTGTATACTTGCACATTTGCGTAGCACTTATTACGCGCATCAAAGATTTCAAGGAAGTCTTCGACCATGTCTGAAAAGAGTGCCATCATGCATCTTTGGAAGATTGTTGGGGCATTTCATAATCCGAATGGCATCCTTCGAAAGGCATAGGTACCGTATGGGCATGCGAAGATGGTCTTTTCTTGATCTTCTGGTGCTATGGCAATTTGATTGTAACCTGAATAACCATCAAGAAAAAAATAAAAGGGTTTACCTGCAAGACGGTCAAGCATTTAATCAATAAAGGGTAAGGGGAAGTGATCTTTCCTAGTGGCCTTGTTTAACTTTCGGTAATCCATGTAAACCCTCCAACCGGTCACAGTCCTGGTTGGGATGAGTTCATTGTTTTCATTACTTACCACTGTTATACCTCCCTTTTCAGTACATTTTGTACTGGACTTATCCATGTACTATTAGAGATGGGGTATATGATGCCGACGTCAAGCCACTTGATGATTTCTTTCATTACAAACCCTTTCATAGCATGATTTAGTCTCATCTGGGACTCAATTGAAGGTTTATGATCATCTTCCAACAAAATCTTATGCATGCACACTGCCAGACTAATTCCCTTCAAGTCGGCAATTGTCCAAACTATTGCCTTCTTGTGTAGAATCAACATGTCGATCAGCTTCTTTTCCTGGTCAGGTTGTAACTTAGAGGAAATAATTACGGGTAGTGTATTATCGGTTCCCAAATAAGCATATTTTAGTTGCCCTAGCAATTGTTTCAACACGAGAATCGGTGGTTGTTCAGTAGAGGGTTTTTCGAGTTTACCTTCCTTACCTGAGTAATCCAGTGGTTCAAAGTATGTACTTGGTCGATTGACTAACCAATTTGCCTTTTCTTGTTGTTCATCATCGATCGGTTCTTCATACTCCTCAATTTCTTCTAGTTCGGCAATGTAGTTGCCGAGGCAACTAATTTCCTCGTCGAAGTCAAACTCTACCGTGGCATGAAGAAGTTGGCATTCTTCTGGATCATCGACATGCTTTAGTGTTTGGAACACAATTAGTTTAACTCGCTGGTCATTCACCCTTATTGTGAGCTCTCCCTATTGCTAGGAAGGGTCTCCCAAGAATGATAGGTGCATGTTCATCTGCTTCACAATCCAAAACAATAAAGTCAGCGGGAAAAATAAATTTATCAACTTTTACCAGTATGTCTTTGATTTTTCCCTCTGAATGCACATAGGATCTTTCGGCTAACTGTAGCATAATTTTTGTAGGTCTTTCCTTCCCAATTCCTGATTTCTGGAAAACCAATTTAGGTATCAAGTTTATGCTTGCTCCAAGGTCACATAATGTTTTCCCGACATAGTGGTTTCTGATGGAACAGGGTATTGTGAAACTTCCGGGATCTTTCAACTTGGGTGGTATGCGATTTGTAATATGGCCATGCATCCCTCTGTTGTTGCAACTGTTTCAAACTCTCATAGCCTTGTTCTTTTGGACACAACATCTTTAAGAAACTTGGCATAGTTCGGCATTTGTTCAATTGCCTCAACCAACGGCAAGTTGATGTGGACTTGCTTTAGGATATAAAGAAACTTCTTGAATTGATATTCTTGCTTTTGTCGCTTCAACCTTTATGGGAATGGTGGTGGAAGTCAGATACCTTCGATCTTCTCATTGGTTTGGAATCTGATTGTCAGCATTGCTGGGGCAACTAGAGTTGCCGAGGCATCATCAACTGGGATTACCGTGGCATGCCTATCGTTGGTTGCCGAGGCATCATCAACTGGGGTTGCCGTGGCATTCCCTAGTTTAGCATTTGAGGCCTTGCTGCTGAATTCATCTTGTTCTTTTTGTGGAGTTTTGTTTGATGAGCGCGCTTGAGCCTCTTTAAGTTGTCGGCCACTTCTAGTGGTGATCGCCTTACATTGCTCGTGGCCAGTTCCTCTTGTGACTTCAGTATCACTGGGTAAACCTCTTTGCGGTCTAGTATTCAGGTTTTGAGCAAATTGTCCAACTTGAGTTTCTAATGATTTGAGGGCTGCCTCTTGGTTTTGCAATCTCATCTCGGTGTTGTTAATAAAAGCATCAGTTCTTTTCATGAAATTACTATTCTCAGCCATATAAGATTCAGTTTTTAACGTGAAAGCATTGAAAGAATTTTCCAAAGAACTAGATGTTGTCAGTTGTTGCTGCGATAACTGTTCCGTGGCATATTCTGCTGGAATCTCGATACTTGTGCATTCTGATTATTCTGGTTCAGAGCGTTGTTGAGATTACTCCATGAAAAATTTGGGTGCTTCTTCCAAGCTGGATTGTATGTGTTGGAAATCACATTGTTGTTCCGGTTGTAATTTCCCACATAAAAGCTGGATTCTGTGTACATTTAGAAGAATCATGGTTACCACCACATAACTCACAAAAGGAATCTACTACCTTGACCTCCTGTGTGTTGTTTTGTTTTTGCATGTTTTGGACCATCTTGGTTAAAGTGGCCAATTATGCCGAAATTGATTTTGATAATTCCAGTTCATGTATTGTGGCTTAGCTTCTAACTTCTCATCTTCTAGTAGTTGGGAACTGATAATCATTCTTGGCAAGTTTGTTCAAAATTTGCATTGCTTCTTCCGGTGACTTATCTAGGAGTATGTCGTTTGCCGAGGCATCTAGCATCATCCTTGTTGGTGTATTCACAGCATTGTAAAACATCGTCACTTGTGTCCATACTGGGAATCCGTATAGGGGACATTTGTGTAGAAGTTCTCTATATCGCTCCTAAGCCTCGTACATAGATTCATCATCTGCCTGCCGAAAAGAAGTAATTCCGTTACGAAGCTTATCATTCAAATTGGTAGGATTAAATCGCGCAAGGAAATCACGACATAGATCGGTCCAAGATTCTATTGATTCGGCTGAAATACTATTCAACCATGCTTTCGCTCTATCCCTCAGTAAATAGGGGAATAATCTTAGTCATAAAACATCTGGGGTGACTCCTTGTATTTTGAATGAATTGCAAATCTCGAGGAAAGATTTAAGATGTTGTCGTGCATCTTCAGTTGCTGAGCCGCCAAATTGACCAATTGTGTTGATCATATTGAACATAATCAGTTTCAACTCAAAGTGGTCGGCTTCAATTTCAGGTGTGACAACTCTTGGATTAAGTCCTTCAAGATCTTTCTCAAGATAGTCTCGAACAGTTTTGTTTCGTACAAGAATCACTCCACCTTCCGCTAGAACATCCTGATTGTCATTGGCATTCACATTGCCGTTTTGATTAGCCATTGCTACTCTTAGCCTTTGTCTGAGTCTTTGCAAGGCACGTTCGATTTCTGGATCAAAGGGATATTCTGGTGTAGTTGGTCTCGCCTTGGTCATATACCAATGCAAAACCAAAGTTTGTTAACCCTTCGAATTTTAAATAATAAAAATAAAAAGTGCAAGAAAATAAAAACAAAGTTGCTATTGCCAATCACTGGCAACGCCGCCAAAAACTTGTTGCGCGTAATAAGTGCTCCGCAATTGTGCAAGTGTACACGTCGCAAGTTATAGTATAAAAGATATCGTCTCATTAGGGATTGGTGCCACTTCAAGAATCTAATCTCTTGCACTGTAAAAGTAAAAACACAAGTAGGTGATTGTAGGAGTTCTAAATAACAACTAAAATAGAGAGCAATAAAGTAAAAGAAGATGTAATCAAATGAGAGAGAGTAGGCTAGGTTATTGTGAGTTGAGAAGTGATAGTCGAATAGATCGTCTTGGTAGAAGAGTGTAGCGGCAACTCAGTTGTCGTGGCAACTTGCACAGTTGGGTTGCCTTGAAAACTTGTAAAACGGTTGCCTGGGAAACTATTTGGGGGATTAGGCAGCAAACTTCAAGGTTTGGCAGAGCATTCTTCAATGGTTTCTTCTTATCCCTAAGTCGAAACTCTAGCTAATTGTGCATGCCTTGATTATACATCCCTACGTGAATCAAAGGTGAACAACAACCAATCTTGCGCTCCTCTTAGCCGTTGAAATCCTTAAACTTATTCCTAAGCTGGATTAATCTTCACCATCAATAGATTGAATAAAGACCATACTCATTCGTTTCTTGAATCTAACTCTCCCGATATTAGATAAATAGATAGATTTACGAGATCCTCTCCCAATTCACTCGCAAACAAGAATAAAAACCAAGAATGAGTAAACCTTGAATTGAAAGTGCAAACTCTATTACCTAAACAAAATCCAACCGTTTCTCACAACCACAAAACACAATAACCCTAGCCAAATAGATTTAGTTCATGGCTAGGTTCAAAAGAAACACAAAATAAAGTTCTCCTAACATAAACCTAATCGAACAAGAAGAAAAAGATGAAGATGTTGAAGCCTCTTGTCGAATTCTCTCCTTTCAATTGCCTCTCCTTCCAATCGCACCTCTAGGTTGACTGCTATGAGTCTTTTAAATAGGAGATGGCTAGGTCAAAGTCTTTCTTGGGGAGGAAGTCAAGCTGGAATTAAATACTTTTAAAGAATATAATTCTTTATTATATTTAAATTCCTCCTCTTCATGGAATTCCAACTTCTTTAGGATTTATCTTTGCTCCACTTCATGTTGGGTTTATCCAGTCATCAATTTCGGCTGCCACATCATCTTATCCATTCTTGTCGACAATTGCCCTGGCAACTAGCTCGGCATATCCTTCTTGCACTGCCCTAGCAACTGGTTCGACATATCCTTCTTGCACTGCCCTGGCAACTGGTTCCAGCCTTGCTCTGGAAACTAACTCTGCACACACAAAAACAACTACCGACAGCACCTTTTTCCCACAAAATTAAGCAAAATAAGAAATCAAGCTTGACCACCAAGGAAACAATGCAAATATGCATGAATGGCTAACAATGCAACTAATATGAGCCTATGTCTATCAATAATATGAGTAGAAAGGGTGAATAAATTAGCACTTTTGGACACTTAACAGTAACGATTAGCATTGCCAACAAAATTTACCGATTCAGGATAGGGAGGGTATTCTTCTATATGATGATTCTCTCCACAGATTGTACAAAAAGGGTATAATGCTTTAACTTCTTGGGACTCATTGTTCTTTTGCAACGATCTCACCATGGTTGTGAGGTTGGAAATCTCGGCATGAATGAATGTTAGTTCATCATCCTTTAATTTCCCACTGGCTTTGGTTTCGGTCCCGAGTCTGGAAACAGGATATTCAAAATCATTAATTGAAATTCTTTCAAGAATATCAATGACCTTTGAGTACTTCTTGTCTAGCAATGAACTGGCTGCTAAAGTATCAACAATAGTCCTTGTTTGTGTATTCAATCCGTTGTAAAAGGTTTGAATTTGGGTCCAATTCAGGAATCCATGCATAGGATACCTTCTCAACAGATCTTTAAATTTCTCTCGGGCATCATATAATGTTTCATCATCAGCCTGCCTGAATGTAATAATCTCACCCCTCAGCTTGGCAGTGAGTGTTGGTGGCTGAAATCGTGTCAAAAAATTTTGGCAAAGATCTGCCCATGAAGTAATTGATCCTAGTAGCAAAGAATTAAGCCAAGTCTTGGCTCTATCTCGCAAGGAAAACTTGAATAGCCTTAGTTTCACAATATCTTCAGATACTCTAGTTTGTTGGAATAATTGGCAAATCTCCATGAACTGCTTCAAATATTTCCTAGGATCTCCAGTAAGTGCTCCATCAAATTGACCTATATTCAAAAGAGTTTGAATCATTACCGGCTTAAGTTCAAAATTGACAGCATTTACCTTTGTGCCAACAAAAATTCTGGCATCAAGTTGTCAATGTTAGGTATAGAATATTCTCTAATAGGTCCCTCTTCATCAACTATTGGGACAACAGGTGGCGGTGGCATCTCATTGTTTTGTGGATTGCCTTTATTTTTCGCCACACCATTCCCTCGATTACCTTGGTTATTCATCTCTTGGAATCTTCTCTTTAACCTCCTCAAGGTTCTCTCAATTTTCGGATCGTATGGCCACTCGTCCAATACAAGGTGGCTTCTGGTGATTCACTGATGCAAACAAAAGTAAAATAAAAAGAAAGACAAGTAAAAATTTAAAAACAATCAACTCCGCTGCAATCCCCGACAACGGCGCCAAAGACTTATTCGACTGTGAGAGTGCTTGGCAGAAGGGTAGAAAATGTTTTGGAAATGTATAAAAACAATGCCAAGATTTAGTCTATTGTGTGCAAGTATACACGGTCGACAAGTAATACAGTAGTAAGTTGCTTATCGGTCTCACAGGGACTGGCCAAGAGTTTACTTGTTGTGCTTGTTTACTTGTCAAGGGAAGAAAAATGTTGTTTGATTTGAAGTTGGTTTTGAAAACGGTTTAAAAGAAATGAAAATAAAACAACATTGGAAACATAAAGGTATTCGTATGGATGATGAGCGTTGGCAGAGGATGCCTGGATTTCAAGTTATTCATGCCAGCCTTTAGTAACGTTCTACCTTGGTTTTATTGCCGAACAGATTAAAAGTAGTAATGCCTTTATCGATGGCAATACCCTAAATTAACCACGATAAAGCCCATATGTCTATAGTGACGCTTATCATCAATTAATTTGATTAAGTGTCAATCTTTACTCCAAAGGGGTAGACTCACTCCCTAAGTAAGTTCATCTACTTGAACATCTTCTGTCGAAACATCTCGCCTTAGTATCTAGCAACTGATTGTTTCCCCTCAAGCCTGTTACGATATTAAGGTGCAATAAGCATATTGTGCTAGCGGTCGCATGCCATAGAATTTAGAAAATTGAAAATCATGCCAACTGTCGTATGAAAATGATTCAGAAAACAGTTGAAGTGAGCACTAGATAGAAAATAAGACCCAAGGATATAGTTTATTAAAAACCAAACTTAAAATTAGCGTTAATCGCAAACATCCGCTAACCAACTTAAATAAATTAGTTCATGGTTGAGGGATCCATCCAAAAACCAAAATCGTTTAACATCATAAAAAAACCAAATAAACTAATAAAGTGTGTAAGAAGGCAGCCTTTTCTCAATTCGATCTCCAATCTTCGTCCTTTATGTGCTTGCTTGATTTCCTTTATATAGGCATGCATGGGAAACCCTAGGATAAGCCTTAGGGTTTAAATTTGGGCGGGATAAGGCTTTTATGATCATCTTAGTCACACTTTGAATCCTAGGGCTAACATTATTGTCACTAGGGCTGACATCATCTTGACTAGGGCTGATGTCTTTAGTCTTTGATCTTTCGCCAGCCGAACTCGGCATCGTTCGGTCCATCTGTGCAAGACTAGCTTGGCATCCAATTTTTTCGCTATCCTATTTTTTCGGAGCTTGATCAAGTGCTATTTTTCCGCAGTCTGATTTGGTCCTATTTTTTTGGGCTGGTATTGCCAAGGGTTCTTGGAAAAACTCTTCTGGCAACGTATTGCCAAGGATGCTTGGCATTGGTCTTCTGTTCCTCTAGCTTCCTACTCCTGTGTTGCTCTGCCATGTCTGCTTTGCTCTACGAAGCCTGTAATGATGCCAATAAGCAACCATTCACACTGGAAAAGTACAAAAATTCCCTATTTCCTAACTCCTTATGCAAATGCATGAATTTAACAACCAAATGCAACTAAATGTACTTATAGGGCTAGCAAAGGCTTTGTAAAATAAGAATAAAAACAGTACTTTTGAGGAGTTAACAAGTACACACAGGATTGTCTCATAATCATATGTTCGGATTAGTCACTATTTGGGAGAGCCTAGAAGCCCAAGACCGAGCCGTATTCACCAAGAAGTATGGAGATATAGCCTTTCTACTTGGGGTAGAGGTAGACGAGCCCATGATACAAGCAGTAGTTGAGTTCTGGGATCTGTCTTATCATTGCTTCGTCTTCAATCAAGAAGACATGACTCCCACTAGAGAAACCTGATAAAATATACCGAAAGGAGAAGAACTCTGGTTATCGAAAGATATTTGCCAAGATTTCCGGTCTAGATGTCAAAGAAATGGATATCCATGTTGCCGAAAAGAATAAAAGCCCTTGTTTCACATGGAAATTCATCTACGCCCAGATCACGAAGGACGTAAAGCACGGAATGGTCCTTGACTTGCTTGCTTTGGCTATTTATGGGTTAGTGATATTCCCTAAAGTCCTGGGGCACATTGAGATAACCTTGGCGGACTTGCTAGCCTAGAAAAATGTGAATCTGATCCCAGCCATTTTGGCAGAAACCTACAGGTCCCTGAACTTTTACTGAACTCAAGGAAGCGGGTGCTCACAACTTCTCTACTTATGGTTGTGTAGTTACTTTTGGGACGATGAGAAGATAAGAAGACATCTAACATCCAGAGATCTGGTCCCAATCAAAGAAGTTACCAGAAAACAGTGGTCACGAAATGGGAAGCGAGAACAGTGGATGACCTTCTTTAAAAACCTCGTTGATGCTGACGTAACATGGAGAGCCCCATGGATGTATCTAGTACCGATCCTATACAAGTGCGGAAAAATGGAATGGGTTCCTCTCATAGGCCCATGGGGAGTTACCAGCTATGCCCCTTTGCTCGTACAACGCCAGTTTGTGTCTCGACAGTTCATTCTAGTTACTCATGGGATGCGTGAGGAAGAATTCTCTTATACAAAAGATAATTCCACAAAACGAGTCGTGGAGTTGGCTAAAGAGTGGAAGCAAATATTCCGGATGGAGGTGGCTCTATTTGCTGGTGTTGTGCCCAAGTATACTAGTTAGAGGAAGGAAAGGGTCGACAATATAGGCGTTCCAGTCTTGGTGAGCCTATCAGATAATCCTCAACCCGGCTTTGTGCTAACTGAGCTAGAAATTTATAAACGAGACTATGAGAAGGAGAAAGAGAAGCTTTGAGGTAGAGTAACCGAACTAGAGGGCAAGCTCCTTGTGGAACAAATTTAGAGGGAAGGTTATCAGGAGATGGTGAAAACCTTGCTGTCAAACCAAAAGCTTCACCTAAAGGATGTGTAGGAACTAACGTAAGAAAACAATCGCTTGAAAGCTTGAGGGGCACGAGCAAGTGGTTCCAAGACTGTGAAAGAAGAAAATGCACAACTAGAGGAAATGAAGAAGGAGTTAAAAGACTGGCAACGTGAGGCATGAAAACAAAAAAGAAGGCAGACCGATTTACTGAAGAAAAGCAACATTTGGAAGGGCGATATTCATATGCACGTTGTAGCCTCAAAAAATATTGTGATAAGAGTCAAGAGCTCCAAGAGAAGTTGAAGGAAGAAGAGGTCAAGAGAGCCGAAGCCGAGCTGCTCCATTTAGGTATCGAAGACTTGAAGAAGCAGTTGCAAACACATAAAAACCATATCCATACTCTTATTGATGATTCGGATTATGAAAGGATCCAGTGGGTTGATACAAAACGAGTTGTAGATGTTGCATGCTTAGGTCGGCAGTTCTACATTGATCATCTGAGGCGTCAAATCTACAAAGGAGCATCCAAAGCTTTTGAGATGAAGAATAAGGATAGAGATCTAAGATTGAGATTCTTTCCGACTGGGAGGATGGGCAACATTTGATGGACGTCATAGATGAAGCAGTTGAGCAATACCAACATGTCAGCCAATTTTTTGACCGTATTTAGAGAGAGGCAGCTCTAATGGGTGGAGTTGAACCGCCAGCACTGAAGCGTCTCAAGGCAGTAGGATAGAAGACCATTTTATCTTTTTGTTTTAAAATAATGTGTATTCAAAACTCTATGATCTATGAAGTGCACTTTTATTTCGGAATACCACTGGTCTTTTGCATCATTTGCATCCATACATTTATTTCACCTAACACTTTGCATTAAAATAAATAAATAAAACAATTAACTACATAAAGTTCAATCGTAGTTGACAAAATTACGCATCTGTATGGAACTCGCTCCCAAACTCGAAAGATGGATATTGAAAATAAAATGTCTGCAATGGAGGCCAGCTTGAAAGGTGCCCAGGATAAGCTAGAAAGGATTGAAGGCGATCTAAAGAATGAAACTACTAATGCTCAAGAAAACACAGTGCTACAGATAGCAGCCATGCTTGGCAAGAACCCTAAAACTATCAAAGCCTTTAAGGATGCGAGAGATGTGATGCCCCAACAAGAGATAAATTGTGTCCCTCAAAGGAAAGGTTCAAATCCATATTCTAGGAACCTCGGCTAATGCTCTGGTGGAGTTCGGAGCAAGTCAAGGTGATGATCAAGATTTTGAGAAGCCTGACCTTGACGAGGTGGCTAGCAAGAGTTGCGCATATAAGAAACTAGAAGACCGCTGTAAAAAACTTGAAGGAATTTGTAATACCTCCTTCCTAGTCTGGTAGAGAACCAGTTCGAAAAGTGTTATTAGAAAGCGAAACTGGAGATCAGAATCGGAATTGGGGTTAATTTAAAACTTTTTGAACTAAGAGGACTAAACATTACAAATTAGTGATCCTAATCCGGATTATTTATTACCATCTGGTAATTAGACTCATCAATTATTAACCTGTGAAGTTTCGTTGTTATCAGATATTTTTAACCTATCCATTTGAGCCATATAATTATTAGTGACCAATTTGTAATCTTTTAAGACTATTTCTCAAGCCTTTTAACGGAATTAAACAACACCGTACCGATACACTTTAGGCCGTATCATTACGCTATGTTAAATTTTATACTTTCCAAGTTCAAGGTCAACGACCCCGTACCGATACGTCTATGCCCGTATCGATACACTTTGACTTGGGTTGACTCATTTCGGTATGCCCGAGGTCGTACCGATGCAATTATTTTCCCAAAACTTACTATCAAGGTCCGTATCGGTACACTCCCTAGTGTATCGATACTCCCTGCTTCACCAAGTCCAATTATGTAAGCTCGTATCGATACAGCTAGCCTCGTATGATACGTCTGTCATGAATTTATAGATTTTATCTGGTTTTTACCTAATTTATCCCCTAAAATGTTTTCCAATCATTACCTAATTTTACCAACAAGCCTAAAATCCATTACCCAACAGTCATACCAAATTTTATAGCATTTTGAATCTGTTTTCCTAGTTTTCATATTAGGCTCATTTTAGGTTCTTTTTAACTAATTAACCATTTCCAAAACATACCATTTCATGCATACAACACTAATTCATAATAGGACTATTAAACAAACAACAAAATGCTCATACAAAACATGTTCGGACCATATGCCACTTGACTAGGAGTTTAAGGCAAAAGACAATCATACATATACTTATAAAGAGGTGACTTGCAACGGAAGCACACAATCGAAAGCCAGGATTCTTTCAAGGTCCTGAAAATGCATGAGACACACATGTTAGGCTTATATAGCCTAGTGATGTAGTTATAACAAGTGAAAATAATAGCTAATGTCATGAATGGCACAGTGATCAATTGGATAACATATGCATTATTTGAAACATATGATCTCATGCTTAAGCCACAATTCATACAAATTCATAATCAACAAGTTATACTTCATACGAATACATTATTTCTTGAATTGGTACCATTGGATACACGGATTCCCCATTACACCAATCATATCAGAAAATAGGCCGTAGCCTTGAGCCGTAGCTCTAGAGAGAATCCCTTACACAAACCATCCTTATTTCCCCTATATATGGGCCGTAGCCCCAGACTGTAGTCTACCCTTACTTATACAAGCTCAAATAATCCTATGGCATGCCAATTGTATCCAATGTCCTCATTTACACAAAATCACATATTTCATGTTTATCGGATCATAACATATCAAATATCAAAATTGAGCCTTAGCTCCACATGTCACATGACTAACATATCAAGCATGTCATATCCAAACTTACACATATCAAAGCAATACAAGACACTTACCGAAATCGCCAATCGAATCCAACATAGTTGCTCTACTTGAGCTCTTAATCAAATGCAAACATATACACCAAATAATGAAATAGGATGGCACCGAGCCTATCCCTTGACACAACTACACTAACCTTGATTACGAGGCTCTCGAATCACAATCCCGTTGTGCTTAGCTTTCTTTAGAGATGCCGAGGAATCCTTCTCCACTTCTTGAACTAGCACAAAATTAGGGGTTTGAATTTAGAATTTAACTCAAAGTTTAGAAACGTGTTTCAAGCTCACCAAAGCTTTAAAGACAACATCAAATTGATGAAATCATCATCCTAACTCATGGGCCTTCCCTTGAATGTAGAAGACCTAATTTTGGAATTAAACTTCAATGGAAGGTAAAATCATATAATCAATATAAGGGTTTTACACATCGTAATGTGGGCTTTCAAACAATATATTGAACTTGAACAAGAACCGAAGATTGTACCGAGGTGCTAACTTAGCTCAAGGTAGAAGATGAAGATGGTGGTGCTTGCTTGGTGAAGAACAAGGGGAAGTTTTACCTTCGAGAGGGATGAACAGATGAAGAAAGCTTTTCCCTTTGTTTATTTTAAAACAATACACCTCAGTCATTCCCTCATCACCCCAACTACCAATAGGAGCATTTCCCTCATTTGAGGGTTTGCTAATCCTAAACTATCTCATAAATCAAGGGATTAAGCTATCATCTTTTCAGCACAAGGGTGACCCAATCACGTGGAATGTCAGCCAAAATGGTGGCTTACCACTTACATCTTTCATTTCCTTACAAAACGACATCATTTTGGCTCAAAATAAGGGACCCGTATTGATACACTTCTGTCTGTATCGATACTCACATGGCCGTATCGATGGTTAGACCGTATCGATACTCACATGGCCGAATCGATACTCATATAGCCGTATCGATACGACTAGCTTGGATTTGCACTTTGGGCTTCGACTATTATACAAGGGTTAGTTTATTCCAGTCGGACTAAAACGTAACTTCATTTATCATGAGGGGTACAAAAGTCAATCATTACAAACATTATTACATCGGTTTCAAGATTTCTAATCACCGAACCCTAATTCTAACTAGGCTGGTTTTTGGGATGTGACAACTCTCCCCCTTAAGAAAATTCTTCCTCAAATTTTCACCTTAGCTAAATAGATGAGGGTACTACTTTTCCATAGTTTCTTCGGTTTCCCGTGTTGCCTCTTCAACGGAATGGCTTCTCCATAAAACCTTCACCAAGGGCATAGACTTGTTACGAAGTCATTTAACTTATTGTGCGAGGATCTGTACAGGTTCTTCCTCGTACGCCAGATTGGATCGAATCTCTATGGATTCTGGTTCAATCACGTAGGACGGATCTGAACGGTACTTACGTAGAATAGACACATGGAAGACGTTGTGGATCCGCCTTAACTCCTCAGGAAGAGCTAATCGGTAGGCAACATGTCCAATTTTTTCGATCACTTTGAACGGGCCGATGAAGCGAGGACTTAATTTCCTATTTTTTCTAAAGCGGTTGAGGAAGGCTCTTTCACCAACCTCGTATTGTATGTCTCTTCTTTTCAGATCAGCATAGGACTTATGTTGATCAAAGGTAGCCTTACGTCGATCATGGATAATGGCTGTCCTTTCTTTGGTTTCCCAAAGCAAATCGGGACCTAACATCCTACCTTCACCAAGTTCGATCCAATAGAGATGAGTTCTACATCTTCTTCTATAGAGGGCTTCGTACGGGGCCATTTTAATTGAAGCCTGGTAATTATTGTTGTAAGCAAATTCGAATAAGGGTAGGGATTCTCCCACGTTTTCCCGAAGTCAATGGCACAAGCTTGGAGCATATCCTCTAGGATCTACAAGGAAGAATCGAAATTCATATGGATTACATATACACACGGATTGAAGGAAGACATAAGGTTACCTGAATAACCCTTTCAGATTGACTGTCGGTCTGAGGATGGAAGGTAGAGCTTAGGTGCACTCGAGTTCCCAAAGCCTCTTATAGGGTTTTCCAAAACTGGGATGTAAAGCGTGGATCATGATCGGAAATAATGGATACGGGAACTCCGTGTAACAGGATAACTTCACGGATATATAATTATGCAAGTTTAGGTAAACTAAAATCCATTCTGACTGGAAGGAAATGAGCAGATTTGGTGAATCGGTTTACAATAACCCAAATAGCATCATTCTTCTTCAATTTCGGTGGAAGACCACTCACGAAATCCATCGTAATGCGCTCTCATTTCCACTGTGGAAGCTCGATAGGCTGCAGTAGGCCACTTGGTACTTTATGCTCGTCTTTGACTCGTTTGTAGGTTAAACACCTCGCCCAAAGTTTGTGATTTCATTTTTTATACCAGACCACCTATACAACTCTTTTAGGTCTTTGTACATCTTAATAGCTCCCGGATGTACGGAGAAAAGGCTAGAATGGGTTTCCCTTAGGATCTGATTTCGAAGATCGTCATCGTCGGGAACACATATGTTGTTGCGGAAACACAATAGGCCTTCAGAGTTTATAGCAAAGTCAGGATCTGAGTTATCCTTAACTTTGGCAATAAGAGGTTGCAGCTCCTCATCGAATTCCTGGAGTGCTTTAATTCGAGACACAATGGTTGATTGTACTTTCAATTCAGCTAACATCTTGCCACACTTCTTGAGTCAAAAGTGGCCATTTAGATGTCTCAGAGAGGGAGTGGGTTTCCGGCTAAGAGCATCAGCCACCACATTGGTTTTACTGGATGGTAGTCAATGACCAGATCGTAATCTTTCAACAACTCCATCCATCGGCACTAACGAAGGTTTAACTCCTTCTGATTTAGAAGATACTTCAAGCTTTTGTGATCAGTGTATAAGTAACACTTCTCACCATATAGATAATGCTGCGAAATCTTCAAAGCAAACTCAACTGCGGTTAGCTCCAGATCATGGGTCGGATAGTTTGGCTCATGTGGCTTGAGTTTACATGAAGCATAAGCTATAACTTCACCTTCTTGCATTAGGACACAACCTAATCTCAGGTGGGATGCATCGCTGTAAGTGGTGAAGTCCTTGCCTGACTCCGGTTGTACTAAGACATGTGCATGAGTAAGGACTTGTTTGAGCTGATCAAAACTCCTTTGTTGATCCACAGTCCATGCAAAATGAGTATCTTTGCGGAGGAGCTTCGTTAAGGGTGCAGCAATCAAAGAGAATCCCTTAACAAATCTGCGGTAATAACAAGCAAGCCCGAGAAAATTGTGAACTTCTCCAACATTCTTTGAAAGAATCCAGTCAATGATGGCCTGGATCTTCTTTGGGTCAACTTGGATTCCTGTAGAGGAGATCACATGGCCCAGAAAAGATACTTCAGATAACCAAAATTCACATTTACTGAATTTGGCATAGAGTCGCTTCTCGCGAAGGGTTTTCAGCACAATCTGAAGGTGCTCTTCATAAGCAGTAGAGTCTTTAGATTAGATTAAGATCTCTATAAAGACAACTAGAAACTTATCGAGATAGGGCCAGAATACACGGTTCATTAGGTCCATGAAAACTTTAGGTGCATTTGTGAGCCCAAAAGGCATCACTAAGAATTCATAATGGCCATATCTAGTTCGGAAGGCTATCTTTGGAACATCAAACTCTTTCACCAACATTTGGTAGTACCCAGATCGAAGGTCTATCTTAGAAAAGACAGAAGCATCTTTCAACTGGTCAAAGAGGTCGTCAATCCTCGAAAGTGGATACTTGTTCTTGATCGTGACTTTATTCAACTGGCGGTAGTCAATGCACGGACGCATCAATCCATTCTTCTTCTTGACGAACAAAATCAGTGTTCCCCAAGGTGAGGAACTCAGTCGAATAAATCCCTTATCCAAAAGGTATTAGATTTGGGTCTTTAACTCCCTTAACTCCACCAGAGCCATCCTATACATAGTAATAGAGACCAGAGTAGTCCCAGATTGCACTTCTATCCCGAATTCTACTTCTCAAGTGGGAGGGAGTCCCGAAAGTTCATCGAGAAACACATCGAAGAATTCTTTCACAACTGGCACGTTTTCAAGCTTTAAGTCATCTTTAGTCTCCATGGCACACATAAGGGTCTTTTATAGCTCAGGTTTGGACTTCATCAAGTTTATACTCTCCTTACCGAGCACACAGAGGTATAATTTCTTCTTCGAACAATATACCCACACTTGGTGTTCGGCTAGCCAATCAAGGCCTGGGATAAGATAGAACTTAGGTTGGCTGAAAACGGGATCCCTTGGATCCTCAGGGATTAAGCCTTACAGATCCATCAGATAACCACACTATCTCATAGTGAGTTAGAGACAACAATCTCAGAAGTAACTGGTCCAGATTCTAGAGCATACTTTTCAATCAATGGTTCGCTAATGAAAGAATGTGTCGAGCCTGGATCTATCAAAGCATAAACAAGGTCATAGCATAATTCCACCATACCTGTTATTACATCTAGATCATCTTCTTGCTCTCAACCTCGAACATGATACATTTGGGATAAGGTCTGTGGGTCACGTCCAACTGAGGAAGTGTTAGTGTTGCGTGGTTTCCCTGCTGATATAGACGGCACTGGATTTGTTCCTTTTCCTTTGTTTGGATTATTTTGAGAAGCCACAGTGGTAGGGGCGTTTGGATTCTATGGACATTACCTGATGAAGTGACCAGACTCACCACAGAGGTAACAGGATCCAGACTATCTACGACACTGTCCAGGGTGCCTCTTTTGACAAAAGTTACACAAAGGAGGTTGTGAACCTCCTTCGGAACTGCCCGTACTATCAACTAAAGCTGTACAAGCAGCGGATGCCCCTGGAGATTGGAGTTAGACATATATCCTAACCTTGGTAGTTGCTGATAGGTGGTAGACTTTTGATCCCACCGTCTTCCTTTGTTTTGAGGCACATGAGGCTTCGAATCATCTCGAAATCTCTTATCAGACAAGGCTTGATTCCCTTTTCTTCTTTCATGAGCCTTTTGGGAAGCTTCAGTAGCAATGGCTCGATTGACCAAGGTCTGAAAATCCTCTATCTCCAAAGCAGTTAAGAGATGACGTAATTCATCACAGAGACCATCAATGAACATTCTGCATTTCTTTTTTCGTGCGTATGATCTCAGCGCCATACCTCGCATACTTGCAGAAATCGTGGATGTACTGCTCCACCAGTCTTTCTTCTTGTCTCAAGTGGATGAACTTCTTATGCCTCTCGACAATATAGTGTTCACTTATGTATTTCTTGTGGAATTCCTAAAGAAAGAAGTCCCACGTAACTTTATGCTTGGGTACCGTGAACGTCACAGTGTCCCACAGCTCTGAGCTTCTTCAGAGATTAGTGTTAGAGCACACTCCAGCTTGTGTTCATCAGGGCACCTCATTTGTTTATTCAAAACTTTAAGAGTATTCTCCAACCAATACTTTGCTATCTCAAGATTATCCAAGTCCTGACCAGTAAAGGTGTTAACTGGATATTGACGGAGCTCGCTAATATGAGCCTTAGAAATAGAGGAAGATGCTTTAGCAGGCTGAGATGGCAGGTTTTTCCTAAAAGACATGACCACCTGCTTGATCATTCCAGCCATAGACATCAGGTACTTCTCTTGAGATGGAGGCATTGGAGAAGGAAGAGATGGTTCGTTCTGCCCTACTTGTTCGGGTCTTACATTTGCCCTCAGATTGTCCCCCTGTGTCGAGGAGGAGCTGGGGTAGGATTCATTTACAGCACGCCTATTAGTGGGTGCGAACATTTTTCAAATCTATTCATATAGAAAATGTTTAATCGTGTAAGTTGCAATTCACAGATAACATGATCAATTAACTCCTAATTCGCATATGCAGATGCAGACTCATAACGGATGCCTGTTTGGTCCTAGAATCGACTAAACCTAGGCTTTGATGCCACAACTATAGCACCCCCTTCTCGGTCTGGTAGAGAACCAGGTCGAAAAGTGTTATCAGAAAGTAGAACCGGAGATCGGAATCAGAATTGGGGTAAATTTAAAACTTTTTGAACTAAGAGGACTAAACGTTACAAAATAGTGATCCTAATCTGGATTCTTTATTACCATCTTGCAATTAGACTCATCAATTATTAACCTATGAAGTTTCGTTGTTATCGGATATTTTTAACCTATCCATTTGGGCCATATAATTATCAGTGACCAATTTGTAATCTTTTAAGACTATTTCTCAAGCCTTTTAACGGAATTAACCGACACCGTACCGATACAATTTAGGTTGTATCAATACGCTATGTTAAATTTTACACTTTCCAAGTTCAAGGTCAACGACCCCGTACCGATACGTCTATGCCCGCATCGATACACTTTGACTTGGGCTGACTCGTTTTGGTACGCCTAAGGTCGTACCGATGCAATTATTTTCCTAGACCTTACTATCAAGGTCTGTATCGGTACACTCCATAGTGTATCGATACTCCCTGCTTGATCAAGTCCAATTATGTAAGGCCGTATCGATACAGCTAGCCTCGTATCGATATGTATGTCCTGTAATGATAGATTTTATCTGGTTTTTACCTAATTTAACCCCTCAAATGTTGTCCAATCATTACCAAATTTTACCAGCAAGCCTAAAATCCATTACCCTACTGTCATGCCAAATTTTATAGAATTTCGAATCTGTTTACCTAGTTTTCATATTAGGCTCATTTTAGGTTTTTTTAAACTAATTAACCATTTCTAAAACATACCATTTCATGCATACAACACTAATTCATTATAGGACTATTACACAAACAACAAAATGCTCATACAAAACATGTTCGGACCATATGCCGCTTGACTAGGAGTTTAAGGAAAAATATAGTCATACATATACTTATGAAGAGGTGACTTGCAACAGAAGCACGCGATCGAAAGCCGGGATTCTTTCAAGGTCCTGAAAATGCATGAGACACACATGTTAGGCTTATATAGCCTAGTGAGGTAGTTATAACAAGTGCAAATAATAGCTAATGTCATGAATGGCATAGTGATCAATTGGATAACATATGTATGATTAGAAACATATAATCCCATGCTTAAGCCACAAATCATACAAATTTATAATCAACAAGCTATACTTCATATGCATACATTATTTCTTGAATTGGTACCATTGGATACACGGATTCCCCTTTACACCAATCATATCAGAAAATAGGTCGTAGCCTTAAGCTGTAGCTTCGGAGAGAATCCCTTACACAAACCATCCTTATTTCCCCTACATATGGGCCGTAGCCCCGGACCGTAGTCCACCCTTACTTATACGAGCTCAAATAATCCTATGGCATGCCAATTGTATCCAATGTCATCATTTACACAAAATCACATATTTCATGTTTATCAGATCATAACATATCAAATATCAAAATTGAGCCTTAGCTCCACATATCACATGACTAACATATCAAGCATGTCATATCCAAACTTACACATATCAAAGCAATACAAGACACTTACCAAAATTGCCAATTGAATCCAACATAGTTGCTCTACTTGAGCTCTTAATCAAATGCAAACATATACACCAAATAATGCAACGGGATGGCACCGAGCCTATCCCTTGACACAACTACACTCACCTTGATTACGAGGCTCTCGAATCACAATCCCGTTGTGCTTAGCTTTCTTTGGAGATGACGAGGAATCCTTCTCCACTTCTTGAACTAGCACAAAATTAGGGGTTTGAATTTAGAATTTAATTCAAAGTTCAAAAACGTGTTTCAAGCTCACCAAAGCTTTAAAGACAACATCGAATTGATGAAATCACGATCCTAACTCATGGGCCTTCCCTTGAATGTAGAAGACCTAATTTCAGAATTAAACTTCAATGGAAGATAAAATCATAGAATCAATATAGGGGTTTTACTCACCGTAACGTGGGCTTTCAAACGGTATATTGAACTTGAACAAGAAACGAAGATTGCACCGAGGTGCTAGCTTAGCTCAAGGTAGAAGATGAAGATGGTGGTGCTTTCTTGGTGAAGAACAAGGGGAAATTTTGCTTTTGGGAAGGATGAACAAATGAAGAAAGCTTTTCCATTTGTTTATTTTAAAATAACACACCTCAATCATTCCTTCACCACCCCAACAACCAATAGGAGCATTTCCCTCACTTGAGGGTTTGCTAATCCCAAACCATCTCATAAATCAAGGGATTAAGCTATCATCTTTTCAGCACAAGGGTGACCCAATCATGTGGAATGGCAGCCAAAATGGTGACTCACCACTTACATATTTCATTTCCTTACAAAATGACATTATTTTGGCTAAAAACAGGGGACCCATATCGGCATGCTTCTATCCGTATTAGTACGCCCACAGTAAAATAAGAAAGTTAGTTATTGACAGTTAGACCGTATCGATACTCACATTTCTGTATCGATACGACTAGCTCAGATTTGCGCTTTGGACTTCAAATCTTATACAAGGTTTCGTTTATTCCCATCGGACTAAAACGTAACTTCATTTATCAAGAGGAGTACAAAAGTCAATCATTACAAACATTATTACATCAGTTTCAAAATTTTCGATCACTGAAACCTAATTTCGACTATGCCGGTTTTAAGGATGTGACAGAATTGCTAAGGCCCTACAAGGGGTTAACATTCACCATGGTCCAAATACTAGGGACCTTAGTTTGGTAACTGACCTGGTTATTCCCCCCCAGGTTTAAAATGCCAGGTTTTGAGAAATATGAGGGAACTATATGTCCTTCAACACATTTGAAGATGTCTTGTAGGAAAATGTCATACTATCTTGACAACGAGAAACTGCTCATACACTGTTTCCAGGATAGCTTGTCATGGTCAGCTGCTCGTTGTTATACGCAATTAAGTCGGGGTAACATAAAAACATGGATGGACCTATCAGGCACTTTCGTCGATCAGTATAAACATGTGACAGACATGGTCCCAAATCGGTTGGTGTTACAGGGGATGGAACAAAGAACCAGCGAGAGCTTCCGCCAATATGCCCAAAGATGGCGGGACGTGGCTGCCCAGTCTAGCCTTTGTTGTTGGAGAATGAAATCATTCCCATGTTTGTAGAAACACTGAAGGGGCACTTCTACGACCGGATGATAAATCACGCAACTAAAAGCTTCGCATATATGCTAATGAATGGCGAGTTGATTTTAGTAGCCATAAAAAAAGGAAAGCTTGATGGAGGGAGTCAAAGAAGCCGTATAAGAAGAGGGAAAGTGAAGTGAAAATGACTTCAACATATAATCCAAACTTTTCAAAAAGCATAGTGATCAATAAACCAAACACGATGAATGGGAGTCCGGTAGTTTAAAATCCACCGAAATCTGAGGTAAAAAGTCAGACAAATAGGCCTAGCTTTACCCATATACCAGTAGCCTATGCAGAGTTATTTCCTCAACTAGTCGAGTCCCGACTTGTAGTACCACAACACCTCACCCCAATGTCGCCACCATACCCCCAATGGTATGACACAAATGCTAGTTGCGAATATCTTGCCGGGATCACGGGGCACACGATCGAAAACTGCATAACCTTCAAGAAGGTAGTGGAAAATTTGCAAAAGATAGGTATGTTGTCATTTGAGGCCATAGAAGAAAAAGGAAAGCCCCTTCCAAACCATCAGGGTGCGGGGGTAAATGCTGTGGTGGAGGAGGAGGACAAGCAGGTGAAGAAACAGATAGCCGACATTAAAACACCTCTAAGGTGGGTATAGTCGATGATGATGGATGCCAGAGTACTAATTAAGAACGCTGAAGTTCAGCTCTCAAGAGATAGACCCCACTGTGAATACCATGGGGTAGAAGGCCATGAGATTCAATGTTGTTCGAAATTCAGACAATTGGTCCAAGCCAAGATGGACAGTGGGGAACTAGAATTCTTTGAAAAGAAAGGCGCGTACAAAATAGTGGAAGTATGCACATCAGAGGAATCCCTAATAATGAGTTTGGCCGAAATCAAGCCCTTGGTCATCAGAACTAAGGTGAAGGCTGACGAATTAGCAAAAAAGTGGTCCCGCAGTTAGTGATAAGGGCATCAGCTTCTTTTCCTTATGATGACAGAAAAAGCGTGCCATGGAACTACGCATGTACCATAGTGGCTCTAGAGAGCCCAAAGCGGGCCGAGGTCGAGACCAACCGAGAGGCAATCAATGAAGTCGACCACTTCATGAGAAGTGGGAGATGTTATGTACCACCTACTGAAGAAGATTAAGATACAACTCAAAGGAAGAATGCTTTGGACAAAGAGCCGAGGAAAGATTTCTACGAAGAGCGTCCATCAGAGTTACTCGAGCTTGTAAAGGAGTCTGAGGCTCAAGAGTTTCTAAAGATCCTCAAACATAGCCAGTATAACGTGGTGGAGCAACTGTACAAGCTCCCAACACGTATATCTATGTTATCATTATTACTAGAGCTTAGAGGGACACCATGATACACTGCTCAAGATCCATAACCAGACATTTGTGCCAAAAGAAATAACCAACGACAAGCTGGATAGGTTGGTTGGCAACATTGCCATTAATAACATTATTTCGTTTAATGATGAGGAAATTCCAAAAGGAGGAAGAGGTTCGTACAAGGCTCTTTATATCACTAACCGTTGCAAATGACACATGTTGCCAGGGGTCTTTATAGACAATGGCTCGGCCTTGAATGTCTTGCCTATGACAATGTTGAAGAAACTGTCGATAGATGAGTTCCACATAAAGGCTTACCAGAATACAGTATGAGCTTTTGATGAAACGCAAAGAGATGTGCTAGGAAAGATAGATGTTCCTCTATAGATTGGACCATCCACCTCCGAGGTCAATTTTGTGGTAATGGATATTCAACCTACCTACAGTTGCCTTCTGGGGAGTCCATGGATTCATGCAGCCGGTGCAGTCCCTTCTACGCTACACCAAAAGTTGAAATTCATGGTTAACAGATAACTTGTGACCATCAGCGTAGAGAGGACATTATTGCCTCAGTGACGACTAATGCTCCCTATATTGAGATTGACGTTGGGGCATTAGAATGTTCTTTCAGGTCGTTGGAACTATTGAGCGCAACCTTCATTTCTAAGGGGAGAAAGATACGAAAGCCAAACCTATCCAAATGCACAAAGATGCAGGAAACTTTGGGCAAAGGTGCCGAGGCAGGAAAGGGATTTGGAAAGCATCACCAAGGTAGGCTATACCCGGTGACTATGGATGAAAAAAAAGACAGATTTGTGTTAAGATACAAGCCCAACGCGGCACAGAGAAGAGCCGCCCTAATGAAAATCCAAGAGAGAAGAAAAAATAGACTCAAAGGGGAGGAGATCACATGAGACCCAATGACATTTCTACCTCTTAATTTCACTTTTATTTCAGGGGGTTTATGAACCCCCGTATGACCTAGGATGAGAAAGAAGAGAATGACATTATCAAAATGTTTGGCTATTTGAGCATCAACACGGTGCTGGAAGAGAAAGAAGAAGGTGGATATCTGCATATGATTCGCCCATGCGATAAGCTTAATAATTGGAATGCAGAAGAACTTCATGTAGTTTTTAAATCTCTTTTAGAGTAATTCTCAAAACTAACCCTTTGTTTTAGCCCAAAAACAGTAGTGGATCCTTTATGTAAGGGCATATGCCAAAACCATTTTGGTTCTCATTTAATAAAATGCATTTTCCTTCAATAAATCTTGTGTGGCAAGCAAACATTTAAAAACCAAAAAAGACAAATAAAACAAGACCAAGCATTTCCTTTTCTTTTTTGCCAACATCGATGTATTCCTATTCCTTTTCTTACAGATCTTTGGATATCAATGACATAAGTAATCTTGAGTCTGAATCGTGAGTTAATTTTTGAGTAGCCCGTATGTCAAGAAGGATTCGAAGATCCTGATGATCAAGTCGAATTTGATGTCCCGAAAGATTTATTGAACCCCCGTATGACCTAGGATGAGAAAGAAGAGAATGAGATTACCAAAATGTTTGGTAATTTGAGCATCAACACGGTGCTGGAAGAGGAAGAACCCAAACATTGAAATTCATGGTTGACGAATAACTTGTGACCACGGCGTAGAGAGGACATTATTGCCTCAGTGACGACTAATGCTCCCTATATTGAGATTGATACTGGGATTAGAATGTTCTTTCAGGTCGTTGGAACTATTGAGCGCGACCTTTATTTCTAAGGGGAGAAAGATACGAAGGCCAAACCTATCCAAATGCACAAAGATGCAGGAAACTTTGGGCAAAGGTGCCGAGGCAGGAAAGGGATTTGGAAAGCGTCACCAAGGTAGGCTATACCCGGTGACTATGGATGAAAAGAAAGACAGATTTGCATTAGGATTCAACCCCAACGCAGCATAGAGAAGAGCCGCCATGATGAAAAGCCAAGAGAGAAGAAAAAGTAGACTCAAAGGGGAGGAGATCGCATAGGACCCAATGACGTTTCAACCTCTTAATTTCACTTTTACTTCAAGGGATTTATGAACCCCGTATGACCTAGGATGAGAAAGAAGAGAATGAGATTACCGAAATGTTTGGCAATTTGAGCATCAACGTAGTGCTGGAAGAGGAAAAAGAAGGTGGATATCTGTATATGATTCGCCCATGCGATAAGCTTAATAATCGGACTGCAGAAGAACTTCATGTAGTTTTTAAATCTCTTTTAGAGTAATTCTCAAAACTAACCCTCTGTTTTAGCCCAAAAATAGTAACGGGTCCTTTATGTAAGGGCATATGCCAAAACCATTTTGGTTCTCATTCAATAAAATGTATTTTCCTTCAATAAATCTTGTGTGGAAAGCAAACATTTAAAAACCAAAAAAGACAAATAAAACAAGATCAAGCATTTCCTTTTCTTTTTTGCAAACATCGATGTATTCCCATTCCTTTTCTTACAGGTCTCTGGATATCAACGACATAAGTAATCTTGAGTCTGAATCGTGAGTTAATTTTTGAGTAGCCCGTGTATCAAGAAGGATTCAAAGATCCTGTGCGACTGATGGAGAGCGAAGAAAAATAGATTGTCTCCTACAAAGAGCGGTTAGAAACTGTGAACCTCGGGACTGAAGAGTAAATGTGTAAAGTGAAGATTGGTACTACCATCACCACACAGACATGTCAAAGCTTAGTCGAACTTTTACACAACTAGAAGGATGCATTCGCCTGGTCATACCAAGATATGCCTGGTCTAGATACAGACATTATGGTTCATCGCTTGCCTATAAGGCCAGAGTGTCGGCCCGTGCAACAAAAGCTATGAAGAATGAAGGCTAATATGCTCTTGAAGATAAGAGATGGTGTGAAAAAACAATTTGTTGCTAGATTCTTGCAAGAAGCCCGATATCCGGAGTGGGTGACTAACATTGTTTCGGTCACAAAGAAGGATTGGAAAGTTTGCATGTGTGTCGACTATACAGACCTTAATCAGGTGAGCCTAAAGGATAACTTTTCACTTCCACACATTGATACCTTGGTAGATAACACCTCGGGTCATTCCCTATTCTCATTTATGGATGGTTTCTCCGGCTACAACTAAATCAAGATGTACTTCGAAGACATGGAAAAGACTACGTTCATGGCGCAGTGGGGAACCTTTTACTACAAGGTAATGCCATTCAGGTTAAAGAATGTTGGGGCTACTTATTAGAGGACCATGGTGAACTTGTTTTACAATATGATTCACCGAGAGATTGAGGTATATGTGGATGATATGATCGCCAAATCCCAAACAGAAGGGGAACGCATCATCAATCTAGAGAAGCTCTTCAAAAGGTTGAGAATGTTTCAATTGAAACTCAACCCCGCTAAGTGCACTTTCAGAGCGACTTCAGGAAAGCTCTTAGGCTTCGTTGTAAGTGAGAAAGGAATTGAGGTAGACCCTAATAAAGTAAAAGCAATCCAACAACTTCCTCCCCCTCAAACTCAAAAAGAAGTCCAGGGTTTCTTAGGCAAGCTTAATTATATTTCTAGATTCATCTCCCAGTTGACAGAAAAATACAGCCCAGTGTTCAGATTGCTTAAAAAGAACGATCATAGGGAATGGAATGAAGAATGCCAAGCAAACTTTGAGCAAATTAAAAAACAGTTGTCAAATCTACCGGTGTTAGTGCCACCCATTTCAAGAAGGCCTCTAATCTTGTATCTGACCATACAAGATGGCTCAATGGGTTACGTGTTGGGTAACATGATGAGACCGGCCGAAAATAAAGGGTGATTTATTACTTAAGCAAGAAATTCACAGATTGTGAATTAAGGTACCCACATATCGAGAAGATGTGTTGAGCTTATCCAAACTTGACCCGTTAAAATTCATGATAGAAGCACCGACTTTGTTAGGAAGGTTGGCCCACTGGCAGATGTTGCTAACAGAATTCGACATCTAGTATGTCAGCAAAAATGCGATAAAAAAAGTGCCATAGCATAATTTTTGGCAAGTTGCACCTCCAATACCTATGAAGCTTTGGAATTTGATTTTCCCGATGAAGATTTAATGTGCATTATGGATGAAGAAGATGGTTTAGCTAATTCGTGGGTCCTCAATTTTGATGGGGCCTTTAACGCCTTAGGCCACCGCATTGGGACAGCCTTGGTTTCTCTATAATGTGATTATTATCCTTGTTCTAGCCGCTTAAAATTTCTCTACACCAATAATATGGCCGAATATGAAGCTTGCATTATGGGACTGCGAGCAACCATAGAGAAAAAGATCAAGGTTCTAAAAGTCTTTAGAGACTCAACTCTAGTCATCTATCAAATTTATGGAGAATGGGAAATGAAGGATTCAAAATTAATTGAATATCAGAAGTTAGTCCTTGAACTAATTAAAGAGTTTGATGAAGTACTTTCAATCACCTCCCGAGGGAAGAAAACCAAATGGCACATGCTCTAGCCACATTGTCAGCAACATTTAAGGCGAACGAGGGTGCTAGAATGATGCTCATACAAATACAGACTTCAGTCTTGCCCGCATATTGTTACAATGTAGAATATGAGGAAGATGGTCTCCTGTGGTACCATGAAATATCGCAATACATTAAGCTTCAAGAATATCCACCTCGAGCAATCGAAAATGTTAAAAGAACAATTCGAAGAATGGCTGTGGGGTATGTTCTTGATGGAGAAACCTTGTACAAAAAGAGCCAAGACCAGGTTTTGCTAAGATGCGTGAACACCAAATAGGCCAGTTGATCCTAGAAGAAGTACATGAAGGGGTTTGTGCAACCCATTCTAGCGGGTTTACCATGGCCAGACGAATCATATGAATTGACTATTATTAATCTACCATGGAGGGAGACTGCATCAATTGCGCATGGAAATGTCATAAGTGTTAGATTTACTCTGATAAAATACATGTGCCACCAAAACCTCTTCATATGATGACTGCTCCTTGGCCTTTTTCAAGACAGGGCATGGACGTGATTGGGCAGATTTACCCAAAACCTTCCAACGGACAGATTTATCTTGGTGGCAATTGATTATTTCACCAAATGGGTCGAAGTGGCATCTTATGCAAATGTCACTAGATCAAGAGTTTGCAAATTCCTCAAGAATGAGATTGTTTGTTGTTATAGGTTACCTGAGAGTATTATCACTGAAAATGCTTCAAATTTGAACAACAAAATGATAACCGCGGTTTGTGAGCAATTCTAGATCAAGCATTACAATTCAATGACCTATCACCCAAAGATGAATGGGGCAGTGGCGGCTGCCAATAAGAACATCAAGAAGATACTTTCCAAAATGACTAACACTTACAAGGATTGACACGAGAAGTTGCCATTTTCCCTATATGCCTACTAGACTACTGTGCGGACATCTATGGGGGCAACACCATTTTCCTTGGTCTATGGCATGGAGGTCGTGCTGCCAATTGAAGTTGAGATTCCGTCGCTCCACGTCTTAATAGAAGCAAAATTAGATGAGGCTGAATAGATTCAGGCATATTATGATCAGCTGATTTAATTAAAGAAAATATATTGAAGGCAATATGCCATGGCCAGATGTACCAGAAAAGAATGATGCGAGCTTATGACAAAAAAGTTCACCCGAGAGAGTTTCAATAAGGAGACTTGGTACTAAAAATGAAGCTGCCAATTCAAAGGGATTCTCGTGAGAAGTGGACACCCAATTGGGAGGGACCCTATGTGGTAACTAAGGCCTTTTCTAAAGGAGCTCTAATTTTAGCCGAGATGGATGAGGACGAGCTGCAAAACCCCATAACTCAGGTTCAGTCAAACATTATTATGCTTGAAAAAAAGAAAATAAAAGAAAATAAAAGAGAAAAAGAAGAGATACAAAAGTGAAAACCCATAAAAGGGCATTTTAGATCCAAAAAGAGGAAAAAAATGAGGGTTCAAGATGAAAACCCGTAAAGGGCGTCTTGAGACCAAGTGTGGATTCAAGTTGAAAACCCGCAAAGGGTGGCTTGAATATTCAAAACTAGAATGGCCATCTGGGAAGATTGATAATCCTCTCAGCATTTTCATGACCTTAGGAGCCTTCTCAACAAGAGTTGCACTCAGAAGAATCACCGAGGGATCGAATCGGAACACTTCGATCCTTGATATCTGGATACTTGGTCCTTTTTCTTTTCTAATTACCTTCTTGCTTGCCATGTTAAATAAACCCTACATCCCAAAACTTTTCTTTATACCCCTTTTTGCATATTGAAATGGGAACCAATGGATCTACATTCATATAACATAAGAGATTTTTAAGTATTACTCAGATATGGTTTAAAAGCACAGGAACTATGATGCATTTCATTATTCTGACTTTGATCATATCATTTACATGAGCATGAAACTTAGTGCAGGTGATGGCACCAAATTGAGGCTAGATTCCTCGAACATTAAATACCATTCCAAGACATTTAAGGTGGAAATAAGCTTTGCTACAAACATTCTCATGCAAGAAATTCAAGAGTGTTCATAAAAAGCCTTGAAAAGACAAGAATACTACTCTACTCATCAAAAGTACAAGATTAATGGATTGAGTGAGCAAATATGCAGGGATCAAATGCGACTTAGTGCCTCGCACCATTTGAAGAAAGGTATTCAATTTGTTTCTGCCACTCCGGAGAAACATGTTATTTCACCGACTCGGTATCCACAATGATGAAAGTCATATCGCCATTTGATTTGTTCACTGCTGCTTCGGAAGAATATGTCATTTGAAGAATTGCTCTATCTATTGCCACATCGAAATGACATGCCAATTTTATCAGATTTGTTCCTGCCGCTTCAGAGAAACATGTCTTTTCACCATGAAGTTATTTGATTTGTTCACTGCCGCTTCAGAGGAATGGGTCATTTGAAGAATTATTTGGTTCGTCCACTTCCGCTTCAGAGGGACTAATCAGCGTTGTCCAATTTGTTTTTGTCGCTCCGGAGAAACAAGTCTTTTCATAAACCAAAGACATTTGATTCGTTTAGTGCTGCTTCGGAGGAATGAGCCATTTGAAGAATTATCTAGTTCGTCCACTGCCGCTTCAAATGGACAGCTCAGTGTTATACAATTTGTTTCTACCGCTCTGAAAAAACAAGTTGCATCATTTGAAGAAATGTTCACTACCGCTTTGGAGGAACACATTGTTCAACCAACTTGGCCGGATAAAATCAGTGCCTTTTTGTTCTTTGCCCTATTCTCATTTCACCAGAATGAGCAAAGAGGGGAAGCTGTTGAAACCTATTTTATCCGTACCCTTTTTATTTGGTTTTTGTATCCAAAATTAAAAATAAAAAAAACACATGCGTAAACCAAAAACAAAGCAGTCCATTTCAATATAATATCCATTTCAAGGCCCAATTTGGCCATACATTGAGAAACCCTAGAGCCTAAGCCTTTTTTCCTTTATGAGCCGCCACCCCCTCATTATCGTTGGATCAAATTCGATCCAACGGCTCTGATCAACGTTCTAAAACCCTAGCCTCTTATCTCCATACGCCGCACAACTCTATATCGTTAGATCCAGGGGAAGATCAACAGCCGGTATGATTCGAAAGATGAGCACACGCGCGCGTATGAAACACGCACTCACCGTTCAAACTTCATTTGAGCCTGGATGAAGCCCTTCTAAGTCGGCAGCTGCTTTTTGCCATCATCTCCACCGTGCTCGCCTATATCCCTTGGCCGGTCGTGACATGTAAGCAAGAAGAATGGATTAGCATTCGTACCTAAACAAAAAAGGGAAGGAAATTGGATATGAATCAAACAAATATGGGAAGGGGATCGTCGAATTCAACCAAGCAAATCAGGCAAGAATCAATTCCAAACCAGGCAAGAGTCAAAGCCAAATCAAGCAAGGAAATATTATAGATACTAGGGTTTTTCGCTTGTAAATTCGAGAAGATTTTTCTTTCCGTTGTTCGTACACCTTGTAATGGCTATAAAAAGCCTTGATTTTCACCAATGTAAGACATAATTTACATGATTCAGAAGCAATATATAAGCAATTTTTAGTCTAATTTTTTAGGTATTATACTTAAATCCCTTTTTTCTTTTTTTCTATAATTTTGTGTCGTTCGAATCAAGAAAAAGGAAACGGACGTGGGTTGTTACCGTTCAGAGAAGGAGGAGCCGTCATCGGAGGATTGAGTCGTCGACGCCGCCGGAAGCACGAGCCAAGACGGAGACAAAACACTGTCGAAAAGTCACCGCTGGCTAAAAGCCACGGCGGCTGGAGCTAGAGACGCGCGGCGAAACACGGCCCTTTGAATATTTTAGAGGATTTTTTAGGCTTGGCTTTGATCCACTCGACCAGCGGGTAAAGAAATAAAACATGTTTATGGTTTTTTGGGCTTTATACTCAACTCGCAAGTTAACCCGGATCCGACCTGCGCTACACACGACCCGCACCCTTCTTCCGCCCATCTTCAACTTCAAACCCACTGTTTGCATTTCTTTCACTTTAGCCCCTTTTATTTCAATTTGGTTACTTAATTCTTTATTTCATGCAATTTAATCCTTTCTTTGTATATGTTTAAATTATGATTTATTTATTATATTTTAATTTCTTCTAATACATTAAATTTCTAGGGTAAAGGGACTTCATGATAATTAATAATGTGATTTTCTTGTAATTAAAATTTGTATAATATTTAAAATAAAACACTTTTAGTCTAAGTTACTTAAATGTATGTAAATATGTAGGGTAACTTTAATTTGATTAACTTTAATAACGTATAGTAATTAGCCTTGTAGGTTTAGGTTCTTTAAAATAATTCATTCTCCTAATTAATCCGGTATTCTTTTTTAGAAAATTTAAAAACATTTCTGAATTTAAAATTTGTCAACTTGAACCTTTTTAGGATTAGCTTCCTTAAACACTTAAAAAGATTAATATCTAGGTTTAGAAATTAATAAGGATCAATAAAACATCATTTAAAAAAGGGTTTTTACTATATCATGAAAAATGAGATATTTTCTCAATTAGGGTTAATTTGGTCTTCCCTTAGCCATTGGGGAACGGTCGAAAATCCTATGAGAGACTATATTTTTAGATTTTAGGGATTAATACCTTAATCCCATAGCGTCTATATTGATTTGGGTTTTCTCAGCCGTGAGTGAATTCGAGTCGATTATAGAACTTTGTGGATTTTTGTATTAATCCTTGCACGCATTCATCCAGGTTACAAGGAAAATATTAGTGATCAAGTAAGCGAAGTTTTGCGGGCGTGATGGGGTGCTAATCCTTCCCCACACGTAACCGTGCCCCCGAACCCTCGTTCTGGTTGGTTTTTAGGTTTTTGGTCCACCTAATACAATAAAAGGAACCGGTGATGACTCCGTTGTTACACACGCAAGGATTGGAAATCTCGAAATTGGGACGCTGAGATGCATAGCAACATCTTGGAGGGTGATTGTGCACTCCCCGCACGACATGTGGAAGGTGTGCATCTCCGGTCTCCAACGTTCCACCAACGTATTAATCACCTCTGACACGATGTCAAAATTACGAATCTTCTCTGCGTTATTAAATCCGGATGTCTCTAGAAATCCACAAATTTCTGTGCATGGCGACTCGTTCTATAGAATCTGGGGCAAAAATTTACTCTCATCCCTCTAGAAACACAAGATTTAAATTAAATTACTAACATACGTTTTAGAAACTATTAATTAAAATTCAAAAAAATTACAATTAATCAATTATTACCAATAAGTCCATGTTGTTCATGATGTGATCATCTTCTCATCTTAACAACGCCATTTTTGTTCTGATAATTCTCTGCCATAAAATGTTAAACCGTAACAACACAATCGAATAACAAATATTTTTATCAAATAAACTTTGAAACACCACAATAAAAAATCAAAAAACCGTTTACCTTGAATCTTCTGAATTTTTTTGCGTACTTGATTCCAGGGCTCTACGAAATTCTCACAGCTTAACAACGATATCACTTGCTCTGTTCAAACTAAAAATATTGAAGAATATTTAGGTGCTCAACACTCTAAACCAAACTTCCTATTTATACTACACAACATAAAACCTAACTTCAAAAAATTTGACCGTTGGGCAACTGGTATAAAAGGTAACTCGCCATGGCTCCACGGCGAGTTCCATTTTCTATCTGTTATCCAACGGTCAGATTCCTCAGTTACGACGTTTGGTTGAGACGATGGACGACCGTTAACCTATTAGAAACTCGTCATACCCATGTGACGAGTAGTATTTGGTTAATCACCAGATTAGGATTAAAACATAATTGTAATTTTTGGAAAAAAATAAGAACTTGCCTGGGTGATACGGCGAGTTTGAATAAAAAAACAGAATATTTTTCGAAACTCGCTACGGCAATGCGGCGAATTTACTGTAAATGTCCTATACTGGACATTTTACGATTCTGGATGGTGCATCAATTATAATAAGATTCAAAGATTCTATATATGACCTTACCCTAAGGGAAAGAGGGGCCTCGCACCAAGATGACAAATCCTTTAGAAAAGAAAACGGTGCTGTTCGGAAGCAGTCCAACTTCACACGGAAATGGTGGGTGCTCCTCCTCCCAAGAACAAGTACAGACGGCTATGTTCTCCGGCAACAGCACAAATTTGATCCCTCAGACTCTGCTTTTGCTGATTCCGGCCTTCATTATGGTGGCACTACATATTTGCTTCAGAAAGTCTGATTTACTAAGTACAATCACAATTTAGAGCCACATATTGCATAAGTGAACAGGAACTATGTATATTATGAGGAATAGTTTGTTTTGAAATTTGTCTAAAAACTTAAAATGTTAAACTTTTTTATAACATTTTAGTTTGGTTTTTCGCAATTTTTGACATGTTTCGATACTTACAAAACAAATTTCAATACTTGTTTTTTTAATAACATTTTAAGTACTTGGACAAAGTATCGAAACTTCTCAAAAATCAAGAAAAACCAGCCTAAAATATTATCTAAAAGTCAAACATTTTAAGTTCTTATACAATTTTAATACTTGTTATTTTTTAGCCGCACCATAAACCTGACGTACCCATACTTGCCCGACAACTATGCTGTGGAATTAGACAAGCCAAACGCTCAACCATTGACTACACAAATAAAACAACTCCCTGAGAAAGTTAAATCATGCTGGTAATCGATCAGTGCAAAACAATAATATTAGTATTGATTGGAAAGTAAATCGATAGGAATAAATTAAGTTTAATTGTGTTGTGGTAATAAAATCGATGTTTTAGAAGTAATATAATATTAAATTGTGGTTGCAGATGTGGTTGTAATGTTGCGGCTGTTACAGTGTGATTTTGTTTTTAGAAAATAAATATAATTTTTAAAACTGTTGTAATTTGCGGTGTTACAGCAACCTCTAAAGTAATTACGATGCGGCTATTACACTGTTTTGTGGCACGGACGACGCTGAGGTTAACACAATTTTCCTTGAAATCATATTAAAAATTAGGAACGAAATCTGACGTCGGTGGTATTGCTCTTTGAAAGTAGAAAATAAAAACTCGGATAGCTTTTAAAACGCAGAGAGAAAAGAGTTTGCAAAGATGTGTTTACTGTGAGTTGAGAAAATAAAAACCCGAAAAGCTTTTAAGATGCTCACTGTTGAAATTCTATAGTTTTAAAAAATCTCACCATTCTCAAGTCCAGAATCCCTCCAACATCATAAAGAAGAATATGGAAAACAATTCGTATGTTTTTTTTTTCTTCTTTTAGTTCTTCTCCCCTTTACATGTTTTTTTTTTTTCAGTCGAATCCGAATTTATTTCATTCTTAAAGCTATTTTCTGTTTAATAGCTTTAATATTTAATTTTAATTGTATGTTCACTCATTTAGATTTCACTTCCAGATATCTAGTGTTTTTCCTGAGAAAATGAGTTTGTTTGGTTGTTGAACTTTTTTGTTGAAAAAATAAGCCTAAACCTTGAATAGAGATTTTCTTCCCCTGTCAATATATCTATTTATGTCCAACACTAAAAATTTAAATTTATGGTTAAGGTTAGAGTTTAATGTCTGAGTTTAGAAAATTTGGGATATGATGTATTTTTTAAGTTTTAGGATTTAGAGTTTGAGCTTAAAATTTAATTTTTTAGGGTTGAGGCATAAAAAAAGGAACTGAAAAAAGACGGAGGAATTTTTCCTAAACCTTGTATTTGGTTGTTGAATAGATGTGTTATGAGAAAATAAGTCTTTAACTCAGGTCGGGTCGAGTAGAGAACGAGTTTCCATCTCCGATTTTGGGCCTGATAGAGCACCACAATTACCTAGGACCTGGTCGGGGGTCTAGTGGAGATTTTTTTTTGACAAAACTTAATTCTAATCATAATCCTACCTAGAGGGGAGGGGAAGCGAGAGACTTTAGAAGTAAGGGGTGCTCCGGGTGGGTCTAAAACCCATATCCTAAGGAAAATGAAGGAAAAAAGATGAGCAATTTAGCCAATCGGCCAAATGTGCATACTCTAGTAGAGATAATTATATGTATGGAATTAACAAAAAAAAATTAGTTTAACAATTTGTATATAACAAATTAACAATAATCTGCCATTCAAGTTCATATGCTTACAACTAACTGAATTTACTTCTCAGTTTTTAGAAGTACGAAAATTAAATTATAATAATTTAAGATAAATAGATTATCATCTCGATTATGAAATTCAATATTAAACCTACACCTACGCGGATAAATAGATTAAAAGGGTAATGAGAACAAACGTGCTGAATGGTCATGTATTGTATAAGCTCGTTTATTGTTAGTTAACTAACAATTATCATTTATAGAAGAGTTATTCTGACTAAAAATAAAACGTTGAAGGTTAAGTTGATTCAAAAAAATTAAAGCTGACTATCAAATCAAACGTTATGAACATTTTTTCTGATATTATGCCTTTGAGAAATGCCTTTGGCCTTATAAAATTACTTTGTCAATTACTATAAATAAATTTATGTTGGTTAACTTCTATCAATGAAACCAGGTTGAGTGTAGTTTCAAGGTAATTACATTTTTAGGAGAAAATTTAAGTTAAAATATTATTATAAGAGACATCAATAAATCCCCAATAAACCCCGAATATAAACAGTAAACTTTAATTTTTTAAAAAAGAAATTTCAGATTTCAAATTACCTACCTCGTGTTCATGATGATAGAGAAAAAAGAAAGTTGAATTGGACTCGTAGAGGGGGCCATGTTGTTTAACGCATATGACAGACACCTATTAGCAGCAAACATTCACGCAACAAGGAGAAATTGACAACTGACAGATAACCTTGTCTGAATTGAAGCCAAAGACAATTCAAACATATGGGTAATTCAGGTCCTTTCTCTTGCAGGCTTATAGATTCTAACAGATAACTGACATTAAACTTGGATTAAATAGAAATTAAATCCCACATTACCAGGCAAAACAATGCTTATTGCATGTACATGGCATTCCATGGAAATGGTTTTTTCCTAAACTCCGCTTGAAGTCATAGGACAATTCCAATTGAGTAATTCTTCTATCATCTGCAGTGCAATCCTATCTTCTTCTCCCATCACATGACTTTCCCCTTCAATATCATCAGCCACATTCGGCGGCATCGACCCCGACGATAATGCCGGTCCATCTTCCAATGCCGGTGTAATCATCTTGTTATTCCCGAGCTCAACCCTCATGACCCAACTCGAACTCGAACGAGTGCCTGCACGTTTTTGCCAGACTCCAATATGAGCATTATCGGTGTCGAGCCTGAGGCAAGTAAGAGATGGAGATTGGTCTTTGCAACACTTCCTGAGCTTAGCATTGAGAAGCTCAGAAAGAGCCTTGGCCGGCAAAGGAGACTCATCGTCACGACCGCCATTTTTATCATCGACAGGGAAATTGGTCTTGGCATTTTGTCCATTCATCAAAATGGCAGCCTGGTCATATGCTCTTGCCGCTGCCTCGGCCGTCTCAAATGTGCCTAGCCACACTCTTCTCTTCCTGTTCATAATACCAAACACAATTAAAACCATATTATATATGCATTACAGAAATAAATATGCGGGCAGGGCAGGGTGATAATGAGAGTGGGTGGGAATTACAGTAAAGGATGGCGAATCTCAGACACCCAAGAGCCCCACTGACGCTGCCGAACACCTCTGAATTTCATTGTTTGTACCATGCTATTTTTTTTTTCCTTCGGAGAAAAAACCTTGCAGGGATCTCATAAATATGGAAGCAGTGGGGAGTGCAGTTTTAAAGAGGCCATGGAAATTATTGATTTCGGCGGATTGAATGGGAAACTGTAGAGTCCGAGTAATTAGTAGTTTGGAGCAATAAAGATTTTCACCTACGCAGCCATGTCAGAAACTAGGTTTTGCAACCACAAAGAATAAACGAATACCGTCATGTTGACAATCCTCTTGCCTTTTAGCAGGTTATGGTTATTGATTACGTACGAACGTAAACATATTCTTACTATCAATTACTTATGTAATAATAGTTTACGACCCAATTAGGAATAGCACTATAAATAAGACCGGACATATCGCGAGCTATTCAAATCCGATTTAATTAAAATTTGATCAATATTCGACTCGAGCTCGAATTCGGCTCGAGCTCTTAACGAGTCGAGTCGAGCACAACACTATTGGGCTCGATTTGAGTTCTTAACAAGCCCAATGACGGAGCCACATTCGAAATTAGGGGTTAATTAACTCCACTTGATTTGTTGGGTACGAGGTTTTCAATGAGTTAAATGACATTTTTAAGAAGCTAGTATAGAATTTTTCATAGGAAATATTAGAATTGACATCACTTAATTTGTTAGAGTATGGGTCAATAATACTTATTATAGTGGTATGAGAATTCTCGTACCTCATACTCCACGCTATGACCCCACTATATGAAAATTCTGGCTCCACTACGGAACAATCCAAGTCAAACTTAACACTACTCGGACTCGCCGAGTCAAACTCTGCACTACTCAGACTCGGCTCTACTTGTTTAGACCCCTAATTAGGAAGGTAAGAATTGTTTTGAAATGTATGATAGTGGCACGGGAAGTTCCAGCTTTTGAGTTGGCATATTAAATATTATAATTGGAATCTAAAAAGTTAGTTGATTATTGAACTAGTGAGCCGACTGTGATTTTTATGACAAAAAGTAACTTCAGTTTTACTGGTGAAGATTGAAAGAAGATTAGCTATCTTTTAGTTTATTGGTTGCCTTCAACTTTTACATCCGGCAGCAAAGTGTGTGATCGGCTAAGATTGTAGGGTTTTGGGTCATTGAAACTTATGGCTGTTCTTCGTGCCACAACAACTGTCACACGCACAATGGAATCAAGCTTCTAATTAAGATAATCGCATTATCGAAAAGAAATTCCAACCTATATATGTTCTATACATTGCAAGTTCAAAATCATTTAGAATCAGGGACTTAACATCGGCCGGTCTAAGGAGACATTGTCAATCCCAATTTTAGGGTCTATTATATTTAAAGTCTCTAAAAAATTTGAAACTATTAAAATTAAGTTATAGTTCTTCTTAATTTTTTTGCTTTAATAAATTTTAAGAACCTCCCTATTTTGAAGTTAATGGAATTAAGCATTATCCCTAACCTTTCTGGTTTAATTACTTTTTAGAATACAAAATTACGGAGATTAAGCGTCAAACCTCTAGTTTCTATGGTTATCTTTTAGAACTGTGTTTTTTTTACTCGACACTTTTAGAACTGTGTTATTTTCATCCCATAATTTTATTCTAATTTCGCCCATGATGAGGACTAAAATGATCTTATTTGTCTATACACCACATGTTTAATCGACAAGCATGGGTGTAGTTTTTTTCTTCATAGGCATAGGGTGTCAAGTCCAATAGGTTTAAATATCAAGATCTACATAATTCTGTTTTATTCCCCAATTACGAATTTAAACAATGGTTAAAAGTGATTCAATTATGCTAGATTGTGACAGCAAAGAAGTTTGAAGCAGTAGAAATTATTTACTTGGAAAGTGCGGAAAAAAAGAAAAGAGAAAAGGTTATCTTGTTCTTAATTAGAGGTAGGTTACAACTCATCAATCGGCACTCGCCCATTGGTGAATAGGTGAAGGGCAATGCAAATATGTAAAATTAATGGCGAAAATGAAGTGGCCAAACTCTACAATTTCAACTAAAAGTTGCAAATCTGCAATAACTTTGATCACCAACTCGTCTCTGGAGAGGAAGGATTATTCGAATAATTGGCTTCTCGCCCTCAAAAGGAAAACAAAAAGTTTAAGCTTTACTACCATAAAAAGCTAAGTAATAAATAAAAGTGGGATTGGGAAGGGAGGGGAGTATATTTATTTATGGATAGGATCATGTTAGAAAGAGATCAAATTAACTACTCGACGCATTTCAATTTAATATGCAGCAGCTAACCTCTTTGCAATTTGTTTATCTGGCTGGTTTCGAAATTCATGTATTGCGTGTTATATTGGTCTCATGTGTCCATATATAACTTGTTTAGATAGTTAAATCTTAAAAAATTAATGGAGGGAACCCAACGAGTGGTCTTAGTGGAAAAGAGAATGATGTTCATCTTAGGAGACTCGAGTTCAAATCGCTTTGTCTGCAAGGTGTGTGTGCATTGTTAAAGGGTTAAGAATACGTATGAACATATACTACCTTGTAATCACCTTAAGACTATTTACATCATATAAAACTTATTAAATTTATATTTTTTGTACCGTTGGATTAGGGTAAATAGACAATTGAGATTATCACATTTTTTCCTCATAAAAATCTCTTCATTTTATATTGTTAATCCAATCATTCATTTACCCTCATCCAACGATAAAAGTATCTTACCTCATTGAAAAAAAGGAAGTATATAATTAACCCTTTTTGTTTGGATAACCAATCACTAAAGCAAAACATGATTTTAGCGGTGTTTGTTGAATAAACGTCACTAGTAACTGATACATAGTGACTTCTTTTTGGAAAACGTCGCTATAGACGTGTACTTTAGTTGTGTTTTCTAAGGTGTTGGCTAACGGACTTCGACGGGTGATGAACTAAATCATTAGCGAGTCACAATTTGCTTTCATCCTGGGATGTCAAATTTGGGACTGCTCGTTGATTGCAAATGAAGTAATTGATGTTGCGTACAAGAGTGGTAAATTTGGCTAATTTTGAGCTTAAATTGGTAATGATTTAGACACTATTGAATATAGGTCAATTTGATGGATCACCTACCGAAGACCCAAAATAGCACTTGAAGCAAATCATAGAGATTTGCCAATTATTTCAACAACCTGTTATGACTGAAGAGACATTAAAGCTGAGACTATTCTTATTTTCTCTGAGTAATAAAGCAGAATTGTAGGTAGAATTATGCCAGAAGTTTCTTCTGAGATTTCAGCCACCTAAACTTAATGCCATGCTGTGGAGTGAAATTATTACTTTTAGGTAGGCTGATAACGATACTCTGAATGATGCTTGAGAGTGACTCAATGACCTGTTGAGAAGATGCCCCATGCATGGATTCCCTACTTGGACCCAGATGGAGATCTTTTATAATGGACTCAATGCACATGCTAGGACTGTTGCAGATGCTTTGGTAAACAGTTCACTACTAGATAAGAATTACAAAAATGCCTATGATATCCTTGAGAGGATTGCCATGAATGATCTGCAATACCTTACTTCCAAATTTAGAACCGAGACAAAAGTCGATGGGAAATTGGAGCTTGATGCATTGTCATCTCTCAACGCTCAAATTTCGACTAACATAGTGAAGACAATGCAAAAGCCTATTGAAGTCCGAGAAGTAAAGGAATTGGAACCATTATGTGTACTATTTATGGAAATGATCATAATGTGAAAGAATGTCCAACAAACTCAAAATCACATATTTTGTTGGCAATTACAACCGCAATATAAACCCACACTCTAATACTTATAATGTAGGTTGGAAGCAGCATCCGAACTTTTTTTGGGCGAACCAAGGAGGTAACCAATTAAATGCCCATCGCCAAAACACCAATGCACTGCCAGGTTTTAACCAAAATGTGATGCCACATAGTGCACATGATAATTTCCATCCACGGTAGAGATTTACCAAAGGGAACACCCTAACGGAATATATGGAGCGTATGATGCGACCGCCCAAATTTTAGCAGCATTGATGGGAAACTTGGAGGTCTAGCTAGGACAGATTGTCAGTGCACTCAGTACTAGACCTCACGAAACTTTGCCAAGTGATACGGAGGATGCTCGACAAAAAGGGAGGGAATAATGCAAAACTATCACTCTTTGAGGTGGAAAACAAGTTGAGAATTCAACACTAGCAAAACAACCAATTGTTTGCCTTTAAAACAAATTAGTGCTAGTGGAAGAAACCAAGGAGGGTGAGAAAGAGGAAGCAAGCACTAGCAATGCCAGATCTCAACCTAATGCCAACACCACCTCGGCAAAACTAGCGGAGCCATCATTTGCCTACCCACCACCACCTTTTCCACAAAGGCTCAAGCAAGATTAGCAGTTTAAGCGCTTCTTGGAAGTCCTTAAACAACTGCAGATTAACATACCATTAGTGGAAGCTCTCGATCAAATGCCCAGCTATGTCAAATTCATGAAGGACATATTGTCCAAAAAGAGAAAGGTGAGTGATTTTGAGACTGTCACACTTACTGAAGGGTGCAGTGCAATGATAACCAAAAGATTTCCACTGAAACTGAAAGATCCTGGGAGTTTCACTATTCCTTGCATGACTGGCAATAAATTCATGGGTAAAGCACTGTGTGATCTGGGAGCCAACATAAATTCAATGCCAATGTCAGTTTTCAAGAAACTTGGTATTGGAGAAGCAAGGCCTACCATAGTAACACTTCAACTAGCAAATTGATCTTATGTACACCCCAAGGTATGATTGAGGACGTTTTGGTAAAGGTAGATAAATTTATATTCCCTGTTGATTTATTATTTTAGAATATGAGGTTGATATTATTGTCCCAATAATATTGCAGAGACCATTTCTTGACACATGTAAGACATTAATTGGTATTCAAAAAGGTGAGCTTACTATGCATATGAATGACCAACAAGTTACGTTTAACGTTTTCAAAGCTCTTAAGTGTGCAGATGAACCTGAGGAATGTCAAGCTATTGAGCTAATGGAGTTCATTCTTAACGTGAACATCGCACGGATCTGCTAGGGAAAAGAAGTTGATATCATAGAGTATGATTTTGAAGATGTGACGAGTGCAACATTTGAAGAACCGATTGTGTTGAATGAAGTCACTATTGACCACATGATACCTAAACCACTTGAGATAACCAAGAGAGAGGTTAAGATACCAGGACCATCCATTGAGGAACCACCTAGCTTGGAGCTGGAACAATTGCCAAGTCACTTCAAATATGCCTACCTGGGAAAAGTCTCTACCTTACTAGTGATTATTGCGGCTAATTTATAGGGAGACCAAGAGAAAAGGTTGTTGAAGGTGTTTGAAACATATAAGAAAGCCTTGGGGTGGACAACTACTGGCATCCAAGAGATTAACCTTACGACTTGCATGCATAAGATCATACTAGAAGACATCAATGACAAAACAATTGAGTGACAAAGAAGATTGATTTCTGATCAGGATGAATATCATGAAGCGAGGCATGCTCAGATGGCTAGTCACTTGAAGGAAAAGTGGATTCCAAATGAATGAGAATGAAGAGTTGAAGTAGAAAAATTTTGCTGCAACAAAAATGCCAGAGATGATGCAGCTAGAAGTTGAAGATTTAATGAAGATTGCTACAACAATTCTGGAAAATGATGAGGATGATTATGCCCCAACATCAAAGGAAACGAGAGCAGCAAAGCCTAAGCACTATTGGGGTACTGATTTCAATCAATGATTCTCTAGATTTATAGCAAAGAGATTCTTTGGTTTTGTAAGGTGGTTATTTAAAGCCACCATGGCAAAACATTCTCCTTCATTGTGCAATCGAGAGTTTGGCATACTCAAAGGAAAGAAATTCTTCAACTTTCTACATTGGTTATTCAAACAAAAGATTTCCACAACCTACCATCCACCAACCAAGGGCCAAAGACTAAAGCACTACTAGGAAGGAAGTCAAATTAATGCCAAGGAAACCATTCTCCTTGCAGACATTCAGTAAATTTTTGCCAACCCAGTCTGATCATTGTAAATATGTTTAGGAGATAGATTTTAGTTTTATTTCTTTCAGTACTTAGGAAATTTCATTTCCATTTTAGTTATTCTCTTTATTTCTTTTTTCTATTTTGAAAGGTTTCTTTGGTTCTTAGCACATGAAATTTTGCCAAGAGATCATGATTTCTGCTTCCAAGAGACCACAACTGAAGAGAAAGAAGAAGGCGACACTAAAAAGAGTACCCTTCACCAAAAGAAAGACTCGATTGTCTCGACAAGATCATTCCTCAAGGGAGTCCTCATCCCCTTAACTCCTTAGATTGGCGTTTTTCATTTCCAGCATGTAGTGCATTTGTATATATATGTTTTCATGCATTGAGGACAATGCCTACCTTAGGTTTGGGGGTGTGTGTTGCCTCACATTTATTTTCATGAAATTAATTTTTATGTTTATGTATGCATTATGTCATTTCCATATAGATAAAGTAGAACCATTCATACCAGACCATTAAATTTTTTTCAAGGCTCTATTTTGAACTGATATTTCCAACACATTGCTAGCATAATTAGATTCAACCTTAGTTTGACCCTATTCGAAGATAAATTTAGAATCTCTAGATTTATTAAAAGCCAATAGACTTAGTACGGATGAGTTGCTTTGAAATTGATCTTTAACTTAGGGAAATTTAATTTCACTTAAACATGTGGCATGTATCTAGTTCCCAAGACAACCTTAGGATTTTTGAAACTGAACTTAGAAAAAAAGATAAAGAAACAATTGCCAGGATAAAAGTAAATAATAGGGAAACAATGATTTACCAAAGATTAAAAAAATTAGAACACTCATCTGCCTTAGAGATAATAGGTAACTTGGGGCTTTGTGGTTTGCCCCCTCTTACTTCTCAGGCTAACAAAAACTTTAGGGCATTAGGGTAATAAGTCAGCTTAGTGATGTAGTATGGATTAACATGGGATTTCATGGTATGATCCCTCTTACTTCTCATGCCAAACAACATTACTACGCAAACCATAAAATAATGCCAAAAGAAAGAAAAGAAAATAATAAAAAGAAACCATGGGTGAACTTAAAAAAATACTGAGTTTGAGAAGTAAATTGACTAAGGGAATTGAGCGATACTGGATGTAAACCACCCGTACTTCATGCGCACTTTATGAACTTAGGTTAGAGTTATACTTCTGTACTTGAAATTGCTTTAAGTTTTGTTGGCGTTACTATTGTGAGATAACTGAGAACAACACTACGGCTAGATCCTACTTGCTAGCCCGTGTTGCTAATCAGAAAAAGTTTGATGCGGCACTTTACTTTCTTTATAGTTTTTAGTTTTACATTACTTGAGGACAAGTAATAAGCTAGGTTTGGGGGTATGTTAACACCTCAAAAGATATACTTTTCATGCTTATATCACCATACTATTGCATGACTTTAGGTACATATTAGTGTATTTTTCCAGTAGTTTCATGCATTTGCATCTAGGAGTTAAGGAATGTATAGTTTTTATTGCTAGAGTGAAGGGGTGTTTTCTTGCCGTGATGTGCAGGATTGGCGGGACTACAACAGGTGGATGTAGAAGGGAAATTCTAAGCATAGTTAGAAAAAAAATATGAGGAGTGATAGAGTTGTGACCCAAATTCTTTTAGGATTTGATTTAAAGTTAGAATCCTACTTTTAATAGATCTTATTTACTTTACATTAGTTAAAGGTAGGAAACTCAATTTGAGTAGAATTTGTTTCTGTAAGTTTCCTTTGTAAACAAGAAACCTATTCCTATAAATAGATACTAGGGATTGTGGGTTTACACAGAACACCATAAATCAGTTGTAATCTCTTTCTCCATCATATTGAAAGTTCTCATCCTTTGCACGTGGTTTTTCCCTTTTGGGTTTTCCATGTAAATTCTTTGTGTTATTTTTATTTTCTGCATTTGCGCTTATTTACTTATCTCGTCATTATCGTCCTGATAGTATAACAAATTGGCATAAGAGATTTTTAGGTTACTCAGGATAATGACGATGATGAAGTATGAAATTCCGTTGTTGGATCGCAACGTCAGGTTTTTGCTATGGCAAGTGAAGGTTCGAGATATTCTTGTTCAAATGGATTTAGATGATGCGTTAGATGGGTTTGATAATATGTCGAAAGAATGGCCGGATACAAAGAAGCACCACAAGGATAGAAAAGCTGCTTCCCATATCCGTTTGCACTTATCAAATTGTATTTTACAGGATGTTCACAAAGAGAAGACATATGTCGACTTATAGGCAAAATTGGAACAAATTTGCATGAAGAAAACTTTGACCAGCAAGTTACTCCTGAAGCAACGCCTATACTCCACAAGTTAGAAGAAGGTTTGTTTCTTGAATACCATTTAACCGATTTCAAAGAGACCGTCTCAGATTTGGAAATGATGGAGGTAAAATACAATGAGAAAGACTTATGTTTGATTTTACTTTGCTTATTGCCCACTTCATATTCATCTATTAGAAGCACCCTCCTACACAGTCGTGATACCCTTACTCTTGAAATGGTATATGATAATCTGAATTCACATGACAAGATGCAACATTTTACCGGCTCTGAGTTCCAAGCAGAGGTTCTCATGGTGCATGAATCGACTAGTTTATACCATAGAAGAAAAGGTGATCGTAATTTTGATGGTTAAAATAGGGGCAAATCCAAGTCGTCAAATCGAGGTAAAACATGTTATTTCTGCAAAAAGAAAGGCCATATTAAATCTGAGTGTTACAGATTACAAAATAAGATAAAGAGGGAATCTAAGAATCAGAATTCTAGTAAAGATGAAGCTAATATTGCAGAGGAGTATAATGATGGTGAACTTTTAGTTGCTTCTAGGAAAGACTCTGTAGCGAGTGAGGACTAGATTCTTGACTCTGGTAGTAGTTTTCATATGAGTCCAAATCGGGATTGGTTTGGGACGTATAAAACTGTGTCTAATGTTCTGTTTTGTTGGGAAATAATGTCTCTTGTAAAGTTGCAAGTATTGGCACAATCAAGATTAAAATGTTTGATGGGATTGTTCGAACATGTGAGGCATGTTCCAGGTTTAAGAAGAAATTTGCTTTCGTTGGGTACTCTGGATTCAAAAGGGTACAGATAATCCAATAAAGGTGGAGTTATGAAAATTTGCAAGGTCTCTCTCATTGTGATGAAAGGGTATAAAAGAGCAGCCAATTTTTATGTTCTGCATAGTTCAACTATTTTAGGTGATGCATCCGTTGTTTCCTCTTGCATGTCAAATGACGATGTTATTGGTGAAGGCATCTTGACTGAATCAATTAAAAAGAGGATTTTGTGTTGAACATGACAACCGCGGGCACAATGGTTCTGGTAGGCAGAAAAGAGTTTGATTTCTTGGGCATAACGAATTTGAAAAGAAGAATAAAGTTGAATTCTGTGGGTATAACGGATTTGAGAAGCTTAACAGAGTTTGATTTGCTTCATAGATAAATAATGAGAAAGATAGTATTGCTATTGATGATCGGGGTCGTGTTATTGCTCATGGTGATATAGTTGTGAGCAAAGTTGGCACTAATGTTGATCTTACCGATATGGAGAATAAATTACCTTGTACATTCAAACTTGGGCAAGGCTTGGATTCAGTCGGTGATTGCTGAAGACTACCCCTTGAAGGGGTTTCGTGGAAGAGGTAGAGATAATGTTTGACAAGAATTTGTCTTAGAATGGAGATTTGTTCGAGTTGTGATCCAAATACTTTTAGGATTTGGTTTTAAGTTAGGATCGTACTTTTAGTAGATCCTGTTTACTTTACATTAATTAAAGGTAGGAAACTCAGTTTGAGTAGAATTTATTTCTATGCAAGTTTCCTTTGTAAACAAGAAACCTATCCATATAAGTAGATACTAGGGATTGTGGGTTTACACAGAACTCCATAAATCAGTTGTAATCTCTTTCTCCATCATAGTGAAAGTTCTCATCCTTTGCCCGTGGTTTTTCCCTTTTGGGTTTTCCATGTAAATTCTTGGTTTTATTTTTATTTTCTGCGTTTGCGCTTATTTACTTATCTCGTCATTATCGTCCTGATAGTATAACAAATTGGCATAAGAGCTTTTTAGGTTACTCAGGATAATGACGACGATGGAGTATGAAATTCCGTTGTTGGATCGCAACGTCAGGTTTTTGCTATGGCAAGTGAAGGTTCGAGATATTCTTGTTCAAATGGATTTAGATGATGCGTTAGATGGGTTTGATAATATGTCGAAAGAATGGCCGGATACAAAGAAGCACCACAAGGATAGAAAAGCTGCTTCACATATCCGTTTGCACTTATCAAATTGTATTTTACAGGATGTTCACAAAGAGAAGACATATGTCGACTTATAGGCAAAATTGGAACAAATTTGCATGAAGAAAACTTTGACCAGTAAGTTACTCCTGAAGCAACGCCTATACTCCCACAAGTTAGAAGAAGGTTTGTTTCTTGAATACCATTTAACCGATTTCAAAGAGATCGTCTCAGATTTGGAAATGATGGAGGTAAAATACAATGAGAAAGACTTATGTTTGATTTTACTTTGCTTATTGCCCACTTCATATTCGTCTATTAGAAGCACCTTCCTACACAGTCGTGATACCCTTACTCTTGAAATGGTATATGATAATCTGAATTCACATGACAAGATGCAACATTTTACCGGCTCTGAGTTCCAAGCAGAGGTTCTCATGGTGCATGAATCGACTAGTTTATACCATAGAAGAAAAGGTGATCGTAATTTCGACGGTTAAAATAGGGGCAAATCCAAGTCGTCAAATCGAGGTAAAACATGTTATTTCTGCAAAAAGAAAGGCCATATTAAATTGAGTGTTACAGATTACAAAATAAGATAAAGAGGGAATCTAAGAATCAAAATTCTAGTGAAGATGAAGCTAATATTGCAGAGGAGTATAATGATGGTGAACTTTTAGTTGCTTCTAGCAAAGACTCTGTAGCGAGTGAGGACTAGATTCTTGACTCTGGTAGTAGTTTTCATATGAGTCCAAATCGGTATTGGTTTGGGACGTATAAAACTGTGTCTACATGTTCTGTTTTGTTGGGAAATAATGTCTCTTGTAAAGTTGCAGGTATTGGCACAATCAAGATTAAAATGTTTGATGGGATTGTTCGAACATGTGAGGCATGTTCCAGGTTTAAGAAGAAATTTGCTTTCGTTGGGTACTCTGGATTCAAAAGGGTACAGATAATCCAATAAAGGTGGAGTTATGAAAATTTGCAAGGTCTTTCTCATTGTGATGAAAGGGTATAAAAGAGCAGCCAATTTTTATGTTCTGCATAGTTCAACTATTTTAGGTGATGCATTCGTTGTTTCCTCTTGCATGTCAAATGACGATGTTACTGGTGAAGGCATCTTGACTAAATCAATTAAAAAGAGGATTTTGTGTTGAACATGACAACCACGGGCATAATGGTTCTGGTAGGCAGAAAAGAGTTTGATTTCTTGGGCATAACGAATTTGAAAAGAAGAATAAAGTTGAATTATGTGGGTATAACGGATTTGAGAAGCTTAACAGAGTTTGATTTGCTTCATAGATAAATAATGAGAAAGATAGTATTGCTATTGATGATCGGGGTCGTGTTATTGCTCATGGTGATATAGTTGTGAGCAAAGTTGGCACTAATGTTGATCTTACCGATATGGAGAATAAATTACCTTGTACATTCAAACTTGGGCAAGGCTTGAATTCGGTCGGTGATTGCTCAAGACTAACCCTTGAAGGGGTTTCGTGGAAGAGGTGGAGATAATGTTTGACAAGAATTTGTCTTAGAATGGAGATTTGTTCGAGTTGTGATCCAAATACTTTTAGGATTTGGTTTAAAGTTAGGATCATACTTTTAGTAGATCCTGTTTACTTTACATTAATTAAAGGTAGGAAACTCAGTTTGAGTAGAATTTATTTCTATGCAAGTTTCCTTTGTAAACAAGAAACCTATCCCTATAAATAGATATTAGGGATTCAAGGTTTAGACCGAACATCATAAATCAGTTGTAATCTATTTCGTCATCATAGTTAAAGTTCTCATCCCTATAATAAATATTTGTTATACTATCGGGACGATAATGACGAGACAAGTAAATAAATACAAACGCAGAAAAGAAAAATAACACCAAGAATTTACGTGGAAAACCCAAAAGGGAAAAACCACGGGTAGAGGATGAGAACTTTCACTATAATAGAGAAAGAGATTACAACTGATTTATGATGTTCTGTTTAAAACCCCAATCCCTAGTACCTATTTATAGGGATAGGTTTCTTGTTTACAAAGGAAACTTGCATAGAAACAATTTCTACTCAAACTGAATTTCCTACCTTTAATTAATGTAAAGTAAACAAGATATACTAAAAGTAGGATTCTAACTTTAAACCAAATCCTAAAAGAATTTGGATCACAACTCTAACAAATCTCCACGTTGAGACAAATTCTTGTCAAACATTATCTCCACCTCTTCCACGAAACCCCTTCAAGGGGTAGTCTTCAGCAATCACCGACCGAATCTAAGCCTTGCCCAAGCTTGGATGTACAAGGTAATTTAGTCTTCACATCATTAAGATCAACATTAGTGCCAACTTTGCTCACAACTATATCACTACGAGAAATAACACGAACATGATCATCAAAGGCAATACTATCTTTCTCATTATTTATCTTAGAAGCAAATCGAACTCTCTTAAGCTTCTCAAATTCGTTATACCCAAAAAATTCAACTTTATTCTTCTTTTCAAATTTGTTATGCCCACGAAATCAAACTCTTTTTTTGCCTACCAGAACTGTTATGCCCACGGTTGTCATGTTTAACACAAAATCCTCTTTTACTTAATTCAGTCACGACACCTTCACCAGTAACATCATCATTTGATAGACAGGAGGAAACAATAGATGCATCACCTAAAATATTTGAACCATGCAAAACATAAAAATTGGCTGCTCTTTTGCACCCTTTTATCACAATGAGAGAGCTCTTGCAAATTTTCATAGCTCCACCTTCATTGGAGTATCTGTACCCTTTTGAATAAAGAGTACCTAACATAATCAGATTTCTTCTCAAATCTGGAACATGCTTCACATTACCAAGTGTTCGAATAATCCCATCGAACATCTTAATCTTGATTTTGCCAATACCTGTAACTTTACAAGAGACATTATTTCCCAACAAAACAACACATGTAGACACAGGTTTATACGTCGCAAATCAATCCCAAGTTTGACTCATATGAAAACTACTACTAGAGTCAAGAATCCATTCCTTACTCGCTATAGAAAATTCGCTAGAAGCAACTAAAAGTTCACCATCATTATACTCATCTACAATATCAGCTTCATCTTCACTGAAATTTTGATTCTCATATTCCTTCTTTATCTTATTTTGTAATTTGTAACACTCAGATTTAATATGACCTTTCTTTTTGCCAAAATAAAATGTTTTACCTTGATTTGACAACTTGGATCTGCCCCTATTTTGACCATCAAAATTATGATCGCCTTTTCTTCTACGGTCTGAATTAGTCGATCCATGCACCATGAAACCCTATGCTTGGAACTCAGAGCCGATAAGATGTTGCATCGTGTCTTGCAAATTCAGATTATCGTATACCTCTTCAAGAGTAAGGGTATCACGACTATGTAGGAGGGTGCTTCTAAAAAATGGATATGAAGCGGGCAATGAGAAAAGTAAAATCAAACATAAGTCTTCCTCAGTGTACTTTACCTCCATCATTTCTAAATCTGAGATGATCTCCTTGAAATCAGTTACGTGGTCGTCAAGACACGAGCCTTCTGCTAACTTGTGGGAGTATAGGAGTTGCTTCAGGAGCAACTTGCTGGTCAAAGTTTTCTTCATGCAAATTTGTTCCAATTTTGCCCATAAGTCAAAAGATGTCTTCTCTTTGTGAACATCCTGCAAAATACTGTTTGATAAGTGCAAACGGATCTGGGAAACAACTTTCCTATGCTTGCAGCTCTTCTCTATATCAGAGCATTCTTTTGGCATATTATCAAACCCATCTAATGCATCATCTAAATCCATCTGAGCAAGAACATCTCGAACCTTCACTTGCCATAGTGAAAACCTGACGTTGCGATCCAACAACAAAATTTTATACTTCATCATCGTTATTATCATGAGAAAATTGAAAAGCTCTGATGCCAATTTCTTATAATATTAGGACGATAATGACGAGACAAGTAAAAAACGCAAACCCAGAAATGAAAAATAACACCAGGAATTTGCGTGAATAACCCAAAAGGGAAAACTACAAGCAACATATGAGAACTTTCACTATGATAGAGAAAGAGATCACAACTGATTAATGATGTTCTATCAAAACCCCCAATCCCTAGTATCTATTTATAGGGATAGGTTTCTTGTTTACAAAGGAAACTTGCATAGAAACAAATTCTACTCAAAGAGTTTCCTACCTTTAATTAATGTAAATTAAACAAGATCTACTAAATGTAAGATTCTAACTTTAAACCAAATCCTAAAAGAATTTGGATCACAACTCCAACAAATATTTGTTATATTTTGACTCAAATTCTAATTGGTAATTAAGTTGGTTTTTATTGTAATTCTATTGGTTGAATATTACTTGGTAATTGGGATTTACTTTAATGAGTAAATATCTATTTTAGGTAGGAGATATTATTGTATAAGGTTTCTTGATAACCAAGTATTTGGGTCTATAAATATAGACTATGCTTAACCTTTTGGATTATGAGAGATATGAGAGAATGAGAGATAGAGAGAATTATTCTCTGGAGAGATGTAACCACTTTTAGGTTCTCTACAACTCTTTTGACTACGTTGTTGAGATGGGTATTGTAGGGATGTTGGGATGAGTGTTTTGGTTCCACTGAGTCATGGGATTTGTTCACCGGGTTTTGGGATTACATGTGTTATCATGTATTTGTACTCTCCGTGTTCTCTACGTTGATAGTGGATTGTTCGTTAAATCTTGTCTCCTGTGCATGGCTTGGTCTATATTGTTATCACTTTGGTTATTTTGCCGCATACAAATTCCTAACAAGGAGGAATGCCATGCTTGGTTGGAAAAAGAAGGGAGAAGAATGCCAAGCTTGTGTAACGCCCCAGTTTTGGGTTGAGAGGTTTATAGGCTGATTAGACGATTCGGTGGACCGGCTTAGAGATTCGATTCAAATTCGGGATTTAAAATTGAATTAAATATTTTTGGATAATAAAAATATTTGGGAAAATATCTAAAAATCCTTATTAAATATATGAATATTTTTGGTAAATTCAATTATGGGAAATAAGTTTTGGAAATCTGGCATTTTGGGCTAGTGACCAAAATATAAAGATTATAAACTATTTTTAGTGACTATTTTGTAAAAGAGTCAAAACTTTGAATCATTAGGGAGCTAATTTACCAATTGGTCCAATCTGAGTTTTCTCTTAATTAGGATTATTTTAAAGGAGTTTTAATTAAGGAAATTAAAAAGGGATTTAGTTTAGGAAGGTGGTTATTTCCTAAAATCACTTTTTGACGTAACTTCTCTTTCTCAAAATTTTCTCTCAACTTCTTTGCAGCCAAACAATTTATTTTTCATTAGAAAACTAAGGTAATGTTCTTGATTTCTTAAACCTTTGATTTTCTAATGGATTCCTCAACTTTGTTTTCCAAAATCTTATTGTATTTCTTTATTTTTCAAGAGAAAACAACCAATTGAGAGGAAACTCACTAATTGGAGGTAAGGTTCATTCTTCTCCTCTAATGAACGGTTCTTTATTGAAAATTTTCAAGTTCTTGACTCTTTATAAATGATTTCTATTGAGTTTTAATAATTTAATTATGGAATTTGGCTAAATTAAGATTTATTTGATTAGTTTATGTGATTTTTGAATTGAATCTATTTTGCTAGGTTCTTGATTGATTTTAATTGAGATTTTGATTTTTTTATAATGTTATTGGATTTATTTTAACATTGGAATCCCTGAAGCTTTGTGAATCTCTAATTTTCTAGGTTGCTAGTTATGTGTTTTTGAGGAGTTGTGGAGGTTTAATGTATGCTGGAGGTATAAGGTTAGTGTTATGATGTTTTTGGATGTTAATTGTGGATGTATCATGTTGATGGTTGTTGTATAATGTTAGTTTATACATGTTTACTCTTTAAGCTTTGCATATGGGTTGTTATGATGGGAAGACTTAAATAGCAATAGGATTTGCTGTTTGATTCATGATACATGTTGCATATGGTTTAATATGCGGGTTTTTGAAAGTGTTAAGTGCATGGTTTTCAAGGCATAATATTTTAAACGATGATGGAAATGGTGATTTCAATGTGGTTTTGGGAAAATGGTTTTAAAATGCATTGATGGTGTGTTGTTTGAGCATTCCTCACTAAGCTTTGTGTGCTTACGCTCTCTTTGTCCATCAATGCAGAGAATTAAAGGTTTGGAGGAAGCAATCAACCAAAGGTTATCAAAGGACTTCGGCTATTAAACGTATGATTTCAAACTAGACTCATAGTAATAAAGGCAATGGGGTTCATTGTTGTTTGGAAGATGTGTTGTTAAACTCCATGTTTTTGCAAGTTTGCTATGTTGTTTTGAGATTGTAAATGGCCTTAAATGTTTGGTATTGCTTTGGACTTATGATTCATGCTTTGGATGACTAGATCTTAGGAAGCATGCCTCTAGATTTCCATTTAAAGTGGGATGCAATGTTTTGATCTTAATTTTGTGATGTTTTCGTGAGGTTTAATCCCTAGAATAGGTTATTATATGTTTGAAGCATGTGGGTTAGGTTTGAATCCTTGAAAGCACGTAAAACCAGCAATTTGGGACATTTCGGGTCCAGGTGTATCGGTACGCGTATACCTGTACCAAAACGCATAGGCATAATCTGGGATGGTGTTTTGATACAAGTGTAATCGTATCGGTACTGGCTAGGGCATTTTGGCTAGTCGTTTTGATACACGAGGAACCATATCGTATGATTTTGAGCTAGTAAAATTTGGTTTTTGGTTATCATAGCCCGCGTACCGATACACCTTGTGACCGTATCAGTACAGATAGTAGTTATGGTGGTTATGGGTTGTTTTATGTTTTGAGATTCTTCCATTTTGATCCCTAGTTTACATGTATGCAATTGGATGAGTTTGGAGGGTTGTTTTAACCTGGTTTTTGACCTATGAGCATGTAATTTGACTAATTAAGGATTGGTAACTTTAAAATGAGTTAATTCCTTGTAATTTACAGAATTGCAGTTTGGTCCCTAATTGCAATTGTGAACAATTAGATATCAATTTGATGCACGATTGAGTTGGGTCTTCACCCGCTGCTAGTATGCACACCATAGGTTAATATGTTGTATTTAGATAAGATAAAAGAAAAAAATGGATGTAATTCGAGTTAATCTTTATGGGTTTGTTTCGACAAACCAAATATAGCTCGCTCGGTTCGGTCTTGCGACTAGGCCAGGTCGAGAGGGTTACAACTTGGTTGGCAAAGGAAGAACGATGCCCAGAAAATGGCACCGAGTCAGAGCCACATCAGTAGGGGTGAGTAAAACTCGACCCGTTATGACTCGACTCGACTCAAAAAAAATTCAAATAAAGATTGAGTTGTAAAATAGAAATTCGAATAACTCAAAATTTTTAGTCATTATTTGATTGATTTCTAAGTTCGAGTCAAGTCTCTCAAATTTTCTTGATATTTATATCTATACCAATACAAAAAATATGAAGAAATATATGCCACATATGAAAAAATATGATGAAACACATATGTATATCTTATATATTTAGAGAAAGTCATTTAAATTTGAATAAAACAATAATATAACATGAAAAATAATTACAACTAAACTTGTATAGGAACTTAAAAAATCGACCGAACTCAACTCGAATTCATAAACTCAACTCAAATAAAAAAAATCAAATAAAGTTTAAGTTGCAAAATATTACGTTCCAACTCAAATAACTTGAAATTTTTTTGACTGGACTCAATTGAATGCTCACCCCTACTCATCAGCCCTAATTTTATGAAGTGAAAATGAACTACCTCTGAGAATTATGGCACCAAACACTCAGGATTTTACCCTAACCCTAATTAGGGCTTCGCTTGAGCCTATATAAAGGATTTCAAGAATGAGCCAGAGGTAAGCTGGAGTTGTGAGGAAAAGAGAAGGGTAGAGAGCAACTAGGGGTTCGACTGGGCAGTTTTGTCGAGAGCTCTAGATCCATTGAAGGGCTGCATCGAAAGATCTCCTTCTTTATTTTCATTTATCTTGAAAATATTTTTGGTTTTGTGAAGATGATTAAAAACGATGATTTATTGTTGGTTTTCCCAGCCATGACCTAATCTTTTAAGATGGCTAGGGGTGCTTGCGATAAATGCTTAGTTTTTAATAATTAAATGATTTGGCTTTATTATCTATTTTGCATATGCTTACTGTTACCATATTTTATGCCATACGACAGTAGGCATTGAATGCTCATTATCCTTTAATATCTTAACAGACTTAGGAGACAAGGATTAATTGTCAAATACTAAGGAGAGAAACTTCGACAGAAGATATTCAAGTAGATGAAACTTACACCTGAAGTGAATCTACCCCTTAGGAGTATAGATTGAATCTTCACCAAGCTAATTGCTTGAAAACTCGCTATAGACATATAGGTGTTGAACGTAGTTAACTTAGGGTATTTCCATCGACATAAGCAATACTAAATTAAAATTTGCTCGGCAATAGAACCAAAGTTTAAAGTTATTAGTTGTTGTCTGTACTAGCGTGAAATCCAAACATCCCTTGCCAAGGCTACCAATCATCTTTATACTGTTTACTTGCCAACCTACCTAGATTTTTACTTCAGTTTCCTTTATCATTTTACTCTCAATCAATTGCCATCATCCTTATTCTAAACTTTACAACATTTAATTCTTGGAAAATCCATGTGGATACGATACTCTTCTCGCTACTCTATTACTTTATTGGCTGTGTATACTTGCACGTAAAAAGAAGTATTCTTGGCATTATTTTCTTGAATAGTTAAGCAAAATCCTCAACCTTTTGCCAAGCAGTATTTTTTCGACAAGTTTTTGACACCGTTGTCGAGAATTGCAATGAGATTAATTGTTTTGGTTTTTACTTGTTTTTTGTTTTACTTATTATATTTGGTTTGGTGTATGACTAGGAGCTGCACTACGAAGAAAGATTTGCAATATGATCCAGAGATTGAAATAATGCTACGCAGATAAGAGGAGAACATCGAGAAATAGCTCGTAATGGGAACAGTGGGGTAGATGGTGTCCTAAATAATGCCAACAACCAAGAGAATCTAACAATACATGATGGGATACCGCCCGCCCCTGCTATTGTTGCGGAGAATCCTGAAGAACGACCTATTAGAGAACATCTAGCACCTAACATGGATAATTTGAAGTAAGGACTAATTGGTCCAAAGGTAATACTAAAACAAGGTTTAGCATTATTAATTTTTGCCATCGCTAGCGTGAAATCCAAACATCCCTTGCCAACACCAAACAATCAATCATCTTGACACATTTTTTTACCAATCTATCTAATTCTTTGTTTCGATTGCCTAAATCGTTTCTTTAAACCACAATCAGTTTCCATCAGCTTTATTTTATTCTTCACAAGTATTTATCATGGAATTTAATTCATGGACAATCCCTATAGATACGATACTTTCTTACTACTATATTACTTGGTGACCATGTATACTTGCACGTAAAAATAAGTAATCTTGGCATTATTTTTTTGAATAAACATACAGAATCTGTAACCTTTTAGAAAGTGGTATTTCTTCGATAGTGGTGTTTAAGGTTGATTTTAAAAAGGTGTATGATTCGGTTGATTGAAATTTTCTACTATGTGTAATGAGTAAGATGGGCTTTGGTGACAAGTGGTGCAAATGGATCAAACAATGCATTCTATCGTGTTTATTTCAATTTTATTAAATGGTTCTCCCACATAGAAATTCAAGATCTCTAGAGGGTTAAGGCAAGGCTATCCGCTCTCTCCGTTGTTGTTTAACATGGTGAGGGGATCCCTTAACCTACTACTTAAGAAGGATGTGCTGACTGATTTGTTTGTTGGGTTCTCGATTGGCAAAGATTTGGTCAGCGTTTCACATTTACAATATGCTGATGATTTGATGATATTCTGCGATGCTTCGGAGGAACATGTGGAAAATGTGAAAAGAGTATTGAAGGTATTTGAGTTGGTAGTAGGTGTGCAAATGAACTTAAAAAGTAGGAGTTTTGGCATCAATATGGAAAGTAATGTGATGGAATGGTGGTTGTTTCGATTGGATGCTTGGTAAGCTTCTTTCCCTAGGATTATCTAGGGCTTCCACTTGGAGCAAAAAGAAATTCTATTGTTATTTGAGAGCCTATAATTTCTAAGTTTAATCAGAGACTTGCTAGCTGGAAAGCCAAATCAATGCCCTTTGGTGCAAGATTAACATTGGTTAGACCAATTTTGTCTAGCCTACCAATGCATTTCTTATCTATATTTTGAATGCCAGCTATTGCATGATTTAAATGCAACGCAAACAGTGCAAATATACACGTCACAAGTAATAGTATAGATTCAGATCGTCTCTACATGGATTGGAAGAAACACGTCTTTTAATCGCTTGCACTGAAAAGATAAATAAATTGTGATAGTAAATTGTGATTTTAACTAAGTAAAATAAATTAAAATTAAAGAAAAGTAAATAAAGGGAGGAAGGAACCAAATTGTGATGTGGCAATTAATTGTGCAGTTGCTTAATGACTTGGTGTGGCAATTAATTGTTTCTTCGAATATTCGATAGAGTATTCTTTAATGCCTCTGAGTTATCCCTAACTGAAGAACTGATGATTGCGTATGCCTTGGTGATACATCCCTGTGTTAACCTAGGGTGGACTTCATCGATCATGTACTCTTGTTAGTAGCTGAAATTCACTCCTAATCTGTAAGGCGAATTAATCTCTACCAATCGGCTGATTCAAATAGAAAACGTATCCATTTCGTTTCGTGAATCTAGTTCTTTCGAACTTAGATAAATAAATTCATTCAAGTCCCTCTCTCAACTTCACTTGAAATTAAATGAAAAGCCATGAATGGATAAACATTGAAAAACTTGAATTAAAAACCAAATCAATCATTTGTCCTCAAACACACAAAACCCAACAACCCAAGACAATTAAATCTAGTTCATGGCTGGGTGAAAAGAAATCACAAAGAAAATAAACTCAGGCATTAAAGAGAACAAAAATTCTAAACTCTTCAAAGGTCGATCACGATCCAATTCTTCACGTCCAACTCTCTATCCTCCTTCATTGTTTCTACGATCAACCTTTTATAGGAGGAGAGAGCTCAATTTGAATTTCAAAGATGAGGTTTATCCATATATCTTGAGGAGAGAATTTAGGCTTTATTTCCTTATCTAAAGATATGGTTAGATAAGGAAATAATTTAAGCTTATTTCCTATCCTTATTTGCACATCATCCTATTTAAGAGGAGATAAATCAGGATTAATGGTCACAAGATTCTCTCATCTCCATCTTCAACAACTCATAAATTGAATCTGGGCTTTATCCTATGTGATAAGGATGTGGTGTCGAAGCTTTACACTTGTGGAAAAGCTTTATGCTTTGAAGCTTTTTTTGACGACACAACCAGAGGTGGGGACTTCAATGGTGCAGGTGTGGTATCATCCGAATCTTAAAAATCATGACAAGATTTAGTATGTTATATTCCTCAAATTGGCTCCTTACCTTTGCGCGATGTAGTGGTTTCTGCGATAATGTCGCTAACAATGGGCTCAACATCAGATGTTGGGGAAAGTAACTCACCAGGAAAAATCATAAAGGGCATAGTAGTCTTCGGATTGATCTCTTAAAAAATAAATATAAAATAAAGAGATAAAATAAAAGACTGAAACGAAAATGAAATAAAAAAAGACTAAAACAAAACAAAAACATGAATAAATAAAATAACAGAAAATAAAAACTCTTAGGAGTAGCATTTTCATGCATATGCTAAGGATACTTCTATTTTATTATGATCGATGTGTGCACCAACATAGTGCTTCAATCTCTGTCCATTGACTTTAAACTCGCATCCAGTCGTAGTTGATATGATCACGACAACCCCATAGGAGTAGGGTTTAACATCTTGGCAATAAGCTTATTGTCAAAATGTTTGCCTTCATCTCTGATGATCGCCCTTGGCAATCCGAACCGGTGAATATATTTTTCTAGAAGGATCAATGCCCAGTCTTTGAATCATTTATGGGAACTACAACTGCCTCAACCCATTTGGACACGTAGTCCAAGGCAAGTCAGATGTATAAGTTGCCGAATGACGATGGGAAGAGCCCCATGAAAACAATGCCCCACATGTCGAACAATTATACCTCAAGGATGTTCTGTAATGGTATCTCAATCTAACTTGTGATCTTCCCGTTCGTTGGCATTGATCACAACTCTTATACAATTCATGGGCATCTTTGTAAAGTGTTTTCTAGTAAAATCCTGATTGTAAGACTCTGACCATTGTGCGAGCACGTCTAAAATTTCCTCCATAAGGTGATGAATGACATTGTAGAAGCACATTTTGTTATTTCTCCTCAAGAACACATCGTCGTATGACCTGATCTGCACATTGTTTAAACAAAAGAGTAACGTTTCAATAATAATGCTTAGCATCATGTAGGAACCGCTTCTTTCCATGATAAGTAAGGTCATAAGGTAAAATACCGCTCACAAGAAAATTTACTATATCGACATACCAGGGAGTTTCTGTGGCAACTAACAACTGCTCGTATGAGAATACATCATGGATCTCCAAGTAATCATCATTTTTATTTCCCCTTCAAGCCTCGACGGGTGATCGACAACCTGGTTCTTCGTTCCTTTCTTGTCCTTAGTTTTGATGCCAAACTCTTGTAAAAGTAATATCCAGCGAATTAAATAAGGTTTGGCATCTTTCATAGCAATTAAATATTTAATTGCCGAATGGTCAGTATGAAACTTGTCAAATGCGAACACTACTGCTAGCAATTTCTTTCCAGTCGTGGTGTAATTCAATTGAGCACCATTAAGTGTTTTTCTAGCGTAGTATATCACATGGAAAATTTTACCTTTTTTCTGGCCTAAGACTGCTCCTACTACAAAGTTCAAAAGGTAGGGACCAATTAGGGGGAACGACAATGGGTGCCGTGGCAAGTTGCTTCTTTAGATCTTCAAATGTCGTGGCATAGAAAATCATCAAAATTGAAGGCTTTGTCCAGTTCAAGAAAATTACACAAAGTTTTAGAAATCTTAGAAAAATAATGAATAAACCTTATGTAAAAACCTACATGTCCGAGAAAACTTCGGGTACCTTTGACTGAATTCGGTGGTGGCAATTTCTCAATCACGTCCACCTTGGCCTTATCTACTTTGATTCCCTTAGATGAGATCTTGTGTCCTAGCATGATACCTTCATCCAGCATAAAGTGTTATTTCTCCCAATTTAAAACTAGGTCAAATTCTTCACAGCGTGTTAGCACATTCTCCAAATTGCCGAGGCAATTGTCAAAACTGTCTTCGAATACCGAGAAGTCATCCATTAAGGTTTCTAAGAAATCTTCTACCATATTAGAGAAAATTTTGCATCATACACCTTTGGAAGGTTGTCGGAGCATTGCACAATCCTAACAACATCCTTCTAAATGCATACTTACCAAAAGGGCACATGAAGGTGGTCTTTTCCTAGTCTTCTGGCGCTATGGCAATTTGGTTATAAGCTGAATATCCATCAATAAAACAATAAAAGAATTTTCCTGCAAGACGGTCAAGCATTTGATTAATAAAGGGTAAAGGAAAATGATCTTTCCTAGTATCCTTATTCAATTTACGATAATCCATGTAGACTCTCCAACCGAAGATAGATCTAGTTGGAATGAGTTCATTGTTTTCATTACTTACCATAGTCATACCTCTATTTTTCGGTACACATTGTACCAGACTTACCCATGAGCTGTCGGAGATTTGGTATATGATACCGGCGTCAAGCCACTTGATGATTTCCTTCTTCACGACTTGCTTCATGGAAGGGGTAAGTCTTATTTGAGCCTCAATAGAATTTTTGTGGTCTTCCTCTAACAGGATCTTATGCATGCACACTACCAGAATGATTCCCTTCAGATCTACACTTGTTCAACCTACTGCCTTCTTATGCAGCACCAACATGTTAATCAATCTTTTTTCTTGTTCAGGCTACAGCTTAGAAGAAATTATCACGGGCAAGGTGTTATCTTTTCTCAAATAAACATATTTCAATTGTTCTGGCAATGGTTTTAAATCTAAAACAGGAGGTTGCTCAATTGAAGGTTTTTCAGGTTTACGTTCTTTACTTGAACAAATAATGGGCTTATACACACTACTATAGGCTTTGTTTAATTTTAACTATCTTGTACTATATAGATATATGCGCTTATCATTAAAATTTAAAAGAAATAAAAAATAATACTATTGTTATTTGTTAATATATCTATGTGTTAACTCCTAAATATCTAATTTTCTATCATGTTTCCTTTATGTTATTTTAATTACTATCGTTGTTATCTAGTTATTATTACTATACGTTAATGATATCATTGTTATTATGATTATAGTTTTTGTTGTTACTGTTATTATTATTGATTAAATATAAAACTAAGCTAAAAGTAAAAAAAAAGATTAACAAAAAACCTATATATATAAGTAACAGTTGAATAAAATAAAAGCCTAACTTAAATAAATATATTAGCAGTCCACTTACATAAAAAGCACAAAAACCCAAAAAATACATTATATTTCATCTTTAGCCCGTGTTGGGCCCAATAACAAAAAACCTAAGCCTAATTATACATCAAAAACCTTAAACTGTTTGGTCTTTTGAGCAACCCATCCTGGACCGTTAAATCTGGAAGAGAGATCGAACGGTCCAGGTTACACCAAGTATCTCCTTGGCTTCCGCACTCGCCACACGCGCGATGCCTCAGCTTTCCGACACGCGCGTGGAGCTCACGCACGATGCTCCAAATCCCTCACAACCCTCCTCTACCAGCCACCATACCAAAGACTCACATGCACACAAGCAACCAAAAAAATAATGGATTAGGATGGATTATAACAACACAGTGAAATGCAGATAAATAAGAACAAAAAAGAAGGCATCCAATAGGGATTTAGATAGCCTTTTTCATTTATACAAATCTATGTAATATTCGGTGTTATATAAACCGAAACCAAAAACAGTTGTATCCCTAAGTGAAAACGAAGGGAAAAAATTAAATCAATATAACCAAGGCCATCTGAGGTATCATTCCTATTCTTTGCATTTTTCACTTCGAAGCATAAAAAAAGGCATAAAGTTTTAGGGTTTAGACTTTACCCCCATCAATTCATCTTCCTTGGTGTCGATTGACCTTCCTCTACGGCTGACGTTCATCCTCGTCGATGGTAAGCCTCTTGGCCTCCCCGAGGCCATGCATGGTGAGCCGGTGAGGATACAAGAGTTGGGAAGGGGTTTTAAAACTAGGTTTTATTCTCGTTTTTTTATCTAAGTAAAAAAGGGCTCGTTGTTTTGGTAATCAGGGTTCAGATTAGTGTTTTGGAGAGGGAGACGAGTGTTTTGGGGTAGGTTTTGAGTTCGCCGGCCTACGCGGTGGTAAACGACGAAGAAGCTGCCAATTTCTGGAAATGCAGCCAGAATCTGGGTTTGGGGATGAACACGCGGCGGTATTCATCCCCGCTTTAGAGAGAATAGAGAAGGGCGGGATTTTTGTTTTTAGTTATAAAGTTCTTTTTGTTATAAAAAATGTGTTTTATACTCGAGCCCTTTTAAAAAACGGGATAATATCCTTATAAATTCCTCCGCCCTTGATTATTTACGCATAGCGGTCCTTCTGCATGGGCGAATAACCCTTTTAGTCCCTCCGCTTGGTCAAATTACGTCCTCAGACCATTCTACGTTTTTTAATTACGTCCCAGGTCCTTGCATCTTTTTAATTTCTTGAAATCTCTTCCCTTTTTAATCAGTTCAGCGTTTTAAATTTTGGCCCCCATAGTTTTTGTTTTATTTAATTTGGTCCTTTTTAGTGTTTAAACCCTTTTTTTGTATATCTTTTCATAAATGTTTATTTTTATCTTGCATGTTTATTTCCATAATTTTCAATTTTAAGTTCCTTTTTGTTAAATTATGTTTTTTGTTGCCTTGGTAATTTGTGGTATATGTATAATATATAGTATGTATATATATATATATAGTTTTTATATAAAGTAACAATAATTTTTTATAATATATAATATAAGGTTTTTTAACATACATATAATATAGTTTTTTAATATATAATAAATGTTTGTATACAATATATATAATGTGTTTTTACATAATATACGATATATATATATAATATAGTTCTTACATAAAATATAATATATGTTTTTATATAGTATATAGTATATAATATAGTTATACTATATATGTATATTTTTATATGTTTGGGCTTTTAGGTCATGTGCCTAATTTGGTGGTTTGGGCCTTGGGCTTAGTTTATGTGGGCTTTGTGTTTGTTAAGGCCTTTGGGTTAGTTTAGGAATTAACTTAATTAATTTAGGTCATGTGCTCGTCTAATAGGAGCACAATCCTTAAATTAATTAAGTTAATTCTAGGATTAGACTATTTAGAACCTTAGTTAGATTTATGCTTGAATTAACTTAGTGAATTTAAATTTATCCTTGGCTTATTGGGATAAATATTAAATTCATTAAATTAATTGAACATTTCTTAATCACTTTTAGGATAAAATTAATTGGAAGTTTAGATTGACCTTTAGTTTAAGACCATGATTAATTAACTTGATTTATTTTAAATAGTGTTCTTGGCTTATTGGAACACTAGTTTAAAATCGATTGAATTAATTATCATGTTACAAAATAACTCATAATTTGTTAGGATTTTCTAGCCTTTCTAGGGTTAATTAATTTAGGGTTAACATTAGAATCGCCTAGTTTGTAACTAAATCACCAATTAGATTTCCATAATTTGGGCCTTTTTAGGGTAGGGCTTTTAGTGGGCCTTTTGCGTGTTCAATTTTCAAGCCCATTTTTGACATTCATTTTATTTGTCATCATTTGGCTCAGTTGGTTTACATGTTAATTAATTTAAATCATAAAACAGGAGGTGTTCATTAATTCCGATATTTGTGTCAAAATAGTTCGAGCTTAAAGGATGTTGATCAAATATTTGAACTATCACCGACTTAAGGCAAAAATTAGAACTTAACCAAAGCATTACATCATGCTTTAATTGCTTGCATCATGCATAAAGGTGACATGCGGGATTCGAACCATAAACTAACACAACAGTTACGCTTATATGATGTCGGTTTAGTTTATGATCTGATGTATCGTCAACCTTATTAATTAAATGACCAATTAATTTGAATCCAACAATTTGATTAAGCCCGTTCAATTGAGTTTATTTTTCAATTAAGGTCACCGAATTAAATTCCTTTCAAATTCTGACAATTTCCTTCGATTAAAAGCAACAAGTATTTTGGTTCTGATTTCCGGGCGTGATGGGGGTGCTAATCCTTCCCCACACATAACCAACTCCCGAACCCTTTCAAAATGAATCTCTGATTTTGTGGTGTTCGGCCTACCTTATCCAAGTGGCCGGTGGCGACTCCAAATCTTCATTGTTTTCAAAAAACAGAGTTTCCAAAAGAAATCACCTTTAAATAAAATTTTAGAAAATATGGGGATGTAGCTAACTTGAGAATTTTTTTAAAAGGAAAATAACGTCGCTACAGCATGGCGACTCCGCTAGGGACTGAATTTTATTTTTATAAAACAAAAAGAGAGTTAGGCCAAGAAAATATTTGTTGTTTTTAATGATGGAAAATTGTCGGAACTTTAATTGATTCTAGTGAGGATGATCATTTCTTGAAAATGTAACTACAATTGTACGGCTTTGATAATTGGTGGTCTTCGAAATAATTTTTCATTTAATTTCTAAGGAATCACTGACATGTTTTGCTTCATGATCATCAAGCTCTATACTCGAGCTCTATCCCTTAAGTGGGTGTGAAATGCTACATACCCACGTGAGTAGCCCTCCACGGGTCGGTAATTCACTTCTGGAATCCACACCTTTTGACACGTGAGCAGCCCTCCGCGTCACTAGGTCGTGCTTTTCCTCGAACCGGAACCAATTCACAAGCTTGTAATGGGCCAGATTGGGGTTCTTGTTGCCTTAGTAGGTAATGAGATAGGTTCGGGTACCCTTGTATTATAACCGAACCCATGCATGAGAATTTAGGCAGCCCACCCCGATTAGAGCCATGCGGATAACCATAGCGAACTATAACCTATGTTATAGGAATATGCTTTGGTTTGTTCTTATTTTCTTCGATATTTGTACTAACACATTTGCTTTTTCTTGTATTGTTTTATTCAATTCTTTTTGTGTATATTCATAGCACTTTTCACATGAAATGTTGGTTCAAGAACAGTTTGAATTTAAGGCTTTCATAACGGGAGAAAGAGTCCATGATAACGAGTTAAAGAATCTCGAAGTTTAAGACTGATCACAAGATGAACAAAGGCCAACCCAGCTATTGGCAAAGAAGGAACTCAGGTTTCAGTTGTGCCATATGGGGTGGTTATGTTCTTTACTCGTTTTAACGGGACTTGATCTTTGTAAGGAAAAGTTGTTTAATGAGAATGTTCGTCGCACCAATGATTCTTTGCATTCAATTGTACTTTTTTAATTGATTATCTTTAATCATCTTTTTGTTGTGCATATGACACATTGCATACATTCATTCATAAAACAATTAAAATTAATGGTTGGGGGGTTCGTGGCAGCATTCTTAGCAATCAAAGATTCTGCACCCACACTTTACCCGGCACCAAAAAAATCAAATGGAGGAAAGTTTTGCTAAGTTAGAGGCTGATTTAAGAGGTCATTTGGAGAGAACTCATCAAGAATTAAGGGACACCATCATCAAGTCCCGACAAGATATGATGAAAGAGATCTCTTAGTTGATGCAATCATGCCTAAGAGGAAAATGTTCTGCTGAAAACCCAACCCAAGTCTCGGGAGGCCGTTTGGAGGCCCCGATCTTTAAGGGCCCTCTTGTTATCAGTCTCTCGTCCAACCCTCCCCAAGGGGCATCTTCTGCTCATCAGGCCGGCGTCTTTGCCCAAGCTCAACCAGGCGTGACCTGTGAAAATATGCACGAGGTCGAAGGTAGTATCCCAGATCTTGATGAATTAGAAAAGTTAAACCAAGTGAAGGCTGAATTCTCAAAGCAATTAGAAGACACCCTGAAGGATCTCGAGGAGAAATTTCGGATAATAGAAAATGAAGAAGGTTCTTTTGGATTGAACGCTAGGGAGCTCAGTTTAGTCTTGAATGTAGTAATCCCGTGCAAGTTCAAGACTCGGGATTTCAAAAAGTTTGATGAGAGGACTTGCCCCACTGCACATATAATCATATTTTGCCGTAAGATGGCCAGGTTCATCACCAACGAGAAGCTTTTAATTCACTGCTTCTAGGATAGCCTAGCAGGGCTCGCTATGAGGTGGTACAATCAGTTGACTCATGCCCAAATCAAGTCTTGGAAGGATTTGTCCCAAGCTTTCACGGATCAATATAAGCACATAATTGATATGGTCTCCAATCGGCTCTTGCTACAAAGTTTGGAACAAAAGCACGATAAGAGCTTCTAAGAGTACGCCCAGCGTTAGAGAGACGTGGCGGCTCAAGTCCGGCCCCCAATTCGAGAAAATAAAATTATTCCCATATTTGTGGACACTCGAAGATGAGTCTTGTATGATTATTTGATCAGCAGCTTTGCAGAAATGGTTATGACGGGAGAAGGTATTGAAGATGCCATTAGGAAGGGGAAGATAATAGGCCCCTACAACACAACTGCCCACGAGGGGCATGATTCTCAATTTTATATGGTAGGGTCTCGCCCAAATAATTAGCCTCGTGGCCGCTCCTATGATCAATCATCTTGGTCTGCAAAGTCTCCAGGGGTTCTTCATCTGATCCCTATGTCATACACCGATTTGCTCTCAATGCTTAATAAGAAGAAGCTTCTGATTCTGGTTCAGTCCAAACAAAAGGATCCTTCCTATCTCGAAGTTTACAACATTGATGTCGTGTGTGACTACCATGTGGGAAGTACGTGGCACACCATGGAGAATTGCGGGGCATTAAAGAACAAGGTTCAGGCTCTGATCGAGAACGACCTTTTGAAGTTCTGAAAAGGAAGGATGATAAGCATGACTATTGGGAAGTGTTAATGCACGGTCTTCTTTAAGAGTTTTTGTGTTTAAGTTTCCTTTCATGTTGCATTTTCTCTTGAAGTAATGCATAGAACCAACGTTGCCATCATTTGCCCGAAGATAGCAGTAATCTTTTTGTAAGGGCGCTTGTTATGTTTACGGATTTTCTTTCTAATGAAAATGCATTTTTGCTTAACATACAATGGCCTTGAAATCATATATATGTATATCCCTTCTTACCCTCGTAGGTCCTCGAATATCACATGCATGATGTGGCATTGATTCTAATCGAATGTTGTGATAACGGTAAAGTGTGATTCCCCCCCTCCGTCTGCTTTGGTCGGTAAAGTACGAGAAGCAAGATTACTATTCCTTCGATGATGTTCGATGATAATACAATCTCTTAGTAAAGCCCAATAGAGTGACTTGAATGTGCCTAAAAAGGAAAATAGAGTGTTTCAAAACAAAACAAAAAAATTAATTAAAGGTGTACTCCGCTATAGTAAAAAGGCCAAATAAGGATGCTTTGCTCCACTTACTCTAATTGGGTCAAAAGCCTTGGCTATATGAGTAAGTTTTCAAATTGTGACTATGCCGAGTAACTCGGGGTATTGTTGTATGCTCCATCATTATTCCCGAGACAAAAGACTGTGATGAGTTTAATTGCCCTAGGAAAAAGGAAATGAATGAATGAATTGAATAAGTCTCGAGGCATCCTGATGAAGCTGTGGGAGGAGAACAAAGCTAATAAGGAGCTACACCTCACTTGTTCAATACCCTAGCGTCAGAGATGAATCCTTGACGACACTGACATAATATTGATTTCAATAAAAAACACACACATACATTTAAAGTTCTTTGAGTGACATTTTTCGCACTCCATGGGCTAAACAAAAGTCAGAAGTTTGAATATACTTATGAATGGAGAAACATGATGAGAACTAGAAAGAATAGTAATTGAACGGATCAAGCAAACACCGTGATCATGAGGATGAACTGAGCGCTTTGGGAGAAGTTTCACAACTTCAAATATCGCCCCAAATTCAAAAGTGAATCTAAGACGCTCTTGCATCTGATATCTGGGGCATCCCATTCTATTTTTTCTTTCAATTAAATTTTTGTTTCAAGGTTCTGTATGTTAATCTAAGAAGGCATTCTTCATTAGAATGATGACCAGCAAACTTGTACATTTTGAACAAAGAAATTTCTATGTATTACTTCAAAGATAAATGCATCAGCAAGGCCCAAAGTTGAGGGGCACTATGTGGTGAGGAATGACAAAGGATCTTTGAGGTTAGTTTGCCAAGATGGGGCATCATTGTCCGGGGAGGCAAAAAGGGCTTTTACACATAAGGGCTCGAATCAGAATAGATGAAAGATAGCGCAAGGCTTGAAAAAACTTAGTTAACTATTCTAATTGCGACCAAGGTCACTTGACTCGAAGAATGAGTAACACAAGTTTAGGGGCAGGTTTTGTCAAGACATGGGATTAATGAGTGGTTGTAGTCCCAAGATGACGACCATCGGTTCTAGAAAATGAAGACAAGCTAAATCCATGCATCATTGCATCCTCATGAACACATGCATCTTTGCATCATGAAATACGCTCATACAGCTAGACATTCCTATGTTAGGGGGCATGCTAACCCATACCTTTATAGCTTTTTGTATACTTTGAACAAGTATTTGAAGATTGACACAAGGATAGGTCAACAGCCTCATGAGAGGAGAAACAGATCTCTTAGAATCAATAGTCCTTCGACTTGCATAATTGGGATTTCTAAAGGTCTTGCAATCCCCAGCTTTATTCCTTCCAAAAAGGAATGTTTTTTTCAAAACTCAAAATTTTTCAATTCAATTCTTCCAAAAGGATATTTTCCTTAAAATTCTAAATTTCTCAATTCAATCCTTCCAAAAGGAACGTTTTTCTTAAAATCCAAATTTCTCAATTCAATCATTCTCAAATAATATTTTTCTTAAAATCCAATGCCTCAATTCTATTTCTATCCCTTTAAAAGACGTTTTTCTCAAAACCCAAAATTTCTTAATTCAATCCCTCTTTTAGGTCATTTTTCTTAAAATTCGGATTTCTTGGTTTCAAAAATTGAAAGACGACTTTAGAGAAAATGAGGCAAATACCAATAGCTCAAGAACTTTCAGACAATAAACCCAAAAAGCTCATCCATTCATGCAAGAAGAATGGAATCTACAGTTGAAGGATTGCTACCCGGTTTGTTTTCTGCCGTTTTGGAAAAACAATGTTATTTGGATTCGTTTATTGATGTTTCGGAAGAATGAGTCGTTTAAAGGTTAACTGTTCTGTTTGTTGCCGCTTCGGAAGGACATGTCAGTGCCACCTTGTTTGCTTTCTGCCATTTCGGGAAAGCAAAGTTATTTCGATTCGTTCACTACCGTTTCAGAAGAATGAGTCGTTTAAAGGTTAACTGGTCTATTTGTTACTGCTTCAGAAGGACATGCCAGCGCCACCCCGCATGCTTTATGCCGTTTCGAGAAAGCAAATTTATTTGGATTCATTCACTACCATTTCAGAAGAATGAGTCGTTTGAAGGTTAGTTGGCTCGTCTGCTGCCGCTTCGGAAGGACATGCCAGCACCATCATGTTTTCTTTTTTCCGTTTCGAGAAAACAAAGTCATTTGGATTTGTTTGCTGCCACTCTGGAGGAATGAGTCGTTTGCTAACTGGTCGGTTCGTTACCGCTTCGAAATGACATACCAGTGCTACCCAAATGCTTTCACCACTCTGGGAAAACAAGTTATTTGGAGTCGCTCGATACCATTCCGGAAGAGCAAATCGTCCGACAGGGAAGTAGGACAAAATTAGTGCTTATGGTCTTTCTTTATTCTTATTCCACAAGTATAAGCAAAGAGGGGCATCTATAATCACTAATTTTGTCCGGGGCGGGCCCGTTTTATTTTTTCTTTTGATTTTACAAATAATGGGCTTATACACACTACTATGGGCTTTGTTTAATTTTAACTATCTTGTACTATATAGATATATACGCTTATCATTAAAATTTAAAAGAAATAAAAAAAAACTACTATTGTTATTTGTTAATATATCTATGTGTTAACTTCTAAATATCTAATTTTCTATCATGTTTCCTTTATGTTATTTTAATTACTATCATTGTTATCTAGTTATTATTACTATACATTAATGGTATCATTGTTATTATGATTATAGTTTTGTTGTTACTATTATTATTATTGATTAATTATAAAAGTAAGCTAAAAGTAAAAAAAGATTAACAAAAAACCTATATATATATAAGTTGAATAAAATAAAAGCCTAACTTAAATAAATATATTAGCAGTCCACTTACATAAAAAGCACAAAAGCCCAAAAAAATACATTATATTTCATCTTTAGTCTGTGTTAGGCCCAATAACAAAAAACCTAAGCCTAACTATACATCAGAAACACTAATCTGTTTGGCCTCTTGCGCAGCCCATCCTGGACTGTCAGATTTGGAAGAGAGATCGAATGGTCCAAGTTGCACCATGCGTCTCCTTGGCTTCCGCACACGTCACACGCACGACGCCTCAGCTTTCTGACTCGGGCATGAAGCTCATGTACGTCATTCCAAATCCCTCACAATTGTCCAGATCCCCTCATCAGCGATTGAGATAGCGCCACGTCAAATGGTCCCCTCCAATGACTTGCAACAACCCTCCTCTACTAGCCACCATACCAGAGACTCACATGCACACAAGCAGCCAAAAAAGAATGGATTATAACAACACACAGAAATGCAGATGAATAAGAACAAAAAAGAAAGGCAAACAATAGGGATTTAGATAGCCTTTTTCATTTATACAAATCTATGTAATATTCGGTGTTATATAAATCGAAACCAAAAATAGTTGTAACCCTAAGTGAAAACGAAGGAAAAATTAAATCAATATAACCAAAGCCTTTTGAGGTATCATTCATATTCCTTGCATTTTCACTTCGAAGCATAAAAAAGGCATAAGGTTTTAGGGTTTAGACTTTACCCCCGTTAATTCATCTCCCTTCGTGTCGACTCACCTTCCTCTATGACTGTCGTTATTCCTCATCGGTGGTAAGCCTCTTGGCCTACTTGAGGCAATACATGGTGAATCGGTGAGGACACAATAGTTGGGGAGGGGTTTTAAAACTGGGTTTTAGTCTCAGTTTTTTTATCTAAGTAAGAAAGGGCTCGTCGTTTTGGTAATCAGTGTTCGAATTAGTGTTTTGGAGAGGGAGACGAGTATTTTGGGGTAGGTTTTAAGTTCGCCGGCTGCCTGCGAACAGCGACCGATGCGACGGCATACGGCAAAGAAGCCGCCGGTTTCTAGAAATGCGGCTGGGAATCTGGGTTTGGGGATGAACACGCGGCGGTGTTCATCCTTGCATCGGAGAGAATAGAGAGGGGTTAGAGTTTTTTAGTTATAAAGTTTTTTTGTTATAAAAATGTGTTTTATACCCTATCCCTTTTAAAAAATGGGATAATATCCTTATAAATCCCTCTGCCCTTGATTATTTACGCCTGCGGTCCTTCCGCATGGGCGAATAATCATTTTAGTCCCTCCGCTTGGTCAAATTACGCCCTCAGGCAATTCTGTGTTTTTAGTTACGCCCCAGGTCCTTGTATCTTTTTAATTTCTTGCAATCTCGTCCCTTTTTAATCAGTTCAGTGTTTTAAATTTTGGCCCCCTTAGTTTCTGTTTTATATAATTTGGTCCTTTTTTAGTGTTTAAACCCCTTTTGTTTATCTTTTCATACATGTTTATTTTTATCTAGCATATTTATTTCCTTAATTTTCAGTTTTATGTTCCTTTTTGTTAAATTATATTTTGTTGTTGCCTTGGTAATTTGTGGTATATGTACAATATATCGTATGTATATATATAATACAGTTTTTATATAAAGTGACAATATTTTTTATAATATATAATATAAGGTTTTTTAACATACATATAATATAGTTTTTGTAATATATAATATATGTTTGTATACAATATATAATGCGTTTTTACATAATATACGATATATATATATAATATAGTTCTTACATAAAATATAATATATGTTTTTTATATAGTATATAATATAGTTCTACTATATATCTATATTTTTATATGTTTGGGCTTTTGGGTCATGTGCCTAATTTGGTGGTTTGGGCGTTGTTGTGTTTTGGGCCTTTGGGTTACTTTAGGAATTAATTTAATTAATTTAGATCGTGTGCTCGTCTAATAGGGGCACGATCCTTAAATTAATTAAGTTAATTCTAGGATTAGACTCTTTAGAGCCTTAGTTAAACTTAGGTTCGAATTAACTTAGTGAATTTAAATTTATCCTTGGCTTATTGGGATAAATATTAAATTCATTAAATTAATTAAACATTTCTTAATCACTTTTAGGATAAAATTAATTGGAAGTTTAGATTGACCTTTAGTTTAAGACCGTGATTAATTAACTTGATTTATTTTAAATAGTGTTCTTGGCTTATTGGAACACTAGTTTAAAATCGATTGAATTAATTATCATGTTACAAAATAACTCATAATTTGTTAGGGTTTTCTAGCCTTTCTAGGGTTAATTAATTTAGGGTTAACATTAGAATCGCCTAGTTTGTAACTAAATCACCAATTAGATTTCCATAATTTGGGCCTTTTTAGGGTAGGGCTTTTAGTGGGCCTTTTGTGTGTTCAATTTTCAAGCCCATTTTTGACATTCATTTTATTTGTCATCATTTGGCTCATTTGGTTTACATGTTAATTAATTTAAATCATAAAATAGGAGGTGTTCATTAATTTCGACAATTTCCTTCGGTTAAAAGCAACAAGTATTTTGGTACCAATTTTCAGGCGTGATGGGGGTGCTAATCATTCCCTACACGTAACCAACCCAAACCCTTTCAAAACGAACCTCTAGTTTTATGGTGTCCGGCCTACCTTATCCAAGTGGCCGGTTGCGACTCCAAATCTTCATTGTTTTCAAAAAACACGAATTTCCAGAAGAATCCCCTTTAAACAAAATTTTAGAAAATATGAGGATGTAGCCAACTTGAGAATTTTTTAAAAGAAAAAAACATCGCTACAACAATCCAATTTGCTTACTGATGCGCCTCGCTGTCCAAATCTGGCTCCTCAAGTTCTTCAGGCTCGACAATGAAATTGTCGTGGCAATAATCCTCCACATCGAAGTTAAATTCTGTGGTGGCCTCAATAGTCTGGCATTCATCTGGATCATCGGCTTACTTGAGGGCTTTCAAAACACTGAGCTTGACTTGTTGTTCATTCTCTCGCATAGTGAGCTCTCTTCTTTCAACATCGATCAAGGTCTTTTCCGTTTGTAACATCTCGAAAAATGAGCTAGAATATTCGGGTGAATTATCAAAATCAGGTTAGAATTTTGGGTTAGTCTTTAGCTAATTAATTAATTCTGGAAAATCATTTGGTTTGATTAAATTGGTTTCTGATAAAATTATCGTGGCAAACATTTTTTTAAGTATATTTAATGAATTTATTACAGTATGAAATTTAGTTTTGAGTAATTCTTAAATGAGTCGATTTAATATTAAATTAAAAGTGACCATTTTACAATAATTGTAAAATATTAGTGATGAAAATATTGTAAAAAGTAATTAAAGTGATATTTTATTAGAATTATTAGACCAATTACTAATATATTTTTTCCCTCTCATTTTAACAAAAGAGGATGATGTTTATTATTTTCCTAAAGATGGAAAAAATATATCTAAGCTTTTCTCTCATTTTCTCTCCTTAATTTGTTAAACACAATTTAAAGAGCATTGATTTTCCTTCTTGATTTTCATCTCTTTTATATCCTAGATGATTCTAATCATCAATCTAGCAAGAGCTAGTAGTCTTCATCAAATCTTCTTGGAATTCACATTCAATTGGAGGATGATGTTTTCAACTTTCATTTTTCCTATCAATTGGGTAAGCTTTTGATTTTTTAAAGGTTTTTTAATTATTTTTGATTGATTATCTATCATTTTTATTGGAGTTTATGAATTAAAACGAATTTAATTTGATTTATAAGGTTTATTGGATGATAAATGATGATTGGGATTTGATAGATAAAATCAAGATGTCTTATTTGATTCATAGTTAATTTTATGGGTAAATTGAAATCTAATATCAATTTTATGAAATTGATTCTGGAATTAATCTAATCCGTTAAGTTCATATTTAAATTCTTGAATGAGGTAATTGGAAGAATAATTGATTCAATTATTGGATATGTACTTGGGTGCTTTGCACTTGTTCGATGAAATGTTAGAAAGGAATTATTAAGCTGAAAAAAGGGAAGGAATCGAAAGGGCAGGGGTATGACTGCTACTGCCTATTCTATGCGTGAATTGTTATTGAAAAAAGAGATTCGGTGGATAATGAACAGAGCAAGGCAAACAGGGCAGGGGATTGTCGTGGTTCCCTTTGTGGTGCCTACCTTGTGTTTTACGAAAATTATTGGCCTTTTATGGTTCCTAAAAGCAGATGGAAATAATAATAAAAAAGAATTTAAAGGGATTGAAACAGTGGCGTGAGTTAAAGGGAATTGGAATTGTTTTGATGATTAAGGAAAATGGTTCTACGCATGTAGGTGGTGTTATGAAAATGTTTTAATGAAGTGGTTACTTTGGTGTGATCCTATTGATATTGACCCTTGCATTTTCTTTGGAGGTTGGTAAGTGTTTGGATGATTTTCGGTTAGGTGTCGAGACGTTAGCATCAAGGCGATAACAAGTTGGTGAGTGCAAATGTGTTTTGGTACTATAAAGAGGTTTGATTTATGACTTTGGGAGTTTAGTTAAAACCTAACAAGCTTAGCTAAGCTCGGAAGTAAGTTTTTACTAATTTCGCCTTTGATTATTAGATTGATATGAGACTTGTTTTGCATGTGTTGGTTTAAAAGCATGGAATGATTTACTTACTGTTTTATGCATTATTTAAAAGATATTCAATGATTTATCAAATATGAGGATGCTTAAGTGCATTGAAAAATCGTTCCTAAGTGGAATGTGTTGTTGCCTTGGGCAATGTGTTTTGCATATGGAAAATGGTTTGTTAAATGCATATGGAAAAACAGTAAGTAAATGTATAAAAAAGTGTATATGGCTATGTGACAAGCAAAGAAAAGTATCAGATATAGTTGGTATGTCATAGGGTTTAAAGTCCACTAAAATATAAGTCGATCACTCCACGGCCCCAAGAGTATGCAGAGGCTACTCTGGCTAGTAGATTGTCACTTGTGGTATGCAGTAGGCTAGTACCCAAGTTGATGGAGTACCTTGTGTAGGATTGAGGTGAGACTCTCTGGGTCAAGGTATGGTTTGGCAGAGGTGAGTTTACCGAAAAATTAGTGTATTCGATGTGGTTTTATAAAGAAACAATGGTTTATTGAGAGTCACACTAATTGTCAATATATGTGAATCAAAGTGGAAAGCTATTTTGCATTTGGTTGTTATGCATATTATGTTTTCAAAAGAAGTAAGAAAATTTTGTTGGCTTTACACTCATATCTTACTTTACAATGAATGCATGGTTCATGCCAGAAGATATGATGCTTGTGACTTGATCAATCATGTTTTATTTAAATGTCTTGAGAATGAAAAGATTGTTATGAAAGCATTAAGTATGTGTTTCAAATACGCATGTTTTATTTAAATTCTTTGGAAACATCATGTTTGACTTGCTTTAATATGGGTTTCTAATATCGGTTTTGATTTCGAAAATGCATTGACATTTTATCATTTTCGAGCACACTCACTAGGCATTATATGCTTATGATGTATTCTCTTCCGTCAGTGCAGTGAATAAAGGAAGTTTGAGGTTGTGGTTCGAGGCAAGGAGTGATCCCAAGACAAGCGTTCTAAAGAGTATGTTTTATGGTGTTATCATTATTTGTAATAAGGCCATGTGGGTTAATCGTTGAGATGTTATTTTGTGTAAGGCTTGGTTATATGGTTGGAGTTTATATTATGTTGGATGATGACATTATTTAATGTGTACGGTGTTGGTTTTATTTAATTGCCAAGTACATTTGATGGTTATGATCTAATGATTTAAAATGGTTTAAATAATGATTGGATTGATTGCTTGTGTGCTAAGTGTACATATGGTCATGTGCTTCTATTTCTTAGTTGATCTATAGCCTATGTTTGAGGTCTTAACCATTTGGTGCTTAATCGATAATGCTTTATATTGTCCAGAAGCATGCCTCTAGATTACTTGTATTAATATGAATTGTGTTGAATAATTGGTATGTAATTATTTGAGCCTACTTATTTAATGATGGTATAATATTAGAAGCATGTCAATATTGTTTGTAAGTAATTTGGTTATGTTCGGGTTGGAATTCAAATCCCTAAGATGCATTTAGTATGCATCTTGTACGGTACACTTGACGCCAGTACCGGTACGTGGGGCCTGGACCAGGGCAAAATGGTTGGGGTACCGGTACGGGGCCATGTGTACCGGTACACTTTTTGGTTATTGAATTTGGGATTTTGGCCATTCAAGCCTGGGTACCGATACACCTCATGGTTGTATTGGTGCAGGCTTTATATGCTGCAGCTTGCATTCCAGTACACAGGTTTCGGTACCAGTACGACCCTAAGAGTAAAGTCTGGTATCGGTACGAAATCCCGCGTACCGATACCCAAATCATTACTTCAGTTGATGTGATGCTTGAGTTTTAGATTCTAATTGGATGCTTATTTGTTATCCATTTAAGCTAAAATTTTACGTGCTAGCATGAAATATGATTAATAAGTATTGGTAACTTGAAACTTGTATAAGTTCCTGTAATTATTCATATTTGTATTTTGGTCCTTAGACTACATGTATTTGCAATTGAGTACCTTACCGATGTTCGTATCGAATGATAATTGAACCACTGCTTGTATGTACACCATAGGATTTAACGATACATCTAGATAAGTTAAAAGATAAAAATGAACCTAAAATCGATTAAGTTAGTTCAAGTTTTCTTCGGTAAACCAATATGATCTTCTTGATCGGGTCTAGCGACTAGGCCGAGTCGAAGGGGTTACACCGTTGCTAAGAACGGCCTTCCAAGAATAATGGGAGTGAACTTACCTACTTCACAATCCAAAACAATAAAATTAGCAGGAAAATGAATTTACCGACTCTTACCAAAATGTCTTCAATTTTTCCTTCTAGATGAACGTAAGATCTATTCGTATGTTGCAGCGTGACTGTGGTAGGCCTTACTTTCCCTATGCCAAATTGTTGGAAAATAGATTTTGGCATAAGAGTTATGCTCACTCCAAGGTTGCATAATGCTTTCCCGACATAGTGATTGCCGATATAACATGGTATTGTGAAACTGCCTGGATCCTTTAGTTGGGGTGGCAATCAGTTATGCAACATGGTCACGCATCCTTCTACAAGGCAAATGTCTCAAACTCACTTATCCTTGTTCGCTTAGAGACAATGTCTTCAAGGAACTTAGCATAATTAGGCATCTACTCTATTGCCTCAACCAGTGGTAGGTTGATTGTGAACTTGCTTTAGGATGTCAAGAAACTTCTTGAATTGGTATTCATGCTTCTGTCTCTCCAGCCTCTGTGGGAATGGTGGTGGAAATCTGATCTGTTTGCCATTACTTGTCTCATTTGGCTTGACAGTGTTGGATGAACTTGCCGCAACATGTTGCATTGTTGTGGTAACGTCTGAAGGTTCATCATCTGCAGTTGTCGTAGCTTTGTTGTTAGGCAAGTCTTTCTCAACGGAGAACTACTCTGATGGCTAACTATTGTCCTCAGGTTGAATAGGATCATTACTCGCCTTTCATCCTCTTCAAGCGGTAATCACTTTACACTGTTCATGGCCCGTTCCTCATACAACTTCAGTGTCGCTAGGCAGACTGCCTTGTGACCTTGAGCTCAATATTTGGGCAACTTGCCCAACCTGTTTCTCCAATGATTTCAACATTGTACTTTGGATCTACATCGTCATTTCAGTCATGTTTATAAAAGAGTTAGTGTTTTCATGAAATTACTAGTCTCAGTCATATAAGATTCAGTCTTAAGCATAAAAGCATTTAAAGTGGTTTCCAAAGAACTAGCCGGTGACGATTATTGCTACGGCATCTGTTGCCATGAAATGTCTTCTGTCAGAATCCTAATGCTTCTGTGTTCTGGCAAGTTTGATTGTTGGATTTTTTCTAGATACTCCATGAAAATTTTGGGTGCTATCACCATGTTGGATTGTATGTATTGGAATATGGGTTTGTTGAGAAATAGGACAAACGAACAAGAAATTAAACAAGCAAGAACATAGGATTTTAATGAGGTTCAGCAATGTGCTTACGTCCTCAGGGAGCAATGAGCGGCTGTTCTTTTCTTATTAACTTGATAATACAATTAGGTTACAACATAATGTATATATAAGAGTAACCCCGGTACAATTACCAAATAACCCCGTACCGTACCGCGGGGCTTCGCCCCTGCACCCCCAAGCCCACAAACTAACTCGAAACTCATTTATATAGACAAATGCTCTCGCTCCATTTGCTCACTCCAACATTTGTCATTTCCATTATAAGAGCCGTACTTAATAGGGGTGTTGTTCTAGTTGTAATTTCCAACATAAAAACTGGACTTTGGGTTTTGCGGACACTCAGAAGAAGCATGGTTATCATTACAAGAATCACAAAATGAATCTACTACCTTGACCTCCTCTGTCTTACTAGGTCGCTGAAAATTCTTAACCGTGTTGGTTAATGCAGCTTATTGTGTTGAGATAGCATCTGATGAATCAAGCTCAATTGCCGTGTCATTTCTTCTCACTGCTCCCCTCCTAGTGGTTGGGAACTAGTAATCATTGTTTGCAAGTCTATCCAAAATCTCCAAGGCTTTCTCAGGTGACTTGTCTAGGAGTGTGTCATTTGCCGAGGCATCTAGCATCATCGTAGTTGGTGCTTGACTCTACTGTAAAACATCACTACTTGCTTCCAATCTCTGAATTCGTGAATGGGGCATTTGCATAGAAGCTCCTTATACCGTTCCCAAGACTCGTACATGAATTCTCATCTGCTTGACGAAAATAAGTAATTTCATTACGCCATTTATTAGTCATCTTTGTAAAATTAAATCTGTCCAAGATTCTAAAGATCCAGATGGTATACTATTAAACCATGATTTCGCCATATCCCTCAGTGAATAGGAGAATAATTTTAACCTCGGGACATCCTCGTGGACTCCCGTTGTCTGAATGAATCGCAAACTTCTAAGAACGATTTAAGATGTTGTCTAGCATCTTCAGTCACTGAGCTGCTAAACTGGCCAATCAAAGCATATTAAACATCATTGGCTTCAATTCAAAGTGTGCGACTTGAATCTCAGGAGTGACAATTCTTGGATTGAGATCATCAAGATTTGAAAGTAAGTGATCTCGGAAGGGTCTGTTCTGTACACGATAGATTGATCAGCTAGAGCTGCGTTGCCTCCTGCTGCGGCATTCTGGTTATAGTGGGCATTCAAATTGCCGACTAGATCAACAATATCTGCCATTGTTTCTCTTATCTCTCTCCTTCTCTTGCAAAAATTTCGTTCAATTTTAGGTTCAAGTGGGTAGTCTTGTGCTGCCGGTCTCGCTCTGGTCATACACAGACGCGAAAACCAAAAATGTTAGCCCCTTGAAATCAATAACAAATGAAATAAATGAAATGACAAAGGTGCAAGAAATTAAAAATAAAGTCGCTATTGCCAATCCTTGGCAACAGTGCAAGTATACACGTCGCTAGTAATAGTATAGATTAAGATCGTCTTTACAAGAATTGGAAGAAACTCGTCTTTTAATTGCTATGTCCAAGGAACCAAATTGTGATAGTAGATTGTGTTATTGAGTTAAGCTGTCTAGTTGCTGAATGACTTGCCGTGGCAATTAATTGTTTCTTCGAATGTTCGACAGAGTATTCTTCAATGTCTCCGAGCAATCCCTAACCTAAGAACCGATGATTGTGCAGAGGTATGGTTACTTACTTTCTCGCTTCGTATCAGGGCATCCCCATCTGTGTTTAGCTGTGATTTTAGCTATCAAGCATGCCATTGAGGTATTTCGAGCCTCTGAGTGGAATGGTAAATACAAACTCACATTGGAAAGTGAATGCAAAGTGGCAATTGATTGGATCCACGAACCGACAAAATCACATGCGTGGTTTTCTCGTTTAATTAGTTGGATTGCGGGGTGCATCACGAACGGGTGAATTTGTATCAAACTCATTCTCAGAGCTTGCAACAGGGTAGCAGATTCATTGACTAAGAATGGAATTAGCAGCTTACCAAGCTGTTATGTACTATGGTAGTTGCAAAGGATGTCTAATTAAAATATATACCCCTGGTTAGGACGTTATTGATTGTGATGTAAGGTTTATTTTCCTTCTAATAAAATACGAACACTCTTTTTCCCTTTAGCTCTCGACTTTATAATTGTTGGGATAAAAGGGATTTTTAATGAGGTCCCAATTATTATAAAAAAATTACTATAAGAGTCTCAATCCTATTAACTTCTAACCTTGCAAGTTTTGTAGTAGAAATTGACAATGCTATTTATTCTATCAGCATCTGCGACGTAAAAAATTGAAAGCCTACTAAGAGTGCTATACGAAGTAAAGAATGGAATTAACCTTGTATTAACTGAATAGAGAGAATATTTTAGTATATAAACATGCCAATAGAACTGTAAGCGTTGATTATGGAGTTTGCACAGCCAGTGGTGCAATCAAAGACGATGGGAGTGGGCTGAGCTTCGCACTTTATCATGAAAAAAGCCATACAAATTGCAATTTTTATAGGAGTGAATAGAGGAAAGCATTGAGGTGCACAAAATTTAACACAAGAGCCTATCCATTTTTTTAACAACAATGTTCACTTCATCAACTCCTCGCACTTGAGCCACTAGTATGCCTTCATCATCAACATCATTAAACTCACTACCCCGAATTTCTTTGACGCCATTACTACGTCACTCAATCATTTTGATTTTTTCCTCCTATGTTTATCTCAGAATTATCAAGGGTTGAATAATGTTCGTATTTAAAGGGTTAAACTGAAGAACAACTTCCGTCTTCAAAGGTAAAAAAATGCTTAGTCAAGCAATTTTGTGATTTCATTTGCATTTATATTTTGTATCTTTTAGAATCACTTTAACATGGATTTTTTATCCTACATTTTTTGCTTGATGGTCTACAAGTAAATAAAAAATTAAAAGGGTAATTTTGCATATGTAGTAATCTCAAATCAGAAATTTTGCTCATCCTTTTAATTCTATCACTCTAGTTATTGTAATCATTCAAATCAATAATATTACTAATCATTTTAATTTTATCAATTTAGCTCTAAAACTCTTGAATTACATCAATCTTAATTTTTAATCGTCGTTGACTAACTGAACCCTTAAATTTTGTGCATGTGATCAATGTATGCTTTGACTTCAACTTTTATCACTTGTTGTCAGGCCATGTCGATGTTGATATGTTAGTTTTGATGATGTGAAAATACAGATAGAAGGTTTCAATGTCGATGGTACTGCACGTCATCAAGACCCACTCTTTATCAACTTATTCGAGGACATTAATTTATTGAAGAAAATAACTTTTCGAAATAGGAAATGAGAGGTTCTTAATTATTTAACTGTGAAATGGATGACATGACAAAGGGTGAATGGTGATAATGAAATTGTTAGTCAATGAAAGTCAAAGGGTGTGATTGATGCAATTTAAGGAGTTCGAGAGCTAAATTGATGAAATTAAAAAATAGAGACAACATTACTTATTTTGGAAAACTAAATGGGCTAAATTGATGAAATTAAAAATAAGGATCAAAAAGTACTAATTTGGGATTACTACAGGGGTAAAATTACCCCTTAAGTCAAAGTAAAACTACTATTTTTTTGACAAATCTTAAATCTAATCCTAATCCTACCTAGAGAGGAGGGGAAGGGTGATGCTTGCGAAATAGGTATGCAATTAAGAGCAAGTATACTCATCAATCAAGTAATAAAGTGATAGAGTAAAGTATCGAACCCACAATGATTGGATTAACAAATATGAAGTGATCGTACTCAAGAATTAGTGAGCAAATATTGGTTTGATGGTGATTTATCAAAACTAAATGCAATAAAAGTAAAGTAACAATGATCAAGACAAGCAGATGTTGTAGCAAATATTCAAATGATTGTGGAAGTTGTGTTTATTTTCTAAGAATTATACTAACTACTTATTTAAATGTTATAGTGGTTAGCAATACATGTCAACGTAAACCAATTATGTCTTTACCTATTCGACATGGTTTTCTAATTAACTTCTTGACTCTCTCGATACGTAGAAGTTGATAACAAATATGTTATGGTAATAAATGTCTGTGTGAACCCTAACAACTTTATTATCTATCCAAGTTCCCCTTATTAGTCATTGAAATTCTAAACTTATGTCTAAGCAGGATTAGAATCTAAGTTGACAACTTAAGCTCCATTGTTCACGTTTATATAACCTAACTCTCTCAATATTAAGCCACATATCAATAGTTAAAAGGCCTCTCTCGATAGCTCTTACAACAAGAACACGTGAAGAACAATGAATAGAATAGATAAAGGAAAAGACTATAACATTAAACAAGTACTTAAAACATAATATCCTAAAAAAGCCAACAAAAGTATTTAGCTCATGTCTGAGCAAATAGAATCCATAATAGAAGTATTAAAGAACATGTCAGTTTATAAAGCAAGGAAGAAGAAATATCAACAATCCTCAGCGTCCTCTCTAAGCCCTCTAACTGTGTTGCAGGTTCTGCACTCCTCAAGCCTCTCTTGATGGCTCTCTTCATGTGGAGACTCCTTTAGACCCTCGACTATGATGGTTCTCAGATAGCTGAAGACTAAGGGTTGTCGTCTGAGATCAAGCTCCTTTTGTTTGTGGCCCATGTCTTCTTTATATAAGCGACAAAGCTAGGGTTGAGAAACCCTAAAGGGCATAAAGTTTCTTAATGAGGATCTTGCTTTCCTGCTTCATTCAATGAGAGTGGCATCTCTCTCGTGACGAGCCATCTAATCAAAAGAGTTGGGGATAAATCCAGACTTTTGACACACGTAGACTTTCATCCGATATGGACTCTCATTGAATGAAGCAGGAAAACAAGATCCTCATTAAGAAACTTCGTATCCTTTAGGGTTTCTCAACCCTAGCTTTGTCGCTTATATAAAGAAGACATGGGCCACTAAAATGCACTACCTTCTGCATTAAATGCATCAAAATATAAACAATTAAGCGCAGGCACCATAACTCACTAACTATATACAAACTATTCCTAAATGCAACTATATGAGCTTAAACACATGCAAAAGCTAAGTAAAAAGGGCACACAAGGTAGGTTAACTATGTAGTCATCAAAGGGGTGACTCTAGGGGAAGGAAGGGGAGTGCTCCTAGTGGGTCTAGAACCCATGACCTAAGGGAATATGAAGGAACAAAGATGTGCAATTTGGTCAACCGGCCAAATGTGCTTGCTCAAACCTACTAATTTTCTACTGGTATTAATTTGTATTGTTATATAATTTAGGCATAATGACATTATTTTTATTGTTTTAGCCTTTAAATAATTTTTTAAAAATCTTTTTTGGACTTTGAACTTTGATTTTTTTATCAAATTAAACCAAATGATGGAGAAAGTAATATACTTGTAAAGCTGATGTTAAACATTTTGTCTTTTTTATATTCTAAACTAAATTTTATATATTTTAAAAGTTTAATACTCTCTTTGTCCCACAAATCTTGTCACTTGTTAACTTTTTATGTAGTTTTAGGAAGAAAAAGTTTGTGTAAGAGATAGAGGTGCTTATTGAGTTAAGCAGCTCGCAAACAACTCAAGCTCGACTCGAGTTGACTCGAATCATAATCGAGCTTGACTCGAGATATTAGCGAGTCGATAAGTTCGTGAGCAACTCGTTATTTTTATAGTCTTTTATGATTTTTTGGTGGCTACTTAAAAAATTATGTTCCAGGAAATTTAAATACTAGGCGAAAACTCTAGATTATTACTTTATGTATAAAAGTTTTCCCCTTTTTATTATTACTTTATGTATAAAAGTAGAAAACGGAAAAGTCTTTAGTTTCTACTTCCCATATAAAAAAATATGATTGACAGTTAAAACCTCGAGATTCCTAAGGCATTCTCTCATTCCTTGTTCATCAAAGATTGTTGAGAAACTAAAAAGAGTCTCACGCTTGAAGATCGACTTCATCTCTAACTCGGTCATGACAGATTCTCTTATTTATCTCCTTAAACCTCACATTTTTCGGAATTTTTATGTTTATATTAAGCTTTAATAATATCACTAGATTTTACCTATATTTAAAAAAATTAAAAATTTTGACGAGCTTAACGAACAACGAGTTGAGTTGAGCAATGAGATTTTTTAACGAGCATGAGTCGAGCACTACTCAACTCGCGATTGACTCGCTTGATAAGCACTCCTAGTAAGAGATGTGTTGTAAAATAATTAAAATGACAATTTCTTCCTTGAAAAGTTAAAGTTTGTTTTGTTGGAAAACTAAAAATATGGTAGAAAAAAGTGTCTAATAAAAGTATTTGAGTTTTTCAATGAGACAATTTAAAGTGGGATAATTTTAAAATACAAAAGGGATAAGTTTTATGGGACAGAGGGAGTACTTTTACAGTTTTTTTCTCGGCCATGTACTATTTTATTAAAGAAAATCACACATCCTTACCGAACTGAGTGTCTCGTTAAAAACCTCCATAATCCTAACAAAGGAAAAGAATACAACTCAGCTTGGTTACACAAAATTGAATAGTACACCATTTAACTTATAACATACCAGATGATCAGCCATACAGTTTTGAATTCTCGGCACATACAGTTTTGAACAAATCTTATCTCACCATACCTTGTTTTGCAAGATGATCAGCCATACAGTTTTGAATTCTCGGCACATACAAAAATTTTACCTGCTTTAACTCTTGTACCAAGTTCTTAATCTCTTCGAAGAGATCCCACCAACGCCATGGTCTCAACAAGCAATCTCGGATCCAATTCAACACCAATTGACAATTAGATTCTACCTCCAAACTTGCCTTTCCGAGTCAACCAGACTCTTTGAAAATCAATAGCGCATTTCTTATTGCATAAGCTTCAGCATACTTTGGACTCACACATTCCATTGGTTTTGAAAAAATGCCCTAACATCTGTTGTAATGTCCCGAAGTACCCCACCACAACCAGCAACTTTATGACTTCACACATTGTCCACATTAAACTTCATGCAACGTTTCTTAGGGGGAACCCAAGCAACCTTAGAGAAGCCAATGTCGCTAGAAGAAGCAAGACAATAAGTAGGATTATCCCACCAGTTCTTTTCACTCAAACGAATTTCATCATTCACTACCTTGATCCAAATAAAAGCCCTCCTCTTCGAGTTGATGTCTTCAAGGTAGTTACTTTAGCATTAAAAGCTTTTTCACTACGAGCTAACCATACACTCCAAAGAACAACTACAATAGAAATTAACCACACCGTTTGTAACTACCCAGTCCTTGAATTGCAGAAGCAGAAGATAAAAAATTCTTCTAAATCTATAGGATTTAACCAATTCACAAACCACTACAAGAAAAATTTATCCCGAAAGCAACTAATAAATATGCATTTCACAAACAAATGACTTGTCTCTAGAACAACACCACACCATGGACAACCTCCAGCTTCTTCATCTAGTTTGATACCTCGACGCATCAAAAAACCCTTAGTGGTGGATAAACGATCTATCTTTAACATCCAAAGAAAATTCTTCACTTTGGGAGGAACTTTCAACTTTAAGATCTTTTCAAAATCAAAATCTGGGTCTTCAATTTTTGAATTAGTAATAGGATCAGATAACTTGCTCACCAAAAATCTGCATGTTTGATTAGGTAGCCATATTATTCTATCCATCTCCTTTGAAATCACCTCATTTTGAAATACTTTCTTCAAGTTTTCTAGGGTTTGCAATTCTCTATCAAGCAATGGCCTGGTAAAGATTTCATCCCATTCAATTTTTTTGTAGGCCACCATTATCTCCCATCAAAGCTATCACCACACCCTTATGTTGAACGAGTCTTTATATCCTTGAAAATTCCATACGTAGTGGTTTTGATCCACACCAAAAATCTTCCCAAAACATAATTGAGGTTCTATCTCCTAGCTTCCACCTAAACGCAGAGACGTCCATCCACTTAATCACCTCCTCATCCTATAAATTAGACACTATACCTTTTCAAATGATGGAAACTTCCTTGGATCCCACGTTAGGAGCAACCCGTTTTTTATCCACTTCACCATATTTTGCACAAATAACTTGTCTCCACATAGAATCTTTCTCTGTAAAAAAGGCCATATTCTTAACTTTTATATTCATCACACTCGCACCTCCTTTTTTCTTTGATAGACAGATTCTCACCCCTAGTAAACTCTAGCCAATTTTTTAGTCCCGTCCCCGTTTCCTCAAAGTAAATTCCTCCTAATTTTCTCAATCTTCAGCAAAACAGTTTTGGGAAATTTAAATAAGGATATATAATATGAGGGTAATGCAGAAAAAACATAATTAATTAGAATCACTCTATCAAAAAACGAGAATGGTCTACTTTTCCATCCTACTAGCTGCTGTCACTAATTTTTACCTTCTTAAAAAATAAAAATAATAAAATGTAATTCACTCTTTCTAATAAAAATAAATACCCATTTAAATAAAACCTACCTCTAAATAAAAATAAACCCAATTTATAAATCCACCATAAAATTAAAAAAAGGTCCATTCCTAAAAATAATAAATTTAACCCATTTTAAAGGGGCCCAAACTAACCCATTTAATCATTTTTTCAGGTTTAATCGAGACCGTTAGATTTAGGGCTGAAAAATCAAGAGTGTGGATCGAATCAAAAAAGAGGAAAGTGTGGGGAGGACCCCGCGCCGCCAAGCGCCAGCGCGTATGCTGCACGCGCACGGGATCATCTCCCCCAACCCCTCCCCTTCTTCGACAACAGTTGTTGCCGCAGCTTCCCCCGTTGCGCTGCAGCCGCCAGCAACCGCCGGGGTGGGTACCAGCCGACTCGCCTCCTCCCACCGATCCAACGCCACTGAAGCCGCTCCTCACCGTCACTGGTATCCTGCAAACAAATGGGTGAAAGTGGTTAAAACCCTAGCTTTGGGTTAAGGAAAAAACACCCAAATCTCATCATATTCGAGCCGAATTTTTGCTGATTTCAATCACCATGAGAAGTCAAAGGATCTGATTTATTTTTTTGGTTAATTAGACGAGATTTAGGGATTTCTTGTCCCTAATTGCCTTGAAGATGAGGGTTTCAAACCCTATAAATAGAGCCTCTTTTTCTCCTTTGAGGTCATCCAAGAATTCACCAAGAAAAAATTCAAAAATTGATAGAAAAGTCTGGAAAAGAAAGTGTAATCAGCAACATTTTTTTGTTCGGATTTGTGGAATAAGAAGCAAGCAATTTGTCTCCTTCTCGGTATATTTTTCTTCTCTTTTTATTTTTGAATTATTTGTTTATTTGTTTGATGTTCCTGCATTGTTTGTCTAAAGGAAGTAATTGTCTTTAACTTGGATTTTTTTGTTCGAATTAAAATTTGATTTTTGGGTGTTTTATGGAGATGTTTTATTGAATAATAATAATAATAATAATAATAATAATAAAAGGAGGAGCCACCGCCGGCAAGCGGCGGCCGGCGCTGGTGGTTGACGGTCGGCACGATGGTCCTCCTCCTTGTTCTTCATTTTTAGTTCTTATCAAGAACACTTTTGGTTTTCAAAGAAGGTTTGTTTGATCCATTTAATTCTAAAAAGAAGAAAGAATTGTGTTTTGTAGAAAAAATGGCTTTTAAACTTAAAATCTTTTGGGCCAATTTCCTTCATTAAAACCACTTTTTTAAACCTTCTTTAAATCTGAAAATTAAGTTTTGAAAATTCACAAAATAGTCATCAAATTACCACAACCTTGTTCTGTTTTCTTCCAATTTTGGTCATTAATTTTTTTTTGAAAAAGAGAATTTTTTTTTAAAATAAACAAGGAATTTGAGAATTTTCATTTGAAATAATAAAAGTTTTAAAACAAAACAAAATATAATAAAGGGTTTTAAAACATAAAAAGGATAAAAAAATGTTTTAAGCATTGTAGATATTACTTATTTGTCTTTTCGCTTTAGAATTAAGTTGGCATTGGGAATAGGTCCCTCAAAACCTAGATAGAGCTTTCTTTGTATTAAGATTCCTTTACAAAAAATAAGACATGCTTAATAAAACTCAAACCCCTAAATAGTTAAAATCCTTAGACTACTTTAGGCTTAATAAATGTTAATTTAGAACAAATAAAATTTTCAACGCACTTAACATTTCTTTGTTTGTTTGTTAAAAAGCGAAACTAATCAATGTGGTGTCTTACCAAACGGAAATGACAGGTTAGCGCTAGGAGTGTTGGCGGTGATTGGAGTTCATTTTCCAGGCGGTAAGGCCGCTAAAATAGATTTATATTCATTAAACGAACGAATAAATTAAAACCCTTGTGAACTTGCCAATTCCAGTTTTCAAAAATGTTTTTCGAAATCAATTAGGTACCAATTTTTTGGGCGTTGTGGGGTGCTAACCCTTCCCCAAATGTAACCGACCTCCGAACCTGTTTTCTTTTGTTTTCGCAGACCAAAAATGTTATTTTGATAAATAAAACATTTTATTAAAATAACCCTTGTTTTAAAAATGATCCAATCACATTTTTTCAAAAACGATTGGTGGCGACTCCGTGTTTTAGTTTCCAAAATGTCCAAACCCCTAAAAAGGGTTGCGACAGCTTGGCAACTCCGCTAGGGAAAATTTTGTTTTTAATGAAAACAAAAGAGGGCCAGGCCATAACTTGTTTTCAAAAAAAATTTAGAAAAGGAATTTGCAAGTTCACAAATCTTTCAATCTATTCGTCCGTTTAATGAATATAATTCTATTTTACGCATTTTAAAACTGTTGCAAAAAGGCTCTATTCCCGAGCTTCGTCCCAATTATTAAGTGAGGGGAAAACGCTTTGCTCATGTCAAAATATTGATTCTCCGTATGAGCCTAGCAAGTACCTTCGGGACGCATATGCCTCATGTCTTCGTAAGGATATTGATCCTTCGAGAAGGCATAGGAAGTGTGTCCTCCTGAGTTGAACTTGGTTCGTTTGAAGCCTATAATAGGTGAGAACCAAGGGCTTTGATACCCTTAGTAGGGGACAGCAAGGAAAGCTCGGGTACTCTTTTAGAACCTAACCATGATTGAGAATGTAGAGCCTACCCCAATAAAGCCATGCGGAAAACCTAGGGTCTTAGTTTTAAGTCAAAATTATTTCGTAAGGATAATCCGTGGAGACATGTCCTGGAGTGTTGGAATGTGCTGCCCAGAATTATTCATGTATGAAATTATTTTGAATCCTCTATGTTTTCTTAATTCTGATCTTCCCCTTGTTTTGATGTTTTGCATATTCATTCGTGCAAAATCATTCTATATCAGAAGGGGTTGATTCTCAAAATATTTGATCAACTTTGAAAAGCTCTCGTCATGGATGAAAGGATCCTGAAAAGCGAAGATGAGAATGCAAAAGTGCGACATTGGTCTAAGGTTAACCAGCGAACATTTGGGGATAGTTTAGCAGCTGATCATGAGACAAAGACTTTAGAATATGCCCACATCAGTGTCAAACAGAATAACATGCAAGAGCTGCAAGGAGTCTGCTCATCCACACCAGTTTCTAAAAGCCTTGGTACAATTTTGGAATCCTAGGTACTGTTGTTTCACTTTTAATGGAGAAGATATGATGCATACATTTGAGGAATACTTGGCTCTTTTCAATTTGTGCAAGGCAAAGAAGAGCTGGGCCTATGCCAAGCCTCCTAAAAATAAAAACCCGCACTTAAGACTTCAAGCTTTCGCTGGTATGAGTGACGGATGGGTCAAAGGACTGATACGGAAGAGATGAGGATTTCTTTTAGCAATTGCAATCATGGCTTGGTTATCTTTCCGAAGGTCTTGGGAAATATCGATGTGGCATTGTTAGATTTCTTTGAGCACTTGAAAAGAGGAGTCAACCCAGTGCTAGTTGTACTTGCTGAAACCTTCATTTCCCTTAATGCATGCCGAAAAGTGGAAGGTGTGCGCTTTGGTGTATGTGCCCCCTTTTGGGCTCTTAGTTACTTCTGGAAGTGCCCAACATTGGCTCTGTCAAACGTGTTTTCTCTGAACTTTTCTCCTTTCCGAGAGTTCTTGGCAAAGGAATGGCCAATTGTTAAGAAAAGTAAGTGGATTGAAATTTTCAAAGACCGTTGTGACGAAGACATCAGATGGAGGGTTCTTTGGATGGGTTGTTGCGCGTAATAAGTGCTCCGAAATTGTGCAAGTGTACACGTCGCAAGTTATAGTATAAAAGATATCGTCTCCACAAGGACTGGTGCCACTTCAAGAATCTAATCTTTTGCACTGTAAAAAGTAAAAGAACACAAGTAGAAGATTGTAGGAGTTTAACTAACAACTAAACTAGAAAGCAATAAAGTAAAAGAAGATATAATCAAATGAGAGAGAATAGGCCATGTTATCATGAGTTGAGAAGTGATAGCCAATTGGATCGTCTTGGTAAAAGAGTGCAAGGGCAACTCAGTTGTCGTGGCAACTTGCGCAGCGGGGTTACCTTGGCAACTAATCGACGATTGCCTGGGCAACTGTTTGGGCGGCTGGGCAGCAACTTCAAGGTTCAGCAGAGCGTTCTTCAATGGTTTTGTCTTATCCCTAAGTCGAAACTCTAGCTAATTGTGTATGCCTTGACAATATATCCCTGCGTGAATCAAGGGTGAACAACAACCAATCTTGCGCTCCTCTTAGCCGTTGAAATCCTTAACTTATTCCTAAGCCAGATTAATCTTCACCGTCAATAGATTGAATAAAGACCATACTCATTTGTTTCTTGAATCTAACTCTCCAGTTATTACATAAATAGATGAAGTTACGAGATCATCTTCCAATTCACTCGCAAACAAGAATAAAAACCAAGAATGAGTAAACCTTGAATTGAAAGTGCAAACTCTTATTACCTAAACAAAATCCAACAGTTTCTCACAACCACAAAACACAATAACCTTAGCCAAATAGATTTAGTTCATGGCTAGGTTCCAAAGAAACATAAAACAAAGAATCCCTAACATAAACCTAATCGAACAAGAAAGAAAAAGATGAATAATGGTTGAAGCCTCTTGTCGAAATCTCTCCTCTTTGCTCCCTCTTGGAGTTGACGGCTTGGTCTCCTTTAAATAGGAGATGGCTAGGTCAAAGTCTCTCTTGAGGAAGAAGTTAAGTTGGAATTAAATACTTTAAAAGAATATAATTCTTTATTATATTTAAATTCCTTCTAGATCTTCTCCTATCTTCTTGGGATTTAATTTCTCTTTGACCTCTTCATGGAAATCAAACTCCTTTGGGATTTAACTTTGCTCCACGTCATCTTGGGCTTATCTAGTCATCAATTTCGACTGCCATATCATCTTATCCCTTATTGACAATTGCCTTGGCAACTAGCTCGGCATCTCTCCTTCATGCATTGCCCTGGCAACTGCATCGGCATCTCCTTCATGCTCTACCCTGGCAACTGGTTCCAGCCTTGTTTAGGCAAGTGATTCTGCACACACACAAAAACAACTATCGGCAGCACCTTTTCCACAAAATTAAGCTTAACCACCAATGAAACAATGCAAACATGCATGAATGGCTATAATGCAACTAATATGAGCCTAAGTCTAGCAATAATATGAACAAAAAGGGTGAATAAAATAGTACTTTTAGACACTTAACATGGGTCATACTAAGCTTTTGTACAAGTGTGGGGATTTTAACTTCTTGATGCTACTAGGTCTATGGAGAGGAATTGGATGTGCTTCTTTACTGGTATCTCATCAGTTTGGCTCTCGACAGTTTATCCCATTCACTACTGGTCTTGGCTCATCAGAATTTGAGTTCCAATGAGAGTTTAGACAGAAGGTGCAGACGATCAGTGATGCATGGAATCATTGTTATCATATGGAATTAGAGTTTGATAAACATTGTATGTACACCCCTGATTACAATATCTGGAGGCGCGTAAGAGTGAATGACAGAGTCATAGCACCTACACCCAGGCAGGCTAAGTCTTTAGATGAACACTTGAAGGTAGTCCCTACAGAAGCCGATATCCTAAGAGAAGAGCTGAGAAGGGCCAAGTTGGAGATAGAAGCCCTACGAGAGCAAAACCAACGGGACAGGTTTGACTCAAGCCTTGACGTGGTAAAGTATAAAGAGGAGATGAAGCGAGTGATAAAACTATATGAAGACTTAGAAAGGAAGTTTGAAATTCAAAGGGTTGATTTCCTCAAGTTTCAGACTACTATTCGAAATGATGATCTTAGAAAAACCCCGGAATAGTGGAAATAAGAAATTGAGCATGCTGTGGGAAAGGAGAAAGAGCGTGGAAAGCGGGACGTTAAGAAGTACAGACAGGCCCTTGCTAGAAAAAAGAAGAAGAGTAAGCTGGCAACTGAAAATAGAAATGGCAAACGGGTTCTTGAAAAAGATAGAGAAAGTGTGGCTGCATGGAAAAGAAAGGCCCACGACAACAAGATCTGTTTATTTGAGCTACAGACAGCATATGATGAGACCATTAAGAAGCTGAAACAAAGCCAAATATTCATTGATGAGTTGCAAGATAAGGTAAATGATTTGAATCATTCTTTATATGAGCTTCAAAATGATCACACCTACACTGAGCTCCAGGCGAGCTTGAATGAGAATCACTATTTAAAAGAACAAGTGGAAGAAATAGATGGCATTATTCAGGAATACAAGATAAAGTTCTTGGTCCTTGAGGATATAGTTGACGGAGGTAATGACTACTGGTTTACTCGTCTCAAAGACAACGAACGAAGGTTCCAATAGTGGGATAAGTTTGATAGGACTGGCATGACCCAGGTATAAGACGTGGCTCGACATGTGATGATGTTAGCCACTGAAGCTGTAGCTCTTCGTCAGTATGTCAAGCCGGTAGGGGAAGTGGGACCAAGACTTATATGGCTCATTGAATAAGTCAAGGAGTTAGGAGTTCGTGCTGAGAAATATTTGTAAAAGATGCAAGAATTTGATGTAATAAGGACTTTTCGTATTCAATAAAAAGTTGATTCTTGAGCAAATGTCTTATGGAATTAATGACCCTTCGCTTGCATTCATGTATTTGCATTGCATTTTGTGTGTTTTGCTGGTTTTCTTTGCATTTGTTTGTTTATTTTTTGTATACATTCATACCATGATAAGAAACTAACTTAAATAAGAAACATCACAAAACATTCAAAATAGTCAAAACCACGCATAAGTACGGTACCCGATCCAAAACCAAAGAAATGGAAGGCAGGGTAGCAACTTTGGAAGCTAATCACCAAAGTACTCAGGACAAACTGGACAAGCTAGAAACTGACTTGAAGCAACAGATTGAGTTGGCTCACTAGAAAACGGTTAGCTCAATCGCATCCATGCTAGGGTTCAAGGACCAAGATGCATTAGAAGCTGGTGGAGAGACCGATACATTGTCAAAATTCTAGAGGATAACCTGCCTTTGCATATCCGGGTATACAAAAGGAGGATCCTTCTCCCAAAATCAAGATTTTGCCCCACTTTGCTGAGTCTTCAGCTCAAAATAAAATAAAGTTTAATTCTGAAGAGGTCCACAATCATGAGATACCTGACCTTGATGAGATTGTTGATAAAGCTAAAGCCAAAAAGAAATGGGAAGACCATTATGAAAAGTTGGAAAGAATGATCAAGTCTTTTCAAGAAGGAAGTATACAAGGTGGCACAGATGTCGAAGACCTGATCCTGGTAACAGACTTGGTGGTGCCTCCTAAATTTAAGATTTCAGATTTTGAGAAGTACAAAGGAACCACATGTCCTTCAGCACATCTAACCATGTACTGCAGGAAAATGTCAATGCATATAGATAATGAGAAACTGCTCATTCATTGCTTCCAGGACAGTTTAGGAGGGTCAGTTGCACGCTGGTACACGCAGTTAAGCCGGGTCAATATCAGATCATGGAAGGATTTGTCAAGAGCATTCAACGAGCAGTATAAGCACGTCACCGACATGGTCCCTAAGAGGCTTGTCCTACAGGGGATGGAGCAAAGGCATAATGAGAGATTTCGCGAATACGCCCAAAGGTGGCATGATGTAGCTGCTCAGGTCCAGCCACTATTGTTAGAGAATAAAATCAAGCCGATGTTCGTAGAGAATCTCAAGGGTGCTTTCTATGACCGTATGATCAACTACGCGATCAAGAACTTCGCTGATATGCTAATGAATGAGGAATTGATCCTAGTTGCTGTCAAGAGTGGGAAATTTGATGGATGAGAAACTAAAAAGCCATACAGGAAGAAGGATAACGAGATCGGAATGACCAGTGTTTACAATCCCAACCATTCTAAAGGGATGGTCCTTAGTAAGCCAGCTATTTAGAATACAAATTCGGTGGCCTCACATCTACCGAGAGATTAGCGAAATTATTAGTGGAACAAGAAACCCTACTTTCTTCCCATTCCCATGACATATGCTGAATTATTTTCTGAGTTGGTGTAAGCACAGGTGGTACTACCACGACATGTTCCTCCTTTCTCTCCCCCATACCAACTGTGGTACAATAAGAAGACACAATATGAATACCATGCTGGAAATAGGGGGCACACTATCGAGAACTGCATCGCATTCAAGAGGGTTGTGGATGACTTGCAAAAATTGGGCATGTTATCTTTTGATACCTCTAACGGGAAAGATAACCCATTGCCTAATCACCAGAAGGTAGGAATAAATGTCGTGGAAGTAAAGGACAAGAGGATCAAGAGACATGAGGATGTTAGAGCACCCATGGCATGGGTATGGGCCCAAATAGTTGAGGCCGAATTATTGAAAAAGAAAATAAGGAATTTGAAAGAAGGTGATAAACTCTTCTGCGAGTATCACCAAGAAGGGGGCATGAGATTCAACATTGTATTGAATTTAGAGAATTGGTTCAAGAGAAGATGGACAGTAAGGAACTAGAGTTTTTTAAGAAGAAAGAAGAAAACCATATGCTGGATGTATGTGCTACAGATGAAACTCCTGCCAGGAGGAACTATGCAGAAATGAGACCTTTAGTGATCAAGACCAAGGCAGGGGTTTCAGAGCCTCAGAAGAGCACAAAACCCAGATTAATCATAAAGGCACCTGCCTCATTTCTATATGGGAACAACAAGCAAGTGCCTTGGAATTATGCTTGTTCTGTAACGGCTCCAGAGAATACGTCAACCGAGGAAGGACCAAAGGAAGACCCAGTCAACCAAGTGGGCGATGCTGTATACAATTAGGAAAAGAAGATCGAGATACTGCTCAGAGGAAGGTAGCAACTGAAGAGCCCGAAGGAGAGAAAGATTTCTTTATAGAGAAGCCCAGACCACAGCTTGAGTCGGTGAAAGAATCGGAGGCGAAGAAGTTTTTAAAGATACTCAAACATAGTGAATATAGTATAGTGGAGCAATTGCACAAACTCCCAGCCAGGATTTCCATGTTGTCGTTGTTGTTAAGTTCAGAGGGTCACCGCGATGTCCTCTTAAAAATTTTGAATTAGACCTTTGTTTCTAAAGAGATAACAACAAAAAAGATGGGTGAGCTAGTCAACAACATCGCAGTGAACAACTTCATCACATTCAATGATGAAGAAATTCTGGCAAGCAAAAAAGGATCATGCAAGGCTCTTCATATTTCCGCAAGGGGCACATGCTACCAGGGGTATTAATTGATAATGGGTCAGCCCTAAATGTTTTGCCCCTGGCCACTTTGAAAAAACTACCAGTCGATAGCTCACATATGACTGCATACCAAAACACAGTGAGGGTATTTGACGGGAACCAGAGGAATGTTCTAGGAAAAATTGAGATACCCTTACAGATTGGGTCTATCACGTTTGAAATCAATTTCACGGTGATGGATATCAGGCCTACTTATAGCTGCTTATTGGGACGCCCATGGATCCACGCAGTAGGAATGATTACTTCTACCTTGCATTAGAAGCTAAAATTCATAGTCGATGGTCAGTTGGTGATCGTCGGAGTTGAGGAGGAGATTATAACTTCATTATCGATAGGTGTTCCGTATATAAAAATTGATGAATGAGCACTTGAATGTCATTTCAGGACACTTGAGCTGGTCAGCGCTACCTTTGTCGCTGAAGGGAGCAAAATTCCTAAACCATAATTATCCGATAATGCTAAAATGCAGGTGAAGCAGACCCTCGGTAAAGGGGCAAAAGCTAGTAAAGGCCTTAGCAAGCAACTTCAGGGAAGGCCTTACCCTGTTATGATCCCGAAAAAAAGAGACCTCTTTAGGCTGGGTTATAAACCCAACCCTATGCAAATGAGAGCTGCGATAAGAGAAAGACAAAAAAGAAAGAAAGTGAGATTAAGTGGTGAAGAAATAAAGTGGGAACCGATGACTTTCCCACCATTAAGTCACAACATCACATCATGAGGCATCATGAATCCTGATACTTCAAATGATGAGAAGGAGAAAGGAAAAAATAATCTCAAGAATGCTTTTGAGAAGCTGAACATCAATGCCATGTCAGAGGAGTATGCGGTAAATGAGTACCTCTCCATGATTCGCCCTCAGAGCTGAACAACTGGACTGTGGAAGAAATCCCTATAACCTTTAGGTTATCCACAGAGTAATGCTCGAAACCAACCCTTTTGCCTTTAGCCCGAAGACAATTAGGGATCTCTTGTTAAGGGCCTATGTTTAAACCATTACGGTTCTTTATTATCAATAAAACAATATTTTTCTAATAAACCTTGCATGGCAAACTTTATTTCGCAAATACTTAAAGCATTGAAAACAAACCCAAAGCAAAATAAAAGCACAAAAAGTGAACACAAAATCCAAAATGAAAAAGAATCATTCCATTCATTTGTTGGTTTTTTCACTATATGTATATATTCGATCCATTTTCTTTCAGGTATACAGATATCAATGGTACAAATAACTCCGGATATGACTTGGAAATTGACTTCGAACTGTCCATGTGTCTAGAAGAGGTTGAAGACCGTGAGGACGTGGAGGAATATGATCTACCTAACGATATGCTCAAGTTGTTGAAAAGCAAAGAAAAATAGATTTTGCCTCATAAAGAAGAATTAGAAATCCTGAATCTTGGGACTGAAGAAGAGAAGCGCGAGGTGAAGATCGGCACATCTACCACTGTAGTAACCCGATAGAATTTGATCAAGCTTCTACAGGAATACAAGGATATATTTGCCTGGTCATATCAAGACATGCTTGGTCTAGATACCGACATTATTATGCATCGACTTCCCATTAGACCATAATGCAAGCCTGTACAGCAAAAACTTAGGAGAATGAAGCCTAAAATGCTTTTGAAGATTAGAGACGAGGTAAAAAAACAATATGATGCTGGGTTTCTTGAAGTTATGAAATACTCAGAATGGGTAGCTAATATCGTCCCAATTCCAAAGAAAGGTGGAAAAGTGCGTATGTGCGTTGACTATCGAGATCTCAACAAAGTAAGTCCTAAAGATAATTTCTCGTTGCCGCATATTGACACCCTAGTGGATAACATAGTAGGACATTCCTTCTTCTCCTTTATGGATGGTTTCTCAGGGTATAATCAGATCAAGATGTGCCTAGAAGATATGGATAAAACTACATTTATAACCTTATGGGGAACCTTTTGTTATAAAGTCATGACTTTTGGACTAAAGAACACAGAGGAAACTTATCAGAGGGCTATGGTAACTTTATTCCATGATATGATGCACAAAGAGATAGAAATATACGTTGATGACATGATTGCCAAATCTCGTTCAGAAGAGGAACACATCGTGAACTTGGAGAAACTCTTCAAGAGATTGAAGAAGTTTCAATTGAAGCTCAACCCGACCAAATGCACCTTTGGAGTACAATCAGGAAATTACTAGGTTTCATTATGAGCGAAAGGGGAATTGAGGTCGATCTAGACAAAGTTAAGGCCATCCAGGAACTTCCAACATCTGAAACACAAAAAAGGTCTGAGGTTTCCTCGAAAGATTAAATTACATCACCCGTTTCATTTCCCAATTAAAGGAGAAGTACATTCCTGTATTTAGGTTACTTCGAAAGAATAACCCAGGAATGTGGAATGAAGAATGCCAGATAGCACTAGAAGAAGTGATCAAGAAGTAGTTGATGAATCCTCTCATTCTGGTACCGTCTGTTCTAGAAAAACCCCTGATCCTATACTTAACCATCCATGAAAACTCGATGGGATGTGTATTAGGACAACATGATGAAACTAGGAGGAAAGAGAAGGAAATTTATTATTTGAGTAAGAAATTCACAGATTGTGAAACCATATATTCCCAAATTGAAAATTTATGTTGTGCTTTGGTATGGGAGGCAAAGAGGCTAAGACAATACTTGTTATATCATACCACTTGGTTGATATCGAAGCTCGATCCCCTGAAGTTCATGATGGAGTCACTGGCCCTGTCAGGAAAGATGGCCCGCTAGCAAATGTTGCTCTCAGAGTTTGATATTCAGTATGTAAGCTAGAAAGGTATAAAAGGGAGTGCGCCATAGCAGACTTCTTGGCAAGTCGAGCTTCCGAGGATTATGAGGCTTTAAACTTTAATTTCCCGGATGAGGATTTAATATGCATTTTAACTAAAAATGATGTTAACCTAGAGAAGTCATGGATGATGAACTTTGATGGAGCCACCAACGCCTTAGGACGTGGCATCGGGGCAATCTTAATCTCGCCAGAAGAGAATTACTATCCTTTTTCTTGTTGGTTAAAGTTCTTCTGCACCAACAATATGGCAGATTACGAAGCTTTCATATTGGGTTTACAAGCAGCCATCGAAAGGAAAGTCAAAGTTTTGAAAGTTTTTGGGGATTCTGCGCTAGTCATCTACCAAATCCGCGAAGAGTGGAAACCAAAGATGCAAAATTGATTGAATATCGTAAGATGGTCCTCAAACTAATCAAAGAGTTTGACAAAATCACCTTAAAACATCTCTTGAGAGAATAAAATTAGATGGTTGATGCTCTCGCCACCTTAGCTTCAATGTTCAAAGCTAGTGAAGACACTGAAATGACGTCAGTCAAGGTACAAATGCTTGATTCCCCAGGTCATTGCTACGATGTAGAAAAAGAAGCAGATGGTCTCCCTTGGTTTTATGACATCCTGCAGTATATAAAATCACAAGAATATCCTTTACATGCAATTGATAATGAAAAGAAAACAATTAGAAGGTTGGCTGCAGGATATGTCCTTGACGGTGAAGTCTTGTACAAAAAGAGTCGAGACCAAGTGCTATTAAGGTGTGTAGCTGCTAAAGAGGCCCAAACAATCCTAGAAGAGGTTCATGAAGGAGTCTGTGGAACTTACCCTAGCGGCTTCACCGTGGCTAGGCAAATCATGCGTTTGGATATTATTGGTCCACCATGGAAACTGATTGCATTAACTACTCCCTAAAGTGTCACAAGTGTCAGGTCTATGCTGACAAGATTCATGCGCCTCCTCTACCACTCCATGCTATGACAACACCATGGCCTTTCTCAATGTGAGGCATGGATGTAATTGGCCAGATTTACCCTAAAGCTTCAAACAAGCATAGGTTCATCTTAGTTGCTATCGACTACTTCACCAAGTGGGTAGAAGCAGCCTCATACGTAAATGTCACCAGATTGATTATTTGCAAATTCTTAAAAAAAGGAGATCATTTGCCGTTATGGTTTACCATAGAGGATCATCACCGAAAATGCTTCTAATCTAAACAACAAGATGATAAACGGGGTTTGTGAACAATTTCAGATCAAACATTACAACTCAGTAATCTATCACCCAAAAATGAATGGAGCTGTAGAGGTTGCAAATAAGAACATCAAGAAGATAATTGCAAAAATGGCCGACACTTACACCGATTAGCATGAGAAGTTTCCCTTTGCATTATACGCCTATATAGAATTGACGTATGAACTTCTACTGAGGCAACACCATTTTCATTAGTATACAGGATGGATGTTGTGCTGCCAATTGAAGTTGAAATTCCATCCCTCCGTGTTTTGAATGAGGCAAAGTTAGAAGAGGCTGAATGGGTCCAAGTGAGATATGACCAGTTAAACCTCATCGACGAAAAAAAGACTAAAAGCAATTTGCCATGGTCAGATGTACTAGAGAAGGATGATATGGGCATATGACAAGAAGGTCCACCCGCGGAAGTTCCGAGAAGGGGATTTGGTGCTAAAGAAGATGTTGCCAATCCAAAGAGATTCACGGGGAAAATGGACACCAAACTGGGAGGGGCCCTACGTTGTATCAAAGGCCTTTGATGGAGGGGTGTTAATTATGGCTAAAATGGATGGAGATGAGCTCAAGAATCTGATAAATTTCGATTCAGTCAAAAAATACTATGCATGAAAAGGATGAAAAAAAGAAAAAGAAAGAAAAAAAGGAAAAAAACCTAAAGTGAAAACCCGCAAAGGGCATTTTAGGTATAAAAAAGGAGGCCAAAAAAGAGGGTTCAAGATGAAAACCCGTAAAGGGCGTCTTAAAACCAAAGGAAGATTCGAGTTGAAAACCCGCAAAGGGCGACTCGAATTTTTGTAATTAAGCAGGCAACAAGGGACTCCCATAGAAGTTTGGCATTTCGAAAGGAATTTTATATTTTCATCCGTCGTCGTGGTGGACGCAATCTTCTCGACAAAGGCAGCATCCGAAGTCGTTTTAAAGAAATTCAAACCTTTGATATCCGGATACTTGTCTTTTTAACCTTTCTGCTTTGTACCTTTCTTTCATGTTTGCCACAAGACTATTAAAATTTCTTTCTTAACCTTTTCCTTGCATTTCTTATTCCTCTAATAAACGTCTTTTATTGGGATAAGAACTGTTTGGTTAAGCATCATTAAAATACACAAGAGATTTGTGTGCATTACTCTAGAAATGGTCTGAGAATGCAGGGACTATGACACAGTTCATTGCTTCATATTGAATATTTGGCATGTTACGATTAAGGTCAATTTGTACCCAGTTCAGATAATAATAAATGAGGAAGGAAAGGATTGAAAGAACCAACATCACTCGAGGTGGTGATTCCCTGATAAGAGGATCCTTAAAGAGGCCTGGTTGTGAACGGGATCGCTTGAAATGCCTTTCACCCAATATTGATGTATCAACTACAATGATAGTTGAATTTGTGAAAATATAGGACTTCAGCATACAAAGATTAGATGTTTTCCATGAAGCAGAAAGGTATAAAGAAATAGCGAAGTAGAGACGACTGAGGAAGTCATTCCTTTCCACCAGAAACGTAAGATCACCAGATTGAGCGGGCAAAGATTAAATGTTTTCTATGAAGCAAAGAGGTAAAAAGAATGAGAATGATAAAATAAGAGACAGTGGAGATGGCCATAAGTCTGAATTAATGAGTTAAAAAGGACTATAAAACTTAGCATGCATTCATGTTTTAGACATCCCTAGGGGGCATGCACATCATAATTGCATCATGAATCGGTTCCTTTTATAGGTACACAAAATCCTTTTCAGCATGGAAATCTACTTATCTATTCGAGCACAAGGAGAATAGAACCCGCCTATCCATTCGGGCATTTGAAGAATAGAATCTACTTAGGCATTGGGAGAATAGAACCCATCTATCCGTTCGGGAAAAAAGAGAATGGAACCAGCTCATCTATTCGGGCATTTGGAGAATAGAACCCTCCTATTTGTTCGGGCGAAGGGAGAATGGAACCAGCTCATCTATTCGGGCATTTGGAGAATAGAACATGTCTATCCATTCGAGCGAAAAGAGAATGGAACCAGCTCATCTATTCGGGCATTTAGAGAATAGAACCCGCATATCCGTTCGGGCGAAGGGAGAATAGAACCAGCTCGTCTATTCGGGCATTTGGAGAATAGAACCCGCCTATACGTTCGGGTGTAAGGAGAATGGAACCAGCTCATCTATTCGGGCATTTGGAGAATAGAACTCGCCTATCCGTTCGGGTGTAAGAAAAATGGAGCCAGCTTATCTATTCAGGCATTCGAAGAATAGAACCCGCCTACTTGTTCAGGCATCAGGAGAACGGAGCCAAGAAATAAGTCGATGGTTGGTAAAAATTAGTGTCTCATGTTCTTTGTTATATCCCTGTTTCACTGGAATAAGCAAAGAAGGGGCAGCTGTTGTCACTAATTTTTACCTTCTTAAAAAATAAAAATAATAAAATGTAACTCACTCTTTCTAATAAAAAATACTCATTTAAATAAAACCTACCTCTAAATATAAATAAACCCACTTTTAAATCCACCATAAAATTAAAAAAGGTTCATTCCTAAAAGTAATAAATTTAACCCATTTTAAAGGGCCCAAACTAACCCATTTAATCTTTTTTCCAGGTTTAATCGAGACAGCCAGATTTAGGGATGAAAAATCAAGGGTGTGGATTGAATCAAAAAAAGGGGGAAGAGTAGGGAGGACCCCGCGCCGCCACGCGACAGCGCATGTGCTGTACGCGCACAAGATCATCTCCCACAACCCATCTCATTCTTCGACAGCAGTTGCTGCCGTAGTTTCCCCCGCCGCGCTGCAGCCGTCAGGGTGGGTACCAGCCGACTCGCCTCCTTCTAGTCGATCCAACGTCGCCGACGCCACTCCTCGTCGTCGCCGGTAACCTGCAAACAAACAGATGAAAGTGGTTAAAACCCTAGCTTTGGGTTAAGGGAAAAAACACCCAAATCTCATCATATTCGAGCCGAATTTTTGCTGATTTCAATCACCATGAGAGTCAAATGATCTGATTTATATTTTTTTGATTAATTTGAGGAGATTTAGAGATTTCTTGTCCTTAATTTCCTTGAAGACGAGGGTTTCAAACCCTATAAATAGAACTTTTTTTCTCATTTGAGAACATCGAAGAATTCACCAAGAAAAAAATCGAAAATTGATAGAAAAGTCTGGAAAAGCAAGTGTAATCAGCAGCATTTTTTGTTCGAATTTGTGGAATTAGAAGCAAGCAATTTGCCTCCTCCTCGGTATATTTTTCTTCTTTTTTTATTTTCGAATTATTTGTTTATTTGATTGATGTTCTTGCATTGTTTGTCTAAACAAAGTAATGGTCTTTAACTTGGATTTTTTTGTTCGAATTAAAGTTCGATTTTTAGGTGTTTTATGGAGATGTTTTGTTGAAAAAAATAATAATAAAAAGCATAAAAAATGTTTTAAGCATCGTAGATATTGCTTCTTTGTCTTTTCGCTTTAGAATTAAGTTGGTCTTGGGAATAGGTCCCTCAAAACCTAGATAGAGCTTTCTTTGTATTAAGATTCCTTTACAAAAAATAAGACATGCTTAATAAAACTCAAACCCCTAAATAGTTAAAATCCTTAGACTACTTTAGGCTTAATAAATGTTAATTTAGAACAAATAAAATTTTCAACGCACTTAACATTTCTTTGTTTGTTTGTTAAAAAGCGAAACTAATCAATGTGGTTTCTTACCAAACAGAAATGATGGGATAGAGCCAGGAGTGTTGGCGGTGATTGGAGTTCATTTTCCGGACGATAAGGCCGTTAAAATATATTTATATTCATTAAACGGACGAATAAATTAAAACCCTTGTGAACTTGCCAATTCCAATTTTCAAAAATGTTTTTTGAAATTAATTAGGTACCAATTTTTTGGGCGTTGTGGGGGTGCTAACCCTTCCCACACATAACCGACCCCTGAACCTGTTTTCTCTTGTTTTCGCTGACCAAAAATGTTATTTAGATAAATAAAACATTTTATTAAAATAAATTTTGTTTTAAAAATAATCCAATCACACTTTTTTTTCAAAAAAATTTGATGGCAACTCCGTGTTTTAGTTTCCAAAATGTCAAAACCCCTAAAAAGGGTTGCGACACTAGTTTCTTGCCACACCTTTCCAACACTGGGTCTCAGGTCTAAACATTTCTCGGGTCTAAACCTAAGGGAATACCAAGATACTTGAATGGAAGTTCACCAATATTATATCCACATTTTTTTGCTAGCAATTATGTTCTTGTTTTATCAGTCTTAATCCCTACCAAACAAGACTTCTTAAAATTTATGCTGAGTCCTGAGCATATCTGAAAACAACAAAGTAAAAGTTTGGTGTTCTCCATTATAGATTCTTCTGGTCTTAGGAAAAGTACCGTGTCATCTGCAAATTGCAGATGTGAGATAGATTGGTTTGGTATTATTCCCTCAATTTCCTCTAGCATCTTCAAACTGATTGCTTATTCTAATAACACATGCAACGCCTCTGTAATCAGGATGAAAAGGTAAGGAGATATTAGATCCCCCTGCCTCAGCCCTTTCTTCATGCGAAACTCTTTTGTTGGTGTCCCATTAAGTAACACTGAAACTCTAGTTGTAGAAACACATTCTAGAAGAACCACAAAACAAAACACTAAATTCAAAACCCTAACATTTGGGGATTTTATATTTGAATATAAAATCCCTAAATGTTAGGGTTTCGAATTTAAATCCTCCAAGTATCGAGTTGCCTAAAGAGTTTGAGTATATCTGAAAGAGAATGATTATAGGGTTGTAAGCTAAAGAGCTTAGTGTGTCTCTAAAGTGCAAGCAACCACAAAACAAAACAATATTTTTATTTTTCTAATAAATTCTTTTGAAATTATTATAAATTTGATAAATCCAAATCATATTGATATGATGTACAATGCATATGAAAATTCAATACTCAATCTCTAATACACGGTTGGAAGAGTAAAGTTCACCAGAACCACTCTCTACATTGTCACCATCCGATGTAGAACTCAACCTGAAGGGTAGAACCATAGATCTAAAGCGGAATTTAGCCTAAAGGGTGAAACCATTGAACTTTTCCGAACAATCTCAAACCATGTACATACAATGATATGATGTTGATTTTAAAATCTGAATCTTATCCAAAACTTGAATTGTTAAAATTCAAGTTGCACAATTCTAAAAATCCGATGTTTTACAATACCATAAATATGATATTTCACAATATGATAAATCTGATCTTTAGTTAAAACACGTATGATATGCTATGCATGATGTCCGAAAACTTTCACAAATCACAACACAAAATAAATTACACAAGATGTAAAAATCTCATTTCACACAAGTTTATAGCATAGAAAGAAAGAAACAAGTTTATAGCACAAGAAGTCACACACTTAGGGGTGAGCAAAACTCGACTCGACTCGAAAAATTCCAAATAAAGTGTGAGTTGTAAAATAAAAATTTGAATAACTCAAAAATTTTAGTAATTAGTGGATTGATTTTTAAGTCTGAGTCTAGTCCCTCAGATTTTCTTGATATATATATACACCAAAATAAAAATATATATATGAAGAAATATGTCGTATATGAAAAAAACATGATAAAACATATATGCATATCTTATAATATTAGAAAAAAAATTGTTTAAATTAAAATCAAGCTATATTATAATATGATAAATAATTACAATTACATTTTTATAAGAACTCGAAAACTCAGCTCAACTCGAACTCGACTCGAAAAAATTTCAAATAAAGTTTGAGCTATAAAATATGACGTTTCAACTCGAATAAATCAAAATATTTTAACCCGACTCAATCCAACGCTCACCCCTAAGCACACCTTTAACGAGAAAAAACTCTAATATCAAGAAGAACGCCTCACGTTCAAACCTAACACTTGGTCTAACTGAATTAGGACCTACGAGGTAAAACTCTTTATTAGCATCTGACACCATCACTAAGCCACCAACTATAAACATAAGAACTAATCTGAAAGTGTACTCACACACAGACCTCAAAAAACGTGCACAACCAATCTAAACAACTAGGAGTAACTCGTCGACTTCAGAGTTAACTGAACACAAAAATAACTTGAATCAAACTAATATCTAATTTATTTGAAATTACCGAGTACAATAAATTATAAATAATAAAACAAATCTTTTGAATTTGAATTAGACAAAATAAGTAGCAAATTCAAACTCAGAACATCGAAAAGGGTTAAAATGAAGATTGTCCAAAAAAAAATAAACTCTAGTCAACAATCAAAATCAGCCTTAGTCAAAGTAACTCTAAGAAAATGTCAACATTAACATAAGTAGTCAAAGTCAACAGTTAAAATATACAAACTCAACGGTCAACAAGTCAATTCAGGTCAACATGTCGGGCCTGTCAAACAGGTCAGCGGGTCGATCAAACGAGTCAGCGATCAGTCAAATGGCTCAAAGATGATTCAAATCTGGTTAACTGGTCCGGTTCACAACCCGGTTCGAGTCACACAATTTGATTTGGGCCCACTGTTGGCTTACCCATAACACACACACAACCCATTGATAAACTTCTGATCAAGCCCACGATTGGGCTTACCCAAGCCACATTGACACACACAAGCCCAACACCCTTAACTCTTCTCAACAGATCAAGCTGCTAGGGTTTTCAGATGCTACTGAGGGCAGTAATAGAAGCCATGGGGGCAACAGCGGCGCAGATTTACAAGGGACCCGAGGCAGTGGCTCCCCGACGACACTCATCTAAGACTATTATGGTCATTACCGGCCAAAAAACAAGAGAAAACGAATTAACAACAACCCACACACTAAAACAAAATGAAGGCAATGATCCAAAGGATTCCCCAACAATCGAATCCGAGAAAAACTGATGCCGGGGCACAGCGGCGCAAGGAGCCACAATGTGGAAACCGAATGGTTTCGGTGCCAAAACCCACAAGGTTTCCTAACAGCTTCAACGTCGATTCTCCCAAACGGTGCACGATAAAGAAAAGCTTATGGTTGAGGTTTGTTCGCGAGACCACAAGGAAGACGATGGTGTGGTCGGAGCTTCACGCGGACGACGACAAGGTGGTCGTCGGGGCTTCATCGGAAAAACAAGGGAGAGGAAAAGATGAGAGCATTTTCAAGAGAGGGGGAGGCTATCTCGGCTGTAGAGAACAAAATGAGAGTTGAACGGGTGATTTAGGGCTAAAACAAAAGGTTAAATAGCATGTCAAAAGAGTAAAATCACAAGGGAAAGGTCTCTATTAATTACCGCTTTTCAGATTGAACGCCCACGTTCCGAACTAATTCAATTAGGTCATTAAAATCATAACTAAAATTTAATTTAATTCTAAATTCTCAATTAGGGTTTTGAATATAAAATCCTCAAATGTTAGGATTTTGAATTTATGGATTTTAAAATTAAGTTTTTAATTTAAAGGTAAAATTTTAAGGTGTTACAATAATAAGAAAGTCCCATCTTACAAAATCGTAAGCTTTAGAAAAATTCAGTTTAAGCACAATCCCTCCTCTTCCACCCTCTTCATGTGGTAAAGAATGTATGACTTCGTCAGCAATCAAGACACCGTCAAAAGCCTGCATGTCTTCTATAAATGCACATTGAGGTTCGCTAACAATTTTACTAACTAAACCACACAGTCTTCTAGCTAATACTTTTGAAATGATCTTGTACACATAACTCACCAAGCTAATCGACCTATAATCTGATATCTCTGCAGGGCAACTAGCTTTGGGAATGAGCAAAATGAATTGATGTATTGATGTTCCTTTGCAGTTTTCTAGTACCCTTTCAGCCCAAGTTGTTTTGTTTCCAGCCTGATCAAACCAAAAAGATTCTTCAACCATTTCGATCCCATGGGTCACGTGAGCTAGTGGACTTAGATTATGGGTTAACTCTACACTCTTCAAGCCCATAGCCGTAATATCATCTAATAGTTTGACAACACATGGGTTCTCCTTTTCACCACTTGTTTATTCCAACCCAACTTGGCCTTGATTCATCTAATGAAGTGTCATTTGGGGTGGTTGAATAAAACCGTTATCCAATAGTTCAAATTGTATATTTTGATTGGTAGCCGAAACATCAAGATTTACCTCGATTCTGCCTCCCAATAACTTAGTTTCTCCAATACACCTGGCATCTTCACAACACTGACTGATAACGTGATCATTGGATGTCTTGCCCAAGAACATTACATTAATAGCTTCATCTGTTCCAACAACTTTGTCATCCTCCCTGCCTTTTTGGTTTATTGGATTAACTTCTTGGTATGCCAACTCAGACACTCGAACTTCATGGCTTATGTTTCCCACCTCAATTTCAATTACTTCTTCTATGGTCTATTTTTGATTCATAGAGATTAACAATGAGATCCTTTCACATCCAAAGCACCGGTTCACATTCTCTCCTACTGCAATTAAGCTCCCCCAACTTTCGGTAATTCTTTTAAATGTTATTTGGTTCCAACAGTGTACAGGAATGCCCACCACCTCAATCTATAGTATTCTCTCTTCTTGTTTGTACGATTCTGACCAACGTTTAACCTCCATGAAAATTTCCTTCAGAAGCGACCATTCTTGATTCTCCAACAGATCCGCGAGTTCCTCATCTTTTAAATATAACAAAAATATAACAAAAATCTCCCCCTCCCAAGCTTCTAACCTCCATATCTCCTAATCCCCATTGATGTAGTCTATCCAACACATTGTCTCTACTACAAATAGTAGCCATAGTTCCGACAAGGCTTTTACTTAGTTTCCACAAGGTTTCCTCCTCCAAGTGACCTTGTATCCTCTTCATCAGACTTGCTACACTCACATGTTTCATTGGCGCTGAACTGTGGTTGCTCAGAACCTCTATTCTCCTTCAAATCTGGCTGAGCCGTCTTTCCCTTTCCGTTCTGAACATTTGACTGACCCTTAATACTGCTAACTTTTTTCCAATATGACGTCCAGTCCTAGTAGAGCATAAGAAACAGATATCTATGATCCATACAGTTTGAAGCCATGTAGTCTCTCAACAACATCGCCGTGTCTCCCAAACGTTTGTCTCAGTCCGCTCCAGTGAAGAGTCTTCGGTAGATTGTTCAAGAATAAAGTGACTATTCCTCTTCTTTTAGTTTCTCTCATGCGATTCGCCTTCATTTTGGTTTAAAAATACTATTCAAATTCTGCAAACGTATTTATTTCTTTCGATGTTCTGCTTCTTTCTCATCTTAACTCTTCTATTCTTCTCATCTATTCCTTTAATTATGTTCTTCTCGTCGATGGAAAGTAGGTGGTCTGGTTTCTTGGAATTTTGGTATCCTAAACTGGGTTTGTTACAAATCATTTCTTTCATTATTGGCCATCTCTTTTCTTTCATGGTTTCATTTGGCAGCTTGATTATTAAAAGAGATGGCCAATAGCGAAAGAAATGATTTGTAACAAACCCAGTTTTAGATACCAAAACTCTAAGAATTCAGATCATCTGCTTTTCATCGACAAGTTGTTGATCAGCGAATACCATATGAAGAGAAAATGCATTGAGGGACCAGAATAATATTGTGAAAATGAGAATAAAATGAGTCTGAGTCACCATATTTTTTGTTTTTGGGATTCAGGGATTATTATTAATGAGTTAGGGTTTATAGTGTAGTCTAGGGTTAGTGGTTAAATTTGTATGGTTTAAGGTTTAGTGTAGTGTATGAGATTAATTTGAAGCATTATATAGTCTATACTCTACAATCTACATATAGTATCACATATGTTATGATATTATTAATAATATAGTCTATAGTATATGTCTCTATGCTCTATAGTCTATTATACTGATACGTGAAGAAGTTATGTGTTACGTGATGATACAATTTGAGTATATTCGTAATATGATAAATATAATAATATGAATCTTCGAGTAAATAAATTTTAAATTAATATTTTCTGTTAAAGTTCAGAATCTATAACTCTAATGTTTCAAAGTCATTTAATATTTTATGTATGCAAACTATTTCACATTATAACATTTATGGCACATTTAATTTTTTATGAAAAATGAAATTCTGGGCGGTAACCAGAAAGGTTCGAAACTATGGATAAAGGTTTCGGTACATGTTAAGAAAAACTTCAATTGTAATCTTTAGAAATACATGTTACAATTTTAGGTTTGAAATGATAAGTTCGAAACTGTGTGCAAATGTTTGAAACTTGTTGTAATACTGAGATTCTCCATTTATGCCACAAATTCATGGTAGGGTTTATTTATAATAGAAAAAAGATTTTCACGGGGATATGATCTTACTTGTACAGTTCCAATATTTAAACTTGTTTTAGTACTTTTTAAAATGTTTCAGAATAATGTTTATGATAAATAAATTGAAAATCTTTAAAGTGTAGTTAGAATTTTCGGTTGGTAGTCCGGGTTTCGAAATTTCCGGTTTCGGGAACTACTTAATAAGACTTATCTGAAAACTGGTATGCCCAATGCAGCAATTGAAAAGACATATATACTATTGACGTATCTGAACGGGTTATAGAGGTTCGAGCCTGATAGTGAAAAAAACTCTTTTATATTGGAACATTCGTCTTTTGAAATTAGAAATCCATTGAATAACCAATTTAATTTTTTTAACATGCCAAATTATTTTTTTACGCGTTCTTTCAGTATCGGTCAGTTGGTGATGACTTATTGGTTTACATTTATGGCACATTTATTTTAATATTACAACGGAAAAGATAGTTCAGAGCGGGAACCACAAATTTTAACTAGTTTGGAACCTATGAACATGGGTTTCGATATGTATCAAGCGAAACATAAACTAAATTCGTTAGTAAAACATGTAATATTTTAGGTTTAACGTGAAACGTTCAGCACTATATATACAAACGTTCGATACTTGTCGTATTATTATACTATATTTAAACCCCAAATATTTCTTCAGCACACATTTTACTTGTTCATTCTCATAAACATTAGCTTTCTTAACATATTATTTACTTCCTAAGATTTATTTTTTACCCTAATAATTTTAATATGGTGATAATTGTGTTCATTTTAGTTCCTAAGGCAAGAGTAACTACCATGTTATAATTTAGGGTTTTTGGTTTATGAGATTAATTTTTTGGCTTTAAGTTTTTTGGGTTTAGAGTTTATGGTATAGTTTATGGTTATTAGTTTATGAGATGATTTTTTATGGCTTTAGGATTTATGGTTTATGATTTAGGGTTAGGGTTTATGGTGTAGTTTATGGTTAGTGGTTTGCGAGATTTATTTGTATAGTTTAAGGTTTAGTGTTTAGCTTAGTGTATGAGATTAATATCAAGCATTATATAGTCTATAGTCTACAATCTATATATAATATATCATATGTTATGATATTATTATTAATATAGTTTATAGTATATATGTCTCTATCGTCTATAATCTATTATACGGATACGTGAATAAGTCATGCGTTACATGATGATATTTTTTAGGGGTATAGGATTATAACATAAGGTTTATATCACTAGTTTAGGGATGGAATTTAGGGTTTAGGAGTTTAGGGTTTAGAGATGAAATTGAATCACATGTATTTTTCATTTATATAATTTAGTCTAATCAAGTAAAGATGGTGTAATTTTTGTTCATTTTAGTTTATAAAATTATATTTTTATCCAAAATTGGCCCATATTTATTTCTAACTTTTGTAATTTAGTCCAAACCCTATAGCTTTTGTAATTTTTTTTTCAAACAATATAAATTGTAAGTCCATGTAAGAATTCTAAAACTACAGCTCCAATTTCAATTATAACCTAAATTGGGACTCGATAGAATTAAATAAAAACATAAAAGTCCCTTCCATGGCATGAACCGACTTGCAGTTCAACTAAAACCGTATTACCCGACCTAGATTTTTCCCTCAACAACGAGACCCAACCTGAAGTCCATCCGAACCTGAATTAACCTATTAACTGATTCATACCTAGACCATTTTGGCATGAACATAAAGTGGAACATGAACATTAGGAATACATGTTCCATTTTAGGTTTAAAGTTGCATAATATCATTTTATATGATTAATTACATAATTAATGAACATAAAATGGAACATAAAAAGTTCAAGGTCCAATTTGTACGATTAGAGCCTATAAGTAAAGGGAAAACTTAAACTGAAATCATTAGGAAAACATGTAACATTTTAGGTTTGAAGTGGTATGTTCGAAATCATGTGGAAACGTTCAAAACTCGTCGTATTACTGAGAAGACACTTTGTGGGTGTAGTTCATGACATTTGTCGCAGGTTTAATATTATAACTGAAATGACAATTTTCCAATACAAAGGGAATGATCATTACTCACTGGAATATGGTAATAACAGGGTGTGGTTGCAAACGACATTGGGAGAATTTGCAGAGCATTACTCACTAAAATTTGGATCTTTTGTGGTTTTCCAATACAAAGAGAATTATCATTTTCATGTTTTAGTTTTTGATAGAACAACTTTAGAGATCGAATATCCCTATACTAACACTAATGATGTTAGTAGGAAATGGGCAAACGGAATCAGATTTGTCAAGTCCACTCCCTCTAAAGAAAATTAAAATTGAATCACCATATAAAACTGCAACTGATTTTTTCTAACGAAACAAGAAATTTCAGATGCTAATCAACTGGTGCTGCTTGGTTGTTGTCACGGTGGCCGCAATCAATCAGACCAAAAACTGACAAACGATCAGCCTCATAGATGATATATATAGGGAAAGCGACCAATGTCCACCACATTCATAGGTTCGACAATTCGATTTGCATTCACTACATCCCGATGTAGTTCCAAACACCAACAAACAATAGTATTTAGAAAATTTTAAGAACAATGTTTTCCAAATACTATGTCCATTGGTGTTCATCCCTACAAAATGGCTAATCATAGCCTTCATAATACAATTTTTTGTTGACACGAACAACCTAAATAAACAATTAGCACTCCTCCCAGATCTATAAAAAGAAGTCTCTAAATACTAGTAATCAACAACATATAATGGTGTAAAGACGAAAACTACAAAGGAAAGAATACATTGGGCTCATTAGGGTATGAAGCTAAGAACCTAAGGGACTCTTATTTATAATAGAAATTTGAATATTATATATTTAAACCTGTTTCGGTACTCAAAAAATGTTTTAGAACAATATCCATGACAAATAAATTGAAAATCAGTAAAGTACATTTACAATTTTAGGTTGGTAGGTTGGGGATCGGAATTTGAAAACTGGTTTCGGAATTGCTATATAAGACTTCTCTAAAAACTGTTCTACCCAATGCTATAACTAAAAAGACTTATCTACTGCTGACGTATTAGAACGTGTTACAGAGATTCCAAACAGACATTGGAAATACACTTATTTATTGGGAAATGTGTTAACCATGTAAAAAGGTTAATATTTCATGCCTTTTTACTTAAGTTATTGTATGAAATCAAGCCCATTTCATCTCATTTCACGGCATATAGATGTATTTAGTTCATATAGTTTCATTTGGTGTTGTTGGTTTTGTTTTCTTTGTTTATTTGCAAAAATGGTTCTGCTTGGGAAGGTTTTGGTTGGTGTGGTGATGTGCAGGGAAAAAAGGAGCAAGGCAGGGAAAATGCCATAGCATTTTGGATAGCATTTCTGGGCGCGTTAGAGGACAAAGAACTGAAGATATTTCGCAACCCTACACGTGAACCTATCAACCACCTGTGAGCCCACATGTGAAAGGAATATTCCCTTAGAATTAAGGGCACAAAACCCTAGGAGCCTCCACTATATAAAGAAAAGGACACCCATATTAAAGGGAGAGCCGAAAAATTTACTTGGTGA